>CM068842.1:48465573-49665573 GCA_028554795.2 Sinohyriopsis cumingii | reverse complement strand
TGTTTCTGTAAGATTTGGGATATTAATGTGTTGTCAAATTTTGGGTTTTGCAAGGCTTCCAGTATGGAAAGGGAATTCAAAAAATGATGAAATTTGGTTTCTATACAGTTTCAGTGCAGTTCCAAGTTCTGAGCATGGATTAATTTCTGCCATAAAAATAATAATAAAAGGTTTTATATGGTAAATGTCTCAAGATGGTACCATGTGATTCTGAAATGGCAGCTACATCTTTCAAACCATCTGTATAGACAGCATATGGTCGTGACGAGAGACTCTGATTTCACTGAACTGACTTTGAAAATGAGTGACTCCATTGCTGACATTTTGAATTGGCAAAGAACATATATTAATCTTTTCTTAAAGGCAGAAGTTTTAATGTTAATGTAGTAATCTTTGCCAATGATCTTTTTTAACAGATTCCATACTTATGTAAGAGAGGAGCAAGAATTCAACCTAGAGATATAAGATCTCCTTGTTTCTTCTTGCTCTCTTTGATGGTATCACAAGCTCAGTTTAAACTGTATTTATTCCAATTCTTAGTTGTCGGATTGGCACAGAAATCTGCAAGGACCATATCTAAACCACTGTATTTTCTATGATCAATTGTCAAATCTGATAAACTCATGGAATAATACATTTCCCAATCTGCCTTGCTTAGTTTTCATCTCTGCCCTTACATTTGAGAGTTTGGAGTATATTACCCAAGTATACTGGAAAGTGGTCACTACAACAGAGGTCATTGCAACTTCTCAAAAAAGAGTCTTGGAAAGGAGATTGACTGCAGATTTCAATCTAAAAACAAGCAGGATGCAAGACAAAGATTATGTTTTGAAACAAAGTCTTCTATTTTCTTCCATCTGTAATCAATATCTATACAGGCCCAAAAGTCTGCAAACAGACCAAAAAGGACTGGTAACTGTTTAATAAGATTGTCAAGATCAGATTCGTTGAATGGTTTATAAATGTAACATGAAACAGTTCATATTAAAGGTCAATGTTATCAACTAACATAGTAGAGGTCTAATACTCTTTAGGATGTTAGCTCATGTCAAATTTGACAAAAGATAAAGTTTTTTTTTATTATCTAAAGTAATGTCCTCATTCATTACCACATTTGAGTTTGGTTCCTTGTAGCAATATCATGTGCTTCTGCAACAGACTGAATTAATCCTTGATGGATAGAATGTTATATGAATGGAGAAAAAGACACCATCTGTAAATCAATGAATTTCTTCAACAGTTACTGTGGATCATATAATTTTCATTCAAATACTGCAGTAAACACATATGTCTTAAGACAAGGAGTAGAACATTTGTGAGCACAAAATGTGGTAATCATTAATGCAGTAAGAACAGGGATATAGCATACCCTCTCTGGTAATACAAACAAGTATATAACGAGTTCAAAATTATAGTACCTGAAAAGATGATCTGTTACTTCAGCTTTTGCTCCTTTTTCTTTTATATAGTCTGTAAAGACTTTCTTGTTCATGCTTTGACTAGGGTGACACCATTCCATGAAGTCCTCAAACAACAATATCTGTTCTGCAATAACAATATTTTTTCTGAACAAAAACGTTATATCAATGGTTATATCAGACCTTTCTTAATGCAAAATTCATATTCATTACACATTTCTTTTGAAGATAAATGGTTCTAGTTCAGAAATTTCATTACAGAAAAATGTAATAAAACTTAGTATTTTTGAACATTCAAAGGAAGTATTGCATTTGATATAATACCCACACAAGCACACATCTTTTTCTTTATTACTGAAAACTCACAAACTTACACCGGGGGCCCTGAGTGCTGAGTGGTCTAAAGCGCTCTCCGTTACGGATCACAGCCATATCACCTCTGTCTGCATGGGTTCAAGTCTCAGATTCGGTCAATGTGGGTATGTGAGAAAGCTTTCCAGTAGCTTCTTGTGGGTCAGTGGTTCTTTCCGGGCTTTTCCCGGATTCTTCCTCCACCATTAATACTGGCCACCATGTATAGCATATTGTGTGCTGAAAAATGGCATTAAATCCCACAACAACAAACTTACACAGTGATACATTTCTCTGTCAACATTTATTGTGAGAATAAATTAGCTGCTAACACCCACCTGAAACTTAGAACTATGCATATGTAATATAGAGGATCTCAAATGGGTAATGATTTAATATTGAATTTATATTTTTGGTGTTATGGCGTCTAATGTTTTTAGACAAACTCAAAATACACAAAGGCAAGTTTAATTCTCCACTTAGCTAATCTTTGGACAAGGTTTCATTCATTCAATTTGTCCAGCCATGAAGCCATTTACAAAGTTTGGTCGAGGTATCTGAAGTATAAGTCAACTTAGTGTGTGGAAAGTTTTGCTTCTTTCAATCATTGTGATCTTGAATTTTGACCGTTTAAACCCAAAATAGAAAAGCTTCAACCTTACCCCAAATGCAAGCTACTTACAAAAAATAGGTAAAGGCAGATGGTGGATAACTCAAATTACTGTATAGAAATTAAACTGCGGACAGCTGAACAGATAAATACGGATATACTTTATTCAGCTATTCACCAAAGAAAGCGCTAAACAGTTTTGTAAGATTGGTCAGGGGTAAATTATTTAATAAAGTAACAGCTACACTTTATATCCAAACTTTCTGCCTCGTTATTTACTGTGGTTTCCAAGAATGCATCATGTCATGTTGCATGCATAAGTGGAAAGTGTAAGGTCAAAAATACATTTGTACTAGCCTAAAATGTGCACAACTGGTCCTCATTCCTAATTTTGTACAGTATATAGGTTTTTCTATAGGACTAAAGATGAGGTTTTGTTGGGATTAATACAAGATAATTGGTGGAGAGGTATCTCTAGAAAAATTACAGAAGGAACAGCTTGGCCATGCCAATATTTATACTCGTTTGGTTATATATATATATATATATATGAATGATCATGGAAGTTTATTTTAACAGCAGGTGGCATCAAAGGTTAAAAGATATAACCATTTTCGAGTCCAGAGCTTAAAATGTTAAGTACCACCAGTAAAATATGAGACACTGCAGCTTCAAAAGTGGAGAGCTTACAACATAATATACATGGGAGGTGACTCTTCTAGTATGCAGTACCATATAATACTGACACTTTAAGATGTCATCAGTGTGTACTTAAAATCTTGAGAGAACTCATTCACTGTCAATTCAGTGAAACTGTGTGACCAACCATAGCACTCAAAATTTACCAGTGCTTTGTCTTTGTCAACATCACTACATCACCTGAATTTGATAAAATATAAAAACTCAGTGATGCCTACATCATCATCAGACCTGTTATTAAAGCTTTAATAGTTGTGATTCTAACTGTGCAAATTCCAGAAAGTACTGAACAAAATCCACGGTCTCCATTTTGGAGAGTGGAAAATCTAACCCAGTTACTTAAAATAGTAGATTATGACTAGAGCTTAAACAGGGTCTATGTGATCTGTCGTAATGGTCATTCACATCAATGAATGTAGTATCTTATAGGGAGTTTTACCCAAAGGTGGCGCTATGAAAACCAGCTCAAAATGGCTGATGTTTACAGCGGGTGTCCAAATGATTTTCCATGAGAATGGTGTAAAAGTGTCAAAACTCACTTCCTTCTAATCGGGGAGAGGTGTCCAAAGGTGCTTCCATAAGAATGGGGTAGAGGTATCCGAAGGCACTTACATGAGGTAAAGGGTTAATGTAAAGAGTTTCAGCAGCCCAAAATTTACCAAATTACACATATTTTGCATAGTGTAATTATTACATCAAATATGGAAGCAAGAATCCTGTAATATTACTATCAACTACATGCAATCACTCAATAACAACTTACTGGAATATAGTCTATTATTATCAATCTGGCCTAAACCCTTAGTGTTATGAACATATGCAATGTACTAATTAACACCAGCTCATTATTTTCTACTATTTCACATTTTAACTGTAGCCAAGGTGACATATTTTGTAATGTCAGTACAACGCAACTTTAATAGATAATGAGAAGACTGCAGATTGATAAAAATGTTTAATTTTATAAAAGTTAACCAAAATGAGAACCTAAGACAGTGTCAGTCTATTCTAGGCAATCAAGTTTGAATAACCATTTTAATTAGTCAATCAAAATATCACTGAAAATTATCAACAAAATTTAAGTTCATACAATTGCATGAAAGAAATCCTAAACTTATAGCACAAATAACCTGAAACGGTGAACTGAACTAATACTAAGAATACTAATCAGCACTGGGGTTATAACATCCAATGCATCTGTTTTTGATTAACTTGGCTTTGATCAAAATCCCACTGCATCTGATGTTTTCTCTCACAGTCACACAGACACTTGGATTTCATGACCTATAGCAAAAACACGCACTTCAGGAGAAATAGGTTATAGGAGCAGACAGAACTCTGGCATGTTAAATAACTGTTGGTAAAAATATTCAAAATTTTAAACAGGTTAAATTTTATATGACTTTCAATACTATTTCTATGCATAAAGCTGTATTCAGGTGAAAGCTAAATGATTTTAAGTTGGAAAAATATGATAAAACTAATATACACATGATAAAGGTACCTTTTCTGCCCAGCTTTGATGACTTGATAATGAATTCTTGGGGAGACATCTGTGAAGAATCTATTTGTCCATGAGTATCCACAAGTTCAGGTCCAATTTCAAACACTGCATTTTGAAGACTTTCTCCTTAAGAGCCAAAAAGTAGATAAAATAAAATGTATTATGCTGTCTGCAAAGAATTCTATGCATCCACTCCCATTTTTTTTGTCAACTGATTATAACAGATCTGGTTAATATGGTGAAATATTGTGCAATGTACCATTTTCAATGCTTCATTTCCAAAGCAGGAACAAAGTTACATAGAATCCTGCACAAAGTTACATAGAATCCTGCACAAAGTTACATAGAATCCTGCACAAAGTTACACAGAATCCTGCACAAAGTTACACAGAATCCTACACAAAGTTACATAAAATCCTGCACAAAGTTACACAGAACCCTGCACAAAGTTACATAGAATCCTGCACAAAGTTACACAGAATCCTGCACAAAGTTACACAGAATCCTGCAAAATTCACATTGGTAAAGTCTTATTTAATAAAGCATGATAAGTATTTCATCAACCAAGACTAAGGCTGGAGATTATGTTAAGTCCTATTTATGTTGCAACTACTTCTAACAACCTAGATTTGTATTTGTTTTTTACTTCTGAGTTCTTTCCATTCTCCTCACCTTCTGTCCTACTCTGGCAGAAGAGCTAGGTCCTAATCCCATATTTTATTTTAGTCCTGTATAACCCACTTTAACAAGTATGGCATAAAACCAAGGAACCAATATTAATCCTGCTGAAATTCAGAAGGAGAAAGTCTAATATTTATCTTCCTTATCAGGCCTTGAAAACATTTTTTGTGATACTTACCCTGCAGAGCAAGAGACCCAAATGTGGCAATATTTCATGCATTTTGTTAAGAAAAATGATGTTCCTATTTCTCCATCCAACACTATGCTGGACAAATGGATGAGTGTATTTTTTGCTAACCCTGACACCTAACAATTCAAAAATAAATGAGAGAGTTTTAAAATGCACAAGAAATGTGCTCCTCAGTCAGAAAAAAGAGCTCGTGTTTTAACACTAATTTTTCATTTGTGCTTTTGACTGAATACACTCAAGAAATCTACTGAACCATTTCAATGATCTGGCTGATTAATTTCAAAACATGTACATCTATAGCCTGGGCCAAAAAATTCACCACGATGAAAACACTTGTGATGTCACTGAGACAAATCTAACCTATCATGGATACTCTCTCTCTCTCTCTCTCTCTCTCTCTCTCTCTCTCTATATATATATATATATATATATATATATATATATATATATATATATATATATATAGAGAGAGAGAGAGAGAGAGAGAGAGAGAGACAGAGATAGTTAATAGCAAAAATTAATTCTGATTATCAAATGCAAAGACAGAGTGTGTTACATGTTTAGGCTCTTACAAAACAGGAAAAAAAGTGACGACAACAAGCTTTGTGAAATTTAACAAATAATTTATTTCCCTAGAAAAACAAGGTAAAAAAGAGAAAAAGAATTTAGTTTTACAAATCAAATCCAAAAAATAATCCAAGAATTAGTCCTAGTAATAAAAAGTCCTAATGAAACTGAGTTTGAATCCTGATGAAATCCTAAATGGATGGCGATGACGTATGTTGTGGTCAGCGTCATCCTGATGAGTCAACAGTTCCTTGTTGAATCACAGAAAATAATATTCTAGTTTATGAATTCTGTGTAAATTATGATAAATGTCTTTGTCCAAGAATTAATTTAGAGCACTAGTATTTCCAGGGAAAACAAACTTGAAATCCAAATAAATTGAAGAAGACAAAATAATTAGCCCAAAACTGGTCACAACATAAAACACTTAAACTTCTCAAGTGTTAAGGTAAGAATAACTATTATTTCTCAAAATATCAGTAATAAATCTAACCACAACGCAAAACAGATGCCTGGCTGTGGGTCAATCCTCTGGAAAAATCAGAGTTTGCAACAACTGCTACATGTTATTTGTCACATACTCCAATTATAGCCTCAATTTCACTTTATGAATCTTACTCTGAGAAAGAATTTTTTTAAAAATTAAAAGTTGTTTACTACAAACTATCACTGGTTCTGAATCAAGTTAAGGAACTAGGTCAGCATTAGATGCAGTGTTTCTATAAAGTTGTTTACGTCAAAAATATTTTAAAAAATCAGTCAGAACTGAACTCTATTCCAGTAAATAAAGTTACATTACAATAGCAAGTAATGGAATAAAAAAAATTAAAACAATTCAATTAAATCAAATATAAATTAAATCAAATGCACATAACAAGTGTATAACAGAAATTAATTCAGATTATCAAGATACATGAGGAAACAGCTTAAAGAGTTGTCAAACTTGTGCAACCTACTTCAGGAACCCACTGCTTTTCACTATGGCAATATAATTAGAATTGATTTGTTAAGTAAACTCAAGGTTTTATCATGATTCTGTAAGAAACTGCTAAGACATGTACTTTACACATAAAATCAAAAATATATTCAAATTATGTCCAAATTCACCAAAACTTTGCATCACTTTCAACCAACTGACATCATGTCTCGTATCATCTAGATCTTAAGTATTATGCATAAATCATTTTTCTTCTCTCAAAGTGACTTTGACTTTTGACTGCATGACCTAAAATCAATATGCTTCTATTTTACCCAATGTAAACCATCCACAATGTTTGGTCTAGGTCTCTGATGTAAAAATAATGTTACTGTGCAAAAACCATTTTTTCTTTCAATAACAGAGACTGTGACCTCTGACCATTTGATCCTAAATTAATCTGATTTTTTCTTCTCTGAAGTGCAAAGTGTCAAAAAGTTTAGCCTAGGTCTGTTATTCAGAACTAATTTTACTGTGCAAGTGTCATTTATCTTCTTTCATTTGCAATGACTATGAATTCTGACCTCTTAACCCCCACATAATTTGGCTACTTTACTCCAAGCAAAAGCCATCTGCAAAGTTTGGTATTGGTATGTGATCTTGACTTCTGTGCACAATAAAAACAAAAAACCTGACTTCCATGTCATTCTCAATGAGCAAAACAAATGGAAATGATGGATGGAAGTGAAAAATTCAAAAATACGAAAGCCCTTCAAAGACCAAACATAAAAACTGACATGACATTAGACTAAACACAAAAAAATGGAATGAAAACAGAATGCAAATGAAATTTATCCTGAATGCATACCAAATGCAAAATAAAGTGCTAATAACATTCAAACAAAATACAGATTTTGTAAAATTACCAGCTTCAGGGTTTGTACCTGCTTCTGAAAGCTGCTGTATAAAGCGAACTGGTTCTAATCCAAGGAGTAATGGCAATATCAGTGACAAGTGCTGCTCCATCTCAGATTCATTCAACCAAAATGCTTCATTACTACACTGAAATGAAGAAATACTGAGCTAGAATACTTGGAATGACTTAATTGTACAGTTCATATAAACAAGCTTCCATAATGCAGTCTCGAAAAATACATCTAAATTTTATTCCTGTATAACAATTAAAAATTTTTTTGGGAGAAAACAAATTTCAGAAACAATGAATGCATTAATTAGTCTGGTGATCGTCATTAAATAAATGTCATTTTTTGTTGCAAAAGCTTTCTTCAAGATTACAAGAAAAAGAATATCATATTTAGCATATATCTTGAGACAAGGTCAAATAAATGAGTTTTTTAACTATGGATAAAGATTTGGTTACCTAGATCATATGTCGCAGAACTTACAGATATGAAACAAACTGTGTTGAATTTACTGCTCCATACCCCCAGATAAAGTAGGTAAATATAAAGCTTATTTGATAACATACTGAAAGAAACTAACCTTGTACTGTTCTTATTTCTTCTTAGTTTTTGTTCTTCGTAAGTAATTTATGTTCAAATGAATCATACCCACTATAAACAAATTGTATACTGTGATGTAGCATACACATCCATGGTGTGTATCGCTTATGTTGAGTAAAAACATATACTCAAGAAATTACTCCATATGGCACTTTTGTTCAAGTAATTTTACTACTCTATACTGCTGTGAAGAGTCAATTCACAAACCCTCTACTGCAATGAAGAGTCATTTCACTACACTATTCTGTACTGAAGAGTCATTTCAATACTCTACACAAAAGAGTCTTTTCAGTACTCTATACTACACCAAGGAGTCATTTCACTCTTCTCTACTGCACTAAAGAGTCATTTCACTACTCTGTACTACAATGAAGTCATTTCACTACTCTCAACTACAATGAAGTCATTTCAGTACACTCTACTGCACTGAAGAGTCATTTCACTACTCTATACTACAGTGAAGAGTCACTTAACTTGCGTAAACTACAATGAGGAGTCAATTCACTACTCTCCACTACATTGAAGTCATTTTAGCACACTCCACTGCACTGAAAAATCATTGTACTACTCTCTACTGCACTTAAGATCATTTCACTACTCACTAATGCAATTTTTCAGGCATAAGTTAGTATTTTTGTGATGCTGTTAAGAGAATCCCACATTTAAATTTATCAAAACTGTTGAATACTTTATATCTTTTACTTGTGAACAACTGCAGAAGACAAACATTATTAAACTTGTTTCATAAATTTGAATAAAATGAGTACACACATAAGATCCTCTAATAATTAACTTATTGCCAAAACACCTGTAAAATCAGGTCATATATTCTCAATAACTTTTTCAGCTCAAAAGCCTACAAATCTGATATTTTACCTCAAGTATACATCTACTTATGCAAATGAAATGAAATTCAGCATACTTACTGAGAAATTATGAAGATCATTAAATCTTCAAGAGTCTTACTTCATTTCTAAACAGTTACAAAATGTCAAATTTTCTGACTAAGTTTAGGCTTGCATTTTGTGCTCCAAAATTTGGAGAAATTGTAACCAACAGCCTTACTTTAATCACATCTTCATCCCAAAGATGTCAAGTTACTCTACATCTATACAGCGTAACCTGTCTTAGCAGATACAGGGCTCAAATTTACCATTCAGCAATGCCAGTTAAATTTGGAAAATGCTAGTTCAGATTTTAAGCTCTTGCACTTTTTTGAGTGCTAAATTTTATAATTGTATAAAAGAAATCATTAGAAAAACTCCTTGAAGTACATAACTTCTGCAAAACACACATGCATAATTCCAAAATGCAAAATGAAGTTTGCTTCGGCACTGATTTTTTTAACTGTAAAATAGTAAAACTTATAGACTAATGCAATTGTATTATATGTACTTATTGATAACACAGTGAACTATATTTTTGATGGAAAACAGAATCGCTCTTTTGTGCCCAACTGATTCATTCACACATACAGAATTATTTCTCCAATATTATCTTCATTTTGTTATAATCTGTCACTACATCTCATCTCATGACATGCTCTGTTACCATTTTTTGCAGTATGGACAATCACAGATGTTTGTGTCACCTAATATCCTGTTATTCAGAAATGACATTTTTGTCCCTAATTCATACAATTTAAATCCTGGTGAGGCAAACTGTTCATACAAGTTACATGGTTCAAAAATGCAAACTTGGATGTGTGTATAAGTCAAACTACAGTTATAGACAAGAACAAGAGACCCTTGAAGGGACTAACACTCTACTGGCCAGAAAGTATTTCCATGAATTCAAGTCAAGACAGTTTGAGTGCTGAAACCAACTCTAATATTCGTTAGCAATAACAGAATTTTCAGATTAATTGCTGCAGATGTCAGATCAGCACCATTATTATTCAAGACCAACAAAACTTCATTTGGGACCAACAAGACATCAAAAGAAGTCTTCAATTGAAACGTCATGCTGATACGAATTTCCATTTGGAGAAGCACCTATAACAATGTTTGCAAGATGACTGACATGGTGCCATACAGGACAGTAGATTAGCACCATCTCTGTTTAGGGCTAATAAGACATAATTAAGAAATCCTTTTGTGAAATAATATTATCAATATGACCAGCCCCCTAGGAGAAATAGCCATAACAAGATTTTCAAGATGGCCATTGTGGTAGCCATATCAGAAGTCAGATTAGCACCATGTTCATTTATAACACACTAGACATCATAAGAAGTCTTTCAGTGAAAACCTCATGCTGATATGACCATTCATTCAGGAGTAGTAATAACAAGATTATCAAGATGGCCATTATGGCAGCTACACTGAATGTCAGAGCAGCACCAGTTTCATTTAGGACCAATTATCCAAAGTCATTTGTGAAAACTTCATGTTGATGTGTCATCCATTCAGAACATCTAGCAATAACAAGATTTGCAGTGTGCTGGCCATATTGCATGTCCAAGTGGCACCACTTTCATTTTAAGAACAACTATGGTGGACCAACTAGATCATGGGATATATGTGTGTGTAAAGTTTCACAGCAATCCTCCAAGTAGTTCAGAAGAAGTAACAATAACAAGTTTGTGCTAACTGACAGTCAGACAACAGATAATGGACTATCTCATAAGCAAGATGACATGTAATGGGGCAACTATTTTGCCCAAATTATTCCTAAGTGTGGACCCAAATGATGTAGTTTTAATCTTAAAAAAAAAATAATAGTAAAATTATCGTACTTCCTTCTTATTTATAAACATTTAATACTGTAAAAATAATATCAATAACTGGCCAAAACAAACTGCACATGCAAACAGAATTTTTCAAGTTTTTTCTTTCTTTCTAAACTCACAAAGAATTGTAAGTGATAAAAAGGTCATGTCTGAGCCCTGCTGATACTTCAATATAGTGTATATCTATCAACAGCATACACTTTCAACATTGCCAACAGAAATCCTTCAACAAATACCCTTTATATCATACACACCTATCTTAATATGAACAACATGATAATTTTACAATGATAATTTTACATTTAGATTTCACTCAAAATTACTTTTGCGAATACTACCAAGTGCTGAAATCGATTGATGCCATGCCAACCTATGATCCTAAGATGATCCTAACTGTGTTTAAAAGAACTTCTGTTATTTTCATTTTAAAACTATTTTCGATGACAAGAATTAAAAGTCCATTAACATTTTCAGTACAGCTCTTGCTTAATTTTAACTTATTGTGGATTGTTTAGTTTCACTCCTACTGTATTCTGACAATTTCAGTGCTGGATTATCATTCTTATGGATAGTGCAGTAAACTTTTTGTCAGAAGGAATCCTATAATCCCTGCAATTTTTGTATGCATTTTATGCTGGTGTCATAAGTGTATGAACTGTAAAGCAGAGCAATGTACTGACCATGTATATAAAGGATACCTGCCTATGCATTTTAATTATGTCATATCCTTTGACTGTCCTTTATATATAGGTTTGAGTATTTTTGTACTTACTTTTTCTAATGCTGTTATTGGCTGAGCAAGGAAAATGAAATGAATTTTTGTAGTAATTGAGTATCGGATGACCTGTGTCCTCAATATTCCTTTCATTGCAACTTTCTGGCCTGTTATCTGTAATTAAAACGCAAATCAATAACTCGTTCAAAAATTCAAATAAAAAATAAATTAGTTTTGAAGTCATAGCTAAATGCCATTGAAACATTCAATTCCTGTCCTCAAAACTAATATCAATAAGTAGTACAACAAATCACTGATATACTTTAAAAAAGAAATATTGACATATACTGCTTAATGTATCAATTATACAGAAAGACACATCCAAATCAATGATTCATCCAAATCAATATCCTACAGAAAAAAAATTGTTAATTTCCAAAATATGTAAACTATTTATTAATTTAAATATTTTGGAAACAAAATAAACCGATGGCAATATTGAAATATGGTTTTAACCAAAATCCTTTTTATGATATACATAGAACAGCTCAAACAATTTTTCATTTCCCCATGCATCGTGGTGGGGTAAAGAGAACATGGAGAGGATTATGAAAAAGTCCTTTCACCATCTCCCCATACATCCAAACTGAACTGCCACAAGTTGTCATAGAGAACACATCTGCACACAGCACTTTCTCTCCAAGGGATAACTGACCACCACCATGGAGTCTGTGATGACCCCAGCAGGCATTTTCATTGAGAGAACAAATGGTAAGGCACTGAATTATCAATGTTTTTGCCCTTATAAATTAACAGACATGTTTTGTTTTTATTCATTTAAATCAATTTTAATTTTGTCAGCCAATTGTCAGCTGAAAATACAATATATCAGATTATCCACAGAGAGAGAGAGAGAGAGAGAGAGATTATTTATGGCTGCTGAAGACATGTAAATCTGCATGAACATTAAAGTCCCATTGTTTCTGCAGATGCTCTTAGCCACATGTATATTAATATATTTACACAGCTCAATTCATAGCATATGGGAGATAAAGAGATATGCCTGAACACCTGTTGTTTTTTTCTTAATCTTAAACAGATTAACCTTGTAAAATAGCAACACTCTGAACATGTTTAAATTTATATATCTCTATAATTGGACAGCTGAATAAGCAAGTTTATTTTTTCCTTATTTTTATGCCTTCAAAAGTTTTAGCTATATCCATAAAATCCATTTCATGAAAGGAAGGGACAAGAAAAACTAAAATTCAAAAGTCTATTATACCTCTTGGGCTTCAACCTGTTTCTATGTTTGCTTTTCGAACATTTTGTTGAGAAAATCACTTTCACAAGGTACACTGAATACAAATACTGCAACAGCAATTGAAGCCAATTTGAGAAGATCAAGACAGAAATCACAATATTCATCAATCAAAAGTTCAATAAATCCTTCAAAGTCTAACATATTTCTAAATATGACAGCCAAATGCTTGAACGGAATAAAAATGACCCCTTGCATCTATTGATTACAATAATATCAGTAAAGTATTCATACAAAATGTCCACAAGACGTGGTGCGAACTCAGTTCAGTTATTTAAAAAAAAGCAAACAAAAAACATCCATGTCATGACAGTCTCCATTAAAACTGCTTTGAACTATGTCAACACCATCTAAGCTAATGCCTGTGTTGAGTGTAAAAAATGGATGACTATTATTACAACTATCAGAATAAACAACTGTTTTGGAACTGATTTGTTGCTCTATCATCGGCTGTGTCAAAACATTTTTTTTTCAACACAAAACAATGCTATAAAGCAGCCAGTACTAAATGGAGATCTTTGTAAATGTACTAGACAAAAAAAATATTCTGATGGCACTTCTCTAATAAAAATGCAAGTAAACAACCTATGTTCAGGCAAGGGTGGTTATGTTATTTTGATATATTTGGTTACCATTGATTTTAGTCACATGACTACATCCAAAGACTGATGGTAGCACACACACTTACACATAAGCTTAGCACACAAATGCATCATAAAATGTTTTTTAAAACGCGTGTTATCGTCAAAAAGTTTAAAAAATTAAAATCAATGAAATATAAGAAAGTGCATATATTGTATTATCTATTTCACATCCAAAATAAGTTGGGAACTACAGAACTGAGTGGTGATATTTGTTTCAACAAGGTTCTTATCTTTACTGACTATTTTCAAGAGAATACAAAAGTTGATGATTTCTGGTGCATATCAAGGAGCCAGTGTCATTTAGATAGGCATTGGGAAAAAATCTTTTTTGACCAATATTTTAGCTCTCTGACATTGATTCAGGGAATAAATTAAACAATGACAAATACACTGATATATAATTCTTAATGGAAAGGTATACGTATTATCTTAGTTATACTGTCATAATTATCTGAAAATATATCAGTCTTCACTCTTGGAAATTTGTCCCTGGTAATTCACTTAGGATGCAGGTACTTTTGTATCTTTTGTACATTAACTAATAAAGTTTATGCAACATTTTTTCCAGACTGTAAAGGTCTTTCTCTGTGATGAACAAAATCAAGAGTGTGTTTAGGAACAGCTTTATGAAAATGGTACAGAATTACCTCAAGACAAAAAGTAGAGAAGAATGTTCATTTAAATTTAAAGGCAAATGCGTCTTAGCATTGATTCATGATTAAAATTTACACCATGTGAAAATCTGGCAGCAATTACTTAGGGGTCATGTTCTGGTGAACTATGTTATTACCATAATCGCAAATTTTATCAGCCAATCAAATGAAGTGCTATATCACATTTGGGAGACTAAGCAGCGCAGGCTGAAGAACATCAATGTGAGCCAAGCAATTTGATTCACTTTCAGGTTTCTGAAAGCTTCATTTCCATTGGCTAATTTAAAAGTCACCAGAACATGACCCCTAAGAAGTCACTCTCAGATCTTCATGAAAGACAGAGGAAATCTAATTTTAATAAGATTGTTTGAGATACACGAGTAGATATAGGATTGTCAAGGTATGTAACTCTTTCTAGTTTACTGTTTTCCATTACCAATTTGGTTCCTGAGCAATGGTCGGCTCTTACAGTACATTTTAATATAAATTTTGTGATATTGGAACTCAAAATCATGTGAACCCTTCAGAAGAATATCCAAGCATGTTTATGTGTGTGTGTGACTTTGGATTTTTAACATAGCTTTAACAAATTTCAGTCATATCACTATGATGTCTGCAGTGTGGCAGTTTATAGTAAAGTCTAGCACTGAGACATCATGTCACAGACATATAGCATCATGTCCCACCCAGTCACATTATCCTGACACCAGGCTGACCAGTCCTAATACTAACCTCTTAATGCTGAGCGCTTAGCGAGGCAGCTGTTAATACCATTTTTATAAGTTTTTGGCATGACTCAGCCTTTGTCCAAACTTGAGTTGTTCAAGCATCCTTGGTTTAAAACAATATCAAAATAAAGTTTATTTTCAAATCAGTTCAAAAACAACCCAAAAGACCCAAGACGGATATCAAGATACAGGTTCTATTATCTTTTTTTAATGCATGTATTTCAGCTAAATTTTTGTGTTGAGCTTCCGAGACACTCTTTAAATTCTATATTCTATAATATTAGAAATGCTTGACAGGAGATTATTATATTTATATTCAATGCAAAAGAAAGTTTGATTTATAAAACTAGCCAGCCAATGTGTGTTGTTGTTGTTGTAGGGTTTAATACCATTTTTCAGCAGAAGATAGACTATACATGGCAGCCAGTATAAATGGGTGTCATTTTTAGAATTTGATTTGACATACCTTTAAGTGGCAGGTATTCACTTCATTTGGATTCGTATACATCCATGTTCCTTTGGTAGGTCTTTATTTAGATGTCATGAGAGGTGCATACGGCAAAATCAATGTTATAGTATGCAAACATGTTTGGACGAAATTAACCTAAAGGTGTGATCCACTACAATCCGGATAGAATGTTGCATGCTGTGATGTCACAATGAAAGCTACGCATAAAAATAAACAAATTCATACTGCCCTCGATTGCGACAATTCCACTCGACATGCTCTTATTTTGACACAAGCTTAGTACATGGCCACCATAGTAAAAGTCCACAGAGATAGATACTTTTCGTTTGCATTTTTCTTGGTGGCAGTTAAGGTGCAGAGCATTCAATAATCACGACTGAATATACTTTGGTTAAATAAAATTAGTGTTAAATTGTAAAAGAACAATTGATATTTATTTTAAAATGAGTAAATGTGTATAACATGGCCCATGTGACTTGTATTATAATCAAAATGCGTTTTTGGAACACCTCATTGCAGCTGAAAAAAACTAGCCAAGAAACAGTTCTGACTTGATTTTTTATAACATTTGGATTCATCTCCATTGCAAAGTTTAGTTGCTGGTACTTCATTATTCATGACCTACGCCCAACATTAACACTACGGCAACATTTGGCATGCGACGGGAACTGGTCCTCTGCTAGTAGCTATTTAACAACGTACCACCTACACACCCTGACAATTGTGTATATTTTTTTATATTTTTAATATATCTTAATAAAATATACAAAGACATTAACTTCATTGCCCTGTGGTTGCTACTATGAGATGCTTGCCTTTTCGGCGAGTTTTGATGCTGCCGACTTCAAATTCTCGTCTCCTTCCCGTTGACATGTTGGAAGCCATAAACCTTTTCCCTCTATGTCTACTAACAAATATCTAGTATCCACAACTCTTGGGATCAATACGCTAACAAATTCATTCGTCATTATGAACGAATTCACAGGATTTAATAAAGTGTCATCCACAGAATTCAAAGCATTTCCTTTCGTTTCCCGAAATCGTCTGTAATCTCCATTTCGTGCGGGACAGTTTAAACATCATGTACAGCATACAAATTTTAATTGAGAAAAAGTAAAACATTTTAGAAAAATAAGTATAAGCAAAGCCTTAAAATTTATAAATGATTTATTTTATTTTTAAAAGATACTTATGGAAATAAAATATCTTGAATTCCATCAATATGATTTTTGTAACAAAAGAAATAGTATTTTTAGCATTACGTTACACATGTTGAAAGCGAGTTTTCGCCGTGATACCCTCTGCGTACGGATTATTATTATTTCATTGTTGTTGATCTGAAAAGACACGACGCATAACAATAACTTTACAAAATCGAGTTCCAGGTGTAACAAAAGGTGCTTCTAACACAAATGACCAAGTTTTCATTGAATATGCCTCATAGGTTGATGTTGAAACCATGTTATACAATCTTTCCACCACAACACAAGAGTCTGATGTTTTATCAATAAAGTACGACGAAATCTCTGACATAACAAAATCACCTTATATGTACCATAAATTAACAGTTGTGATTTTGTGTTGTCAGAGATATCGCCCTACTTTATCAATAAATCGTTAGAGCAACAACCATTAATTTCCTGTAACTCCATAAATGTTCACGTTAGTGCCATTAACTGTAGCCAGAAGTACCGAATGTCTTTTGAATACTTCGTGTGAAACGAATTAGATGCTCTTAGGTACATTTAATGACGCTGACCTGAAAATTTCCTGAATTACAGATGGGAAGAATTTGCAATGCTGTGTGGATTAACAGAACTGTATGGGATTTTCAGCTGATAATGCATCAGTGATGACTGGAATTCATAAAGGAGTTGCATTCTATATTTTGAAAAATGTTTCCATCATTGTAAATATCAGGTTTTCCCTGTAACATGATGCACGATGCTGGAGGAAAGGCTGCCGATATATTAGGAGAACTCCTAAAGTATCAGGTTGGCATTCTACCTGACTCACCTCTGTCTGAGTGGGTTCGTGTCTAGGATTTGGCCAATGTGGGTATGTCAGAAAGCTTGCCAGTAGCTTCTCGTGGGTTGGTGGTTCTTCCCTGGGTTTTCCAGGTTTCTTCCTCCACCATTAATACTGGCCGCCATGCATAGCCTATCATGTGCTGAAAAATAACGTTAAACCCAACAACAACAGCATTCTACCAGACAATGTTCTTCATGCGGACAGAGTTGATATGCAATGGCACCTAATTTCCCAGCTGTGACTGTTTGATAAATGCAGCTCTAATTGTAATGTCTGATTATAACCGTCTGTTTCATACATTAATCAGAATGAGCTTAATTGGATTAAGCGCACATAATACTGAGAACATTTTGTTATCAATTATCATCATGACTGCAAACAATAATAGTGGGATCATCTGACCATGAACGAAACCCATGATTGAGGCCTCTTTAATTAAAGTATTTTTGATGTAGTTCGCCAATTTACTAATTTTAATACCATTTTAAAACACACAATAGAATGCTTAATTCAGATAACTTTTTGAGCTTTGGTTACATGGAAGTTATTATCTTATATATGTGTTATGTATAAATTAAAGAAAAAAAGATACAATACCTCACACATCAATAACAAAACAAAAATCTTTTTTTGGGAATAAAACAGAACGAATCAGAATGATTTGACCCCATCCCAAAACACAGAAAAGCGGATTGAATATAGATGAACAACAGTTGAAACTTCATATGCACACCATAAAATGGACACAAAGCTCTTAAAATGCGCCATTTTCAACTGCAGGAACAGTGAAGACTTGATGATGTTTTCTCCTTCAATTGTTGTCACCGTGTTGTTTTGATATTTTTTTTTGGGTGGTAATCTTGTCATTGTAATTGATTTTTTTGGTATAGTTATCTAATATTGTAAAATGCTTAGAACTTCTAAAGATTAGGTGCTGTATTTAGCCCACATAATTATATTTAGATCAATCAAGTGACATCCATCAATATCTAACCAGAAACTCTTTACCCATGTATTTTAAGGATAATTACATACTTACACACATACATGCATACATACATACATACATACATACATACACACACACACACACATACATAAATACATACATACATACATGCAGATAGAGTTTACATAGTGAGAACATCATGCCAAATTGTAATTTTGATGGATTTACCGATCTTTTTTCGACATTTTTTCTTCCTAAAAAACCAGAATAATTTTAATTTTAATGGATTTAACAATCCTTTTCAGCATTTTTTTTATTCCTAAAAGACCAGAAAATGATCAAAGAAGCAAAATGTGAAATTTGCAAAGAAGAGTTATCCAAGTACAAGTGCCCGCAGTGTCTTGTCAGATAGTAAGTATGTTGTCATTTATTCAGTAGGGTCCTTAGTTTGAGCTTAATGTATTTCCATGAAACATTATTCTATTTATGCAGATGTAATGAAAATGTGTATTATGCATCGTGAGGGTGCCAAACAAATATTTTGAAAAAATATAGTTTTATCAACTCTGTTATTTTTTAGTCACCTTTCAACTGTATGGTCCCTAGTTTGTATTTTTCTACCATATGGTCGCTCCCCAGTTTGTGTAATTACATTTTTTAATGCATTTCCTTAAAATCTTGCTTCATTGTTGCAAACATAATGGAAATATGCATGATGCATTGTGAAGTAACTGAATGAATTTTGTAAAAAGAATTTTAAAAAAGATGTACCACGTCAGTGCTCAAAGATTTTTTTTAGGCACATGCCTTGGTCTGGTGACTTAAATAAACTCACAAGCCCTGACTGAAATTCCACAAGCCCAGACAGTTAATTCCTATCAATTCTCAAGCTGAGAGAAAAACCTCTCGATTTGGGGGTATTTCCACATCTACCTCCCTATCTCATAATATCTCCCAAGTTTTTGCAGAAAACTCCTGCTTATTACATTATGTCTGTCAATTTTCATTTCTCAGGGGAAAAACCCATACATAAATAGATATATATCTTATGCAATCCACAGATGCCATATTCTGTTTTATCACTTGTGAATACTGTTGTGATGAAATAATTAATATCACACAACTAAGGTTTTTTTCTTCTGGAAATAGAATGTTAAGAATAAACGTTTTTAGGTACCGAAATTTCAGATTGTTAAAAGCCCTACAACAGTATTATAGTAAAAAAAAAATTGAAGAAAAAAACTTAGCACCAATTAGTTTCAATCAAATGAATGATCACTGTGAATACACCACTCCCTCGATAACTCGCGCACATTGGGGTCCAGAAACATCGACCGCACTATAAGCGAGGGGCGAGTTATCGAGGGACCTATAAAATAAGCCCAAAACCAATAAAGTGATTGATGACGACATAACGGAAAAATAAGGGGGGAGGGGTAGGCAGATTATACTGTTGAATACTCACTTTATAATCGTTCTGAGATTAACTGTTAATAAATATCTCTTCATAATGGTGTACTTTATTATTTTCTCATAGGACAACATTAAAAATTTCAGGATAAATTACCGTATATTGACATTGAAAACATTATTCCACGTGGTTTCCGTTTGCTGAACATGTGTACCACTTCACACATTGTGTACTACGTCACTAAGTTTTATGTTGAATTGTATGCATTCTAGTTTTATTGTTTGAGCCAAATTAGAAGTTTTTTATACACAAAAGATCGACTCTTTTCGAGAAACAGTGTCGATCGAACGATAGATAGATAGATAGATTTGAATGCGATAGAAGTAAAATGGAAAACAAAAAAAAACAAGAGTTAATCAGTACTGACATATTTAATTGGTCTACAAATTTAAAACAACGTAAATTAGAACAAGTTAATACTTGCCGTTTGTGCCACGCTTGACAAATATCAATTCACTTTTTGAAAAATCAGTTAATTTTTTTTGTGTGTGTTACTCCTTGGTTTCTCTGCCGCCGAGCAAAATCCCTCAGATTTCTCAACTGCACGAGCTTTACGTAGTCAACATTTTGGGTCTCCAGCCACCTTATGGCAATATCAAAATATTTGCTTCCTGTGCAGAGGGGTGGGGGTGCAACATCTGTGTCTGCATCACTTTCAACACTTGTGTTACTCCAGTTAGAATCGTCCACCAAGAGAAACGCCCATCTCAGGACCATGAGTCTATACTAATTTCTCCCAAACAGCCTCGGCATTAATGACATCAGTTTCACTGAAACATTCGAAGTCACTATCGTCGTCGTTGTCTCTGTTACTGTTTTGCTTTACGTCAAAGGCAGCTCCAAGACCCTTAATCCAGCACCCGAGGTCTCTTGTAATCGATTGTTTTTTTAATGCAACAAACACTTCCCCAAGTTGTTGATCAAAACAAAGCCGGCATTTACATGTAATTAGGTTCTCACAGAAGTACTCACAGGTTTCGATGTGACGGTCGATTGACTCTTTTCATGTTATCAATGAACAGACTATGTTGTGATTATAATGTTTACACTGAAACGGAATTAAAGGATTAGAACGTGACTTTCACACAGGAAGTCGTTTAATTGGTGTTTATTTCATTCTCTGTTGCCACCTGTTAACATTTACCACAAGTTTTCATTGATCGCTATTTCACCAGACTGTTTATTTACTTTATAATGACAACTATTTATCCTAAAAACTTACATAATATATGATATCTTTAAACAGAGGTCTCGCTAGGATTTTAAAACTGGGTCTTTCTGCCTCTGAATTCAATCACTAAATATCAGTATATTTTCTCACTCGGCCGCCAAGTCAAAGCCTTTGAACTAGCCGCCTAGCTGTTGCATCATGTACTTTTTTTTTTTTAATGTACTCTTATGAAATAGCAACAGTACATCAAAGAGTCTTTCAGTCACTGAATTCTGTCATTGTAAATATCAGCACAGTAAACTGATCAACACATTTTCCCACAAAGCAGGTGGCTGAAACAGGACGGCAAATCTTTGAAATTTCCCGCGCACCTATTACATGCGTACGGAGGACTCCAGCCTCAGTGATTTTCTGCGTCCCAGATCAAAAATTGGCATCCAAATACGCGTAATTAAGCGTTTTCGAGATCTCTGAAATTAATTCTTCTCTAGAGCTTGCAAATTGCAAAATATGGATTATATTTTTACGGGCATTAATCACCATTTTCGATGATAAAACGAGCAATGTATCAAGGTTTAATTTATCAATTCTTATCGTAATTTTTTTCATGTTCAGCATATTTTAAAGATATTTTAAATACATTTTGTCTGGAAAAAATCGGGAGCCAAGACGGACACCGCGTTATAAGCGGGATCGCGAGTTATCCAGGCGCGAGTTATCGGGGAGCGGTGTACTGTGTAAACAAAATCACATCTCCATTTCTGCCACAGAAACTAAGTCAGTAAACACCTGGCATTCCTCTAAAGTATATGTGAACTTTAATTACCATAATTAGATTAAAAGAAGGAATAAAACAAAAATATGCCATGCAGTATATGTGCCCTCAAAGAGCTAATTCAAGGTAAATATTGTATTTAGTAAACAGTGTTACGTGCCTTAAGAGTTAAACCTAAGGAAATGATGTGTGATATAAAATGTGGGAAAAACAGTTGCCACATGTATGGAATTTGTGACTGCAGATTTGAACTGTTAAAATGAAGTCCTAGGCATCATTAGTTAAAACAAAATTTGGCATTGTTTATTTGCCAATCAATTGCTGGTGCTTATGTACACACACTGTACAACGTGGTTACTTTGAAGTATGTCCAAAGGGCAGTCCTTTTCACAAGATAAATGCAATGATAAGGATTAACTGTTAATTAGTCACACAAGCTTTATTGTTTGTGTACTTAAGTCTAGCATTTCACTTTTAAACATGTTTTGGCCTACATCCAGAAAATTTCATGGCTGACCACTGTGTCCCTTCCCAAAAAAAAATAGTTCCTGTGGGCGCCTCTGGCGTGTCCTTAGACGGGGTCCATAGGGACCTTAAAAGCCTTGAAAAATGAATTGTTTCTTCAAGGCTTTGAAAACACCTTGAAAATTCAAAATATTGTCTGGGTACCTTGAAAAGCTTTGATTTTCTTGAAACCAATAGGAATTAATAAATAGTTTTCATTTTACAGAATAAAATAAAAAGAAAAGGGGGAAAAAGACACAAAAAACAATCTCTCACTAAGTTTGTGCCGGCATGAAATTTTTTCCACAACTGGCCACTGTGCAGTCATACATTTTGAACCTCAGATTGTAACAAGCCCGGATGTAGCAGTGTTTTAAATTTGAATTATTCGCTTCGACACAGCTGGCTGCCGATTCCAACTTTGGTGGCTAGATGAAGAAAAATATAAAGTTTGGATTATGAGAGCTTTCTCGGACAGCTTTGCAAATTGCAAATTATGCCAAAAGGATATTGATTTGTGTGTAATGGGAGAGTCAGTGCTTCACAGTCACATGCAGCTGGAAAAAAAAACAAGTTCTTGTAATGGCGCTTAATACAGGCAAAACAAGAAGCCTTTAGCATGAAATCATTTTTGATGAAAGAGGTATGTCTGTGAACATAGAGACTGAAGTTTCAGAACAGAAACTGTATATAGTCTTGACTCTTAATTATGAAATTAGTTCAATCCGGTTCTATTTTGGGATTGAGTGGAAATAGACGATAATTGCAATGAACACGATAAGTCTAAAAATATAGAATACAGATGAGAAATATTAACATATCTAATATGAAATAATTTAAAATATCCATTCTCTGTTTTTAAATAAACAATGATATAAATAAATATCTTTACTTTTTTTGTTTATGGTTATGAGTAAAGAAGAAAGGAAGGTACTGAAAAAGACATTGAGACAATGACAGCTTTGCTGATGACTATGCATTGAAAGCAAAGATCTATAGGAAAATTTCCTTTATCATGACATCAAAATAACTTGAGGAAAAGTGAAAAGGACAAAATTGCCGAACTTGGAGCTGTTGAAAAACAGCTTGATGACAATCTACAAGAACTTAAAAATTCACTCTGAAATATATTGGACTTTGTAAATAGTGTAGTGTAGACAGAGTAAATGAAAATTTGTTCAGTGACTACATTATTCTAATGCCGAGATGTAGGATATTTAATATTAATGGGAATGATATCAATGATCACACTATTGACTTAGTGTTTTATTTTGTGTTTTTAAAAATAAATTTGCAAGAAATGTTCCTTGTATTGAGTAATAGTAAGTATTAATTTGCTTTTTACATACAGTTTCATGTATGTATCCTTTAAAATTAATGTATTATTGCACCTTGAAAAACACGATTATGAACCTTGAAAAAACTTGAAAATTTTGAATGAAATATGCTACTAACCCTGCTTTGAGGATTTAACCCTTATTGGACCTGGAAGATCTGACAATTTAAATGCCACGTAAAAACCTCCTATTTTAGGTCCAAATCTCAATATTTTATTTGCTGTTCTCCCTACTTGGCTTTTGAAAGGTAGACATGTATGCTGGACTCCAATTTCCACAAGCCCAAAATTTCCCCTTTTTTAATATTATCACACAATGTTGCTATAGCTACAAGTCAGATAAACATTTAAAAGAAATGAATTACACTTGAACATATATATATATATATATATATATATATATATATATATATATATATATACATGCAGTAAGATCCAACTTCAAAAAAATGTTGCCACTGTTCACAGACTTGTCAAAAATATAATACATAGCGGCTTAAACATTCTCATTCAAGGCAATATGTAATAACTTTATTCTTGTACACACATCTATCATCTCTTCGATGTACGTATGATGGGTTGTTTTACTTTCTAATCCTACCTATGCAGATTAGCACAATGGGTTCACCCACTGCGACGTGCAACACTTCTCAGCCAGTTAATGTGAAACTTTAATTTTATACCTGACCTCATTTCCTTTAATTGCTGCTATTTAAACTGCCCAAGGGATAGTTTTATATCAGTTATATTACAGATTACCATTTATATGTGACTCAAAACATGACTGTGGGATTTGCTGATTTGCAAGTACAAAATCATATTTTTAACAAAGCTTCCATTTGATTAAAATCAGATCTCAATGTCACGTAGGACAGCAGTTATCTGATTTTGATTATGGCATGTGTGTCAACGTCTTGGAAGTACATCTACTCTACTTATTTCATCAGCATGATCAACGATTCCTCAGGTAAACTTTTCTTGACAAGCCCAACGGGCATCTCACTTTGAATACAGGATGGACCTGAACTAAAATTAGAGGGACCCCAGGTGTAAGGGCTATCAGATTTTTAGCACTGGATGCTTAATTTGTTTCAAGCAATGATTCCATCATATTATATGGGGTTCCTAGTTTGTGAAACTGGCTCTGCCACTTCCTTTTGTTTTCTCTTTTTTTATTCGAAATCGTCTACGGCTGGTGAAGACCTAAGACAGTGCTAGCATATAAAAGAAGGATTGCCTCAACTGTGTAATTTTCTTCATGACTGATGGTAATTATAAAACTGAATAGACTCCCAATTGTTCAATTATATGCCTGATAGCCTCTCCTGGCATCTAACCTGTTTAGGTTTCAGGCTTCCGCCTTTGAAATGGAAATATGCATTGTGCATTATGTGTTTGGTAACTTAATTTTCTGTAAAATTACTGTTTTCAACTTGCTTATTTATGTATGGCCCAACTAGTCACAGACCAGAAGATCTTATTTGACGGCCATTCATCCGTTCAAACATTTGTTTTATCGCTTCCCCAATTTATTCTGATTTAAAGTTCATAGTATTTAACATTATCCTAAACATAGAAATACAGTTATAATCTACTATGTATTTGTGTTGTCCCTTTAGAAGCGTGTTATATGTCACAGGTAGTGTGTGCTTCATGACCAAAAAAGAAAATCATCATAGCACATCTGTGATGTGAGATTTTGCAAAAACATGTTTGGAATAGTACTGTTTTGTATTGAAAATAATAATAATAATAATAATAATAATAATGCTTTATTTATAGAGGGTGACTCATTAGTCAAGGACTATTCTCCCTTGAGGCCCTCTTAAGGAGAGTATAACAATGCACATTATATGAAGATGGCAATAATTACTGTTTATTTTAACATGTTTGGTATTAAAATACTAAATTCCATTATCTGTTAGAAACACATACATGCTCATGATATCTTTTCTTAAATACTCTAATATTTTCAGCAGATTTTACATGTAGTGGAAGCTTATTCCACAGAACTGTACCAGAGTATTGAAAAATAAAATGTTGACAATCAGGTATTGATATTGAAGTGGATGATTCCGGTGATAATAAAATTTTAAATAATGGATTAGATGAAGTTGACCAAATAATGATGCATAGCTTATGCACTGTTCGAATGATGAATTTAGACAACAAAATGGTTGAACGATGAATTTTCATAATGCAACATTTTTTGTAAATGTGAAAGCTGCTTTTGTCTGTTGCTTAGTTTTACCACACTGATTAGAATCATTTCTCAGTTATCATACAGTGCCATTGAAACTGTAAAACAATATAAAATGGGTTGAACTATGGGAAAGATTGCTATGAAACTTTACACTCTCATTTGTTGCAAGTTATAATTGGTCTTAAATGAAGATTGTGCCCTTGGACATCCAGTATGGCATCATTGGCAGACATTTTGAAAATGTGATCATCACTTCTCCTCAGCAGATGAGGTTTTACTAAAAGATTTGTTATGTCTAGTTCGTCCTAAATGAAATGGGACCCCAAGGACAGAAAATATGGTCACCATGGGGGGCCATCTTGTATATCTTGTTATTGCTATTCCATCTGACCCTTCCGGTGACCTAATGGGTAGAGTCTGCGGGAGGTCGTGGGTTCGATTTCCGGCTGAGTCATGC
The DNA here is from genome assembly GCA_028554795.2 of Sinohyriopsis cumingii. Taxonomy (NCBI): domain Eukaryota; kingdom Metazoa; phylum Mollusca; class Bivalvia; order Unionida; family Unionidae; genus Sinohyriopsis; species Sinohyriopsis cumingii. Next base: position 49,638,956 of record CM068842.1, on the reverse strand, counting down.
CAAAGACTTACAAAAATGGTACTGTCGGCTGCTTCAACTGGTTGGCCTGGTATCAGGATAATGTGACTGGGTGGGACATCATGCTACATGGCTGCAGCATGATGCCCCAGTGCTGGACATCACTATAAACTGCCATACTGCAGACATCGTAGCGATATGACTGGAAAATTGTTAAAGCTACATTAAAAATCCAAAATCACACACACACTATTCCATCTGAATGAATGGGTTTTCACTCAGATATCTTAAGAGGTGTAGTTGATCATACAAAAAATCATACTGATCTGACATTCAGTGTGTCCACCATGGTAGCCATCTTGAAAATCTTGTTATTGCTACTTCTCCTGAACAGATGGTTATATCAGCATGGGATTTCTAGTAGAAAACTTCTTATGATATATTTCTGTATAACACATTGTTAGTTACCAATAAAATTGTCATTGATTAGACCTCAGTATAGTGGGCTGTGGCAGCCATCTTGAAAACCTTGTTATAACAATGCCTAACTAAAATATTTCTTACTGTATGTTGTTGGTCCTTAATTAAAATGATGCCTGTGTGAAAATATGAAAAAAATTATTGTTATTGGATGGCTGTATAATACCAGCACGTTTTATTGTTATTCTTTAAAAATTCTTTCCTTTCTTGCAATGTATAATTGTTCCTATATTACAGTTAAGCTGATTTAACTTCCCAGAATTGCAGATTGTGATAGCCCATTTGGAAATCTTATGGCTCCTTTTCCTAAATTAATGGTCACTGCATGAAAACACTAGCACATTGTAACTTGTTCTCGTCAGTTCTCTTAAGAAATTATTCTTTGTGTAAATTTTTTAAGGTTGCCATTTGTCCCCACATTCATTGTGATAATATGAACAGTGTTCTGTATTGCATGCCTGTGCATGTTGGAAGAGTTAGTTCCTTTTGACTTTTTTTATATCTCCAGTTTCAAAGTGCAACCCACCTCCATGTTCACATTGAATAATGTGTATATGTTAGATTCATTATAGAAACTGATTTCACCTATTCAGTTAATTGGTAATGATACACTCTGCATGCATGGTCACCATGGTACTGTAGCACTAGGCATGCATGGTCACCATGGTAGGTTCTAAGAAAATCTTGATCTTCTAGGTGAATTTTAGCAGTTGCCTCATCTCACAAAGCCTGTCAGAATCAAGAATCACATACATGCCAGCCGTTACACTTTTGGTGTAATCATTAGCTTTTTTGGCCAAAATTAAGTTTTCAGCTACAGTAGACTGTTTATGGATTAAGCCTTTTTCTACATTAAAAATAAAATTAAAATAAAGCAATAAAGATATGTTTGTCATTTTTATTGTCATCTCTTTAGTTCCACTTATATAAATTTGAAAATATTCTTAGAAAGGTGACTGCTGCGTACTAATAGCATAGGAGTACTTTCCTTATTTGCTATTTATAGCAACTGTATATGACACCTTTCCAAGAAAGAAACAGATGGGTTTCTTCAAAAGTGAACCAGTCTTTATTTGTAAAGAAAATGACACGAGATGTTAAGTGAAATGCTTTACAGTGTGAGCTGTGGATGTTATATGACGGAATATGTTAGACCAGATGGATCTTTTCAAACATTAAAACATATCAGATCAGAAAAAAGTGACTGATCAAAACTGCTTTACAAACTTTAAAAGAAAATTATGAGAGTAATGTAACACAGCACTCTGAGCACATGGCAATGATCATTGCAGAGTTCCAGTTCCATGATCATTCAGCAGAAGTTACATATGTAGACTAGTTGAAGTGAGTGCTGAATATAAATAATTTTTAAGTATATTTTGTTTGTAAAATTCATCTTTTTCATATGTTCTCTAATTCTGGCATGTAATATATAGATCACACTTTTTGCCAAAATTATGTATTTTTTCTCACTTATAATAGCATTAATTATGTTTATACCTTGGGGGTGGGGTTGGCACGTATGTTCTCAGTAATGGAAGTTTTATTATTAAAAGAGAGGTATACTTATTTAGTTCTGGTATACAGTTGCAGGATATTGTGTTCAAAATTTTCCTTTTTTGAGTAGGAATTTGTTTTAGTCACCAAAGTTTTTCATAGTAAAAGTATAAGTGTTACAGAACATTGTGGTTTTTATCAGAACCTTTCCAAACCTTATCTACGTACAGTATTGAATCTGTTTATGTTTTTTTCAGTTGTTCCCTGGGATGTTACAAGGATCACAAAGGTAGCTGAATATTTATACTTCCTTTATGTTTCTAAGACATTTCACCCTAACCATACGGGAAGGCATGTTATGCTGTAAACATTTCCATGTGTCTCCATTCCATTCATCAGTTCTCTATGCCTAATGTTGACATTATTTCATACAAAGTGAGATTGTGAAACTAAGTATTGAGTAGAAATCTGTGAACCTAAATATCTAGTAGAAGTCTGTGAACCTAAATATCTAGTAGAAGTCTGTGAACCTAAATATTGAGTAACATAACATCTTATCTGCTGTATCTGAGTTAAATAGAATGTTTTTTCTTCTTCCACTTTTTGTTTGTTATACCAGCATTGTCAAAAAACTCAACATATTGATCACTTTGGCAACCATGTGCACATCTGTACATTAATACATACATCCAAACTATGGATTAAAGTCAACCTTCAAACAGAGATCTTGGAAACGCTTAATTACGTGTATTTGGATGCCAATTTTTGATTTGGGACGCAGAAAATCCCTGAGGCAGGAGTCCTCCGTACGCATGTTATAGGTGTGCTGCACATTTCAAAGACTTGCCAATCCTGCTTCAGCCACCTGCTTTGTGGGAAAATGTGTTGATCAATTAGCTGTGCTGATATTTACAATGACAGAGTTCAGTGACTGAAAGACCCCTTGATGTACATACATGTTGCCATTATAAGAGTACATAAAAAAAACATGATGCAATAGCTGGGCGGCAATTTCAAAGGCTTTAACTGGTGCCCAGGTGGGAAAATGTACTGTTATTTACAGTGATTGAATTCAGAGTGAGAAAGACCCAGAGATGTACATGTGGTCATTTATAAAAGTATATCAAATAAACAACTTTAGCTTTTGTTACTGTGTTCATTTCCAAATGTATCGGAATAAGTAGTGCACAAGAGTCAAGACATGTTGAGACTTAGACAAAATGCCATTCGTAAATTTGGATAAGTATTTTGGGGTTAACTGGCAAACTTACGAAGATTGTAACGAGATTCAGAAGAGTGCTAAAGCTGCTAGAATTGATAGTTCAGGTAGGACAGTAGCTAAGTGTAAGAAAGTGTGTGAAGCCTAGCTTAGTGTTTGGAATAAGTCCTGACTTGGATTGACAAAATTCAGTATCACTCTGATGGACAAACAAGAGCTATTTAAGAGATATATTGACTGACCATAATTTTTCTTAAATGCAGCTCGCCTTAGCCGGGTTAGTTCTAGTGTTGTAGCAAAATGTGTTCATCAATACATCAGTAGCTAGGCCTAGTTTTGATATCAATTACGTTGACAAACAAATTCTTGCCCATTCACAAGCATATGTTTTGATAGCTGATTGACCATTAACCCTTTTCCGAGTAAGGTAGCAACTATCAGTTTCCTGCATGATACCCTTTAATGATAAAACATACAAACTTGTGTTTTAAGATCAGAAAAAGTGATTATTAACTGCCTCGTTTACACTATTTCGTCATAAAATTAGTTTGAAACTTCTAAGTGAACCAGTAGGCCTAACGGGAAATAATGGTGGACTTCGCTAAGTCTGGGATGTACCAATTTATTAGATTCTCTGTTTTCGTAAACCATCAGGCAAATATTTTCAGAAAAATATACAGATCATTCAAAGTAAAGCCAAGGTAGTATTTTATTAAAGATTTTACTTTAAAATGCAAATTATTTAGGTCAGAAACATATGGGACAATGCTATGTTGTGGAATTCGCGAGATGCACTTTAAGGTCTAATCTGTTTTCTGACCAGACACATATTTGTGAAAATACGGGAAAAAACAGCAAATAAGATATTATTTAACAATTGCCTAAAATTACTACAAGGACGTAGACAAATAAATAAACCAAAAAGTTTGCGATTCTGTCAATGGACTATTTGTAATGAAGCTACATTATAGTGAGTGATTACATTACGAAAACCTCTCCTTCTAAAAACAGATGCACTCACGTTTGTGTTGATTCTGTAGAAAAGAAGGTACTGCAACTTTTGATGGTGGGACTCCTATTTTTACCAAAATGGGAGTCTTGGACTTCTAGTTTTAAAATCCTAGCGAGATCTCTGTTAAAAGTCTTCTATGTTAATTGACATAAAAGGGTCCATTTTGTGATTATTTTGCATAAAGATAAATGATGGTACAAGTCAGTTAGGAAACTGAAATACTGATTGAATTGTTTGTGCATTGAGAATGTGGTGGTTGTAGTGCTAACATACTGGTAATGAACATAGATAACATGGATAGTTCTGCATGCTTATATCAGTTGCTTACCAAGAAAGAAATCAGATGAAAGTAGACTCAGTATGGCTTGAGGGATTTGTAACGAATGCCGTCATTCATCATTACTATGTTTGGTTGTTCCTAGTCAGCATCGTCAGTCTGAGGCATGGCCAATACCTTTCCAAATTTGTCTTTTTATCATAGAGTTTTCCTTTTTCCATCTACCATATATACTCGCTTATAAGTTGAGTCAGATTGCAAACGAGAAAGATCTTGATTTGCCGTAGCATGATGCGCCTGCAGATCAGGGCATATGCTATTTGTTCCACTGATTACTCCTAACAAACAGTGCAGACCCCGATCTGCCTGCACATTATGCTAACCCATGATCATTGTATTAGAAGTCCAGTGCTCTACCACATAACTACTCCAGTACCTGTGCTGTCAGACAGAATCAAGTGATTCATGCAATGATATTCACTCATTTCTCAGTCTTCATTTTAATTTGTTCCATTTGGTGTTAACTGCTAGTTGACCTCTTTGCACAGCACAGAGATGGACTCCCCGGCTCCCAACTATTATCTCCTTGTTCTGTGGACTGAAAAGGCCAGTCAGTCAATGCTACTTCACTGATTTGGAATGGCCACATTACATAAGCTGTTCCCCAACCCCTCTGATTCCTAAGTTTTATCAATGGCAACTTAACATGAGTATAGAAAAATCATGATTGCTCCAAAGAAGTGGGAGAAATCTTTGATAAACGACCTCCAAAATCTAGCTGCTGAGATACCCAAGAAAATTCATCCTTCTACATGCAGATTTTCCACCCAGCCTTGACATGCTGAACAAGCCCTCGGAAGAAAAAAAAACATTTTTGCAATCAAAATGGTGTACAGAATCATTCAGGTAAGAAGGCCTGCCACTTTGAAGGCCTCATGGTGAAATGGAAAATTGTCTTTCAGTGGTGCAAGCAGGAAATATCATTCCTTTGCACCATTTGATAACTTCCTGGCCAAAAACAGGTGCTTATTGATGTGAAATTAGTCTTTTGTTTTGAAAATACTGTCTTCATTGGACCATTCTTCCAAAGGTTATCTGAACAATCACAATGTTGAAGCATTACCCAAAATGTTCTGAACTGATAAAAAGAAGGAAATTTTGGATCTTGATAGATGTTATATCAAAGAAGGATACGATGATGTTTCAGCTCGGGCTCATTCGTCCTGGATTCCTTGATTATTCTTTGCAGCTTTCAGCATATTAATCCAAGAATATTTCTTACATATATCTGTTCACGAGGTTAAGGCAGTCACTGTCAGCCTAGCATTTGAGTGAAACTGTTTTCTGACTGACATCCAGGCAGTGAGATGGGGATCTGATATAACATTCGGTCTAAGACCTTTCGTCTTGGAAGGCTGCATTTGACCTGGTAAAGTCTGTATCAGAAATGTAATAGTCCAAGTTCCTCAGCAAATGTATAATTACATTTTTATACTCTGCTGCCATTGGATATGCAGTAGCAAATGTTTTTCTTTACAACTGTGTCATCATCAGTCTTAGCCCATCTCACACAGGGATCAAAGCTGCATATATGTTAGGAGCCCAAACATAAAGCCAACTCTAGGGCAAATGGATTAACTCCTTCCTAATGTATTATAATTATATAAAATATAAGATTTTTTAAAATAAAATATGCATCTTAAATCTACATAGAATATTTCAGAAAAATGTTCCAGCCCAACCTGAAAATGTCTGGATTGGCATCTCTCATGTTGCATCTAAAGAATCAGGTGGATTATCAGTGATAAATTTGTTTCACCATGCTGATTCTTGTAATAGATGAGTCCATTACAAATTGTGATGACTAAAAGTGATGGCTGAATCTCTAATACTTAACCAAAACTGTACCAGTCTGGAAGTTTATTACTTGACTGCGTCACTGTTAAGATTTCCCATACAATTATGGAGCTTGTGTTGCATCACTACGTACTGTATTGGAACCAATTATAAGATCATATCAGCCAGATGCTTTACTAATTGTACTTAAAAACATTATCTTATGGAGACAAAATAAACAAGTGAAAGTAGAAACTAAAAAGCTTGTAGTATCAGGGTATTTCTGCAGCAGAGGTTCTGTTATACAGGTATATGCAGATTTTACTGATAAAGTTTGCCTCTGTACTGGAAAAAGATGAGGCTGTCAGTATTCATGTACTGAGAAACGGTAAACATGTTTTAAGTCTTGAAAGTTAACTGTCTCAACTTCAAAGTCTGTAAGAAGTTGACTTATTCTTATACATATTTCTTTTCCCATATCATTGATATTTATCTGTGATTATCGGCAACAAAATAGCTCCAGAAGGAGAGTTGGTTTATCGCTTTGATGGGTTGCAAGGTTTTGATATTTGATACAAGATGAAACGCTACGAAAATTAAAGCACTCATCTTTCTGTTTCATAAACATTAATCCAAACAGACTTTTTCTGCTTCATTCCATTTGCATTGAAGACTCTTGAATATTGAGATATTTCTTTGTTATGGAGTTCATTTTGTATGGCATTGGTGCTTTTTATTTACTCTGGTTCAAAAGAAAATTAATAACCAAGTGTTTATTTTTTTGTAGATGACTAAGTCATGTGATCTAGCCATATCGAAGTTGAAGGCTTTCAACCACACCAAGTGAATAATACTAGACATTTCTGTGTGATGCATGGAAACACTTCAACTATTTACTTTATAAGTGGACTCTGAACCAAAGTTGTTCAAAGTGTGTGGATTAAGTTGATGACTGACAGTGACAATATTTGCAATGAGATTACGGTAATGTTTGCCCAATGCAGCATTTTAAATACTTCAGGTGAAATGATTATATAATTTTAGCTACATTTAATGATGCTGACCTGAAAATGTACTGATTATGGATAGGATAAAGTTTGTGATGCTGTGTGGAATGAACTATAGTGTTGAGGCATTGACTTGTAACAGTGTCCATTATAAATGCAGCTCCTGTAAAAGTCAGAAACTCGTTCATCTCATTTTCTTACTTAAAAGTATTGTTTATAACATAAATTTCTTAACTTTGTGCAAGTGATAAACCATGCATTGATAGATAGGTTCATCAGCATTTATACCAGTAAAATGTGGTCTTGTATCGACTTTTTCTGTCCTTGCCAGTACTAGGTACAAGTGGTAGCACAATCCTTGTATAATGCTGTGCAGTGGTGTTTTCAAGGCACAACACTGGATCTTGTCCTTCAGACTCATTTTGAAATCTTATCTGGTTCCAAACTGTAATTTGTCTTTCAGTATATAACTTTTAAGACTTAAAAGTGCATGTGGATGTGAAGATGTGTCCCTTGCATACCAAAAAAAGGTTGTTGTGACTTTACCCATTTGCTTTTTTACTACAAACTTTACAGTGTGTGAATATATTTGGATATATATTCGGGTATGTTCTTGAACTCAGAATTTGTGGTTGGGAATGCACCCCTCCATTTGAAGAAAAATGTCAGTTTGTTTGTTTCCTGACTATAGGAGGAATTTAAAAAAGAAATAAAGGTTGAGCTTGAAAACATAATGAATGACTTTTGCACATACTGTAATTTTTCAGCATGATTTTCATCCCAGAATAGACCCTGATGCATGTTAAAACCAAAATTAAGTCACTCTGAACAACTTTTGAGGTTTATTTAGAACTGCTGAAAAAGACTGACTTGGTATTTTCTTTCCAGCTAAGTCTTGTCAACCTATACAGAAAACAGATACACAGACATTGAGAAACATCCCAGATGGTCATCAGCCGCTGCAAGAAGGTATTTTTAGATTCTGTAAATAACAGCAAAATTGTTAAATAATTTAAATTTTAATTTTAATTTTAGTAATATTATACACTGGTCCAATTGACTTTTGGTGTTTTTCGACTGCAAGACCGATGGCTTTGGTCAATATAATGTTTTTTTGCAAATGTAAATTTTCTCATTGAAGCTTTTTTGTACAAAAGTTTAAAGAATCTTATGAAAATATTATGTATGGGTGAACAACTATACATTTAATTAATTGTGATATTTATGGACAGATCGTTTTTGAATTATTAGAGGGTACGCAAAATTACATGAATTATGGTCAAACTATTTTTTATTTTTATTTTTATTTTTATTAGTTAAGGAACTTGTCAGGACAGAGGGAAAAGTAATTATTTTTTAGTATCTACATAATAAGGTCAATGATAGTAATTAGTGTGGTTGAGAAATGTACTGTATGGTGCAGAATAATGACAAAACATTTTGCGAACTAAAACAAATACCATATCATTTAATTGTGCCTGTGATCACTTTAAAGTTAATTCTAATTATTTTTTTAGGATTGGATGACAACAGTTAGGTCTTTCAAATTTAACTTTGTCAAAGTATTTGCAATACTGGTTATGATTCATTATTCATATTTAGTAATTAGAAACAATTTAATCTTATGGCTATAATAAAATGTATTATCTCAAGTACTGAGATGTTCATTTTTCTTCTAGTTATGAAAAATAACCAAAAGAGTACAAAATTCATGGCCCTTATGAAATCATGAAAAGATTTGCCTTCCTGAAATTTACTGTGAATTCACTCCTTTTTTTTGTCGGATACAATTTTTCTTATTTTGTGATTGCTATAAAGTACAAATTTAAAGTCTAAACCAGTAAGGATCCTTTTGTCAAAAGAGTTGAAAGAGTTGGACACCTTAACCAAATCCAAGAATTTAATATATAAAAAAATGTTTTTTGGAACCATGAAAAACAATATCATGCAAAGTAATGAATTCACAGCACCTACTGTATATACTTGCTTGGTTGAGTCAAACTGCATATAACATAGACGGGAATCTGACATTACATAATGTGCCAGCACATCAGGGTCTGTGTTGTTTGTTCTATTGATTACTCCTAACAAACAGAATAGACCCAGATCTGCTGGCACATTATGCAGTTGTAAATCTGGGTTTTTGCAGTTGCATTTAAGCGAGTATGTATGATACTTATGGCTTCAATCTTAGACTCTTTGTGTGTATGTGTGTGTGTGATTTGGATTTTTAACAGAGGTTTAAAATATGTTTAGTCATATCACTATGTTGTCTGCAGTCTGGCAGTTTATAGTGATGTTAAGCACTGGGGCATCATGCCGCAGACATGTAGCATGATGTCCCATCCAGTCACATTATCCTGACATGAGGATGACCAGTCCTAACACTAACCTCTTAATGCTGAGCACCTAGTGAGGGAGTTGCTTGTACCATTTTTATAAGTCTTTGGTATGAGTCGGCTGGGGTTCAAACTCGCATCTGAGGTGGATTCTCTAACTACTTAGGCCACTGAAGCAGTCCTTTTGACTTATCACTTATCATATTTTCATTAGAATCAATGCTATTTTTTTCTTAATTCCAGGTAATGAAGGGCAGTCATTAGAATTTGACACTGAGGATAAAGTCTCACAAGAAGCCCTGGAAAGATTGGGTAAATAATTAGCTTTATGTATTGGGCACGTTGTTTCTCAGCATGAGATACAGCGTGTAAAATAAAACTCTTGAGCTTGTGATTTCATTGTGGCCAATCACAAGTGATATTACTTTTCAGAGCATGTTTTTGGATTAGATGGCATGGAAACTCAGCCTCAGAATGTTAAGATTATATCTGGACCAGAACATTTTGATTACAGTTTCTTATACAGTACATTTCATGATTGATTGACAGAAGTTTCATATATTTTAAGTTAGTTGACTAATCCATATTCAGAAAAATAAAAAGCACTTAGCTTTGGGGGGTAAAGTTTCACTGGCTATTCTTTGTGCATCTGGTACATTCGTAAAAATTTAAAATGATGTATCCACAAGTCAAAACAGTATATTAAGCCGCTTTTGTAGCATTAGTTTTTAATTAATTGGTTTAAAAAAATATCAACATTTTAAAAAAGCAAGTAAAAAGAAATCAAAAATTAAATACTATATAATAGTTATTTTAGTAACGATTAGAAACTTTTTGATTTTATGGATATAATCAAAAGTATTTACTCTTGTACCAATATGTGAATTTGTTCCTTTAATTACAAAAGTGTAAATAAATCATGGCCCTTATGACATAATAATAATAGAAATAAACAGAATCTGTCCATATGAGTTATAACTTTATCTTGTACCAGAATAAATCATTGTTTTGTTATGGATGAATTCCAGGTAAATCACCTGAACTACTGGCAATACTGGAAAATCCACACCTGCGTGACATCATGGTTGGCATGACAACAAAGCGCCCAGGTCAGCTGATGGAGGCAGCCATGCAAGAACCAATATTCCAGGAATTTGCAGATGAGTGTCTGCGCATCATTGGAAATCCAGAGGCGGCTAGTTGAAGAAAGATTTCCTTTTATGGAATCAAAATCTTGATCCTATAGGGCTTTCATCTGACCACAGAATGAAGAAATGATTTAATATTCTCAGACAAAACCTGTTGGGTGTTCTAATTGAATTTAATATTCTCAGAAAGAAACATGTTGAATGCTCTGTTTGAAGTGTCCTATCAAAACATTACATCTCTGGTTAGTCGATATATGGTTAATTTCCAGTGGAATTAAAAAAATTGAATTTCTCAGTCATTGTATATCTGAAATGTAACATTAAATTAATTTAAAATAGATAATAATTTTTGGAATTGGAGAGTGTAATGAGGAAAGTGATGCAGATTCTCAACTTCCTCCTTTCAATGTGTATATGCATAAAATACAAAGGTTTCTACAATACATTTGAGTTTTCATTAAACAAGGTTTTCCATTTTACTCAGAGACATTATCATTTACTTTCTAAGTAGTGCCATAAATGGGTTACTCAGAAAGTTGTTGACAAAGAATGTATTATCATTGCAGGAAGCTTTCAGAGTATACATGGTAATCATGTATTCCTTCTATTTGTCTGGTACATCTTTGATGAATGTATGATGCAGTTTTACCTCAAATGGCTGTCATCTGTTCACAATTATTATTAATATTTCATAATCCACTGAACATAATTTAACCAAACTTGACAGTAAGCATCCTGGTATAACACTCTTTCTGATTTGTTTATATAATACTGATTCACCATGGAAGTTGGTCACAATTACTTCAAGTAAATATATAAAACTTTAAATTACTTTTTTAAAGTACTGCATAACAGAATTTCACCAATTTTGACCAAAAGCATTGTCGCACAAGTTCATACAAATTTATTCAGGTGATGCCAATCCACCCTCAGATATGGCCACCATTATTAAAAATAAATGAAGCTTAGAATTAATTATTTTCAAGAACTGTTCAACAGCATTCTAAAAATAAAATTTGAAGCAAAGTAACCTGGCACAAAACTAAAATTTATTCAAGCATTATCAATAATTTGTTGAATATAGCTACCATTACTAAAATTAGAAAAACATTTAAACAACTTTTGATGAACCACTCAGCAACATTTACCAAATTTGATGGACAGCATCCTGAAAAGAAACTGTTAAATTTTTTTCTTCAAATAACGCAGAACAACCATGAATTATGGCTGATGGGACTAAAAATAGTAAAACCTTTCATGACTTGTTCTCAAAAACCATAAACAAAATTTGACAAGATTTTATGCATCCACGTATAAATGGCTTTCAGTTTTATGCAATTTACATATTATCAGAATTTGCTGAACCGAATTTGTTGAAATTTGACACAAATCATCCTAGCATGTAGGTCTTTTTCAAACATCTTTAAATTTTGCCACTTTGCTATCTAATAAGCCTGCCACCATGGCTGAAAATGTAAAACTCTTAAAAGGAATTTATTCAAACAATGGTCAAGAAGATTATACCAAGTTTGATTGAAAGCATCCTTGCATAAATCAAACGGATGTCAATCAGATATGACTGCCATTACTGAAAAAAAGACGGACTTTTCCAATGACTTGTGAAACTGACCTCAACAGAATATAATCAAACTTGACAGGAAGCATCGTAGCATAGATAGCTTTAAATTTTATGCATCTTACATGTTCTCAAAAAACATGTTTAATATCTGATGAAATTAGGCAAAAAAGCATCCCTTCAAACTCATTCCGAAAATTCCCTATCTGACAGATATGGCCACCAGAGTTACTAAATTTGTAACAAACTTTAAACAACTTCTCAAGAACTACTGGACAGAATTTGGCCAAATTTAATGGGAAGCATCTTGGCATGAAGATCTTGCAGATTTTTTCTGATTGTTCCAATCCACCATCAAATATTTATGCATTTTCTTAAAATTGAAAACTTTTAAATAACCTTCTGAAACACCCTTCAATAGAATTTGACCAAATTTAACATAAAGGAACCTAACTAAGAGGTCTTCATGTTTTTGCAAGTTAAATCTTCTTTTCAGAAGAAAAATGGGAGTTTAACAAGTTTAAAATGAACAAAATTTTCTTTTAAATTAAGAATTTTTATTGGATACATATTTTTCAGAAAGTATGAAGAAGTAAAATGGGACATCTCACTTTTGGTTGCCAGATGGAGTCATGTCCGTCTGTAGCAGTGCAGTTATAGTTCTGTTGCTCATATATTAAATACTTCTGAAAGAGGGACAGGTATAAGGTGAAGTTCTGTGCATTGGCAACAAGCACATTGGAGAAAATGTTGGTGTACCACTATGCTATTTGTATGTACTTTGATAGAAGTTTCTTTGTAAGTGATATTAGGGAAACAACAGTTAGTTAAAGTTACTGCTCCTGTGCCTGAGAAATAAACTTTTACTGACCCAAAGTAAGTAGCCTGAGAAACAACAGTTAGTTAAAGTTATTGCTCCTGTGCCTGAGAAATAAACTTTTACTAACCCAAAGTAAGTAGCCTGAGAAACAACAGTTAAAGTTTTTGCTCCTGTGCCTGAGAAATAAACTTTTACTAACCCAAAGTAAGTAGCCTGAAAAACAACAGTTAAAGTTATTGCTCCTGTGCCTGAGAAATAAACGTTTACTAACCCAATGTAAGTAGTCTGAGAAACAAGTTAGTTAATGTTATTGATCCTGTACCTGAGAAATAAACTTTTACTGACCCAAAGTAATTAGCCTGAGAAACAACAGTTAAAGTTATTGCTCCTGTGCCTGAGAAATAAACTTTTACTAATGCAAAGTAACTAGCCTGAGCAGTTATGAAAATAGGAAAAGTTAGTTTTGCCAGAGTAGACAATATGAGAGTACAGACCTGCCGACTCTAATGATTTGACTATAAGATTGACTGAAATGACCCTTGAATTAGAAACTTACAGAATAATAACAACAATTTTGAAAATATCCTTGCAGTTAAATCCAGATGCTGGCTTATCCATGTTTGATCTTGATAAAGGTTTCTCATTAGATGCAGTGGAATTGGTCAGGAGACCAGACTAACTTTACAGTAGTACCTTAGATGCTTGAAACTGCACATATTTTTTCATGCAAAACATCATCAGGATTAAAGTGTTATTAGTATTTTCTGGAAATGGTGTCTAGTAAACTATATATTTTAAAGGCAAAAGGACAATAAGCCACTTAAAAATTTTAAATAATCATCACAGAACTGTGAAAAGGAGAATTCAGATTCATGAACAAAAGCAGGAAAGACAGCAGTTGTGTTTATTGGATATCATGTGTTGATTTGATTATGTCTTATGGCAGGAAAGATAATTGCTTTCACCACATGAAATTGAGAAAAAAAGTAAGCCACTGTGCTTCATGTGGTTTGGAAGTGCAATTTCTGAAACTGTACTGGAGGTAATTTAGGTCTAACCATTTTTAGCTGAACATCGTTTTTCTCTTTGCTGCATCTGTCTTCAATCACTCTTCTGAACTTTTTTAATGCATGTTTTCCAAGTTAACAATAGCATTACATGATATTTTGTTGTATTTGGTGTTATATTGGCTGCCTTACTGATGTCTAGGAAGTAAAAATTACCAAGTGGAGCTGCCATTATTTTAGAAATGCACAACTGAAGTAAGCCCAGACTGCATAATCTCTAACCCAAAATGTTATTATGATTCTATGGTCTTAAACTAAGTAGCAAGAAAAGAGTGAGAACCAACAAGTTTTGTAAAATTCAACATATTTTATTTCCCTAAAATACAAAGCAAAATTGTAAATATAACTTATAGTATTGCAAATTCGAACCAAATAATCCTAGATTTTCTAATACAAGTCCTAATGAATAAAATTCTGAATAAACTATAGTGGTATTTCAAATAATTTCCAATGGTGAAGGTGTTGATGTGCCTGTAGTGGCCTGCAGTCTCTAATGTAACAATGGCCTGAATTGTATTGATGTGTCTTCAGTCTTTTGTTGAATCACATTAATATAATCGAAGGTTTCCTTGTTTGATTTCACTATAATTCCTAGTTGATGTCCCTTTGCAAGAATATTATAGTGAAGTCAAGAATATTAACGAGCACTTTGTATGTCCAGAGAAGAATAATTAGAATTAAATAATTTCAGCCAAAATTTAGCACTGAACACAACAAATGATTCTGCCTCATGATCTTATAGCACGAATAAATAATTTCTAAATAAACAAGATTGCATTAAAAAAACATTAAGACACAAAGGGAAAACTGGGATGCAGAACAAAACTTAATTTCCAAAACAATCCAAGCTATAATTGACAACGTCTGTTACTAAAATGACAATATAGAATGTGGTAAACATCTGGTAGACCCTGCGTTTCATGGAGAATTTCCAGTATTATGATAAACCTGTTTACAAAACCAAAATCACTCTGAGAATATTTTTTTTATTATTTAAAATCAAGCCATTTGTAAAGTATGAAACTCTGGAGCAGAACATTACAGAGTAATTGAAGATGCATTGTAAACTGAATTAAACAGAATTTTTAGTCAGTTTCAAACATTTTCACATACACAGTATTTATGTTAGAGTTAATTACTCTTCCCATGTAACAGAATTCTTTTTAAAAATATGTCAGCATCGTAGCATAAAGGCCATTTTAGTTGGTGCAAATGATGCCAGTCAGTCATCAAATAAGGTCAGCATTTTAAAAGCGGTATTAAAACATCATACAACTTCTTAGAAACTTCTCAGCAGAATTTGACCAAATTCGACAGGAAACTTTCATGCAATATTAGGGCATTCAAATTTATATAAATGATGATGCTACTTCAGCACTAAATATTACTGTCATTGCTAGAACAGAAAATTATTTAAAAGGTTTCTTACAGTAAGTATCATGGCATAAAGCGATTTTAAGTATATATGATGATGCCAATCTGATTTTAAAAGAGGCTTGGCTGTGAAAAATATCCAAACATTAAGTACCTTGCTAAAAGTAGCTTAACAGAATTTGACCAAATCTGACAGAAAACTTCCTAAGGCCTTTCACATTTAAAGAAATGATACAGATCCATTATCAAATATGGCTGCCTTTCTGAACAACTGCTAAACAGAATTTGGCATAGAGGACTTTAAGTATTGGACAAACGATGCTGATGTACCATAAAATAGGGTCATCGATACTAAAAACAAAAAAATCAATAAAAATTCTTGATAACTGCCAAACTTGACAAAGTATTCTGCACAGCAGCCTTTCAGTATTGGATAAATGATACTGATTTCCCATCTGATATGGATGAAGATGCAAAACGGGAGAAACATTGAAAGATTTGTTTCAACAGGATAACGGAAGAAATATTTGCGGAAAGTATTCTCTTGTTCCAGATTTCATTGTGAACATTTGGTAGATGTCAGGCAGGTGAATGATATCAAGCCCACTTGCACATCTTGTTTTAATTTGTTCTCATTTTTTCTTGCCACTACAAATAGGACATTTCTCAGAATAAAAACTTGTAACCTACTGGAACATGAATTGTACCAAATGAACAGCCATATATACAGGTGTACTATTTATCACTAATTTTCAGAGTTAACATTTGGTATCCATATCAGAATTATCAATGCCAGTTGTCAGCTTATAAACTGACAGTTTCATAATTTACCAAATATAATACAGTATTAATACATTTGGGAAAGAAAGTATGCTGTGCAATGTTTCTACTAACTTGACAATTTTTTAGGCATGTTAGCTCACCTGACAATAAGTAATCTTAAGGTTTTGGCTTGTATCCATTGTGCATCATCTGTTAGTAATTGTTTGTTATCACTGTAGTGTTCATATTTCTGATCCAGTTTGAATCAAGAATATGGCGTGTATCATACATGGATAATGAGCAAGATTCATGCATATTAATGAAGTGATCTTGCAGTTGATAGTTCATGGATGTTGGCACTTTGAAAGCCATATTTCTGATCCAGTTTTAATCAGACATGAAATGTGAGCTTGTAGCATCGATATTTTGGATAGATTACATGATGCACATGATTTGCACACATAATGAGATGGTCTTGCTTATGACGTAGACCTCTCTGGTGGCCTAAGTGCTTAGAGCATCTGCTTCGGATGCAGGAGGTCATGGGATCAAACCATGGCCAAGTCATTCCAAAAACGTTTGGTACTAACAGCTGCCTCACTTGGCACTCAGCATTAAGAGATTAGTGTTAGGACTCGTTGGCCTGGTGTCAGGATAGAAAGATCTATGTCCCATGTGTGCTATATGTGTTATTGCTATATTGTATGTATGCTATATATATAGTCTTTATGTAGGGATGGCAAAAACTTCATCAAATTTATCCTGGTTGTCTTGTGTATACTTTAGCTTCGTGTGTCCAGTTTTTATCATTTTTTATTTTATTCATAATTATATTATCAATTTAGAATTATGGCGAGTGAACGATGGGAGGAGCTGGTTAGTTTCCTTTTTTGGTGCCGGTGTTGATGTGAGAAGTTTGATCCCTATGAAGTCAACCAGACTTTCTTCAGTTGGGTTCTCCGTTTCTGGTGTCTCTTCCCCCTCCTCTACATGAAGTAGAAAGTAGGGATTTTTGGCAAGTAGTTCCCCTCTTTTTCGAAGGACACCGTTTTGCAGGCTTTCCTGGGAGTTTCGGAGTCCTCCCATTCGAGGTCTGTGGCTTCCAGGGCCCCCGTTATATCGCTTGCCTGTGCCTGGGCACTGTTTGCCTTCCTTTGGGCTTCTTGATCAGCCTCATTTTGGGCTGCTAGATCATTTGTAACCATGTTTTGAACTTCACCTTCATCTTTAATAAAGGCTGAACTAAATTTTTTTCTATGTGGGTCCCTGTACTAGAGCTGCAGCCGCTGCATGTGAGCCAGGAACAAAAGGTTCTTTACACTCTTTAGGTGCATGCCCTGGGGTTTTTTTTGCATTGTGGGCATGCTCTTTCATAGCCGCGATACTAAGAATCCTAGAACGTTGGTATCTTGATTGTATCGTCTTTCGCTATGGATATTATTCAGATACCCGTTTCAACGGTTTGGTATCCCCAGACATGGGCCATTTTGTGTCCTTTTACCTGGACTTTGAACTTCTTTTCAAGTTTTTCTATTAGTATTTGGTTTTCCACCTCTCTTTTAATCGGTGGTGCGTTGGTCACAGAGGCTATCAAACCTTTAACCTTTCTCTTTGCGTTGCAGCACTGGGGTGTCAAAGACCTATTTTCCCCCTATTTATTCCATCAATTGTTTCTTTTTGGACTCTAGTTTCAGTGCAGTCAAAATATCAGACTGTCGGGGGGAGGGGGGGGGGGCACTAATTAGCATACCTGAAGTCCAGAAGCTGACTTCCATTTGGATGTTCTGCAGTTAAATAATCCTATCCTACCCCCTTCACTACTCTAACAGTATTTCTATAGCTTTGACCCCTATCCATGGTTTTGCTGGTTATGATTTTCTCCATTCTACTCTGTGGGATTAGATCTCTTTAATTGAGTATGAGTAGTGCTCACTGATAATTTGAAAGTGAATGTAACTCACAAGGTCTCACACCACTAACTACAAAGAGCAAAAATTGAAAGCAGAGAATCTGATTTTATGTCAAAATTAATTACAGGGAAAAATATATCCTGCAACTAGCAACTAGCAAGATCTACAAAAATACAAAATACAAAAATTGCAAAAGAAAGTTTGAAAATTGAACAATTGAAAAAAGCAAAAGTGAATAGTAAAATAATTCAAACACGATGACAAAAAACAATTTGTGTGCACATATACCTTAACACTCTGGTTAAAGTGCTTTCTCTGAGCCTTTCCTCCGGTGGACTTTCTTGCTGTTTGCTTTGTATATGCCATTGCCGATGATAAAACAGACTTTACTTCTCAAGAAGGAGTATCAAAATCTGCATGTATGAGCATTTATACATAGTAATTAGATGATCTTGCTCGTGATAGGCTGAGCTTCATGACACTCAAGAGACTGTTTCTGACCAAATCTGAATTAAAGATGGTAAAGAGGCTAGTATCCTTATGGTGTTCGGTGATTTTTAATGTCAGCAAATCTGATGCATATTTATAATGCCATGTTGTGTCTGATTACACTTTTTTTATGGTTAAACTATTAGGAAACTCAACATTATGTTCAGTTTTATTATCAAATGCAAAACCTGCTTGTCTTTAATGAATTTTACCATCAATAAAGAATTTATATTTGAACTTGGTCCTTACATAAAATAACATCCTCAATAATTATATCCCAGTAAAACGTTACAAATAAAATATCTGTCATTTGACAACTCACCTGGCTATGACAACAAGTAAGCTAATGGTATGGACCTGCATTGGTCATGTGTCTATCAACAATTGACTTTATCACACACAAAAGACACTAACTCTTCCTACTTCATTAGCATACTGTTTTTCTGTCAAAACCTTTCAGTGATATTTGTGTGTGTGGCAGTACCAGTGATATTGAGTTCAATCTATACATCATATAAAATTTGGCTCTTAATTTTTAGTTCTACTGGTCAAAGACTAGAACAGCTGATGCAATTACCTGTCATCCTGTATCCATCCATCCATTAAGTAGAGTGTGGTTATCACTATTCTTCCTTGAGTACTGGTATAGGTTTTCATCTGAGAGTCAGATTGATCCAAATGAAAATGTAGCCCCTTGAACCTCTCTTGAAAATCTCCATATTGATACTTCTCCTAAACAGATGGCCATAGTGACATGGGCCTTTCACAAAAATACTAATTTGTAGTCAGTCCTGAATGAAAACGGTACAAACATGGCTGTAATGGTTGCCATCTTGAAAATGTTGTTATCACTATTTCACCAGAATGGATGGTTGTATCAGCGTAGGATTTTTACTAAAAGGGTCATGCTGTTTAGATTGTTTTAAATGAAAAAAGCGCTAACTTGACATTAAAATATGGCTGCAGTATTATCAGTCTTGTTATCATCGCTTCTCAAATATGGATGGTTATAGTGACATGGAGTTTTCACTAACAAGGTTTTTTTTAATGATATCTTGTTAGTCTTGAGAGAAACTGTTGTCTAGTAGACCTCCAATCAGGCCATCTTGAAAATCTTATTGCTGCTTCTCCTGAACAGAATTTGTAGCCAGGTTGGCTTTTCATTCAAAGACTTCTCTTGATATTTGGTTGGCCCTAAATGAAAATAGGGGCTGATCAGACAGCCATTATGGCCACCTTGAAAATATTATCACTTATTCTTCTAAGCTGATGACCCATACGACATGGCTTTTTCACTAAAACACTGTTTGCAGCATGTAATTGGTTCTGAATGAAAATGGTGAAGGGGTTTGAAGACCAAATCTAATTGACATTGAGGTCAGGTCAAGCGTCATTGAAAGCAATGACCATTGACTTGACCCTAATGTCAGATCATAGGGGTGTACTTCAATGAGCTGATGAACGCAGTAATTTGTACACATATTGATGAATCATAACTAAACTTTAGATTTTATTGACTACAGTAAACAAGATGATAGTCGGCACTAAACATGGATTTTAAGTAAAATGTCTTTAGTCGGAATTTTAACCGTGTTGGCTTGGGAGCACGAATACATGTAACGAGTATGAATGTGTTTTTTTTAATCAAACCTTTTTGGGGGATAGATCTGAGAAATACCCTGATTGGTACCAATTGAATAACTTTTGGATGGCTAAAACGGTATTATAGATTTAAACAAAGCTAGCATCGAGGTGCATATTGACATTGTCTGAGTCCAGGCTCAATGATCTCTCAATGATATCGTGTTCCAGGTCAAAGGGTGTGATAGAGAATTTTGTACTGCACTTGTGAACATGTTATCTCAAATATACAATAATATCTTTGTTACTAAATTTAGTATGATGGAGTGTTTCAAGAATATCAGGGATGGTATCAATACTTAGTAGTTAAAAAGAATAAAAGGACAGAAGAAATGGATTTATCATGGATTCCTGAAAATTCTTTGTGGACCTTAGAATGTCGGTCTTTTTGGAAAATTCTTGTTAGTTCTTGATCTTCAAAGTTTATGTATGAGAAAGAGGTAATAGAAGACATTATGGAAAGGGGTCAAAAGAGAAAAAAAGAGCGTGATAATTTAGGAGAAAGGTAATGGATGGAAGACATCAGAGACGAAAGAAATAGTTTTTGAATAGCTTAGGAATATAGGCAATAATATTCACAACTGTGACGTGCTAACTAGCAGTACGCTATCGACTAAACTTTAACACATTTTTTTAGTGTCTAAAGCTTGTACAGTTAATTAGGTTGTAGTATTGATACTGTTGACATGTGATTGGTCAGTTCTTAACTTTGTGGGACAGGTTCAAGGGTTAAAATATCGTCAGTTGCTATTTTCAGGTGCTCAAAAGTCATTTAAACAATTTCAACCAAATTTGGTGGACAGCATCCTGGTATGAAGACGTTTGAAGTTGATACAGAAGTTACAAGATTTTCTTATGTCAAAATTAAAGACATTTACAGTTCACCTTTGTCGCGAACGACGTAGGACAGGGGTCTCAAACGCGCGGCACGCGCGCTGCATGCGGCCCGCCAAGCCGTGTCCTGTGGCCTGCACAATGATTAGCGTCACAAGGTGTAATGAGAGATAACAAAGGTGGTCCGGCCCTTGAGGTATCGAAAAAGCACTCATGCGACCCTCGGGTTGGTTTGAATTTGAGACCCCTGATGTTGTAAGTACAAATAAACTGAAAAAGTTACATTCTAAAAACAATCGACTGGAGTGGATCAAAAAGGTCCATCCATTTTAAATGCACACATTATATTGCTCCATGTGTTACCAGCATAATAATTATTCAAAGAATTAATAAGGAAAAAAGTTTGGACAAAATTTAAATGTTTACATGTTGTTGTTTTTTTAAACTTTTTTTGCTTGTTTTTTCATATAAGAAGAATGACACAGTGATCACTTAATCCATTTAAAGCTAGCACAAACGCTTAGAAAATAGATTACATTCTTTATCTGTGGCATGTTCGTGTTCTAACAAATTTTCCTTCACCTATGCTGGTATAGAACATCAGGGGTATAATTTTGCCTTGGTGTGGATATGAAATCTAGAAAACCTGAGCAGCGAAACCTTTTTAATTTCATCGAAAACAATCTGATACATTTGTTGCCTTCCAAACCTGGATATGTATTTAGAGCGCATATTTTCTCATTTGAATGCTGCGGTAGGAGCAGCATCTGAACCTGTCTCTTTGGATTTCGTACGTACAATCCTGATGAAGAGTGCACCAAAGTCATCTAAACTTGATCTAATTCCAACATCACTGCTGCTTGAGTGCATAGATCCAGTATTGTCTTCTCTAACTGATGTTATTAATACCTCTCTCTCACCAGGGGAATTCCCATCATTTTTCAAAACTGCCATTGTAAAGCCTCTGCTGAAGAAACCAACACTAGACCATAACAATTTAAAGAACTACCGCCCAGTTTCTAATCTCCCATTCATATAAAAAATATTAGGAAAGCTTGTTCTATCCCAGCTTATATCTCATCTGAATTCAGACAGTCGTTTCAGCAATGTACACTCTGTATATCGCCCTGCCACAGTACTGAAACTACTCTTCTAAAAGTAGTTAATGACATTCTCTCTGCTTTGGATAGCGGAAAGATTACAGTCCTCACCCTCCTTGATTTGTCTGCAGCATTTGACACAATAGACCATGATATATTACTTCATCGTCTCCAGCATGTATTTAGCATTCATGATAAAGCCTTTATGTGGTTCAAGTCCTACTTGGTCAACAGGACACAAATTGTGTATGCAAATGGAATACACTCCAGCCCAGTTAATTTATGTTGTGGTGTTCCACAGGGGCCTGTTTTTGGATCTGTTCTCTTCATTCTGTACACTCAGCCGCTCTCAGTGTCATAGATCATCATCCAGTGTCTCACCAATTGTACGCTGGTGACACCCAAATATACAACTCTAGCCACCCAACTGAAGCTGATGCTACCATCCAAGGTGTAGAGAGGTGCATTTCTGATATGAAATCATGGATGACATGTAACCAGCTGCAGGTGAATGATGATAAAACTGAGGCCATTCTGATCACAACACAAAGACTTTCTCATTCACATCCTTTACCTCAAACAATAAATATCAGCAACGCCAACATTAAATTCACACAATCAGTACGAAACCTAGGTGTTACTCTGGACAGTACTCTCACACTACACCAACATGTCATGAACATTTGCAAGGCTGCATATCTTGAACTGAGACGCATCAGCTCCATTCGCAAATATATTTCAGTTGATGCCACTAAAACACTTGTGTGTTCATTAGTACTTTCAAGACTGGACTATTGTAACTCAATTCTGTCTGGTTCATTTCAATATCTACTCCAAAAACTTCAAACAGTTCAAAACACAGCTGCTCGGATCATACTTAAGAGTACTACGATCAGAGCACACCTCCCCGCTGCTCTGTACCCTACACTGGCTATCCATTCGATCCAGAATCAAACACAAAATGTGTTCTCTGTGCTACGTTTAAATGACGGACTCTAGTCCAACATACCTATCCGACCTCACCCATGAGTACACACCATCAAGATACTTACACTCCTCTTCTGACAATCGTATACTCATTATTCCCACTATGAAAACAAAGTCATATGGACAGCGTTCTTTTGCATACCAGGGCCCAGCAACGTGGAATGAATTGCCCACTGAACTTAGACACAAAGACAGAGTGATCACATTCAAGAGTGCTCTCAAAACTCACTTATTTCGACTGCAAGAACAAACTTAAAGACCTAATATTGTTTCCTGCCTTAAATATTCTCAGCATGTTTTTTTCTGTTTTCTAATTTCATAGTGTTTGTGTTTGTAATCATATCATTATATATGCTTTTTGATCTTATAGGTGTTGTCTAATGTTGTAAAACGCTTAGAGCTTCTAAAGATTAGGCGCTATACAAAGTTCTCATTATTCTTGGCATCCATCCGTCTACGAGAGACGATGGCATAGCTCCAAAGTACGCTTTTGCTTATCCTTCTTTTTAGCTCTCTTTTCAGCTTGTTTTATTCTTCTCTTTTTCTCTGCGTTTTGAACTCCCTGCCTGACAGCTAGACGCCAGCTGGAACGGTTGTTTGCACAGCTCTCCCAGTCGTTGACATTGATGTTTTCTGTCTTCATATCCTTCTTGCAAACATCTTTGTAGCGCAGATGTGGTCGTCCAGTTGGTCGTACACCTTCTGCTAACTCCCCATATAACAGGTCCTTGGGAATGCGACCTGGGTCCATTCTCTTGACATGGCCGAGCCAGCGAAGGCGCCTCTCGCTGAGTATGGAGAACATGCTTGTCCTGCCACTGGATGTGCAGAATGCGCCGCAGACATCTCAGGTGGAAGCTGTTGAGTTTCCTCTCGTGTCTTGCATAGGTGGTCCATGTTTCGCTGCTGTAGAGAAGTGAGCTGAGCACGCACGCTTGGTAGACACGCAGTTTGGTCTTCTCCGTGAGGTTGGGGTTGTTCCAGACCCTCTGGTTAAGTCTGGCCATCACTGCTGCTGCCTTGGCAATCCTGCCGCCCACCTCAGAATCAATGGAGAGTGAGCTGGAGATGTTAGACCCGAGGTATGTGAAGTTCTCGACAACTTCCAAAGTGTAACCGTCGATGGAGACAGAGGGAGGGGAGTCTGTGTCCTGTGCCATGACATTTGTTTTCTTCAAACTGATGGTCAGTCCAAATTCCTTACATGCATGGGAGAGGCAGCATACCAGCTGCTGAAGTCCATCTTCCGTGTGTGATGTCAAGGCTGCATCGTCGGCAAAGAGCAATTCACGGATGAGTACCTCTGTGACTTTAGTCTTAGCACGGAGACGGGCGATGTTGAACAGCTTGCCGTCAGCCCTGGTATGGATGTACACTCCCTCGCTGCAGTCCTTGAATGCGTACTGGAGAAGCATGGAGAAGAAGATGGCAAAGAGCGTCGGTGCAAGGACACAGCCTTGTTTGACTCCGCTAACGACTGGGAATGCTTCAGATGTTGCGCCACTGAAGCACACTGTGCTGTGCATGTTCTCGTGGAACGACATAATGACAGCAAGCAGACGTGGGGGGCAGCCGATCTTCTGCAGGAGTCTGAAGAGTCCACTCCGACTAACCATGTCAAATGCCTTCGTCAGGTCTATGAAGGCAATGTAGAGGGGCATCCGCTGCTCGCGACACATCTCCTGCAGCTGACGTAGTGAGAAGATCATGTCTACAGTTGACCTGCCGGCTCGAAATCCACACTGGGATTCTGGGTAGACGCGGAAGGCTAGGATCTGCAAGCGTGCCAAGGCAACACGGGCGAAGGCCTTTCCGACGATGCTGAGGAGGGAGATGCCCCGATAGTTGTTGCAGTGGCTACGGTCTCCTTTGTTTTTGTACAAAGTGACGATGTTGGCGTCACGCATGTCCTGTGGGATGTATCCCTGTTCCCAGCAAAGGCAGAGGAGTGTGTGTAGGGGCTGGAGCAGTGCTGGTTTTCCGCTCTTGAGGACTTCAGGCGGAATGCCGTCGCTTCCAGGAGCCTTCCCACAGGCAAGGCAATCGATGGCTTTTCCGAGCTCTTCCAGGGTGGGCTGTGTGTCTAGCTCCTCCATGACAGGCAGGTCTGGAATGGCGTCCAGGGCAGTTCCAGTGACATTGTTTTGGGTTGCATATAACTCGAGATAGTGCTCAACCCATCGCTGCAGTTGTTTCCCCTGGTCTGTGATGACTTCGCCCGTCTTGGACTTGAGGGGGGCGGTCTTGTAGCGGGGGGTGGGGGGGGGCCTGTCGCTTTTTTGATACCCTCACACATTCCTCTTGTATCCCCGGTGTCAGCAGCTGTCTGTATACTGTTGCAAAGGTTCAGCCAGTAGGTGTTGGCACAGCGGCGGGCGGTCTTCTGGGCGTTATTCCTTGCAATCCTGAGGGCTTGTAGTGTTCTGGGGCTAGGTGCAGCCTTGTATGCCAGGAGGGCTTTCCTCTTTGCCTCAGTCACGGGTACCATCTCCTCCCAGTTTGCCTCATACCAGTCGACATTCTTTCGCTCCCTCTTCCCGTAAGCTGTGATGGCTGAATTGTACACAGAGTCACGGATATGGGACCACTTGGAATCAATGGTGTCATCAGGTGTCACTTTGGTGAGGGCTTCCTTCAGTTTGCTGATGAACTGCTGTGTTTTCTCTGGGTTGCTTGCACAGCAGGTGTTGATACGTGGGTGACCCTTCTTCTTGGCGTGGTGCAGCTTCTTGGGTAATATTCGCATCTTGCTGGCCACGAGGGAATGGTCCGTGTCACAATCGGCACTGTGGTAGCTGCGGGTAAGGAGGACACTGGCCAGTTCTGCACGCCTGGTGATGACGAGGTCTAGCTGGTGCCAGTGGCGTGAACGTGGGTGTCTCCACGACACCTGGTGGATCTCCTTGCATTTGAAGAAAGTGTTTGTCACACATAGGATGTGGGAGCAGCACATCTTCAGCAGTCGCTGACCATTCTCGTTGATCTTGCCCCTTCCGTAAAAGCCGAGACAGGTGGACCAGGCCTCATGGTCAGCTCCCACTCTAGCATTGAAGTCTCCTAGTAAGTAAAGGCTTTCATTGTTGGGGATACTGGATATTGCCTGATCCAGAGCCTCATAAAACTTGTCTTTCTCCTCGTAGGTGGAGTAGAGGGTTGGGGCGTACACACTGAAGATGTTGACCGGGCCTAAGGATGTTGACAGCCGGAGGGCAAGGATTCTCTCAGTACCTGATGATGGAGGTTCAATGAAGGCGATTAGCGTGTTCTTGACGGCAAAGCCTACACCATGCTGCCTAGGTTCATCCAAGGGCTTTCCCTGCCAAAAGAATGTATAATTGGCTTCCCTGAGGGTGCCGCTGTCAGCCAGTCGGGTCTCCTGGAGGCAGGCAATGTCGATGCTCAGTCGGGAGAGTTCTCTGTCAATGACGGCAGTCTTCCGTGCATCGTCGATCTGCTGTAGGTCAGTGGTCAATCCAGGACACATGGTCCTGATGTTCCAGGTTGCAAAACGAAGAGTTGGAGTCTTTTTATTTCTTCTTTTAGTCTTTCCTGGTGCAGAGTTTTGTGGCCCACTTGTCGAGATGGTTCTCTAAGCTCCACGCACCCAGTGAAGCAGGCAGGCCATGGCGGGCAGCACCTTACTGACTGGGGGCTGCCCAGCTTGAGGCGGGCGGTAGCTGTCCAGTGAGACCTGATGATCTCTCCCACCGTCAGAAGTAACCCCTGGCGCCAAGCTCTACGCCAATCGAGCTTTGACTTAGAACCGGTAAACTGCTACTTCTCGTGTTGTGCCGACGCCGTACGACGACGCTGGAGTGTCCTCTCCAGTGGAGCTATGAAGCCTGGGCAGGGTGGTATGGAGAACCAGCTGTTGCCCATGCAGCAGATCCCCCCTCTCCACGCAGCTGGTGTGCCCAAGGGAACGACGAATGCCGATACAGCTTGGCACCAACGGCGTCGCAGGAGTTGCCGGAATGACGTTGAAGTCAATGTCATACCGCCTTAGGGACTCCATCTCCGGATTTTCTGTCGGGGTTTACTCCCTTAGCCTTTCCTATGAGTGGGTATAGCCACAAGGCAGCAGAGGTTTGGAATCGGAGTTTTCCTTCTCCTAGATGAGCTACCATCCAAGGTTTACGAGTCCCATCTACCCGAAGCAACTGGTTTTAAGGCGCCAGTGGGCCGCCTTCACCCCTTCTCCTGTTAGTAGAAAACATGGTCTGCCGGGCTTCAAATCTAAGCCACTCGCGAAGGCCAGGAGCTGGATTTTAGTTGACAGAGGCAGTAAGAGACGCAGGCCGTATGGGGCATTTTGGAGGATTGGGGCGCTTGTCTCCCACTCCCATCTGAGTGTTAGCCACATTTTAGTAGTAGCCATGTCTCAGTGTTAGTCGTCTTTTAGTGTAAAGCCACGTCTGAGTGTTAGCCTTATCTTAGTGTTAGTTATGTCTGAGTGTCAGTCACATTTTAGTAGTAGCCATGTCTGTGTTAGCCAAATTTTAGTAGTATCTGTATCTGATTGTAACCTACATATTAATATTAGAAAGGTCTGAATGTTAGCCACATCTTAGAATTAGCCATGCCTGAGTGTTAGCGTTATCTTCGTGTTTGCCATGTGTAAATGTTACTCATGCCTTAGTGTTTGCCATGTGTAAATGTTAGTCACATTGTAGTGTTTGCCATGTGTAAATCTTAGTCACATTCTAGTGTTTGCCATGTGTAAATCTTAGTCACATCTTAGCGTTTGCCATGTGTAAATGTTAGTCACATCTTAGTGTTTGCCATGTGTAAATGTTAGTCACATCTTAGTGTTTGCCATGTGTAAATGTTAGTCACATCTTAGCGTTTGCCACGTGTAAATGTTACTCACATCTTAGTGTTTGCCACATCTCAGTGCTAGCTATGTCTGAAGGTTAGTCATATCTGCATTTTTGGTATCTGAAAGACAGTAATTTTATCTGCAGCTAAATTTTCTGTATTTGTCTCCATGCCCACATTATCTGAGGTTGACTGCATACATCATGTATTAAAATGGACACTTACAGGTTATAAATTGGTCTAGTAATGTGTAATGATGCCAATTTCATGTAGGAATCTGAAGTCTCATAATTAAATGAGATCATGCTACAAATTAAACTTCATCTGCAAAAATGTGTTTAGCATAAAGCGTGACATGGTAAATATATGTGTATGTAATCAGAAAATGTTGATGTTATTTTCTATTTGTCATATTGCAATTAAAAATGTTACCCTCTAATTGACATTTTTCACCTGCATAAACTTTATTATTTTTTATCACAAAAATGGCCATTTTTGTTGTAACTTGAATTGAACATATAATTTGAACAAATAATCCCAATGCTGACAAAAAAAATGTTAAAGACCCATGTCTCACCAGGGTTTTGTAGATGAGACAAAATATAATTCAAATAGTTCTGACAGTCAATACAACAGTAGTCTGCCTTTTTTGTCAATCCCACTTTCTATTTTGCTATAAAGTAGAAAACGTCAACACTGATTTAATCTAACACCGTTATCTTCCAGGGCGTGGATGGACATATTGTCATCAAATTGATTGCTAAATGGAGCAAGTAGATGTAACAAGAAAACATTGGCTAACAGCATGCTGCTGCTGTGACTGGCTGAATCAAATGCAAGAACAGATAGTCTAATATGAGTGTGTGATTGTGTGATTAGGATTTTTGATGTAGCTTAACAATTTTTCAATTTTTCAGTCATATTGCTAAGATGTCTGCAGTGTAGCATTTTATGGTGATGTCTAGCACTGGGGCATCATGCCGCAGACATGTAGCATTATGTCCCACCCAGACACATTATCCTGACACCAGGCCAACCAGTCCTAACACTAACATCTTAATGCTGAGTGCCAAGCGAGGCAGCTGTTAGCACAATTTTTGTTAAGTCTTTGGTATGACTGCCGGGGTTCAAACCTACTACCTCCTGCTTCCTAAGGATATTCTAATATGACTGGCTGAGTCATACGTATAGACTGATAATGCAATGTGACTGGCCAAATCAAATGCAAAAAAATTAATACTGCAGTGTGATTGGTCAAGTCATATGTATAGATCAATACTGCACTGTGACTGGCCGAATCACATGCATAGATTGACACTGTAATGTGACTGGCAAAGTCATTTATTTGGCATCAGATTAGCACAAAAGTTTAAAAATTTAGGAGCAACAAGACTTGGTAAGAAGTCTTTATTGAAAATCTATGATACCAATTATCCAAAAGAAATAGTGTCAACAGGATTTGCAAGCAGTCCACTATGGCAATCATATTAGACAACAGATCAACACCATTTTTATTAATGACTAATAAGACATATTGGACATTTTCTGGTGACAACATCATGTCAATATCACCCTTCATTCAGTAGGAATAGTGATAGCAGGATTCTCAAGAATGCCATTGCGGCAGCCATATTGGGCCTCCAATAAGCACCATATTTGTTTATGATCAAATACTCATCCTAACAAGTCTTCGGTGAAAGCCACATAATAATATGTCTTTGTGTTCAGGAGGAGCAATGATAACAATATTTACAAGATGTCCACTGTGATGGTCATATCAGATGACAGACAGGTACCAATATCATCAAGGACCAACCAGACATCAAAGTGTTTAATGAAAACCTCATGCTGGTATGGCCATCCATTTAGGAGTAGTGATAACAAGATTTTCAAGATGGCCCCTATGTGGGACCATACTAGATGTCTGACCGAAACATTTTCACTAACGACCAACGGGAAACATTATGAAATCTTCTGGGGTTTGATTTCTTTTAAATGTAGCATTAACAATTTTTCAGTCATATCGCTACGATGTCTGCATTGTGACAGTTTATAGTGATGTCTAGCACTGGGACATCATGCCGCATACATGTAGCATGATGTCCCACCCAGTCACATTATCCTGACACCATGTCAGTGAGTCCTAACAATAAACACTAATGTCTTAATGCTTAGTGCCAAGCAAGGCAGCTACTAGTACCTTTTTTTTGTAAGTCTTTGGTATGTCTGCCAGGGTTCAAAACTATGATCTCTAGAAGCCTTCTGGTGAAAACCCATGTCAATATAAGATTCTGTTCAGAAGGAGCTGTGATAATGAAATTTTCAAGATGGTTGCTGTGGTGGCCATATTAGTGGGCAGATCAGCGCCATTTCGTTTATGACCAACCAGACATCCTAAGAAGTCTCTCACTGGAAAACCAAACGTTGATATGAGCATCCATTCAGTAGTATTTAAACCTAATATTTTAATACTGGCCACTGTGGATGCCTGACCTTCAGCAATTTTATTTGTGACGAATTGGACAATGGGATGAAAGTGTGTGGAATGTTTCATAGCAATCATCCAAGGAGTTAAGGTTGAGTAGATTTAACAAACTTGTGATAAAACAGATGGATGACAGACATATGACAGACAAAAGAATAAGCTCTTCTTGCCAAGGACCAGTAGAGCTAAAATGTACCTTGCACTGGGTTTTTCTTGGCATATGATGCAAGAAGGCGAACTCTTTTTTCTCATACCCCTTCTGTGTGATATCACCTTCTGATAGTTCCAAATCCAATTCAGCTAACTTCAGCCTGACATCTTCAGGCAACTTTGAAATATCAACATTCACGTCTGCAATCTTCTCACTTGAAAGTATTTTATAACAATCTCATTACTTTGTGTCTTCATTCATTTGTTCCACAGTCGCCATTTTGTGTTATTCGAAACCTCATTATTATTATTATTATTATTATTATACTGAGCCCACATGATCTGGTACATGGTCAGATGTGGGGGTGGGGTGCGTGCCCCGGAACCACCAAGCGATGTGATTAAATAAGTCCTATATAGGTCTAAACCGTCTAATACTTAGCCTAACATAGCTGTAATAATTATACTCGTATAAAGGGCAGTTTAAGGACGGCTTTCCGAGTGTTTTTGTTAAACCATAAAGCACCCACACCTCCGTCTTAAGTGACCAGGGACCCCCAAGGTTTTAATTGGGCCCTGATCTGGTTAAGTTGAATGCTTAAATAAAACCAATTTACGCAAATATAAGTAGGAAAATCTTTGAATTATATACAGATTATGCTGATTCACCATCTAACGTGACCACCGTTACTAAAAATAGTAAACATTTAATTGTCATGTTAGCTAGCGTTTAACAAATTTTAACAGAATGCATTTGAAGACATTTAAATCCGTTATCAATGAAGCTGACAGAAAGCACGAGTACTAGTATGAATCAAGGCCATTAAATGGTATACAAATTAGGCTGATCAGCTAACAAACATGGCGCCGATCAACTAACAAACATGGCCACCGTTACTAAATATTTAAATAAATAAAAAACATTACGCGACTTCTGAAAACCACTGTACGAAGGGGGGGGGGGTCTAAATTTGAAAGAAAACATTCGGGCAAGACGGCCTTTTAAATTTGTGCAAAAGATGGCTATTCGCCATTGGCCACAATAAAAATATTGACAAAATTTTATTAAAAACAACAACAACAAAAACAACAACAAAACAAACAAGCTTACAATGACTTCTCAAAACCCGCTCAGGAGAAAATGTAACGAACTTTGACAGAAAGCACTCCAGCATGAAAACGATTTAATTTTGTACAAATGAATGTGATTATTCAGTACGGCTATTATTAAGAAAACATTTAAATGACTCCACTGTTACCGCTTAACAGAAGCAAGGGATCCCAGTTGGTAGATCACTGAACTCGTAATACAATGGTTGCGGCTTAGATACACTTCCCAGGTCAGCCACACGTCTGCTGTCTCTATATGCCATTGTGAAAGACAAATAACTCCCGTTTTCTTGGCATAATATAGCCTCAAATGTGCTGAAGTGCCGTTGTAAACCACCTAAACAACAATAAAGTAAATTTCAAGTAGAGCATCAGGACATACGGATTTTTACGCTTGTGCAAATGATGTTGATGCATAATTCAATGTGGATTATGACAAAACATCACCATCAATACAAAATCTATGTTTAAAAAATTAAAAGTACCACGCTGAACCATTTGTTTTGGCTAAATGCATTGCATTTAGATTGTAGGTAGAAAGCAGGCCACTTGGATCTCTTGTTTTTATTAACCCTGGTTGGTCCAACAAATGCAAACAACATTTTGAACGTCATATATGTGACTGCACAGCTGTTGGCGTATGATAGCATTGGAGGGGGTGGGGAATTGTAGAACACTGAAAATAAACTACCAATCCAGGAGTAATGATCACGTGCACAAGTCCATGCTAGAACCAAGGCTAAGATGCAGGACTGGAGTTGTGCAAAGTGAGCATAGCACGTTTTTATCGAAGCCAAACAAGACGAAATAAATAAAGGTTTGGTTTATTATATTCTATTGACTAATTTATACTTTTGTCCAAGTACATTTACTCACACATTCATATTCAATCCATATTTGTCCATTTACGGTATTTCTCAAATTGTACAACTAGGCAGCCATTCTAACACGTTTGTCAACAAGGAAAACAAATGAAGTGGCATTGTTATAATCAGACAAAGATGTACTTAATGAATATTCGCCGATTTCTTAAAAATGGGAATGGGGTTTGGATTATCACCAGTTATGGACCTATTATTGGATTGATATGGAAAGCAAGGTAAAGATGACAACTTTGTGTCTGTTACTATGCCCCCCCCCCAAAAAAAAGTTTATAAACTTAAAATTAAAAAGAATATATCAACATTTTAATAGCATTTTAATTTTCATACGTGTTTTCGTTATTCCCTTCCTGTATTTAATCTCAATACACTGATGAAAATACAGGAAGAAATAGAGAAAAATGTGCAAGTTGACCCTGCAACTGTTTGCGTACATCATATGCCAAGAAGAATCGTGCGTAGCTATGTCAACACCAAATAATGGATATGGAAATGAGAAGAAGCTTTCCATACACGCAGTATCCGATTGAGATAAGATGATCACGTATGATGCTGGCGATTGAAGATCTGAGTCAACAGAGATGATGAAATGTTTCTTCTCATTTCCACATCCGTTATGTTTAAGCCAGAAAAGTCTTTGTGAAGGGTCACTTTGACCTTTCTTCCCCCCCCCCCCCCGTGTCAGTGTTAAAACTTGAAAGGCTAGCATTTATGACTCATTGAGCTTTGATTAGGACATTGCAACGCTGTCCTAAGAAAGTAAATATTTGAGCTACCAACCATAACCGCTTGATAGGAACACATGTCAAATTATCATTGTTAAAGGGAAATTGATTTGCACCGTAGTTCAGATTCAAGTCTGTCTAAAATCTGACGAAAGAAGTGAGTATCTTGCTAACTATTTGTAACTATTTGTAATCGCCACTTATTACTGTAGTTTTCTTGCATGCATCGAGTATTGCGTCATGCGACGTCAGCTTTGAGTTAATCCGGTGACCCAGGTGTGTTGCCGAATCGGTGACCGGCAAACATGACGGGCCAAGATACCATTTCATATTGATAAAATTCTTGTATTGGGGTCCGAAAATGATAATGTATGACTTTGTAACACTAAGCTCGAATCGCCACTTATTACTGTAGTCGTATGCTATATCTAACAGCTTTTGTAGATTGCTAGGATATATAGCCAAAAGTGAAATATCATCAGCTAGGGTTGGATTTCCCACAGCTAAGGATCCAATCTTTGCTCCAAATCCACTATTTTCTAACTGTAGCAGCAAGTCATTTATAAATATTGTGTACATCAAGGTTGACAAAACACCCCCTTGTCTCACTCCTTGGCCAATTGAGAACCAATCTGAAAATTGCCCATTTACAAGAACTTTACTCTGTAAATTTGTAACTATGGGCTGCTGTTCCACAAACACAGCTTGATATGTGTATTAGATGTGGGAATGTTTATACAGACTTGATACTTCATTGTTGTGTTAGTTGTCCTTATATGTCGAACTTTCGAAATTCTTTCTGGGATTTCCTTACTGATAAATTTCCCCTGAGCCTGCACATTACGTTATTTAATGCAGAAGATGAGCTGCAACTACAATATCTTTTAGGTAAAAGGTTACCATCAGGAGTAATCGACAAAGAAAACTCCGAGCTATTCGTCCTGTATGCAGCATACTTTGTCATGCAGTGTGCAGCTATCTTCTGTAAATAAGGTACTGAAACTTGCAACTTATGAGTTGACGAACACTTTGTTGATTGATATTGTGTAAGAATTTGTATTCCATTTTTTTTTTTTTTTTTTTTTTTTTTTTTTTTTATTGATTGTATTCAGATGATTTATTCTTATATCATGTAATCTTCCATGGAAGGAAATAAAGATGATGATGAACGATTGGCTAGAGTAAGTTAAGGCCTACATTTTGAAAGTAATGTGAATCCAAAGTGACGACCTAGGCCGAAATTCTTTAGTCTTAAATTTCCTGAGAGAGGAACAGTGGATCCGAAGAAGCCTAAAAAGAATAGTGCTTTCCTCATTAAAGAAGAAATTGGGACCACGTGGCTGTCTTCTAAGAGAAGACAGGGTTTGGTGCTAGGACGCACAATTTCTGCACGTAATCTTCTATTTTTGATTGTTTGATTTGTGCAAATGTGTTTGATATGACTATGATCCATATTATGTATCGTTTATTCAATTTCATGGAAATCTGTAGATGATAGAGTTGTTATGCAATTTTATTAATTTTACAGTTACTAGTTCATTGATAGTATTGACGACTGCATGTTATTCAAATTTTTATGTGTGTAGGATTTCATAGGGTTATATGAAATACTTTTCTTTGTCTGATAAGACCATACTGATTATCGTGAGTTAAAGATAATCATACGCTTATATCTGATTGTGTAATGCTTAAATAATCTTGTAAGTTAGGGATTGATGTGAACTAGAATTTTGTGGATTTTGTGCAATAGTAATCGAGTATGTGGTAGCGTAGGTAAAGAGATACGGTAATGTTGGATATACCGCTCACGCGTTAATTTATGTCCGGTCGCTGTGAAGCGACGGTGATGTTCTATCGGATTAAGTCAGAATTTATGCAGTGTATTTGTCACGGAATAGTTTTGAAAATTAAAAAATACAATTATATTTATGACCTTTTAATCACATGTTTGAATGGGATGTTATGAAAGATATTCTTTGGGGTGGGGAGGCACCAGACAGATGACCCCACCCCCCGTTTCCAAAAATAAATAAATGTGTGATCATGTGTTTATGTATCCCCCTTAAGGTGCATTGTGTATGTATTACATTTCCAACATAATTTTGATCAAAAATTTATTTAAATACAAATGTTGATGAGTATTTTTCCCCTAGTGTATACTAAAGGGTTGTTAATCTGATCTAGGCTTCAATATCCTAGTCGGATTCCCATCCCTTGTACTCTCAAGTGACTTTTGCCAAGGGTCTCCTATGTCCTGTGTATGCTATATGTGTATTTGCTATTCAGTTTGTTTGCTATAGATTTGTATGCAAGGACAGCATTTGGGTCAAAAACTTTTCCCCAAGTTTTCTTATGATTGGATAAACTACTTTAAAGATAATCTTATTTCGAAATGATTGATTCCCATTTCCTTTATCAAGAAAAGTTTTTCTCTAATTTGGACATCTGATTTTGAGTTTGTATGAGAAACGGTTGCTTCTACAAAAAGAAAGAAAAAAAAAACAATTTCTATTGTTTTACGTGTGTGCTATTTGTGAGACGGTTCTCATTTTTTTAATGAAATATATCTGAGGCAAATCCCATCTTCGCTAGCAAAGATTCCGATAAGATAACCCTATACATACACCTAGGCGGATAATATATTAGCGCTTTGTACTAGTGACAGCTATTGGGTTTCATGAGTTGCCTCCCTTAGTACGTAATAACCAACTAGCCAACAGCGTGTGACAGAGGTACATTTGTACATCGGCCGAAAATGGTGGGAGCAACTGACCTAAAACGGATACTTTGGGAGTTTAGCATTGAAAGTATGATTATATACCAGAGGGAATCCGTTACAGGTGTATTTGAGTGAAATGTTTTTGTGCAAACACGGACCGGCACTTGAAAATTGCTTATTTATCAGTCAATTCAAGTTGCTTGTTCCGCTTGTCTCGAGCATGTAGGAACTGTGTTCAAATTTGAACAAGTTAATTTTAATTGGATACGGTTGCTTGCTGTTGCATCCAATGAAATTCACAGATCCGAAGCAGAGATATATCTGCTCGATACACAAAGGTGTATAGAGGGTTGTCACATCTGAACCTTGGCTAGCGGAGATGGAAAATCCAAGTTTTTGGAAGATTTGTTGTTGCAGTTGTTGTGGGCTTAACGCCATTTTCAGCACACGATAGGCTATACATGGCGGCCATTATATCTGGTGGGGGACGAACCCGACAGAAACCTAAGAAAGAATCCCCTGCCCACGGGAAGCTGCTTCAAGCTTTCTCACACCCGATTGGCCAAGCCTGAGACTGGAACCCGTACGGGTCGAGGTGACATGTAATAATTGTGTAAATGCGAGTGCCTTAGATCAATCGGCCATCCGGGGACCCTTATGGAGGATTTAAGACAAAACAAAAGCATGATTTTCCTTGTTCACTATTGTATGTTAATGTTTGAAGTAAATGTGTTCCAATGTAGGACTGATAATCATGATAAGATTCTAAGGAGAGCATTTATTTTCTATTTTAATTTTACTTAATTTATTAAACCCACTAGGTATTTTCTGGACCACTCCGGTGGCCTAGTGGTTAGATCGGAGATGTCTCGGGTTTCAAACCAGGCCCAGTCGTACCAAAGACTTATAAAAATGGTCCTCGCATCTGTCTCGCTAGGTGCTTAACATTAAGAAGATAGTGTTAGGACCGGTCGGCCTGGTTTCAGGATAACGTGACTGGGTGGGACATGATGTTACGTGTCTGCGGTATGATGCCCCAGTGCTAGACATCACTATT
Source organism: Sinohyriopsis cumingii (assembly GCA_028554795.2). Lineage (NCBI taxonomy): Eukaryota > Metazoa > Mollusca > Bivalvia > Unionida > Unionidae > Sinohyriopsis > Sinohyriopsis cumingii. The sequence continues at coordinate 49,601,678 of CM068842.1, read as the reverse complement.
AACTGTCACACTGCAGACATCGTAGCGATATGATTGAACATTTTTTAAAGCTTCGTAAAAAAATCCAAATCTCTCTCTCTCTCTCTCTCTCTCTCTCTCTCTCTCTCTCACACACACACACGCACATGTATTTTCTGCATTATCGAACGTGTTTTATGTTTACTGGACTTCTGTGATAAATATCTTGTTAGCGTGTTGGAATACCACTCAAGGTTTCTCTGCCTATAATATCAATGGTGTAGCTAGTCAACTGTAGGCTAAAGTGTCAACATTTCCTATTTATATCAAGAAGCTCTAAATGTCAGCACAATGTTTTTCTTGCGGTGTCAGCTACTGTGTACTTTTTTTCTTCTTCAGAATAGCACAATTTTATTGACAAAAATCAAAAGATACGACGGGCAGCACAAATGAATGTGATTGGTGCGGAGAACCAAATTGATTTGACCTTATTCCAAGCAAAAGACGATGGAGGTAAACGAATCGTAGTGAAAAACAGTACCATTGTAGACTTGAAGCTGCAATATGTACTACGTTGTCTACCGCGATGAAGTTCTGTGTGGATAAGATAGTAGGGTAAATGTGTCCTGAGAGCGTTATAGAGGAATTGTGAATAATAATAATAATAATAATAATAGTTTCTTACATGGTCGTTTGCAGGAATTTTTCCGGGGAGGGGGATAAAAGAGATGTATTTAAATATTGCTTAATGAATTTTGTAACAAATCCATGTGTGCGGAGGGCAAGTGCGTACGCCGATGATTTCTTTTAAAGAGAGTCCAAAAGTATTTGTACGATAATAGCTCGAAAGATTTGCTATCCGGTCATGAACCGATGCCTGACTGAAATATTGACAAGGTATCGTTCCGTCCGTGCGGTCTTTATATCGACCCACCCTGGGTTAAAGACTCAGCTGGTAGCACATCGTAGGACTCTAACGAATGTTAAACTACGATTTAGTGGTTTGATAGTTTCTCATTGTTTTGTTACGAATATAATTCTTGTGGTTATATATTCGTTTTCTGAATCCAATGGTTTGATTAACCTGTTTGATGGCACCGATTTGGCACGTCAGAATATAGATAACATTTTGGGCCTGACATCATAACCGCTGAATGAAGACAAAGTTAATTCCTTTATCCAAACGTTAACCATAAGTTTGCATATACACAAGCGCTTGTCTTTGTAGCTGTATATGTGCCAACATTTGTGGTACTGTCTGAAGTTATCTTGGCACGTGCTAGATGGTCTTTGAGATGGTTAAGTCTACTGTATTGAATTGGGTCAATCGGCCATTCGGATGATTCGAGCTGGTGCCAGTACTTCTGAATGATCTTTTCTACGTTTAGGACAGGGGGCGGTAAGTAACCACAGAGGAGATGAGTTTGGGGCTTTTGCGGGGGTAGGTTGGGGTATGCTTCAAGAGGGCATTTCTGTTGAGGGTTGTAGATGTGTTCCTAGCCTCTTCGATGTATCTCCTTATGTTACTCTCCTTTAATGTAATGTACCCATTGTGTTAGCAGAGTCTCTTTTCAAGCGTTGTCGGTTTGAATCAAATGTTTTTAGTCTCTACGCACAGGCTGTAAGGACGATTATACCTGTTTTGGTAACTTTATTTCGCCAATTCATTATATTTGGAGACCGTGAATTTAACCACGATACGAGTTAATTCTATTTTGCATCAAACAATAAAAATGTACTTGTATTAGGAATTGTCACTAATATGTTGATAAATATTTTTCTGTTAACTTTTCATAAAATGCAAATATCATAATTACATAATATTCATCTCAACCAAATTGTTCATGAAGTGATTCTTGTTGTGTCTCCTCTTTTCCACCATCAAATCATGTACAGAACAATTAATTTTAGAAAGTGCGTGTAATTTTCAAATAATCCTCCAAAAGGTATAATTCCATGACTGTCTCAAGGTTAACATTTCTTCAATGAAACAATTGAATAGAGTCTGCTACCTGGCACGTCCATTCTTTCAGTAAATTGTTGTTTTTTTTACCTGTTGCTGAAATAAAGATTCACTCTTTCTAACACCCTGCATGCACCATGCATCGATCAGCCCGTACCTCGGTAGCAAAGCTATCTTCGCTAGCCAAGATTCCGATATGATAACCCTATATACACCTTGGCGGATTCAAAAGATATTTTAATGCTTTGTCCGAGGGAGATTTATTTGATTTCATGAGTTGCCTCCCTTAGTATGTGATGCAAACTAACCAACAGCGTGCAACAGCGGTACATTGTACATCGGCCGAAAATGGTGAAGACAATTGACTTAAAAAGGATATTTTGTAAATTTTACATCGAAAGTATGACTTCGTACCAGAGAGAAGCCATTACAGGTGTATTTGAGTGAAATGTATTGGTACAAACACGTGCCGGCACGTGAAAACTGCTTATTTATCAGTCAATTCAAGTTGTGTGCTTCTCATGTTTCGATCATGTAGAAACAGTGTTCAGATCTGAACGAGTTAATTTTGATTAAATGCGCTGGCTTGCCGCCGCATCCAATGAAATTCACATACCCGAAGCACAGAAATATCTGCTCGATAGGCCAAGGTTTATATAGGGTTATCATATCGGAACCTTCGCTAACGAAGATGTAGCAAACCTTTAACTTCATATACCCAGTTCAACTTCCCTGCATCATATGATATTTATAACATTACATACATTAGGCTGAATTCGATATTTTAACAGTACATACCATTAAGACAGATATTATATTTTAACATTACATACCATTAAGGTGGCGTTCTATAGTTTAGTATTTTCCATAGGGTTAGATTTTGAAATAAAAAAAGAATTTCCCCGGTTGTCCTCACTGGCTATTTAAAAAGAGTTTTTTTATACATAAGGTAATTTTTAAAGAACTTTTAATTCCCTATATTTTGGTGTATGTTTAATTGTTCTACTGACCTGGCCTTACTTTAGATGTGCATGTATAGAAGAGAAAAAGAAAAAAACAACAGCTAGCTCCGCCTGGTCATGTTCACTTCCGAGATAAATTGTATTTTAAAAAAGTACTGATACCTTTTGGTTACATTTTATATATTTGGCAATTCATTCATGGCACTTTCAGAAGCTGATATTGTCTAGTCGAGCAGAATTGTTTACCACATTTTAATACAAATACAAATAGTTTACTTTAGACTAATGCAAGCTGATTATTTTAGCACATGGGAGCAGTGGTTAGCTGTGTGCTTAGATCATGTACAATTTCTACAAGTACAATATCCAAAGAAATTTCAGACACATTACATGAAAGTAACACGGAGGTATGCCAACATCCCCTCAACTGTGTATGTTGCAAATGCGAACTACCGACGGTACACGTGACACTCTTTAAGAAGTTCATAATATCTGTCGAGCGCCCCTAAGCTGTATATCGAGCGCGACCCATCATTGCTTAATCCAATGCGTTTAATTATCGTAGGAAATATTTTACACACAAAGGATATCATCCTTATTCTCCTCTGACTTAAAAACGAGGTAGTATTTTGCGGAAGTTTAATTTTTTGTCTACACAATCGATTTTGTAAATTTAAAGTTTCTGCAGCATATTCAGATCTGCGGATTTCAGCACCGTTTACGTGTTCCACCATTGTTTTAACTAATTTTATTTGAAATTGGAATTTTACGTCACCAGAAGACTAGATAACGAATTCGGACTCTAGAGGTATGTAGACACACAGGAAAAGCTCGCCATCAGGATTTTTGTTGGCGAGCCCAACACATCGCCAATAGGATGTTTCTAGCCTCGCCACACTATTAATGACGAGGAGAGGCGAGCCCAACACATCGCCATCAAGATGATTCTAACTTCGCCATGCTATTAATAATGGAACGAGTCGAGCACAACACAGGTCCCATGTCCAGTGCTTCACAGTCCTGTATATAATGCAATAACCTGGGTGAATTCAAATATACTCAGCGAAATGACAGAGTAAATACAAGAGAGAGCAAGAAATGTTTCTGGAAGGCAAGCGAATAAATAAGAAGAAAATAAAAATTAACCTACTGTTTTGGTTTTGTTGTGTAGCATATGGGACAAACTGAAACAAATAACATTAATAACACAAGGGTGTATATTAAAATCGACGAGTTTTGCTGAGCTTAGAACAAGAAGCATTTTAAGGGAGAAAAAAAAAATCTGCAACAGTTTTCATGTCATGGACAAATTTTACTTTGAACCAAAGCCGTAGGAATGGTTTAGTAATTTCGGTATTTCGAATCTTGGGCAGAGTCTGAGAATAAAATTAAAGTATATATTAATAGCTCCCTTACACTTGATTTGACACTAATTTTCCTGTTCGTTGGTACCATGAGAGTAGATTCGTATGAAATATTAAGCATATACAACAACTGGATGTTCTCGTTTACTTTAAGCATGAGAAAGTAGAACTGATCTCAGTTTAAGTCTTTAATTTCACACCTTCTAGGTGATTTAGGCCATCCATCCATTGTTCTCTTTCTTCCAAGACACGTGAGCACAGGTACAGGTGCAAGTCACATGCTTGCGTACTTGAACATAGGTGAGATGCAGCAGGAAAAGAATGGTCGCGAATCGAGAATCTTGTTTTCTTCAACAGCTGCTTACTTGTGTGTGTGTGTGTTGTGATCGCTATATATTTTTTATTCACCACAGCGTGCTTTAAAAAAAGTTAAATGCCGCTGAAATTTTCTCGCCCAATAAAATTCGACGCCGTTGACCTAATCGGCCTGTGCGGAAACATGTCACTGGTTTGAACTAATGACTGATGAAAGGAGAGTCGCCCTTTTCTCCCAACATTACTCAGCCCCACCATTTTTGTATCCAGTAACAGTGACACACTATGGGTAAATGGCGCTCTTGGCGGGCAATGTCGTCCCAGTGTCGTGTTGGCGTTCCAAGACATCTAGCGCCCATGGTTTTCGTGACCCAAGACATCTGGAGCTTTGAGCAACCGCCCGCCATCCCTCCCCCCGCCAAGAACGCTAAGACCGCTAGTAAATATTTATTCTATTAGGACTAGAAAGAAAAAAGAAGAAAAAAAAACGAGAACAAGCTTTTGTGTGTGTGTGTGTTTGTGTGTGTGTGTGATTTGGACTTTTAACGTAGCTTTAATAATTTTTCAGTCATATTGCTACGATGTCTTGCAGTGTGGCAGCTTATAGTGATGTCTAGCACTGGGGCATCATGCCGCAGACATGTAGCATGATGTCCCACCCAGTCACATTATCCTGACACCAGGCCGACCAGTCCTAACACTAACTTCTTAATGCTGAGCGCCAAGCGAGGCAGCTGTTAGTACCATTTTTGTAAGTCTTTGGCATGACTTGGCCGGGGATCGAACCCACGACCTCCCACGCTCTAACCACTAGGCCACCAGAGCGGTCACAAGCTTTTGTAGAAACATGTCTAAAATAAATACACTGGCCATTTTTGTTTCATTTTGTTTCTATTAGCAATTTGGTTTTCAGATGATGATATTACACAACCTCTTTGATGAAACATTTTCTGCATTTCTTTGGATCAGTTCATTTATCTGCATTAAAATAAATAAAAAAGATTTTAAAAAAACATTCTAAGAAGATACAAACATTCCTTATGAGTGGTGAAAGGGGACGACATAGGGACAATGGAAAATCCAGTCAAAAAGGTCGTGGCACGATATAGGAACAATGGGAATATAACATGGTTGGGACTATAGAGGGACAAAAAGTATTGGAACTGTATAGGGAAAAGAGGAATGGAACAGGTAAGGTGACGTCACGGTACTGACGATTAGCAGCAATGTAGCAAGGGGCTAACCTCAATCGGAGCAAACAGCAGGAAAAAATAAACTTAGAACGCTTGGCGGGAACGGGACTGGCGCGACATAGACAGAGATAACACAGACAACATACAACTTATAAACAACTATACAACATACTGGGAAACAAATTGGCAAGAAAGCAACAATTTTTGAGGCATATGAGTGGCCCTGAAAAGGGCCTTTGGTTTTTTGTTAACATTATTCCGTTAATATAGAGGGCATATCATAGGTTTTCTTCTCTTCCTCAAACTTCTGATGATGAGAACTCTCTTCAAACAGCCTTGTCTCTCCACATAAATTCTTCTTTTCCAAACGCTTGTATCGGTGATCCTGATAATTGTCCATGATGATCTGACAAAATGGGTAAGTTCGTACGGAACAGCATTGAGGATACGAGAATAGATGATTCAACGTTTGTCCACATCTTGTGACGAGAACAGGTGAAGGGAATGCAGTGAACTGCGGTTATTTATAGGGGAAGTGCGGATAGAAACGGATTGAGTTTATTCACCAATCCAAATACGCGTTACAAATTTCAGTCACAACACGGAGTCAGTCTTCCAGTCTGAAGGGAGCGGGCTGTGACGTCACATTCCCTATATCGCGTCTGTGATCAGTCAATCCATGCGACACAGTTTTCAAACATGATTGTTGTTGTTGTTGTTGTTGCGGGGTTTAACGCAATTTTCCAGCACAAGATAGGCTATACATGGCGGCCAGTATTAATGGTGGAGGAATAAAACGGGAAAACCCCGGAAAGAACCACCGACCCACGAGAAGCTACTGGCAAGCTTTCTCACATACCCACATTGGCTGAATCCGAGATTCGAACCCACCCAGACAGAGGTGAGATGGTAGTGATCCATAACGGAGAGCGCTTTAGACCACTCGGCCACTCGGGGCCCCCTTCAAACATGAAGGAAACTAAGAAATTTTGCAATATCTAATAACGAGAGGAACTAAGACGGAAAACATTCAAGGTCTGCAAAATGGTGGAAGAGGTTTATACTTCTATTTGCCAAGGGAGATATACCCCTCTACAAGAACAACCAAACAATAGAAATTAAAGAAAAAGCGGTGAAGATATACGACCCCACCACCACCACCACCACTGATGAAAGTCCTGGGAGATACAAACGTGGAGGTCCACTTTTCTGGGCTTCCATTAGAAATCTCACTGAAAGAGTTAACAAGTAATGTGGACAAGAAATTCGGAGTTAAAGTCACCAGGGCCCAGATGGCGACTTACTGGGGTTTCCCCACTGTATTCACAAGGGTAAGGATCTTGACCCTAGCAGCTGAATATGCCAAAAAGATTCAGCCATATTTCTATGTCATGGGTTTCATGATTAAATCATGGTATAGAGGGTGTGAGAACCACAGGCAATGCAATAGGTGTGGAAATATGGGTCACCTTCCAAGGGACTGCCAAAACCACAACCAAAACAACCAGCAAACACAAGACACCGTCCCAAAATCCTATGCGGCGGCAGCAGGAAATACTACACAAGAACCCAAAGTCGATGAGGCCACGGAAAAAGCTTTATAACAAGTGCCAGAACCGACAAAAGACAAAATAGGAGAAGTGATAAACTCTCCTATCCAGGATAGCCTGGAAGCGAGCTCAGAAGTGCCATCACAAGATATATCAGAAAAGTGGGAAGATGCCAGCCAAGCAAGCTCGGCAGAAAAGAAGAAGGCCAAAGCCAGAGCACGGATAATTCTGAGAAAGAAAGAATTGGAGGCAAAAGAATAAAAAATCAAAACGAAAAAACCTATTCCATGCTACGTCATAGAGGAACCGAAATTCGGAGAAGAAAAAGAAACACCGGAACGCTGTAACATTATAGAAGAATCCATAAATCAAGGAGCTACATGTCCAAACTATCTGGAAACTCAAGAACCCCCCGTGCAAATGCAGAAAAACACATCAACTCCTATGATTCCAACGAAGAGGAAAAGGGCAGCCTCCACCCCCATGACTCCCTCAGAATCAGACATAACGGAATTCATCAGAGAATCTAGAAATGAGAAAAAAGATCACCAGCAAGAGAGAAGAGCAGTTCCTCTGAACAGAGACAGGAGAAAAATTAGTATAGAACAGTACAGAGCAAGAAGACTGCCCACTAAACAAACAAAATTATTTTAAATATAATTGCTTTTATAAGTCACAAGACCTTCACTTTGAAATTTACAAATTAATACATAAAGAAACTAAAATACCTGTCCATAGTCAATATGGAGGGATTAAACCTACATATCTTGACTATGAACATAAATGGAATTACAAATAAAATAGATAAAATCATAAAATAATCAAAACGTTATGACATAATTTTAATACAAGAAACGCACAAAATGCCTGAGCATGTGGTGAAGAAACTAGAGGAGGAATTAGACGCCTTAGTTATTACCGATAACCACCCGTCCGAAATCTTTTCCGGGGTGGCTACAATTGTTCGGCGTTCTGCCAAGGGGTTAAACTTTGAACACTTAAAAAACCCAAAAGAATTACAAGGTCGTTTAATTCATATTAAATTGAATAAGTGGAATGTATTTTAATACATATGTACCATCAGGAAGCGTAAGTCCTACAAAAGTAAATTTTATTATTAATGTAAATCATTATATTCAACACTATGTTACCGACCCTTGTATATTAGGAGGAAATTTCAGTTGGATACAAACAGAATTGGACAAAAGTGAACAACTTACTGAGTCAGATAATAGGCTTCATAAATGGATTAAATTATTTACAAAGACAAATAACATAACGGATGCATACCGATACTGTAACACAAGTGTCAGGCAATATACGTACATGTATGGAAATAACAATGGAAGTAGGTTCGACATTTTCTATATCTCAGATAGCTATATTAATGTACTTAAAACGTGTGCAATTTTGGATGAGCAGATTTCAGACCACAGATTGATTACACTTGAGATACTGATTGCAAACACAACAAAATGTGGTGCAGGCGTATGGAAGGTGAATAATACTCACCTTTTAGATGTTGACTATACACATATATTCCGCACCCATATGAATAATTTTAAAACAAAATATGTGGGAAATATAATATGAGACTGGGAAATAATAAAGAATGAGATTAGGAGAATAACAACATATTAGAGCAAAACTAAAACAATACATAAACAATGGATTAAAAAGAAGTACTCTGAAATTAAAACAAAAAATGAACTTTTGACACATGAAGATAAGGAAGCTATTAGACAATGGGAGGATTTAGAAAAAGAATTAACCCAAGGTATCAAAATTAGAGCAGGAAAACATTCGAATTCGTATAAAAAGGGAAGAGGACTGTATAAAAGACTAGAAATAAAAAGAGGGAATTTTAAAAAGATTGAATCAATTCGCTTTAATAACATAACTTACAAGGATAAAAAAGATACACTAGAATGCATTAAAATCTATTACACAAATATATATAAATCCCAAAATTTACAGCAAACCACGTACAAACAAATACCTTTAAGTGAATGTGAAAAATGTGATATGCTTATCAAAGCTGAGAAAATAATAAAAGCTATAAAACGTCTCGAAAAAGGGAAGTCTTTTGGATCCGGTGGAATCACATCGGACTTCGATATTAAATTTCAGAACGAACTAGTAGATTTTTTTTAGAATTACTCTATAACATCATTTTACTAACTGGTTACAAGGCTAAAAGCATGAGGGAAGGAATGATTACATTATTATATTAAGGGAAATGGGTCAGGGAGGAAATCAAAACTTGGAGACCGAGAACTTTATTAAACAATGATTATAAGATACTGAGTAAGATAATAACTAATAGGATAAGGAACTGTTTAAATTTAATAATATATATAAATGAGTGTGGAGGGGTAGGAAGGAACATTTTAGATAACACACTATCAGCTATAATAGAATATTTAAAAATTAAAAATGAAGAGGGAGTCATGTTTCTATTCGATCAGGAGAATGCTTTTGATCGAATAGAGCATGACTTCATATTTAAAACCTTAGAGAGGTGTGATTTTGGTAGACACATTATAAATTGGATTAAAGCCATCCATGCTATTATTACGTACAAAATAATTATCAACGGAGCGTTCACATATGATATAAAAATAGAAAGATCGGTGAGGCAAGGCTGTCCATTATCTATGTTGCTATATGTGATAGCAATATAATCCTTGAACATAAATATCAACCAAAACACTAATATTCAAGGAATCAAAATGCCAAATTTGAAACATGATTTTAAAACCATATTACAATCAGATGACTGTACAAACGTTACCGGAGATGAATATTCCTTAAAACATTTACAGTATGAATTCCAACAATTTGGAAAAGCCTCTGGTTCCGCAATTAACCATGACAAAACAGAAATGTTATTAATAGGAAACTGGAGGGGCAACCACCCTCGTAGATCCCAAACCTGATTAAAAATCATGAAAAAGCATTAGGGATATTTTACAGAATGAACTCCACTCACAAGAACTACCGTGAGGTATTAATCAAGATAGAAAAGCAGATTGAAGCATAGTCGCACACAAAGATCAACTTAATGGACCGTATACAGTTTGCTAAAATACACATGAATAGTCAATTAGATTATGTAGTGAATTCGGTGCAACTAACAGAAGCCATGATCGACAACATTGAAAGGAAAATAATGAGCTTCATTTGGAATAATAAAATCCACTACTTGAAGAAAAATACATATGCAGATCCAAAGAAAAAGAGGGCTAGCCTTGCCCAGCTTCAGTACTAAGCAAAAAGCAATTATTTTAAATAGGTTTAGTAAATTAAGCAGTTCTCCCAAATTACCTTGGGAAGCAATAAATATTTATATATATAGTTACTTATTCCGTTTTAATAATGATATATATAAAAATAGCAAATTAATTAAAATATTAAAACCCCCAGGGTCATGTAGAAGAGTTAGTGAACTGTTATACAGCTACAGAGACAATACCAAAGTATGGGACAGGAAGAACAATATTTATGAAATCCTGAACGTAATAGTCTCTCAAGATAAACAAGAAATTGAATATCGCTACCCTGACTTGAATTGGAAGGCCATCTGGAAAAACTGGGCAGGTATAGGGTCAGCCTCCGTCCAAAGGAGACTGTTCCTATACCTGCTTGATAAATGGGTAACGGGCGAAGTTGTCTGTATTAGATTCTTAATAAATACCCTACCAAAATGTAGATTATGTGGAAAATCTATAGATTCAAAAACCCACCTAATTACTGTATGCCCTAAAAATTCAACAGAAAGACAGGCTCTAAGAGATAAAATTAAGAATAAATATGGAATAATAGATAACAAACAACTACTCTACACAAATAACATTCTTGATAAAGATATATAAAAAGAATTAACTTTATATATTAATTTAATCATAAAAACATAAGAGAAGATACTGAATTCTAATTTACAATTCCTTCAACTACTTTATTCATTAATTGCAAATTTCTAGGTAATGTTATACCTGAGACCCTTGTGTATCAATGAATAGACATACAAACAATGAACAGTTAAGAACATTACGAGCACAGAAACACTGTACATCATGCAGACATAAATACACGCAAAAATACAATTGCAAATACATATATCCAACATATTAATTATACCAATCTTTCCTCTACCTATCTCTATCTTACAAAGCACACACATTAAAGTAAAAAAGGTTCTATAAACCGGGAAGCACGGTACAGATGACAACTACGTCACCAGCGAACTTCCCGAGTTACAAATGAACCAATAAATGACTGACAACTCTTAGAATCTGATTCATATATAGCCAGTCCTTACAACTAAGCAGGATAACATACAAACAAATAGCATATACACATATCACACAAAGGACACTACTGATCCCTTCAAGGATCACTGTATATTAAATAAACTCCAAGAACAGCCAGGGTTGAGGAGAATCTATACATAAGAATAGGACGGTATACAAACCCTAGAATCAAAATTATTAAAAGTTAAATTCTTCATAATTGCAATACAACATAATCATACATATTGTGGGGAAAAACAAACAGACATAAAACCCTTTAACTATTCGGAACTAGGGAGTCCGTCGAATGATATTAATTCTGGGACGGACCACACCAATAACAACTAAGAAGACAATGAATTGGGGTGCACCGGACGTGGAGACGAGAAGCGATGGTATAGCAGTGGCTACCAAAGTCAACATAGGCTTACATCTAAAAGAGGTCGATTTTAACTGGGGTTTAGTCGATTTTCTTTCTTCTTTTCTCCTTCAACATCAACAGAGAGAAGAAGAAGAGGCAAGAAGGAAACGACAGGAAGAAGCAGCAGAGAAGAAACAAGGTCTATGAGAGAAGGAGAATAGTGAAAGCCAAACGGTAATGGTACTTTTAGACACTGTAGCAGAGTTAAGGAGTCTGAAACAAATGTATTAGACTTCTTTATTACGACCCAAGAGAAAAAGACCTTCCCGAGTCAAACAACCCAGTCCTGTTACTACGCCTGCGATACCACCCCTAGTGATTTCCACCAAATCATCATCGACAGGGGCCAGTCCAGAAGTAGGCCTTGGGCGTGGCAAAGGCTTAAGGCAGTTAAAGATGATTACGTCCCGTTCCTCTGTTTGTTTTTTGAACAAACAAATACCTAACGGTCCTTTTCATGACCACCCACTTATCTTGGAAAGAGATAGTATTTCAATTGCCAAAATCAATTAAAACTCAACAGCCCTTTCTTATACCCATGATGTGAGTGAGTGAATGCATGAGTGTAGGTTCATATTCTAAAAATCAAAACCAAGAGACACTTACGTTTTCTGTCTGGTCTATTCTGGTACAAATTTTACATCCAATTCACATCACAACACAACACTTTAAAAAGTTCGAGGAGAAAGTGAGGACGAAGAGGAGGAAAAACCTGTGAACATGAAGAAATTTAAAAAATGTTCGGAACCCCTCTCTTCTGCTTGCTCCTGTTGTTTCTTAGGTCATTCTGAAGACCAATGTCCTTTTTATTGACAATGATAACCGGTATCTTGACTTTTGTCTCTTCTAGCACTTGTCTGGCTTTTTTGACGGTCTGGACACTCTGTAGTCCAATGTCCTTTCTTCTTACAGATATAGCAAGTATCTTGACTTTTATCTCGATTGGAGGGGGAGTAGTCCGTCGGCTTGTCTGAAGAAAATTTTCTTATGACACCTCGCAAAGCTCTGATCAGAAGTTCGATTTCTGTGGGCTCTTCCATCGTTCTGCTCGGTTTGAGAGTGAAATGAATATTGGAAGGGAAGACACACATCCTTTATATATACTATGGTTTGACATGGGTATAATAGCGTTTAAAATGTAGTCATTTGACTTTTCGTACTCAAGATGAAACGATCGCATCATTTCGTGGAGAAAGGAGAAGAAAGTAAGAGGCAGAAACGTAATTTATCGCCTGGTACAGTAGCTGAAGTCTTGGTACAAATTCATGCCAGTGATTTTGAAGATGACATGAGTGAGCCAGAATCGAGACCCAGATAGTCTACACCTATCCAAAGTTCACCACCATTAGTAAACCCTGAAAAGTACTATCACATTTGAGAGACGGAAAAGCGCTCCTCTAGAAAATCTAGAACGATGGCTTACACGTACACTGTGAAATTAAAAGATTTAAAGTCCGACGTACCGTTGGAGAAAGCAGAGACCGTTATCACCGAGGTGTGGGATTCTTTGTTAACCACACTGAAACAACAATGTGAACCCAAAGAGACTTTCCATTCATCACGACAGTCTCAAGTCTTCCGTTTGGATCTTGTTTAGTAGCCCTGCAGAATTAACACCTTCCAAAGTCATCGACAAGATTCAACACGTGCAACAATCCAATGACAAGTTTCATATCACCGATGGAAAAGCCACACTGTTCATGACCCACGTCTCTCTCCCCAAGGGGATCGGACAACGCAGAAAAGTGTTATTGATCGACGACCTTCAAAGTATCAAGCGTAGTCTCGTCCAAATTAACAACCCTCAAGACCAGATGTGTTTAGCCCTTGCCATCGTGGTGGAATGAACGTATGCTGACAAGAACGACACGATAAAATGGAAAAGAGACTGGGAGAACATTCGAACATCGAACAGAGCCAAACACCAAAGAGAATCAGCACAACTCCTGTTACAACAAGCGGGGCTAGCCAAAGACACCCTGTGCATTCCTGAAATGCAACAATTGCAATATATCCTAGCTCCACGCTACACCTTGAAAGTGCACCCTCACGAAGTGGCTACCTCTGCTGTCTCTGCTCCCTCTTCCTTCACTTTCAAATCATCGACGAACACTTACTTCGTGCCAGTTGGGAGGCCTTGTATCTTCACCATCCCTTTAACATGCTCATTGCCGGACCTAGTGGCTCAGGCAAAACCGAATTTGTCAAACGTTTGATGAAACATAAACATCATTTGATCGATCGTCCACCTCAACGAATCGTGTGCTGTTACAAAGAGTGAAAATCGGCTTACAACCTCTTGCGAGAAAGTTGAGGCGATTCCATCGTGTTTGTGGAAGGGATTCCTAGCGAAGAAGACGGAACTGTGTCTGACCCCAGTCAAACCCATCTGGTCATTTTCGAGGACATGTTAGGAGAATCCGAAGAAGAAATTAAACTGTGGTTTACGAGCAAAGGGCATCATCATAATGCTAGTGTCATTTACATTACTCAAAATTTGTTTCAACAAAGTAAAGCCCATCGCACCATCAGTCTCAATGCTCATTACGTGGTCTTGTTTAAAAGCCCTAGAGATAAATCGCAAGTGCAAGTCTTAGCCAAACAGTTAGGAATGCCTTGGCTGACTCATGCGTACGATAATGCCACTCAAACCCCACACGCATATTGACTCGTGGATTTAAACCCACCAACCCCCACCCCCGATTATTTGCGATTTCGTACCCATCTGTTTCACCACTGGTGTCAAGGCGGAGGGCCTGTCCTGTACAAGTCCCCGTTGTCGACTTAACAAAAAAATCTATAAAAACCTCGAACACTTTGGGTCTGTCTCACACAGCGTCAACATTACGTCCCTTCAGTCTCGTCTTCCCGTCAAATTGATTCGTGCCTTGTACGGCATCAGTCGCGAAAAAAATCCACAAATACGTGTTCTTGTCTTAGAAACCAGTCTCAAAGAAATCTTACGATGGTTTACGATGACAGCACGTCAATTACTGCAAGGAATCATTCACATTCCTTATCAAACCAAACTCTGTTTGGACAGAAACAAAGTAGCCTTGATGCAACTGGCCGATCCCCGCATCGACTCTCAAACCAAAAAGCAAATCATTTTGAAACCTGGAGGGAGCGGTTCTCTAGGAGGTGTTATCATTCGTTCCCTCTTAAAATGGGATCCTAATGCCCCCAAAGTTCTCCCCAAGTAATAAGTCACTCCCAAAAAAGCCAAACGAAGCCCAAAGAAGAAAACGAGCAACGGTGTCAAGACCAGGTCACAGCCCCAGAAGAAAAAAAAACCCACAGACAAAATAAAAGAAAAGTCCCCCCGACCTCAAAAAGCCCTCAGAAAACAGCTTCTATCCGCAAGAGAGACACTTCGGCCAGGACGCAACATTACATTCACAAACCACGACCTCCAGCGACAGTGACCGCGTCTGCAGTAGCCTCATGTTCTTCCACTTCTCCGTTGTTGGTGATGTCTGCCAACCCCAATTAGACACCCGTTCTTCCTCATTTGAAACAATGGAAACCGGTGTCTCCACGATCTTCGCCTCCAGCGGTGACACCCTCTTCCTCTTTAGCTACAGTGGCAGCTGCTTACAAAGTACCTGCTCCCAAAATCAAAGTCCAAGAGAGATCGGGAATGTTGCAGAGTTTACTGGATTTGTCAAAGCAAGAACAGTCCCGATTTAGTCCGTTAAGAACCCCTCCACGACACGTGATGGCTGTCATCAAGTTGATACGACGTAAAGAAAATCCGTGGCGACTCGTTCCAGTATAAAAAAGGTCTGAGGCAAAGCATGGGCATCTGTGTTTTTATGCTCTAGAAGATCCAAATATGTCACCCCCAGAAACCATTCCTCCTCTAAACCCAAAGGAAAGAAAAGGAAATAACTGCCTCCTCGTTTGGTCAAACATGGAGACATGTTGTCCGTCCTGTCCAAAGCTTCTCCACCCATGCGAATAAAACTCGAATGTTGTTTGAACGTCTTGAAAGGCACGATACCTTTGCCTAAACACCAGAAACAATGCTTAACCAAACGTCATCACGTTCTTCCCCAAATAGTTCAAAAGAAAATCCCCATTCGTCAAAAGAAAAAGTATTGGGAACCATGCTGGGAGGACTCGTGGGAGGAAGATAAAAAGGACCAGGAAGATAAAAGGGACCTCTAGAGTCCAAAAGTCTCATACGTGATCCTTGAACTCGAATGGAATTTCTAAAACTATAGTGCCTTACAAACGATGGATGGAATACCATCATTGGCAAGAACAACGGACCCCACATTTGCCTCCCAATCTAAATTTGACCGAGATGTCCCAGTTACAACACTAATTGCATTCGTTGATGGATCTCCACGCCTTATCAGAAACAGAAAATTCGTAAACGTACGGTCAACTCTTGTAATGACTGCAACTTTTTCACCAGAAACTTTAGACGAAACAGATCTACCCACTCTGAAAGATTTAAGACCTAGATGAAAAGTCCATCACCATCATCGTCAACCCCCCCCCCAACAGTCATGACTGACGCAGCCCCACGAATGCCTAAGAAAGAAGAGGTACAATAAGTATTTCAAACACCGTCAGCAGCTCCCATTCCTACAAGATTTCAGCGCCTTTTTTTGACCTCTTCCCCCTCACTCCAACTGGAAGAACTGAAGTGATAAACAAAGAAGGGAAACCAGAAATGAAAAAAGCCATTACCACCTCGACCACGACCTTCGACTTCTACTCCCGTGGCACATCGGACACGTAAAGCCGTTTCCAAACCACCATCTCGTCCCGTACAAAGTATCATCAGCGAAGAGTAGGTGACTTATTAAAAACGGAGAAGGTGTTAGTCAGCATTTACTACGATCCAGCCCATCCTGCAGGTTACGGAGGAATTCAGAAATTGTATCGTGCTGCCAAAACTCGACTGAAAAGTCTCCATTTACCTCAAGTGCAACGATGGTTACAAGAATAAGCCACGTACACTTTACACAAACCCATTCAACGAAACTTTTCCAAAGGTCGCACTCGAGTGAAGGGTATCGATCATCAACGGCAAGCCAATTTAGCCGATGTCTCTCATTTGAGCACCTACAATCGTGGCTACAGATATTTGTTTTGTGTCATCGACCTCTTTTCCAAATTTGCCTGGGTCGTGCCATTGACTTTCGAATCGAGCAGTGAATTAGTGTGAGCCCTCCAATTGGTTTTGAAACAAAGCGGTCGTCACCCTCTTCGAAGGCAAACCGACAAAGGCACATAATTTCTGAAGCAAACTTTCCAAAAGGAGAAAAGAAACGTGTCATTTTTTCACCACCGAGAATCCAGAAACCAAAGCCAGCATCGTGGAACGTTTTGAACGCACTTTGAAAGAACGCATGTGGAAATATTTTACGCATCACGACACTCTCAAGTACATCGACATCTTACCCCACCTGGTTCAAGAGTACAATCAATCTTACCACTGAAGCATTGGACGTGCCCCCACCTCCCAGAAGTGACTCCCGACAACGAAGTGACCGTTTTCGAGCGCCTGCTTGGTACGTCCCCGACAGTGGCTGTCCCCAAGAAAAGTGGAGTGTTGACAGTAAGACCATCGAATCGTTTTGTGTCACTGGACGAGTGAGTGCATGGCCGTCATCCTGCCGTCTATAAATTGGAAGACATGAACGGGGAAGTGTTAAAAGAATCGTTTTACTTGCCCGAGTTACATCGTGTCACCAAAAAAAGAAGACGTGTACAACATAGAAAGCATTCTCGAACGAAGACCCCGTAAAGTAGGAAAACGGGTTATCAAAAAGTGCGTTGGAAAGGATATCCTCCAGTTTTGATTCTTGGATCGATGCTTCGCAAGTCATCGACTATACAAAGAAGTGACCATCATGCCCTTCCACACAGCCTCAGATACCACTACCATCTCAGTGACCACTCCTTCACTCAGGTCTTCTCTGCCAAATCTACAAAAGCAACCCTTGTGGGTGTGGTGTGGCGAAAGTGTGCCTAAAATGCAAATCGTCTTTTTCTGCCAGATTTTTGTGGTGTATTGTGTCATCGGTGCTGCCATTGCCAATTTGAGTTTTCAACAAGGCGACAAACAATTGTGGACCATTTTTTGAGCAGTTGCATCGGTTACCTTCTTCCCAATCCTTCTCTGAAATACTCCTCGAACGGGAACAACGGCAGTCACCCTCCCAGCAGTCACCACTCCAACAACAACAACATTTTGGGCGGAGACACTCCTTTGACTTCCAGTGACACCTCGGACAGCAGAACTCTGGAATTATGAACGACAACAACCAATTTTACTTAACCTTACCCAGTGAGAGTTCCATGGAGGTGTTTTCCAACAACTGTTTATGCTGTTACACGGCCAAAGTAACTCAGGCCATCCAATTAGACCACGAAGCCCATTGGGAGGTGGCTTTGGTGTAAATCATTCACCCGACACAAATCAAAAATATCGTTGAAAATCAAAAATATTTTACGGTCGAAGTTCATGACATTGTAAAATATGATGATAAAGAATATGACTCACAAACTCAAAAGTGGATCTATAAAATCCTAATTGCCTCAGGCTATTATTTTAATGGTCAATATTTGGTGAGCACGATTGCTACCAGGTTTAATGTCGTGTTTCCTAAAGCTTTGGACAGTGCCATGAAAATGTCACTATTGAGTACTATATAGTGTGTCGTCAGCAAGTCGTATCTTGACACTGTCAACGTTGCTATAAAAGGAGATCTGGGAGAAAACATTCCATTTACCAAAGGGAAAGTCACGTTGAAACTCCATTTTCGAAAACGATTCTCTAATGAATCGTAAGTCATGTATCCAGTGTACCGAGGCGTCGCTCGACAGCGAGGACATGGTTTAGGAGATATGTTGAAATCGGTTTTTCGTTCGGTTGCTCCTGTTTTGAAACAGATGGTGACATGAGGATTGCACACCTTGAAAGCTGCGCCTTGACGCAAGGCAAATAATTTCTCCAAAATGTCATCATCGACAAACAAAAGCTCTAAAGAAGCATTCTTGAGAGCAGACAAAGATGTTTTGCTGAAAACGGGCAAAGATATTTTGGGCCGACATAAAAAATACCAATAAATGCCCTGGACGCTGCCGAGTCAGGCATTCCTGCTTCCCTGACGCGACAGCATGGACAAGGCAGAAAGAGACGACGTAGAAAACACCCCTTCATAAGCCTTCATAGTCATAAAGCTAGAAAGACTAAGAAAAGAGGAACCCTCCGAGAGATAGACGTTTTTGATTATTAAATCATTAAAAAAAAAACAATGAAGCACCGCGAGTCTTGCGCCTGTTCCAAGTTGGAACTGGATCTGTTTGCCTTGCTACCCGCTATGATAACAATGCAAGAATCCCAATGGGTCGAATTTCATCCCATTTCGTCTGTCAATGACTCAGGATCAACTCCCATCAAGTTTGAAATCAAAGGACAGCCCGAAGGTTACATCGATCTGAACAGCAGTTACTTGTACTTGAAAGTCAAAGTTCAGGATCCGACTGGAAATCCTATAGACACTGAGCCAGTTGTTCAGCTCAGTGGATTTTTACTTGAAGAACAAACTGGTCAGTAGCAGCATAGATACTTAGCCTTATCGTGCCTACCTTGAAAAACTCTTGACGTACAGAAAAGAAGCCAAGAACACTTATCTGGATGCTTGCGTGGTATGGAAACCTGATACACCAGGTTAATTTAACAACACTTAAGTTGATGTAAAGAAATTCCAAAATAAGGGATTTATAGAACGACGAAACAAAATCCTAGACAGCAAGAGTTTAGAACTGATGGAACCCTTTGCTTTTGGACATGTGGTTACAAGAAAACTATCTGCTGAACGATGTGGATGTCCGCCTGAGACTGAATCTTAGCAGTACCGCTTTCCATTAAATGGATGCAAATGATGACGCTTACAAAACCAAAATCGAGGAAGCCAAACTCTACATACGACGTCTTACCTAAAGTGGGAAACGACATCAGTCACACTTTGAACAGAATGACTGTCATGTATCCGATATGACGCGTGGAAGTGAAAACTTTCATCATTCCCAATGGACAGCACTGTATGATCGAAGATCATCTGTTCCAAGGGCAGTTACACAAACGTTTTATCCTTGGTATCGTGAGCAACACATGCTTCAACGGAGTCCAGAATGAAAATCCTTTCAACTTTTATCACTACGACGTATCCAAGATCGAAGTCAGCTGCGATGGCAAGACCTTGTGTACCCGACCCTTCGAACCTAAGTTTGGTGACAAGAAGAATTACTTGAGGTCGTACTTGTCCCTGTACGAAGCCACCGGACAGTTAGGAACCAACACTAGTCACGGCATTACGTATGCGGATTAAGCAGAAGGTTACACTTTGTGGGCTTTTGATTTCACTCCAGACCAAGGCAGCGACGAGGGACATTTTCACCCTATAAAATCCGGCCGAATTCGTGTTGAACTTCATTTTCCAAAGCCAATACATGTAAACAACACGATTAACGTCATCCTTAATGTCGAATTCCATAATACAATCGAAATCAACAGTTTGAGAGAAGTCATTCTAGACTATTAGAAGCTATGGAAGACTGTTATCCCTCTTTGAATAGTGGAGAATCTTTGGGGATGGAATGGGAGGAGAGCGTGAAAGCAGAACCCTAAGACAAAGACGGAAAAGACATAGTCATGAAGTTAGGAACCAACACCACGAAAATTATGCAGGAGGCTACACTTTGTGGGATTTTGATTTCACTCCAGACCAAGGCAGCGATGAGGGACATTTCCACCCTATAAAATCCGGTCAGACTTGTGTGGAACTTGAGTTTGCTAAACCTCTACCCCACACAGTGAATTCGACAATACCATAGAAGTCAACAGTTTGAGAGAAGTCATTCTAGACTATTAGAAGCTATGGAAGACTGTAATCCCTCTTTGGATAGTGGAGAATCTTTGGAATGGGAGGAGACCGTGGAAACAGAACCCCAAGACAAAGACGAAAAGGACATAGTCATGAAGTCCATATGGCCAGAACAAGAACAACATTTAGTTTCCTGTTTTGCCAAACACCTGGCAGAAACAATTACCGAATTGATCAAGTAAGATTGCTATGGAACTGAAAACGATTATCCGAGTCAAATTCAACACAATAAATGTCTGATGCTGAGTCAAAAAGAAAAACTGGACGAGTATCTGGACTAAGCTTGGAGTCTCATGTCGGAAGAAGCCGCGTTGCATCAGTGGTATAAAGACTTGCGTGATCATTCCTCTCCTCCACTGATGACTTTAGAGATCCATCACATCGAAGCTCTCTTGGCTCAGAGTGCAGAGACGAAAGGAAGAAACGGTTACTTGTCATTACCTGTAAAGAAAAAACAAGAAAAAAAAAAAGAACAAAAAAAACAAAAAAAAAAAAAACACACACACACACACACAAATGGATACCTGGGAACTTTATTACCTTTTGAACCACAGTTCCTACACTGCTTCTTGGAATCCTGTCGTGTGTGCTAAAGATGAAGTGCCTCATCGCAAACCTCAAGACCATCAAGCTTATGTCATCACCACGGACGACAGTCATCTCCCAGGAACCCACTGGGTAGACGTCTACTTTCCTAAAGAAGGTTGTGTGGAGTATTTTGTTTCGTATGGATTGCCCCCCCCCCCCCACTTTGGAAGACGATATCATTGACTTTATAAGAAGAAATGCCCAGACAACACGATTCAATAATGTGAAATTACAAGGCACAGATTCCATGGTGTGTGGATAATATTGTGTGTATTTTCTTCATCAACGCTGTCTTGGATATTCTTTAGAACATTTAGTGACTTATTTTGATCGTCACTCATCTACAAACGATGAGAAAGTAGATCGATGGTTTGGTGACCATTATTGTTATCATTTGTCTTTAGCTAGGGAACGTAGTGTAAATCAATGGCCCAATGACTTCCAACAGTGGAAGTCCAGCTTCACTTCACAACGTTGTCAACATTGTCCAAAATAGTTTGTTATTAGAAAAAATGTTTGTTAGTTTATTGGATTGTTAATTTAAAAAATTTATTAATTGTTAATTGTTGATTGTTATTTATTTGAATAAAAATGTTGTGTTTTGAAAAAGACGGCGTCTGTCGTTTGTTTGCTATTTTTATGGTGATCCATGCTCTTTGACTTCTCTCTATCCCTCACCCTCAAATCAAACTATCCTACCGTTCCGACTCTAAACAGTGTAGGGATGTTTTCTATCGCTTGAACCATATAAAGCGGTGTAGTCTCCAGTCTGTCCATCCATTGTTGACTCGTCCTCCAATGAAGATGTGCTCAAGACTAGCCAAGTTGAACGAAGCTTACGTGAATTTACATCGTGTCAGGCAAAGCCTGATATCGAAACCGGAAGTAATAGAGAATGTCAGAATGTTGAAAGTGACTGAAGACCTGATAGAAGAGCTCTTCATAGAGGAAATCAGTTAAGAAAAGGAAGAATGGACGGAGAAGTACAGACTTCAGAAACAGCAGAGAGAGAGAGAGAGAGAGAGAGAGAGAGAGCATCAGCAACGACAGCAACAGCAGGAACCAGACAGAGGTTTTGTCGACTGCCGTGTAGACACCAAAGAGTTCTCCTTCTCTTTCAGAAGAAGGAGACCCTATCCTGTGAAAGAGCCTGCTGCCAGACAAGGACGCAATCTTAGACAATAAAAGATTGCCATACCTCTTCGTCCACAAAAACAGCCCTTTCACGGCTACCTAATATTTAGAAAAGAGATACTAATTCAATTGTCAATGGTAGGTTAGTAAGTTAGAAGAAAAAAATAGAAGTGTGTCTATAAGCACCTCGTTTCTTTAACTTTGTTAGAAGTGTGACTATAAGCACTTCGTTTCCGTAGCTTGTCAAAATAATCAGTGATCTTGTGATTGTAATTAGTGTTTGTAAGTAAAAAGTGAGTGAGTGTTTCTTTTAAGTCCGCACATTCCATGTTTTTTAGGGTAATCATATGGGTAATGTATGTTTTGTTGATAGGGATGTTTTCCTTCACGTCCGTGCTTGACAAATATAAAGTCAAAGCGTTCAACGTTCGCGCCACTCTACGGAATATCAAAAGAAGATGACAATCGCTTTATTCAACAACTTGAAGGACAGTAGTTGGTGCTTGTTGGTGGATGCCTTCTATGTAGTGGAAAGGCTTGAGAAGGAATGGAGGTATCCAGTTACATAAGACTTTGTAATAAGACAAGTAACAAACCTAAAAGTAGCCATGCATCTTGTGAAAGACATGACAGAGAAAGAAGTGAAGAGATTACGAGGCTTCATTCAACCTCAGTATGTGAGAGTGGGAACACTGAAGGAGGCCATTGATAATGTGATGAAAGTCAGGTGTTTTTTTTTACTACAAGATATATTGAATTACACCGAGTGGTCTTTTGTAAGGTGGGGGCTGGACCAGCTAAAGAAAGCAGAAGAACTAATGAGGAAAGTTCTGGAAGAAGAAGTGATGAAGATAAAAGAAAGTTCGTCCAAGTAAAGAAAGGAAAGAGAAAACAGAAAGAAAAATGAGTAGTTTAAGGGACTAAATGAAAACTGGATGAAAGTGCAGAAGAAATTTAGATTGATGAGCCATCCTGACTGGGTGCCAGAGGATGAAAAGAAGAAGAAGAAAGGAATCATTGAAATAGTGAGGAAATGGTGGAAGACCTGAAGAAAATAGAAGAACCCAAAGGCCCTTTTCAGGGCCACTCATATGCCTCGAAAAGTGTTGCATTCTTGCCTAATTTTTTTATAGTGTGTTGTATAGTTCTTTATATACTGTATGTTGTCTGTGTTATCTCTGTCTCCGTCCAGCCAGTCCTGTTCCCGCCTAGCGTTCTATGTTTTTTCCCCTGCTGTTTCATCAGATTGAGGTCAGCCCCTTGCTACATTGTTGCTAATCGTCAGTACCTTGGCGTCACCTTACCTGTTCCATTCCTCTTGTCCCTATACAATCCCAATACTTGTTGTCCCTCTATAGTTCCACCCATGTTAATATTCCCCATGTTAAATTCCCATTGTACTGTTTCGTCCCACGACCTTTTTGACTGGATTTTTCATTGTCCCTATATCGTCCCCCTTCACTACTGTTATGTAATGGGGCAAAAAATTCGAATAATTTCTCTAGAATAATTTCACGGTACATTCTGTCGTGGTCGGCATGATACACAAACATTAAGTTTGATGTATAGGTAAGAGTCGCCATAAATTGTTGACTGCGAGAAATGGAATACGTTCTGCTTGGGGCATGAATTTAATTTTAAGAAGGACTCACACGATTAACGGTTAAAGCTAGATAGAGTGCTACGCTAACTCATGGTCAATAGCAGTAAATGTCAATAGTTTGAGACAAGTCATAGAAATGTTGAGAAGTCGTTGACCATTTGAAATAGGTGTTACAATATTATATTCTTCAGAAAAGTTATTAATAAAGGCGGACTAGAGAAGTTTATTGTAAATTATATGGGAGTGATATAATATTTGGCGGTTAAAGTAGTAATCCTAATTGGCTAAGCTAAACGGGTGCGTGGCTGTCCCAGTAGGAAATCAGGGCCTCAAAATAATAACCCTCGCGACATTAGTCAGTCCAAAGTTTTCTGCCTAGTCTGAGGGACTCCGATGAAAATTAATAAGCAATATTTCTCGTTAAACAAATCGTCTAAGGGACAAGGGGTCTGAAATTTTAGAACCTGGAGCCATAAAAGAGACGGATCGAATTTTTTATGATAAGCGAGCCAGGACTCGGAAAGGCAATGTTAGTCTCAATAACGTACAAAGTGAATTATTAGTTTGTAATTATTGCTGAATTCATTCATTTTTAAATTCATATTTCAGTTTTTCCTTGAGTTCAGAAAATAATCGTGCATGCTATATAATTCATGTATGGTAAGAATGTCATACAGTATTTTGTTATATGAATGAGTCGGACTCATTTACTTTGTATGTAATATACATCATGTAGTATAAGATTTCATGCATTTCACCTTATACAATTGTGCGAATATGTAAGTTATCTGTCTTAATTGGTTTGTAATTTATGCTGAGGATTGATTTTTTTTCCTATGTTTGGAAATATATGTCAATGAGTCGCTAATTAGCAAAGTAACGTTGTTAGGACAAGGAGTGAAGCCCATTAATTCGTGTGTAATTAAGTTGTGAACTTTTTCAACCGAGAATCAAGGATTGGGTGCCGACTGGCATAATTCAGTTGGTAAATTTATAACCACAGCTGGGCAGTAATATTATCTGAGAGGTTTAATTATGTCATGGTCTCAACTGGAATACGAGAGCAGCTAGGAAGACGTAAATTCATGGTTAATAGGGTTATTAGTAGGTTTTAGGTGCGAAATGACCATGGCTAGTTCTGTTGAATTTCGAAAGACAATATCTTTTGAAAAGAGCTAGAATATGAGTTGATCCCTGGAGAACAAAAAAACCTGAGAGAGAGAGAGAGAGAGAGAGAGAGAGAGAGAGAGAGAGACGCTGACCTATCATCAGCAATGACTGGGGTGGGTGGAAGGAAACACCAGGTGATACTGACATACCGGCAAGTTGAGTTTCATCAGTCACTCGATTCTATGATGAACTTTGTTCTATCGGTATAACAGAAATGCTAGCTGGATTTCGCATAAAATTAACTCTGTTTCTAAGAGTAAGCGAATCATTAGTATGTCATGTTCAATTTTCTTTACGTAACTGATTAAATTGTTATATTTGGCATACGGGGGCTCTTCTTGTTCTATTGTATACCTTTGCTCAGATCGCTCTTACTCCTTCCATTAATTTCATATTTTATGATATTAATTACTCGATCCAGGCAATAACACCGTGGTCAGTCATCTCCTAGATAACGACAACCCCCAAACCACAAGGATCACACATCTCCATTACCTCCTGACACCTTACTATTTATACGCTGTGTCAATAGCTATAACTTGTATACAGCCCAACCCCCCTTCCATCTCCGCAACTCTCAAGTTACTACATCTCCAGAAAGTTTAAATATATAACGGACAGACGGAACTTCTTTCATCATACATGTTCATAGCCACACAAAAAAGGATAAGTCTACTTTGCATACCAGGAAATGTTGGCCTAGGTCACGTAACATTGTAGCTGCACGACGTTAAACTTGCTCTGCAAAGATATGTAGTAAATTAGGTTTGCTCCATGGAATATTAACTATGATTCTAAGTAGATGATGACCATGAAGCCATCAAAAATAAATAAGTTGCTTAAATATATTGGTATGCAACATCAAGGTGTGGTTGCAAGGTTATTGTAAAAGGTTGAAGTTTTCGACAAAAAGAAAAAAAAAAAACAGTTCTTCAGTCCTATAAGACTTTGAATTAATTTAGTTTTCTGGTTTTGTTGTTTAATATTTCTTACGCTTTGTTACTATTTTAGGGGATACATCATTATTTATATAGTATTTTCAATGAATAACTTATATAAAAAGTTATTTTTATATCGTGATTCGCTTAATTTTAGATATATAAAATGAAAGCTGTGATATCCCTGACAATCTACAAAATTAATTTCATATAAATATATCACCAAAAT
Organism: Sinohyriopsis cumingii; assembly: GCA_028554795.2. Lineage (NCBI taxonomy): Eukaryota > Metazoa > Mollusca > Bivalvia > Unionida > Unionidae > Sinohyriopsis > Sinohyriopsis cumingii. Next base: position 49,575,089 of record CM068842.1, on the reverse strand, counting down.
AGTTACATAACTAACTTTTTTAATATAAAATGTTTTTGTTTGTAAATATATACAAAAATGCAACTGTAATTATTGTTAACATTGTTGTAGATGTGTCTGTATACTTGTACGTATGATATATATGATCTTTGATGTTTAAAATACATTTACTTTATAAATATATAGTTTAAATGAGATATATGGACTATGCAGTCTGAAATAAAGAAATCTTATCTGATCTGATCTAATCTTATCTTATCTTACCTGCTTCTAGGGAAAATGTTCCATGTCATATGTAATATTTGTTACGTATTCGCGCCTTATATTAGTACTAAGAACACAAGTTATACCGGCGTTTTTTTTTTTTGCTGTTGTGTGTGTATTTTTCTTTATCTTGTTCCCCATCCCTCGCGGGTAATTGTATGAGTTTTCTTTGCCTACTTAATGACAGCAGTTATAAAAACTATTCGTACATTTATAAAAACTATTCGTACATTTATGGCTTCAAAAAGCTCGGTGTGCTAGTACTACACCATTTAAAAAAAAAAATTGTCTACAAGAAAAACAACGATAACATAATGTGTCTACATTGGTCTATATGTGTTATTACGACGTTTTATTTGTATCGCCACCTACCGAGACAATCCCTGCAACTTTCGAACTATACGCCATTTTTGTGCCATGGCCCAGGCAAAATCTTCATACACCCTATTTATTTGTTAGAACGGACTCATTCTAATTGTTGATACGATCTCTTTATGGGATATTATATTGGAAAATACTCAGATTTAAGGTTAATCCAATTATTTGCAATCTTGTTAAAGTTTCGATACAAATAGAAGAAGAAAAGAAACATATCGGTATTCCCTCATTTTGCGCGTGTTTTGGAGATTATTATAATAAATTCATCATACATTGGAAGAATTTGTTGTACTTTTTAAATTAGAGGAAGATAAATATCTACACAGTGCATATTTCTTTATTGCTTGTTTGCTTGTATTATTCTAAGTATTTTTCATATATATATATATATATATATATATATATATATATATATATATATATATATATATATATATATATATATATATATATATATATATTAATTTACTTATATATATTTACTGTTGTCACAAGCTTAATAGAATTTCCGGAACAAGATTCGTCTCTCTCAATTGGTCATAGGTGTTATCAGTGTTTGTGTGACGTCACATTCATGGCTGTCGAAAAATAATGGTGCTATCGTAGGATTGCTTTACCGTTTGTATATGCTTGATTAGTCCTGCAACTTGCTTATATGTTTCCGTTCAGGGGCGTCGAACAAGTAATCGCTTCTTCCTGAGCGCTTCAGTCTACATCTAGCTGTTCCTGCTGATAAGCGACCCGACTCCAGTGGACAGGAAGTGCACAATTGTCATATAAGCCTTCGCTCTTGTCCCACTGACTTCCAGTGATCGGGCGATGTATTCGCCGTACCAACCAGATGTAACACCGCCAGACAGATGATTATAATTGCCACTCACACGTGCAGCAGCTTTTCAGTGCGATATTAGTACTTGTTGATGATTAGCAGCGACTATACGCAGAAAGTCATGGAAGATCTTGGTAAGTATAATTTACAATGGACCTCCTACCACTCTGCCGCTATTGAGATAAGTTTTTTGACGACGGTGCACCAGTATTTTCCGTATTGTGAACATCCTTATATTGCCCCCCCCCCCCCAGTTTTCTGGGAGATTATATGTATTGACACATCATTGGCACTGTTGCTTTCTACATGTTGAAGAACTTTAAAGGTCATCAGGAGTAAAATGTTCTCCAATATAAAGGATGTTCTGACAGTTAAATGTGTAAATATTGCAGAGGTTTTAGGTACATTATATAAAAGTATATGTTAGCTGTAAATTGAGACCTAATAGATTCTTGCATTTTTTCTTAAATACTTTTTTGTGATAATATGAACACCCGAAAGAGTATATTGTCCAACACTCATACAAAAGTGGCAAAGGTCTATGCAGTTCAGATTAGGCAAATGTCTTTCCATGTGAGTGCACTAGTAGGTTTCTATGTTACACTTTGTTGAGTGTCCTTTTTTAGTATGGTCACTAGCAGATGATTTTAAGCCTCTGTGATTCTAAATTTACTAAGGTTGGGTATTCTCAGTTGTTGTTGCTGTAGGGTTTACTGCCATTTTTCAGCACAAGATAGACTATACATGGTGGCCAGTATAAATGATGGAAGAAGAACCGGGGAAAACCCCAGAAAGAACCACCGTCCCATGAGAAGCTACTGGCATGCTTTCTCACATACCCACATTGGCCAAGCCCAAGACTTGAGCTCACACAGGTTAAATTTGAGTTAAATTTTGTTTCATGTACACTTGGTCTTTCACTAACAAATTGACCTGAATTAAGGTATCACTGTTATCTTTCTGTACTTGGGGATAACAGGAATATTTGTGGTTTGATGCTTGGAGTGATATATGTGTGTGTACTGTTGTTTTGTTTGAGGAACAAATAAATGGCAATTTATAAATAACTTGCACTATTTTACCATCATAAGATCACTTCTTCAGTACATGCATTCTTAACCACTTTTAGAATATTTTACCAGAGGCCAAAGTTGAGGTGCAGAATAAGAAAAAAAAGACCTCCCACTCCCCCAGTTATCCATGAGGTGTGCAAGATTGAGTCAAAAATCTCCTTGATGTCACAACTGGGGTTCAGACTGAGTAAAAACAAACCCAAATTTTCGTATAAAAACATGGGGACTCTGCATGAAGCATAAATGATGGTAAAGAGAAACACATCCCTTCAGTCTTCTCCCATCACATTTTAGAGAGGCACAAATTTAAGGAGTCAAAAACAAAGTTTACAGAAACTACATAAAATTATGTACAGCATGTGGAGTTACCATATCTCAGCAAAGCCTTACACATAACTGAATGAGCTTGATCAAAACAAAATCTTAAGCTCAAGAGTGTTATGATTTCCAAGCCAGGTCTGCTGACACCTAATTAGTTTAATTTCTAGGCCCTTAGGATTTGTTTGCTTGCCATTGGGAATATGTAGCAGTTGAATTTATAATGCAGTGAATGAATTGTTGAATAACCTATTTATTATTTACTTTAAATGGAATGAAGTTATAATACTGTTTTTGTTTTTTAATTCTGTCATTAAAATAAATACAGAAACATAATCTTCCATCCTCATATGAATGAATTTGAAAGACCAATGTCATTATAAATTCTCAACAAATGAATCCCATTCATGCTTCTTTGTGAAAGGGTGGAGGTTACAATCCTACTCCATTGCCTCAGCACTAAATAAACTTCTTGTGGTGCTGTGTAGGTAATGTTGCAAAACATTGCTGTATATTTTGTATATTTTAGTCCTGGTTGTGGGAATAGTTGCTTTAGTACCAGCAGCTTTTTGATAGCTAAAAAAATCAGGCCAACTTCACCTGTTTTTGAACACCCACCTGCATATATTGTATATTGAAATGAAAATTTAGAGATGCTTCTAATGTCAATAGCAAGAAACTTGTAGATGACTTTTGTAATTAGAATTATTTACACATATTTTGCTTTCTGGTAGGGAATCAGTGACTTTGGTATAAAAATCAATTCTGGTTTGTGCATAACACAGGACTAAGTCCTTAATGGCTGCAGTTCTACTGGTTTGATATTCTTGTCAGCGAAACTGAAATTTGGTGCCCCTGGTCACTTAGTTAATAGCCAGTATCACCTGCATTGATTACTCTATCACCGACATCCAAATTGTGTTTAAAAATTACTTATGAAGCCTCAAATATGGCAATTCTGATTACCCAGCTTTGAGTTTCTCTGTATACCGTGTTTTATAGAAACAGATACAGTCCTATATCATTTACTTGGCAACATCATGTGGAAAAGTTCAGCTAAAATGTGACCATTTTGGTATGGAAAAGGTTGGATGCCTTCATTTGTCTGTAGGAAATACACTTAGGTCCTTTTCTTTTATAGTCAGATAAAGTGCTGAAGCAACAACCTTGAGACTTATGGCACCCATCAGACTTGCATCTTTACCCTGCAATTTAAATAGTACTGTATCTATGTTGTGTGGGTACATTTGTTCCTCCGTCACCTTACATATACATATATGTATGTGTAGAATAGGGTCAGTGCTATTTGCTCTACAAACGAACACTATAAACACTGATCATTGAGTACATTGCTCATATTTTGTCAACAGATGTATGCCAGTTGCACAAGGGTATATACAATCAGTTGTTTATTATAGGGTGGTGGTAAAAATAAAGTGTTACATTATTTCCCCTAGGATAAGACCAGGGAGCCAGTCTGTTGGGCTTAGTATCTAATATACATGCATGTTTTTACCATGCCTACCTGCTTATAAGTTGAGTCAAACTGCAAACAACAAAGACCCACGTCTGCCATAGCATAATGCGGCTGCATATCAAGGTCTCTGTTGTTTTTTCTGCCGATTACCCTTACAAACTGCATATATCCAGATTTGCCAGCACATTATGTAATGGCAGATCTGGGTCTCTGCAGTTTTCAGTATACTGTACTATATCTAGTTGTTTTATTCTTCACTTCCTACCAAATTTACCAAGTATAAGTCAAGTACATTTGCAAACTGCACAGACATAGATCTTCTGGCGCATAATCCAACAGCAGATCTGGTCTGTGCAGTTTGTTAGGAGTACTCAGTAGAACAAAAAACATACCCTGGTCTGCAAGCGCATAATGTTATGATAAATCAAGATCTTTTTTGTTTGCAGTTTGACTCAACTTCTACACAAATATATATGGTACTTTTACCTATATTCACAAGTATACTATCACAGATGAAGCAAAATCCAGCATAAAATATGGGCTGGCAGTAAATACATGCATATGTTTATAGCAGGGAAGATAGAAATATCCAACATCAAACATCTGGTCAGTGCAGACCATCTCACAGGAGTCATATCTTCGTCACACATCAACACTATAAAGTTTCAAACTTGACCAAGCTGCAGCAATGAAATCAACATTTTAATTTTTCTATTAAAACCTCTTTCTGTACCTTTGCTTTGCGACCACAACCAGACAATATTTGGTCAGATATTGAAATTTAGATGCAATTTCATCATCCCGAAAGAAATGAAATAGTTGCCGGTCTCCCCATCCCTCCCCCCCCCGGTTACACAACATATATGATTTTTGTCTATTTGTATTGTCTTACTGAGAAAGATATTGTGTTGAAACGTAATATTCTCATGAAAGTGACATTTAATAAAGTTATTGAGAGGTGTATCCATTTTAAACTGACTGTTCCATAAAATGATATACAGACTCCCTGGCCTACTATATATACTACTACTTTTGTATGAGTGGGCTGGGTTCAGTATCAACATTTGGAGTTGCAGATACCTTTTAAGTTTGTGATGATACAAATGATGTACATGTATTTCCCCTTTAAAATAATTGAAAACTGCTTTGGAGTCAAATAATCATAATTGTTTAATTTATATATGTCTATATTTTATTTGTTATGCATATCAAAGAACTCACCTGTTCATAATTACCAGTGTAATATAATTAGCTATAGGGTACCCGTTTAGTTCATGTAAAAAGCAGAAAATAAAAGGTTTCCAAATTCAGATCAAAGATTATATCTGGAAATGTCAGGAGTGAGTGAGACACAGAGTAAGGAGTACAATTCAAGGCTCGTATCATGTGCCATTGATTCGTTGTAGACCTCCATCCACTGATCAAATATTTTTTAATTGTGCAACCATTTACCTATGTATGTCGAACAGTTTCCTTTTTTTCTATTAACAGTAACTGCACATGAAACGTTTCTAAGAAAACAGATAACTTGAAACAATGTGTCACAGATTCATTATAGTTTGATACACTCGTAAGAAGCAGACCAGTTTGTATTGAAAAACCATGGTGCCAAATATTAACCGAAACAGGCTTTATCATTGTGACTCATGGATGTTAAATGACAAAAATGTTTAGAGGAGATGGATTTTGTTAAATTTAAGAACATGTTGTGTCAGGAAAAGGACAAATCAATAGCCCTTTAAAAATTTTGAAAGAGGAATTCTACAGTGATGTAATACAGCATTCAGAATTTGTAGATTTGACTTTATTAGTTAAAGTGAATGTTGTGTATAATAGTATATCATGTTGTTTTGTGTCTGTATTCTCGTACTAATCCACATGGAGTTAGTCAATTTGTGACAAGAATTTATCTACCGCTCTGGTGGCCTAGTGGTTAGGGCATCCACCTTGGATGCAGGAGGTCATGTGTTCTATCCCCACCCGAGTCATACCAAAGACTTACAAAAATGGTACTAACAGCTGCCTCGCTTGTCGCTCAGCATTAAGAGATTAGTGTTAGGACTGGTCAGCCTGGTGTCAGGATAACGTGACTGGGTGGGGCATCGTGCTACACATCTACGGCATGATGCCCCAATACTAGACATTGCTATGAACTGCCACACTGCAGACATCATAGCGATATGACTGAAAAATTGTTAAAGCTACGTTAAAAATCCAAATCACACACACACAAAACTTTAACTAACTGCAGATAAAGGTAAGCAGCAAAGATAAATGTATGTTTTTCATATGGTTTTCTGTAATTATGGCATGTAATATAATTTCTCTTTGGGTACCTGGGTAACCAATCATTAGGATCTATGGGTACCCGGATGACTTTTTTTCTAAAGTTTTGCACATCTTTATCTACTAGATACTTTACTTGCATCAAAACTGGATTTGACTGGGTCAGCTATGACCACCCCAATTTTATATATTATGAATTAACAAATAAATCTCTCTCTCACACACTTAAGGTAGTGTCCTGCCTTCTTATCTCACCATCCAACTTCATGAGCATGTGTAATACTTTGTGTATAAAGTGTTGGCCAATTGCATTAATTACTCAGATTGCTTTTTTAAAATGTTTTTTGAGCAAGTCAGACAAGAGTGTCAGCTGAGATAAATAGCTGCTACTTAAGAATCTTTGGTGTGCTATATTGTTTTTGTGAAACATTGCTCATAGTGCAGTTATAGGAAGAAAACAATGCTTTGCATTGAATTTCGTAATCTTAAAATTTCGGGTTGTATGTCTCTACTTTTGCTATAAGCACTGTTTTATGAATATGATAATACACACCAAAGACTAAAGTTTTTCAAGGTGTTGTACCAGAAGTTTCACTAAGCTGAGATTCAGATCTTATGCTAATTCAAAGCTAATGCAGAAAACCCTGAAGTGTTCCAAATTCCTGTATAAAAAGATGGTGACATTGCTTATTGTAAACATGTGAATAAACAACTAGTGCAATGGAGGGAATAAATATGTCAGATTTCACCATTTCTTCTCCCAGCATGAATCTCTTAAGAGTATCTTAAGATAAACAAATAATTCTTTTTGACTATCATTGAAGGTCAGACGTCGTTCATGATAAGGGCAGAATTCTCCCTTTATGTGGAGCACTAGGACGCATAACTGATGTAGGGAGACTTCACCTGGCAGTGATATTATCTGCTTAAACAGGGACGTAGTATTGGTACCAGTATATGTGTGTGTGTGTGTGTTCACTCTTGTCGACTTTTTTTGACTTTGTCATTTATATATCATGTGCAGTGCATGCCCAGCCGTCTAACAGTATCATTATCAGCTTTTTCGTTCACGGCACATCATCATTTATGGCACATGATGTCATAAAGGAAAATGGCAGAACTGTAAACATATCAGTATTTGTGAAGGGCAACTGCCATGAAATCTGGGACAAAAATTTAGAAGTTTGCCCAGAAAGCATGGAAATCTTTGTTTTGAATAATAAGATTGGGTGAGTGATGGGTCGCTATTTGTGAGGCAGTACAAGGAGCACGGCAGCATGCGAGAGTGATCATGCACCTTAAAATACAAGCCCTATATATAATGCATTTTTTTGGCATAAAATTTTCATAGATTCACAAAAAAAACTTTTATAAGGAAATAAAGTTTAAAAAGTGTACCTTATTTGCAGATATTGTATTTCATTTTTAATTTACAGACATTTTTTGCTGCTGATATGATGATTGTTTTTAATTAGAATTGAATGATGTTAAAAGGTCATGTAAGGTCAAAAACAGTACAGTGCATGGACATGTTTCATGTTGTTCATTTTAAAACCAAGCCATACATTGTAACCCTTAGACCATGCTTTAATTCTTGAAGGAAGTAAATCTTAAATACATACTTAATAGATATCAAGTTTTATAAAGTTGTAACTGAATCTGTCAGTGTAGTAAGGCACACAGATGTCCAATATCCACCAGTGTGTAGGGTAAACCTTTTAGTAGATATGGTGAATGGTATTGCAATGTATATTATGCTTGAAGGAATGTATGTGGATGCAGTTTTGTGGCTTTTTATGATTCAAGTGATCATGCTGTAGTGAATTTATCTTGTAATTTGTTGAGTTGCATGATTCAAAGCCATGGCTGGAATGTTAGGAATTGAAGTTCACACATATTTCATTCTGGTAGTCAAAATGTCTGCAGTTAGGAGTGGATCATTCCACAGTGTGGGGTTATTCAGTACAATTGTCCATATATGAAGTACACTGACTTTCTATTTTGCAAACACTTAAGTTTAAAAACTTGCCAGGCTTGTAACGGTAGATTTAAAAATATATGGTAATCAGGAGGAAATAATTTAAAACAAGGCATAGGAAAGTGATAAACATTGATCATTGTCTTTTTTGGTTGCCATGGTTAAGTGTTAGTACTTATAATCCAAGGCAAAAATCCATGTACACCAAGACCAGTAACTCTTTTGCATTTAAAATCATCTACAGAGAAACATCTGAAGATTGAAACCTTTAAATACACACACAGTTTTTTAAAAATTATTTTTGGTCAGTCAAGTTTCACAAATTTCACCTTAGAACACAAAGTGATTAGATGTCCTCTTGCATTCAAACATGTTTAGGACTTAGATGATCTGAGAGACAGGAGAACAATAAAAAGATAACTTCAAAATTTAATACTAACTAATGACCTCTCTGGTGGCCTAGTGGTTTGAGCATCCACCTCTGATGAGGGAGGTTGTGGGTTCGAAACCCTGTAATACCAAAGACTGGTACTGACAGCTGTCTCACTAGGCACTCAGCATTAAGAGGTTATTGTTTGGACTGGTCTGCCTGGTGTCAGGATAATGTGACTGGGTGGGACATGATGCTACATGTCTGCAACATGTTGCCCCAGTGCTAGACTTCACTATAAACTGACACACTGTAGACATTGTAGTGATATGACTGAATATTTTTTAAGCTACTTTAAAAGTCCATGTTACACACACACAGACACACTTAGATGATAGTAAAAAAAGATGTCAGCATGCACATATAGTACAGTTCCTGTTACCAATACACATCATTTAGTCAGTCTAAAAAAATGATTTGCTGGTTCTGGTTCACCACATTAATGATTGTTTAATTTACATGATATCAGGATAGGTCATCATTGAATGAGCTACAGCCTATTTGAAGACTTAAATGGAAAGCTTAAAATTTGCGCTAATCTCTTGTCTTGATAGTAATGTTTTCTAAATTCAAGCAAAACATAAAGGGATTGTAATTATGGGTTGTTTCTATTCTCCAAAGTGAGAAGACTTCAGTCAGTCATAGACTTTGATAAAAATGAATATGGCATAAAGTTAGTCCTGGAAAAATGTGTTTGGAGGTTAGATCTATCTTGAAGTTGTCAGTTATTTATCTACTGGACACATGATGCAGCCATGGTCTATAGGTATCCAGGAGTCTTATGATGGTGCATTAAAAAAAGATATGTACAGTATGTGTTACTTTCCTGGGTTTTATTAACTCAAGTGGTGATAGACAAAAAAACTTATTTGGATGGCCTGTTTTCCTTTGTCCATTTGCCCATTAGCACAAGTTTGTTATTGCTGTCCAGCATAACAGCTACAGCGGCTAGCTTGAAAATCATGTTATTGTTATTCATCCTGAATGAAAGTCATAATAAAATAGGGGTTATATCAGAAGACTTAGGATGATTACTAATTGGTCCTTAATGAAAAACAATACCATTTGCACATTCAGTATGGGCACCATAGCAGCAATCCTGAAAATCTTTGTATGGTTATTCCTCCTGAATGGACGGTATGTAATAAAAGACTTCTTATGAAGTCTAGTTGGTCCAAAATGAAATGGTGCTGCTCAGATTTATCCAGTATGGCTGTCACAGTGGCCATTTTGAAAATCTTGACCTAAAAAAAACAACTTTATAATGTCATAAACAGAAATGGTGATATCCAGAATGGCCACCATGGCAGCCATCATGAAATTCATGATATTGTTACTCTTCAAAATGTAAGTCATATCAACATGATGTTCTAACCAAAGACTTATTATGATGCCTTCTTGGTCCTGAATGATATTGGTGCCATTCTAATATCCAATATGTCAGCCCACATCAGCTTATTTGAAAACCTTATCGGTAAAGATTATTTGATGGCTTGGACACTCAGCAGTTAAAAGGAAAAAATTGTCCTATCTCGATTCCAGGAAATTCTTTCAGCTAGCAGAAAGTCTGTCCCTTTGAGGGGCTCTTGTTTTACTATTCACCAGCAGCATCTGTATTTGTTACTGTGGTTTTATTTTACTCTGCATCGCTCTGAATAAGTTTTGTTTTTTGGTGGTTCATTTTATTTTGAAGTTGACTTTTGAGACAGTGAATTTCTGTTTTCGGAGTTTTCAAGTTGTTGGTTACTGACAAAAAAGTTAATAAAAATTTCCAGACTTTAAACATGATTAAGCTTCAAGAGTATTTTGGTTTTACTGAGTTTCAGTCCTGATTAGTTACACTGTATTCAGACTGTAGAAGAAAACGTATCCTGAAGCAATGGATGGCAACCTAACTAATATAATTGTTGTACTACTTTGTCAGGGAACCATAGTGGCCTGGTGGTGAGTGTGCCAGTTTCATAATTTATGGGTTGTGGGATTAAATCCTGTTCAGACTTGAGCCTGTGTTGGCTACCATGGTGTGACTTGGGGCAAGTCACTTTACTCCAATTGCTTCAGCATTAACTAGTGGTTTATAATGGTAAATGCCTATCAGCCAACACCTACCTACCTACCTCCCTCACTCATTCAATTATATGTTTATGTACATAATGTGCTTTGCCAGAATAATGTTTTTTATGAAGGAGAATTCTATATAATTCATGGTTTCATCCAGCAGGCAGCACAGAGCCATGGATCATACACATGGTTCTGTCAGTGATAATACATGCATTTTCTTTTACCCCTTATTAATGCCCCATCTGTCTGTTCATCTTTGCACACCTCTTGTAACCATGGTAGCTCTGCAACCTGTATACATAATTGTATGCCATTTGGCAGGTGACTTGCCTACTACATGATGGTACCTTCTAAAGGTTTCATCTTTTCTGGTCCCATTCTAACAGTGTTGCATTTTTTTGATCAATTTTAAATTTCTGTTGCTTCAGATCTTAGCAACCATCATAACTTTTAAACCATATTCATATGCAGTTTGAGGTTTACCTGTCCATTTATCTTGAATGTGCTTTTTATGGGTTTTGTGTCTCAAGCCCATTTTAGATTGAGCTATACATGGCCCATTAATTTCATCATGTATTTATACATGGACTGTTGCTTGCAGCTCAAGAACTAAATGACATATGCTGGTGTTGTTTACATGAAAATTATTTCATAGACTGGTATGTGTTGTTTTTTTTTTGAAGGTGGGGTAGTGTTGTCTATTTCATTTTGGACTGAAATTCTGGCCCTTGTTGAGAACATTCTTGTCACATCTACTCCATTATAATTATTATGGCCCTTGTCAGCCACCTTCATATCTTTGCTTGAATTGCTTGTAATCAGTAAAGCTTGTGAACCATTCAACAGATTTAGATGCAATTTGATGTGAACATTATCTTATAGACCTAGATGTGCCTTTTATGTCTCATGGTAATAATGATATGGAAAAATCTGAACCAGTCCAGAAATGGGTGAAGATAAAATAGGGTATATATTGGTTTAGCTGGCCAGAATTGGTTGATAATGACAGATTTTAGTAAAAAGAATCTTTTGAGAGCTTATCCTAGTTGCAACTTCAAAAAAAAGAGAGACATTGTTTTATTGATGGAATTTCAGTGCTTTAACAGGATTGAGTTTGGAACACTCGTTGCTGAAATTAATACCTGACTCTTTTGGTCCAGAATTGAAAGAAAACATGGGTTTCAATCACAGGTGCATCCAGAAAATAAAGTGTTCATATTTTTTTCTCAGCACAGAAGCCATCATCCAAGTGTGTCTATACTCATAAATATAGGTTTGATTATGAGCACCCCAGAATGTTAAGTTCTTGAATTTATTATACCATGGTGTTTGAGAACTGAATTAGTACCATGAGTCCTTTATGTATTTGTCTCATCGACATCTTTTTGTACAGAGTTGTTTCCCCTGTTGATAAATGTGTCTTTTACATGGGATATTGGTTGCAATGATGAGACCTTGAAGTTGAAGGTGTTGGAATTTTCGACTTCCATATCATTGTTTTGAGTAGTCTTTTTGGCCTTTGAATGTTTGGCATTCTGTTGCTGTAATTTTGATTTCCCAACACAAGTTCATATGTATACGATCCCTTTGTAATGCACCCATCCATAAAAGCTCTAGCCAAAAGTTTGAAATAAGAGCCTACATTGTTGCAAATTGGTACTTATACATTCTTAACAAGCCACCACTACTTAAAATTGCATCTTACCTGCAGATTCATACAACTTTTCAACAGACCAATCATAATGTTAAATGCTTCACTTGTTTTTTTGTAGTATATTATTTATAGCCATTTTTTTTTTAAGCAGTGGCCATAAATTGTAACTGCAGCCAGCTAGTTGAGAGCTTGCATTAAATTTGAAACTAGCCAGGATTGAGATGATCTGTCAATGCAAGTGACAGATTAGTGTCTCCATTATTGAGTTGAATATATTTAGAATGCATATATAGTGGATTTCATCTCCTATTTGCCTATGGATTTTAAGATTGAGAATGGGTCACAGCTGATCAAAGCTAAATAGGTTTCTTTAGAAATTATTAAAACTTACACCAAAAACTGACTCCTCTTTTTCACTGACTTGCTGTCATCACTTAAAGCTTTGCAAAATCTTCAAACACGTAATCCAGTTTTATGTTGTAGAAACACTTCTACCCTTCTTTATGAGGGAAAATGAAATGATATATTGTTGGTTATTTAGTCATACCAGTATAAAATGGAATGAAAAGAAAGACAAAGCTGCCAAAGCAGACCTACACTTAACAGTTTATGGTTGGAGAATTCCATAGTTACACTTAATGCATTAATAAGCATATCACCAATACTTGGCAAACCTACTGGAACCAGGTGACTGAACAAACTCCAGGACATAAAACATATGCTGGTTGAACGGCAGTTAGTTCCATGCACTGAGATGAGGTTGTATTATATTTTTATATTTTTCTGCACTGGACATGCTCACCTGATTCAGTCTTATTGAATGGTGAACATCAACCAGTGTTTTGCCAGTCACTGTCCAATCCTTTACCTCAGTTTTACTGAAGGGGACAAAATCAATCAGAGTGTGTTGCCTGCCACTGTCCAATCACTTACTACACTTGTACTTTTTGAAGGGTTTGCATCAACCAGTGTGTATTGCCAGCCACTGTCCAGTCACTCACTTCAATCACATTGACATCACTGTCCAGCCACTCACCTGAATCACTTTGACCTCTTCAAGGTTGAGTATCAACCAATGTATATTGATGAAGAGTGCACCAAAGTCACATGAACTTGATCCAATTCCAACATCACTGCTGCTTGAGTGCTTAGATCCAGTATTGCCTTCACTAACTGATGTTATTAATACCTCTCTCTCTCATCTGGGGAATTCCCATCATTTTTCAAAACTGCCATTGTAAAATCTCTGTTGAAGAAACCAACACTAGACCATAACGATTTAAAGAACTACTGCCCAGTTTCTAATCTCCCATTCATATAAAAAATCTTAGAAAAGGTTGTTCTATCCCAGCTTGTATCTCATCTAAATTCAAACAGTCGTTTTAGCAATGTACAATCTGCATATCACCCTTGCCACAGTACTGAAACTACTCTTCTAAAAGTAGTTAATGACATTCTGCATTGGATAGCAGAAAGATTACAGTCCTCACCCTCCTTAATTTGTCTGCAGCATTTGACACAATAGACCATAATATATTACTTCACCGTCTCCAGCATGTATTTGGCATTCATGATAAAGCCTTTCTGTGGTTCAAGTCCTACTTGGTCAACAGGACACAAATTGTATCTGCAAATGGAATACACTCCAGCCCAGTTGATCTATGTTGTGGTGTTCCACAGGGGTGTGATTTTGGACCAGTTCCCTTTAATTCTGTACACTCAGTCGCTCTCAAGTGTCATAGATCATGATCCAGTGTCTCACCAATTGTATACTGATGACACCCAAATATACAAATCTAGCCACCCAACTGAAGTTGATGCTACCATCCAAGGTGTAGACAGGTGCATTTCTGATGTGAAATCATGGATGACATGTAACAAGCTGTAGATGAATGATGATAAAACTGAGGCCATTCTGATCACAACAAAAAGAGTTTCTCATTCACATCCTTTACCTCAAACAATAAATATCAGCAACACCATCATTAAATTCACACAATCAGTACGAAACCTAGGTGTTACTCTGGACAGTACTCTCACATTGCACCAACATGTCATGAACATATGCAAGGCTGCATATCTTGAGCTGAGACGCATCAGCTCCATTCGCAAATATCTTTCAGTTGATGCCACTAAAACACTTGTGTATTCATTAGTACTTTCAAGACTGGACTATTGTAACTCAATTCTGTCTGGTTCATCTCAATATCTACTCCAGAAACTTCAAAAAGTTCAAAACACAGCTGCTCGGATCATACTTAGAGTACCACGATCAGAGCACACCTTCCTGCTGCTCTGTACCCTACACTGGCTATCCATTCGATCCAGAATCAAACACAAAATTTGTTCTCTGTGCTACTTTTCACTGTTGGACTCTAGTCCAACATACCTATCCGACCTCACCGATGTGTACACACCAGCAAGATACTTACGCTCCTCTTCTGACAATCATATACTCATTATTCCCACTATGAAAACAAAGTCATATGGACAGCGTTCTTTTGCATACCAGGGCGCAGCAACTTGGAATGAATTGCCCACTGAACTTAGACACAAAGACACGGTGATCACATTCACGAGAGCTCTCAAAACTCCCTTATTTTGACTGCAAGAACAAACTTAAAGACCTAATAATGTTTCCTACCTGAAATATTCTCAGCATGTTTTTTACTTTTTAATGTTTTTCTAATTTCATGGTGTTTGTTTTTGTAATAATATTATTATTATATGTTTTTTATCTTATAGGTGTTGTCTAATGTTGTAAAGTACTTAGAGCTTCTAAAGATTAGGTGCTATACAAAGTCCTCATTATTGTTATTATTATTATTATTATTATTATTATTATTATTATTATTATATTACATGTCACTGCCCAAATTGGGTGAGACATTTCTCGCTGATTGTGTTAATTTTCAACCCATGAGACAGAAATATTCTGATGTTGATTTACTGAATGAAAAATTGCACACACACACATTCTTCCCATTGTCTGGTTGGTCTTAAATGAAAATGGCATTGCTTTGACATCATGAATGACCGCCACAGCATCCATCTTGTTTGCTACTCCACCTAAATGGTTTGTCATATCAACATGGGATATTCAGTAAAAGACTTCTAAGATATCTATTTGGTCCTAAATAAAAATGGTGATCATCTCACATCCAGTATGAGCTTCATGGCAGCCATCTTGAAAATCTTGATATTACTGCTTCTTCTGAATGGAAGGTAGTATATGGGGTTTTGACCAGAAGATTTCATAAATGAAAATGGCACTGATCTGATATTTAATATGGCTCCAATAGTGCCCATCTTGAAAATCATACTCCAGTATGGCCACCAGAAGAGTCATCTTGCAATCTTGTTAATTGCCAGCCCTCTTACTTTTATAGTCATATTAGCATTTGGTTTTCACCAAAAGACTTCTTATGATGTCTAATTGGTCCTAAATGAAAATTGCGCTGATCTGACTCCAGGAGAACCATCTTGAAAATCTTATTGTCACTACACCTCCTGAATGGCAAGTCCTGTTGACATTGGGTTTTCAACATAAGGCTTCTTATAAGGCCTGGTTGATTCTAAATGAAGATGTTGCTAATCTTATTCTTATGTCCAATATGGCCACCACAGCAGTTTCTTGAAAATCATTTTATTTGACTCCTGAATGGATGGTTGTATCAACACAGGATCTTTACTAAATGACTTTGTGTGATGTCTTGTTGATCCAAAATGAAAATGGTGGTTCTTAAGTGGCCATCTTAAAAAAAAATCTTTTCTCTCAAGTGGCCATCTTTAAAATCTTGTTATCACTACAAGTATTCCTTAATGAATTGTCATATCAGCATGGGGTTTTCACTGAAAGACTTCCTATGATGTCTAGTTGGTCGTAAATGAAGATGATGCTATGACTGCCATAATGTCCGTCTTGAAAATTGTGTTATAGGTATCTTGTACATGACCGAACATAAAGATATTATTCTTTCATCAAAATACTTGTTATGCTGTGAAGCTGGTTCTAAATAAAAGTGGTGCCAGTCTGATGCCCAGTATTGCTACCATTGCAGCCATTTTGAAATCTTGGCATTGTTACCTCTCCAAAATGGAGAGTCATATCAGCATGGGGTTTGCACAAAAGGACTTTTATTGGTCTTAATTAAAAATGGTGCCAGTCTGACATTCAATGCAGCTGATATGAAAATCTTGTTATTGCTGAAGAATATTAGAGATGGTTTAAACACTCGAGAGGCAAAGAAAGAAATGGTCTTATTGAGAATTCTAGGAAATTCTTTTCAGCCATGAGCATCACAACTTTGAGGGACTCTTGTTTACCAGTTACTTTTATTAACCTGTACTGTAAACGAGAGTTTTTGAGTAAGAAGGAACCATGATACTTTTTGGTTAGTTTGATTAGTAGCTTTTATTATCATTTTGTAGTTGTTTTTAGCTATGCTGGTCATAGACCATAAGAGCTATGGTATGGCCTGTTGTCTCTTTTCCAGTGGAGCAATACTCATCAGAAGCAACACGGAGGATTGCCATGAAACTTTACATATGCATTTGTCCATTGATCAAGTTGGCTTTTTCTAGTTGATCCTAAATGACTATTACTCCCAATATGACCACCACAACAGCTGTCTTGAAAATCTTGTTATTGCTGTTCAAAAATTTAACTCCCAGCCAGCATGGGGTTTTTGCCTCAAAGACTTTTTGTAGTGTCCAGTTGGTCTTTAATAAAAATTGTGTCAGTATGATTTTTAAATGGCAACCATAGTGGCAGTTTTTAAAATCTTATTGCTACTACATGTACTTCCAGTTGGACAGGCATATTAATATTGGTTTTTGTCACCAGAAAACTTATTATGATGTCTAGTTGGTTGAATGAAAGTGTTGCCAATATGACATTCAGTATCACCACCATGGCAGCCATCATGAAAATCTTGTTACTACTACCCTTAAACAGGACACTGAATGAATCCATGCCAAAATAAGGCTATACTTCATAATTTAAAATTATGCATGTGTATTTTGCTGAATTTACATGCTTGAAAGAGTTTTACTTATTATTTGCTCTATATGACTGGAAATTTTAGTAATTGCAATGTGATCCCCATACATCATCCAGATTCCAAATTATGGGAGGGGAGCTGTGAGAGAGAGTTGCATTGATTTAAGGGGGGAAAAAAAACATATTTTTGTTGATCCTATCAGACAGTGATATATCTTAATGAACTCTCATCCATTAAACTTGGGGGAACAAATAGCTGTCAGAGATTTCTATGCATCATCAGGTGATAAAATATGTCAGGGGAAAGGCTTGGGGTGGGAATGCAGTGATCATGTTGAAGAAAAAGAAGAAATAAAGGAATGTTTAGGCATAGTGACTAATGCATACATATGAGTGATGAGTAATTAACCCAGCCAGACCCCCAATCCCTGATTCATTTGCATCTTACCTGTTGTGGCCAACCTAATGTTGCTGCTGATTGATCAAATTGGACTGACTTAACTTTTTTCATCCTCGCTCTTCATGTGCCATGATCATCATGCAGAATTCATCTATCAAGCCAGTTAACAGTTGGTTGTTGTTGTTGTTGTTGTAGGGTTTAACGCCATTTTTCAGCACAAGATAGGCTATACATGGCGATCAGTATAATTGGTGGAGGAAGAACCCTGGAAAACCCTGGGAAGAACCACTGACCCACGAGAAGCTACTGGCAGGCTTTCTCACATACCAACATTAGCCGAGGCTGAGACTCGAACCCATGCAGACAGATGTGAGATGGCAGTGATCCGTAACGGTGAGTGCTTTAGACCACTCAGCCACTCGGGGCCCCCACAGTTGGTAATAGGGCAGAACTTAACCTCCAACAATCTAGCAATATTGGTGGCTCATGGTGTCACAGTAGAAATTGGGATTTATTGACAGATTTGAGTGTACATTACATTCATACTCTGAACACTGTTGCCAATCCTGCTCATGCATTTGTAAGTAGTAATACAGTAGAACCTGTTTTGAAAGACCACCTCTTTTGCCACACAGTTATGGTCTCTCAAGACAGGTGGTCTCTCATAACAGGTCACAATGCTGTATAATCAATAAATTTGTGCATTGAGAGTGTGGTCTCTCAAGACAGGTGGTCTCACATAGCTTTGGTCTTTCGAGACAGGTTTTACTGTACGTGCTTTATGTCTGTAATCAGTAATATAGGTAATAATCTTACAAATACATATGCATTCTCAACTCCCCTCTCACCATCCATATACTATATATATACAGAGAGAGAGAGAGAGAGTCTGTTGCACTCAAATAATCAGCATACTGAGGTGGATGGTGTTTAAGTTAGCCATATACAAGTTTTAGTTCAAGGTTGATATATTTCGTTCCTATGTGTGTTTAGTAAAAGTAGTTTATGCTAAGGTGTGATATTTTTAGGCATTCGTGTCAAAGGGGATTACAAATGGGCAAAAAAATTGGTTGCTAGTCAAGTAGAAGAACTGGGTTAGGCAAACCTTGTAATTTGTTTACATGTGCCAGTGTAGGTATATTTATATACACTATCATTTTCCTGGTTTTACTCTAGCCTACAGGTAATGTACACTTTTATTTCTTTCTTTACTTTCTTGGTCTGTGGCTATCATTTTTCATCTTGGTAGGATATTTCCTTTTCTTTATTGTTGAAATGATGAAAGGACTAGATACAAATTTACATTTTTTTCTCACCTGGCCATAAGGCCAAATGAGTTTATGTTATGGCCCTGTGTTAGTCATCCAGCTGTCAACAAGAGCTTGTTGCCATATTTCTAATCTGTTTTTGATGAAAAAGTTTGAATAATTATATTGCTCAAAAATATCAGAGATGGTTTCACCGCTCAGCATTTAAAAAGAAGATATGGTCTTGTTTTGAATTCCATGAAGTACTGTATATACAGAAGTGCATCAGTCAAAGGATTCTTGTTACTAAACTTAGTCAGTCCCTTTAAGGGATTCATGTGAATATCAGACTTGGAGTATGTAATTGTATGATCATGATCTTGGTTAAGTTTGATGATGTGTGAGCCCCAATCATATTAATGTAATGATCTTTCATCTGATTGGCTGAGCCTACTAACACTGTTTATGCTATATTTCTCATCTCATTCAGATAAAACGTAGACTGTGGGCTTATACAATTTAGCACATTGAGTGTGTTTTTGTCAAGTCCGTATTAGTAAGTAATGAGAAATAGTAGTCTATAAAGGATTTGGCTGACGATTTTTTTGTGTGCATATTATTCCTAAACCCCTTGCTAGCTTCTCGTTGTACTTGGCATGAATCATAATGATGCTGTTGCCAAGACAATTCATTGTACAACATGCTCATGGCTTGAAGTTAGCAGCAGTCATTTAGGCAGTGACTTGTAAATCTCCATTCAGACTAGTAGTTTTCATAATTTAAGTTCTCATCAGTAAGCTAGCAGAGAAGGACTAGTGAATATTCAGCAGGGCCTATAAATTTCTCCATCTGCAAGTCCCTCTGACTCTAAAAATACAAATTTGTGAGGCCTGCTTGGGAGTCAAGGTCACATTCATGAAAAAGTATGTTTTTGGTTTAATTTTTTTTTTCTTCATTTGTGTATATTTCCTAAACCCCTTAATTGATTCCTGTCATACTTGGCTTGAATCATTATTGTCACAGGTCTCTCTCTCTCTCTATCTATCTATACATATATATATATATATATATATATATATATATATATATATATATATATATATATATATATATATATATATACACACACACGTGTATATATATACCCAGAGGGCAAGTGATATAAGCTACTGGTCTAATGGAATTTTGTGGCTTGCTGAAAATTTGTTTTAAAACTGTTCTCATTTTTAAAATGATATAAATTGCTGTGATGAATAATATTGGCACTACATCCTTGTTTTGATATTTATTTCATGAAAACCCTGTATACATGATGACTTTTATTACATGTCAAAAATTTTAAGTAGGTTCATTGATTATAATGGTATGTATGGTATAAGGATTAATTGATACATCCTCATGATGCTTGCTGTCTGATGCCACTAAAAGTAAAGCTTTGAAAACTTGAATATAATATATTGTGACAAAAATTGATTGGAAGATGCAGCCTTTCAAATAAAGATAAACATATATACATAACAATAAAAGTTTCAAGGCAAAGATATTGAAATTCTTTTACAGGTTTATAAAATAAAAGATAAGGTATACAGGACGAGTTCATGGCTTCCTTCATTTTCCTTTCTTAGAAGCCCCTTTTGTACTTGTTGATGTTGATGTTTGTCGTGGATGGTGGCTAATGGAGGCAGGGGTCACGATGGTTCTTTGGTAGCAGGTATATGTAAGACTAGCAACCAAAAGTGTAGGAATTTGAATCCTACCATTGGATCAACACAGGTCAACTGCCATAGTGTGTTCTTGAACAGGGAACCTGCTCACCAGTTTCCTCAGCACTAAGGAACCTGTATGTGTTGCATATGTGAGTGTGCGTGTGATTTGGAATTTTAATGTAGTTTTTTTTAAAAATCAGTCGTATCACTATGATGTATGCAGTGTGACAGGTTATAGTGATGTCTAGCATTGGGGTATCATGACACAGACATGGGGCATGATATCCCACCCAGTGACATTATTCTGACGCCAGGCCGACCAGTCCTATTAATTTTAATGCTAACCTCTTAATGCTGAGCACCTAGCAAGGCAGCTGTTCATATCATTTATCATATCTTTGGTATGACTCTGGTGTGGTTCGAACCTTCAATCTCCCACATCTGAGGCAGACAATCTAACCACTTAGGCCAACGGAGTGGTCTATTTGTGTTTCCATTAGACACAAAACTAAACCTTTCCTTATTAGAATTAAAAACATAAATTGTATTTGTATTGTACTGTAACAAATATTCACTGTCAAATGACTGTCCACCTACAGTTCTGGTTTACAGATATGAATATGGCCTTGTTATTGTATCTCAAATTATATGGGAAGAAAATAGGTTTGAAACTGAATGTCAGAAATGTATACTTTGACATTTATTGGGGATTTTTGTGGCCAGATAAATGACAGTGATAACTCTCTTGTCAGAAACAATGTGTTTGGCAGAATGGTATTTCTATAAAATTTCTATCAGCCCTAATGGCATCAAAATTTATTTACTTGTCTTGGACTCAAACTATCAGGTGTAAAACCAACCAGAAGCATTTTTTTCTGTCACATAGTTAACTTTTTAATGTATAAAGTGATTTCCACTTTGATGGCTTGTAATGAAAGATGGTTTTGAATATACATGTACCCTTGTACCTTTTTGCTGCCAGTTTATGATTGATCGAGTGAGGTTCTTGAAACACCTTATGTTATGTTTCAGTGCATAGAGAGACTGCTCCAATGGCCTAGTGGTTAGAGCATCCACCTTTAATGCGAGAAGTAGCAGGTTAGAACCCTGGCTAAGTCATACCAAAGACTTGTGAAAATGGTTATTAGCAGCTGCCTCACTTGGCACTCAGCATTAAGAAGTTAGTGTTTGGACTGGTCAGTCTGGTGTCGGGATAATGTGACTGGGTGGGACATCATGCTACATGTCTACAGTATGATGCCTCAGTGCCTGACATCACTATAAACTGTCACACCGCAGACATCATAGCGATATGACTGAAATTGTTTTAAAGCTGATTCAAAATACACACACACACACACACACACACACACACACACACACACACACACAGATGTACACACACTAATGCATAGAGAACTTTCCCAAGGGCTTTATGGGATAGCGAATTCTTAAGGGTAACCCATGTGGCATATCACCACCCTTTTATCTGTCATCTATAATTAGCTCTATTTGAAGTAGTGCCACAATGAATATGAATATCAGCTTGTAACCCATTACATATTCATCTGTAATATCATGGGGGTTGTTTTGTGTGGCAGGATGCCTAATGAGACAGGATTAATTTAAGTATATGTAGATTACCACTGACCTTAATTGTTTTATTCCAGAGACAAAGTTTTAAAGTAATGATGGGAATAACCATTCATTAAAGTATTTGTCTGTAGGATAACATGCAAGGAATTCCAGATATAAAGTGTTCAAATGCTGATGGACATACCATTCACTTGGCTATTTGTGGATAACATACAAGGAATTCCAAATGGGATAACTTTAGTTCTTTCTGTTGAATGAAAAGTGTGAAGAGGTTTCTCCAGTATTTGAGAAACTCTTGAGTGACAAGATAAGATATTTTTTTTAAAATGCAGCCTTTAAAAAGATACGGGAAGATATTATTTTGATGACCTAATTTTGCCATCAGATTCAGTAATGTACGTAATCAAAAGATGTACAGTTCTGTATGTATACATTATCAGAGTTCTTTGGGATGATGAAATCCGCATAAAAAATACCTATTTTTAATTTTGGACATATGAAAATTCCAACAGCTAAGTCCTTTCTACACAATTGTTTTTTAGTTTTTTTTTTTTTTGTGAACTTCCTTTGTTCTGTTTCTACAAAGCAGGTATCAGCCTTGTAGTATCAAGGTATCAAACCTCATCTAGGTGATTGCAAAGGAATTATGTCAAGTTACATAGGGCAGATCTTTCAAGGTACTACATCTTACTCTGCCAGTTTTCATAACCCACACTTTTAATTCTTTTCCTAGGATTTAAAATATCCAAAGGTATGTCTGGAACAGTGCCAATATTTAGTCTTCACCTAGCATTTGTGTATCCTAGAGAAGCCATTTTTTCAGGATCCCGCTCATAACATTCTTTTGAGAAATGCAATGACCACAGAGTGCTGTATGGTGTTGCATTGAAATCAGCCCGCTTGCAATAATGTCGCTTGCTTTCTTTATGCCTTTATCTTTTGGAAAAGAAATTTTTTAAAATTCTAAACCAAACTCTTAGTGTGCTGTTAAACCCGTAGGCAGTGCAAAAGGGCAGTTCTTTACATGAAATGAACAGGCAGTCAGGATGCTGGAGTTGCTACTGTGATGTCACATCATGAAAGTAACTACTTAGACGCGGAAGTTATGCATACAAGGTCATGGAAATTCAGCGCCTAGAAGATATGCCAATATTTAAATATTTCTTTTATAATTTGTCACAGATGATGTTTCAGAACAAGGTTTTCTTCTCCAGTGCTTTGTAGTAAGGGTCTTTTATATGATTTAACTGTTTTCCAGTTTTCTAGTCTGGTACATAGTCATGTTGAATAGAATCCACATCTTCCAAAATAATACAAGCAGAATCTTTACAGCACACTCATCCCATGGCCTTAGGGACATTAATCATTTGGTTTAACAGGTCTAGCTTTATGGTCTATGTAAGTGAGAGCAGGCATTTGTGTTTATGCAAATTAATTAAATGATTCTTTACAGGACTTACAATTAGTTTTAGATTTTGAAAATGCTGATGATATTAGAGACAAGATATTAGATTAAGTTTCTCTAATTAGCAAGAGTATCTCATATATAGATTTTAAAGAAATAGATATTTTATACTTGAACTCTGACAATCCTTGCCAACCTTTACACTTAAACTACATTTATTTAACATTTGTATTTTGAGGAAGAGGTTGAAAGTGAGTGTGAGTCTGATCAGATATATTGAGCTTTTGAATTTGAATTAAAGAAATATGTAACATAGATGTTTGTTTGTTGGCTCTACCAGCTAATTCCCCAATGTAGCTGCCACCTACCCCCCAAGACAGCTACAACAGCTTTATTATTTTTGTATATTTCCACTGATTTCTAGTCTCCTTTAAGACACTGTCCATACCTAATTATGCTTTGATCACAGATTATTACATATGCATGTACTTTAACAGCTCACTTTCATAAGCATCATTCAACATACATTGTACTTGTATTTATCATTGGAACACTTGCATTATATTGTATAGCACATTTTGAAAAACAGTCCAAGCTTTTGGGACCCCCTGGTTCTAATGAGACTGGCCTACAGAAAGTAGATAATACATCATTTTGATAAAGAAAACAGAATGCCCAAGAGACTGAGAGGGTGATGGAATGAGTAGTTAAAAGGGTTAGATAAAACAAGAGAATGGAGGATGACTTCCAGTTCAAAGTGCATAGCCAGCCTGAGGCATGCTTGGCAGTTTGCAGGCAGCACACATATTAATTTCCAGACTTGTCTGTTTTAGCTGTGATCTTGCTGGTTTCCTGTATAATGTTAGTGGCTTTTGAGCAAGGTTTCTGGTCACATAATTGTATCATGTCAAATGGGTTTAGACTTTAAAACATGAAACAGTAATGGAATTGATGAGTTTGACGGAGGAATAACTTTGATCCTAAATCTGCAGTGAAGTAGTTAAAGTTTATTTAAGACCAGTGTGAATGTAGTTGGCTGTGTAGCTGAATGATGATACAAAAGAAAAGTGAATGGAATAAGGTCATTGAACTGGAATTAACCTAATTAAGTAAATTAATATTTAAAAGACTTTAATTTCTTCTGCGATTCCTTCCAGCTGCACACAAAATTAATAAAGGGTAATATGAAGAAATTGAGGGTTGTTGATGTAAATTCCTAACATCACAATCATAGTTATCAGTGATTTCAGTTTGCTTTGGATTTTTATTCTTTTTAATAATAATAAATATTTCACAATGAATCAGCATTAGCAATAGGAAGACATTATATTGGTAAGACAGAAATACATGCATAGTGTCCTGAATTATCGAAGAAAATAAAAGGTATCATTTTGGGGATTCCTACATTTCACGTTTCTCAAGGAAGGAGTTTATACAAACTCAATGGAGAAGACTGATTATGAAATAACTGCAACACTTTAGTTTTCAGTTTCAAAACATGAGTGCAGTATTCTGATGTAGATCATGCAAAAAAATTCTCATGTCCACAGTAAAGACTTCATTTATTGGTATTTCAGTTCGATAATTATGTATCTTTGAAGATATTTACACTTATTCTTTCCTCACTTCTATCTCTGACCCCCTCATTTTTTTTTGCCTGGAGGGAGAAATCACTTCTCTCATTTTTCTGTCTCTTGTTTCTGCTCTGCTAGATCCAGTCATGTGTGAACAGGTATTATTGTTATACTTTGCTAGACCCATGGTTATGTGTGAACTGGAATTATCTCCATTACAGTGGGTTGGGAGATTTTTTTTTACATACAGTTATGTTCTTGGATTACTCCAGAACCCTGTTTTTTTTTAATGGTCAAGTGTTATGTAAACCAGGTGCGAAATATAATTCTCTTATGGGCCTCTTCAAGTTCTAGTTGGATGTAAGTTTCTTGGCATATAATGTACACATCTGAATGCATTTATTCCAAGTGAAAAGTTGGACTCCACTCAGTTTTGTTTACATTTGTTCCTGTTCAAAGCGAAATCTTCAAGTTTTCCGGGTAGTCATGTATACTTTAAGGATTTTAACATTTGTTACCTTTATCTTTTATTTTATATACACTTTTTAGAACTTCAACATTTCTACCAATTATTTTTTTAAATTTATATTGCACGAGCGTCATAGTGATGCTTACCTTATATATTTGCCTATTAGTCCACCTGCAAACTGCACAGACCCAGATCTGCTCTTGTATAATGAGCAGGTGGATTAGGGTCTGTTAGTAATAAGTAGAACAATAAACATAGACCCTAATCTGCAGGTGCATTGTGCTACAGCAGAACAGGATTTTTGTTGTTTGCAGTTTGACTCAATGTATAAGCAAGTATATGTGGTATTTGGAAATGTTAATCAACCTAAAGTTTGTGAAATTTCTACATTAATAATTCTGGAACTCTAGTTTTAATCTGCAATATATATCAGTAGCTAGGAGTGTCCTGATGTGCCATTAAACCCTTTATATACACAAGTTAGTCAAGGTAAGCTTAAGGTAGGTTCATTAGAAGCAGTGTCAAGAGATGGGCACACTTCTGTGTATTATAAGATACGTATAATGAAGATATCATTAGGTTCGTTTTAAGAGGAATAAATCACCATTCCTTCATGATTCATTGCATGTAATTCCTGTATTTCATGGTCTCTGATGTTACAATTTAATTGAGTATTATAGTGTTTCTGAACCTGTGGGTTTGAGTTGTCTTATTTCCAATACATTTTGGGATTGGTTTTAAAGATTTCAATACAGTAAATGTTGCCAGTATATGAAAAAGACAACAAAATGTATTGAAATAGGACAACTCAGTCACATTCAGTATTTGATACATTACCTTTTCATGTCTTAATAAGTATACATCTTTTTAGTCAAAACATTTTCAAGGGACTTTTGTTTTAATCCCAGCATGCCTTGTTTGAAGAGATTTCACTGCTAAAACCTGCTGAGAAAGTCATGAGTTTCTTGAAATTTAACACTCAGCATGTCTTATGTCTAGTTACCATTTGACTTGATTGGTTAATTCAGTCTCAGAAACATATATTACATAAGCTGTATTAAGCATGACCATGTTGGGAACGACCATACACCTCCATTGTTGAGAGCTTGACTTAAAGGGAGCTAACTATTCTGGTTGTTTGTCCTTCGAGTTCAAAGATGACCATGACATTACTAACTCAGGTTTAGTTTCTGTAAGTACCGGTATGTGAATGACTGGTAAATTTGTGCTCTAAACTGTCTGTGGCATATTTGGCAGGAGATGCTGCCTGGGTTTCCTTGATCAATAGATGATATGCTGCAGTTCTGATATTTCCGCTGCTCAGTCTTCAGCACTGCATCTTCAGTTCTCTTCATTTCATAGACAATGTTGAAGTGTTTCAGGAATGACTTGAGAGAATCTTTGAAGCCTTTCTTCTGACCACTCTGAGATCACTTTCTATCCTTCAGCTTACCATAAAGGATTTCTTTGGAAATTGCTCATCTGACTTTATTCCTGCCCATCTAATAGTGTGGAGACAAGGAATTCCCACCCATGTAAGAACCTTAGTGTCTGGGACCCTGTCCTGCCATTTTATCTTCAGTTTTCTCAACATGTGAAAATGATTCATCTTCTTGGCATGGCATCTGTATACAGCGGGCTTGGCAGCAAATGTATTGGATTAACAGACTTCATCTTTGCATGTAGTCTGCCAAAGGGCCACACTCGCTTTGGCAATTCTGGCAATTTTTTTGTGGATTGCTCCTGACAGTATGCTGTCACGACAGTTGAACTTGTCCACTGCAAGGAGGGTCTAGCCTTTTATGTGTGCAGAGGCAGAAAAATGTTCAGAAATCATGGTTACCTTCCGTTCAACCAGGCTGAAAAATGTGGTAGCCCAGAAAGATATATGGTTGTCCTGGTCATAGAGCTTTTTGTTTTAAATTCTTTATGAAAAGAAGTGATTAGCTTAAACCTCATAAAATTTACCAGAATAGTAAATTTTTAAACTCACTGTGTGTATTATGTTAAATACAATAGATAGTGGGAAATGAGACAAAATCACTCAGGTTTTGATAGTGTAAAGTGAAGTCAGGGGTTAAAATGGCATGTTCCTCATATGTGCATTTTAATTTTGTTTACTCAGAGAAAAACATGTATAATTCCACCTACCCATCCTTACAGAAAAATAATTACTATGGACAGACATATATTTACACACACACACACACACACACACATATATATATATATATATATATATATATATATATATATATATATATAGTGTTAGAAGGTTAACTCACTGTTACCATAAATCTTTTGTGTAATCAGGTTCTTTGGTGCATAGCACATGTAAATACTTGGAACAGTGTGAAGTGTAATACAATATGGGTGCCATTCCTTCCACATAGGGCATTGTGTCTCATGATGAAGGTAATTGAACTTTCATCATCGGTGGAAAACTATAAATTATTTTGCCACTATAATGATTTTATCAAGTTATAAAGAGGGTTTGGTTTATTGTGTGAAATTCCTCCCCTGCCAATAAATGCTCTTAAATAAAAAAAATTGGTATGACCCTGTTCAGAGAGCATCTATCAGAAATGCAGTTAAACTTTGGCATGATATATGGTTTGCTCTTGCACACCCCACTCCTCCATAACAATAGTAGATAAAAAGGCCAGATTGAGAAATTGATAAAACGTGCAGCTCCTGCCATGATAGTTTCAGTACGTGCAGCTAAGCATGATCTTTCAGACAGCCAGTTTGCTCTTGGATAGGGTTTGCCAGACATTTTTCATGAAAATTAACCATAACCACAAAGAAGTAAATTTTCTTTGATGTACCTTAATAGCAAGTGCAGCTAGAGGCATGCCTCAAGGAGCAAGTTCTTATGATAAGTTCTTATATATCTGTATACAGATTTTCCATGTTTGCCTTTGCAATATCTTCATCAAAGGCAAGTTCATAAAGAAATTTGAAATGCTTGGGACTGAAGCTGAAGGTCTCAAATTATTTAGGCTGATTGGATTTCTACTCTTAAGATAGTTTGGAAGAAACAACTATTTGTGTTTATTGATAAAAATGGAAATAAGTCAAATATGTAGTAATGTAGTATAATTTTTTTTGCTGAGGTTAAGAATTCTCACATGTCAGATTGTGATTAATGTCTATTGTGTCACAGAGATGAAATTTTTATGCATTTATATGATGACATGACAGATCATGTGAGGTGTGAGGTAGCTGTCAATAACATGACTGTGTACAAAGTCCTGGGCAATATGTCATTTTGTAAGATATTTATAAGTTTAGATAAGATAACAACTTTCATGCCACCTTTGTCTTGTACTTTGTGGCTATTATTATGATCTATGGTCTTAAAATAAGAAATAAAAAAGAGTGAGAAGCAACAAGCTTTGTAAAATTCAATAGATAATTTATTTCCCTAGATTACAAAGTAAAAATTTACAAAGAACTTACTGTATTGCAAATTGAAGTTCAAATAATCCTAGAATTCTAAAACAAGTCCTAATGAATAAACATCTAAATTATCTTTAGTGGTATTCCAAATGATATCCAATGCTGAACGTGTTGATATGACTGCAGTGGATGGTCGTATATAATGTACTAATGTACCAATGGCCTGAATTGTATTGATGTGCCAAATCTTTTATTGAATCACAGTAATATAATCCAAGATACCTCGTTTGAATTCATGAAAATTCCCAGTTAATGTCTCTTTCCAAGAATATTATCGAACACTTTGTATTTCCAGAGAAGAATAATTTGAATTAAATATCTTTAAGCCCAAATGAAACCAAACATTGAACACAACATTGATTCTGGCTCAAATTCTTATTCAGTAGCACAGATGAATAATTTCTAGATAAATTAGATTATATAAAAAAATTAAGACAAGAAAGAAGAACCAGGATGTAGGACAAAAGTTCACTTCCAGAACAATCAAAGCTATAAGTAGACAAGGTCTGTTACTAAAATTAAAATATAGTATGTGGTAAACATCAGGTAGACCCTGCATTGGGGGGGGGGGAGGGAATTTTCAATATTGTGGACTGAGATTGAGATAAACATGTTGTTTTACAAATTTAAACAAAAATTAATGATTCTGGTCAGGTAGAAAATGAACTTGATTTTGGACAAGGTCAGCAACCAAATACATTTTTACAAAATACACAGCATATAATGAGTACTAAAAACCAAATGAAAGATGCAAATGGAATATACATAACACTATAGAGTATTTAAACAAAAAGAAAGAATTTAGAAAATAATTAATTGGGTCATTTGAGGTCATTTTTCAGACTTGCCCAGCAAATAAAGTACAGATGCTTAGCCCTTTACATACAGTAGAATACATACAACTGGTACTCCATTATAACACAGGTCATGGAGTCATAGAGTATACCACCTTATTATGAAACCTCCTTATAATAAATTGCTTGATCTGTACAATTTTACTGTCACACTAGCCTTGGCCATATTGAGGGTGTGTTGTACCAATGTGTGTGTAGATAATATTGAAAGAGCTCTTGTACTCGGCTTTCAAATCATAAACTTGATATAGTAGTTTATATGTCTGCAAGACTATGCAGTATTGGCACCTTAGAAAATTCCTGGTTATTTGTCATGAGAAATAAAAGAAATTAAAAACTTAGAGAGAGATAAAGAGAGAATATAATTAAAAAAATTGGGTCAGTGGTTATATTTACATTTACAGTCATGGGGTTTAAGTGAATTTCATGTGGTACATTTTTTACATTGCCACATTTTCATTTTATGGGTCCAACTGCCTAGATATACTTAGTTTTTAAATTGTACCAGGATAAAGATTCCATTTATTTTTCATGCTCATGGAATATAGACATCCAGATAATGGTTTGGGCATATTTGGAATAATGAAAGCCATAATAATCTTTGCTGATAATGCATCCTTTCTTGTGGCTTGATGGATTTTGTTAGAGATCAAAGAAGACAAAATGTTGAAGTAGTATAGCATTTGTTCTGATGTTCCCAACCATTGTCTTTGTTTTATGATCTTGCCACAAATGCTGATTGATTGTGGTATTGATCTTGTTGTTGTTGTTGTAGAGTTTAATGCCATTTTTCAGCACACAATAGGCCATACATGGCAGCCAGTATTAATGGTGGAGGATGAACCCCGGAAAGAACCACCGACCCACGAAAAGCTACTGGCAAGCTTTCTCACATAACCAATTTGGCTGAATCAGAGACTCGAACCCACACAGACAGAGGTGAGATGGCAGTGATCCGTAACGGAGAACACTTTAGACCACTCGGCCACTCGATTTAATGTTTTATGATCATGTTACAAGCACTACTTGATTGCTGTATTAATCCCATGTTTTCTGAAAATTTTACAAACACTGCTTGATTGTGGTATTAATCTCATGTTTTATGATTGTGCTAAAACACTGCTTGATTGTGGTATTAATTCCATGTTTTATGATAATGTTACAAACACTGCTTGATGTTGGTTATTATTCCATGTTTTATGATTGTGTTACAAACACTGCTTGATTGTGGTATTAATCCCATGTTTTATGATCATGTTACAAACAGTGCTTGATTGTGGTATTAATCCCATGTTTTATGATCATGTTACAAACAGTGCTTGATTGTGGTATTAATTGCATGTTTTATGATCATGTTACGAACAGTGCTTGATTGTGGTATTAATCCCATGTTTTATGATCATGTTACAAACAGTGCTTGATTGTGGTATTAATCCCATGTTTTATGATCATGTTACAAACAGTGCTTGATTGTGGCATTAATCCCATGTTTTATGACCATGTTACGAAGAGTGCTTGATTGTGGTATTAATCCCATGTTTTATGATCATGTTACAAACAGTGCTTGATTGTGGTATTAATTGCATGTTTTATGATCATGTTACAAACAGTGCTTGATTGTGGTATTAATCCCACGTTTTATGATCATGTTACAAACAGTGCTTGATTGTGGTATTAATTGCATGTTTTATGATCATGTTACAAACAGTGCTTGATTGTGGTATTAATCCCATGTTTTATGATCATGTTACAAACAGTGCTTGATTGTGGCATTAATCCCATGTTTTATGACCATGTTACGAAGAGTGCTTGATTGTGGCATTAATCCCATGTTTTATGATCATGTTACAAACAGTGCTTGATTGTGGCATTAATCCCATGTTTTATGACCATGTTACGAAGAGTGCTTGATTGTGGTATTAATTGCATGTTTTATGATCATGTTACAAACACTGCTTGATTGTTGTATTAATCCCTTAGTTTATGCACCTGTTATGAACACTGCTTGATTGTGGTATTAATGCCATATTTCTGAGACATGTTCCGGAATAGTTGTAGTAGGAATAGTAACATTATCCTTTCTTTTCAAGATGCATTACTAGCAGACCTGCAGTCCACAACCAGCGGCCACAATAGATTCCTGAGTAAATCATCCACACAGCAAAATTCACAGCAAGGCAGCAACACTGGTTATGTGTACCACACTGCAGATCAGTCACAACGGCGCAGCGAAACACCCCCACCCCTGCCGCCACCGCCTCAAGATCTTTTAG
Source organism: Sinohyriopsis cumingii (assembly GCA_028554795.2). Classification (NCBI taxonomy): domain Eukaryota; kingdom Metazoa; phylum Mollusca; class Bivalvia; order Unionida; family Unionidae; genus Sinohyriopsis; species Sinohyriopsis cumingii. The sequence goes on along the minus strand of CM068842.1, from coordinate 49,542,374 downwards.
AGACCATTCCCCCACCTGACCAATTTGGAGATCAGGTAATTTTGAATGTAAAAAAGTATTCCTCATCAAAGTTGACCTCTCGTTTATGTAGTTCCACCCCTGTGTGGGAGATAATCCAGTCTGTTGATGCCTTAGACAAACAAGTATAAAATATGGCATCTTCATTGCTATAATGTCGAGCACAATTGGCCAATCTTGCTCTGAATTTTTCTCCTAATTTGAGAGATATTGATTTATCATTGAAAATCAGACAACAGGGCTTTCACTATTTCAGTAAAGGATACATTCACAGTGTAAACATGTTTTGGAGCGAGAACAAAAATGCCACAGAAGCATGAATAGCCTAGAGATTTCCAATGATTATGTAACATAATGTTAAGTAAATAAAAATTTTGCTGGGTACTTGGAAATAAATGAGTCATATGCATGTATGGACAGTCAGATGCCACTGCAGATTTGTGGGTATCCAGTGCAGGTTTCTAGAGGCATAAAACAAGGGTATAAATTAATTCACAAGTAGACAGGTTTAATATATATATATATGTATGTATGTATATACACACACAGACACACAGGTCTCGCTTGGTTTTCAAACTAGGAGTCCCACCATCAAAAGTTGCAGTCCCTTCTTTCCTACAAAATCAACACAGACGTGTGAGTGGAACTATTTTAAGATGGAGAGGTTTTCATAATGTAATCACTCACAATAATATAGCTTCATTACAACAGTCCATTGACATGATCGCAAATTTATGGTTTATTTATTTGTATATGTACTTTTGTAATTTTAGGCAAATAAATAGTATCTGATTTGTTGTTTTGTCCCATACGTTTCTGACCTACATAATTTGCAATTTAAAGTTAAATCTTTAATAAAATAATTCCTAGGCTTTGGTTTCAATGATTTGTATATTTTTTCTGAATATATTTGCCTGATGATTTAAGAAAACAGACAATCTAATAAACTGGTACATCCCAGACTTAGCGAAGTCCGCCATTATTTCCTATTAGGCCTACTGGTTCACTTTCAAACTAATTTTATGACGAAATAGTGTATAAAAGGCAGTTAGTATATATCCAGATCACCCATTCTGATCTTAAAACACAAGTTTTTATGTTTTATTATCAAAGGATAGCATGCAGGAAATTGGATAGTTGCTACCTTACTCGGAAAAGGGTTAATGGTCAATTAGCTATCAAAACATAATGCTTGTGAATTGGCAAGAGTTTGTTTGTCAACGTAATTGATATAAAAACTAGGCCTAGCTACTGATGCCTTGATGAAAACATTTCGCTACAATACTAGAACTAATTGGGCTAAGGCAAGGGGCAGTTAAAAGAAATATGGTATGGTCAGTCAATGTACCTCTTAAATAATCACAGGGTGAAGTCGTTTTCGCTTTCCTAACAGAAGGCGAAGTTTACATTTTTGTCTTGATTCTGAGGTCACGTGCACTGCTTATTCCGCTGCATTCAGAAATGAACACAATAACGAAAGTTAAAGTTGTTCATTTGATGTACTTTTATAAATGACCACATGTACATCTCTGGGTTTTTCTGCCTCTGAAATCAATCACTGTTAATATCTACATTTATCACTTGGCCGCCAGTCAAAGCCTTTAAACTTGCCACCCAGCTATTGCATCATGTTCTTTCTTATGTACTCTTATAAAATGGCAACATTTATGTTTCAAGGGGTCTTTCAGTCACTGAATTCTATCATTGTAAATATCAGCACAGCTAACTGATCAACACATTTTCCCACAAAGCATGTGGCTGAAGCAGGACTGGCAAGTCTTTGAATTTTGCTGCGCACCTATTACATACGTACGGAGGACTCCCGCCTGAGAGATTTTCTGTGTCCCAGATAAAAAGTTGGCATCCAAATATGCGTAATTAAGCGTTTCTGAGATCTCTGATGCCCATTTTATCCATACTACCTCAGCTACACAGTGATTGCTAGGTGTGACTATGAGAAAGCTTGAATTAATAATTTTGACAGAAATGCTATAACAGGCTTGACGCCTGGTTCTGGTGGGGGAAAACATGTGGATAGGTGTTGGTGTTGAAACACAAGATATCTGTAGTGATACTTTCTTTATCTTTACGTGACTAGACCAGTAAAAACAGCATTTTCAATATATTTACCTAATTTTAACTTATTTCACTTTTTGGGAATCAAGTGATCAGAAGGCAGAGGATCTGGAAATTCCTGTTGGTCAGGTATTGTTTACAAAATGCTGCAAAACAAGGCATAGTTGTGAATTAGAAAATTGGTAGTCGATTTGTACATCATTTTAATTGGGTAATGTATACTTTATCTTTTAAAAATAAAGATATATAAATATTTTATTATTATTTGTTAGTTTTAAATTTTTTTTGTTTTTTTGTTTTTGTTTTTGATATATTTGCCTTCCATTTAATGTCACAAGGACTTGATTAGGCTGTAAATTGTTCAGGCAGCATTATTACTCAAGGCAGGCGAGGCTGATAAATGTTGGGATATCTGGAACCATATCTTATCCATCAATGTTCTGTTTGGTTACTAGTTTATTCCATACAGCATTGTTAATTTTCTCCTATCTGTAACTCAGTACATTTTCTAGTCAGCATCATTAAACACAGCTAAATATACCCAGTTCATTTTAAATGCTTTGTTTGAAATGAATTAGGTACTTTTAGCTACATTTAATGATGCTGACCTGAAGATTTACCGAGTTACAGATAGGAGAAAATTCTTGATGCTGTATGAAACAAACTAAAAGCAAAGGGATGATGTTTGACAACATATAAGGCTTTAAAAAGGATATTTTTTCTAATCACTCAGGTGGGGCCCCAAGTGGCAGAGTGGTCTAAAGCGCTCTTCGTTATGGATCACTGCCATCTCACCTCTGTCTGCGGCGGTTCGAGTCTCGGATTCAGCCAATGTGGTTATGTGAGAAAGCTTGCCAGTAGCTTCTCATGGGTTGGTGGTTCTTTTAGGGGTTTTCCCGGGTTCTTCCTCCACGATTAATACTGGCCGCCGTGTATAGCCTATCGTGTGCTGAAAAATGGCGTTAAACCCCACAACAACAACAACAGCTAATCACTCAGGACTAATCACTGTCCCGCAAACCATGACTACACCTCTTTGCCAATTTTGTAAATCCCATTGCCACATATAAAAGTTTACATTAATGTAGCTTGTCTAAGGTAATGCTGGATGGTGTAACCATGGGTGTGATTCCCAATTTGATTGGCTCAAAGTCTGCAGAGAGGCTTGTTTGATCTAGTTTCCCCAGCTGTTAGGGACTGGCCATTTAATTTTTTTATGTGTGGTGGGTGTTCTTGTATTTATTTTAAACATTTGCAAACTTCTGGCTTCAGATAGTTTGAAGAAAAAAAATACTCTTCATCTGATCTGTTGAAAGAAAAAACTAATTCTGTCCATCATTATTTGAAAAACAAAAATTCTCAAGATCAAAAAAGTTAAATATCCTGGTTGGGAAGGAAATTGTACAAGTATTACTTCTGGAAAAAATCTTTGATTTTCTTCATTTCTGTTAGGTTTTCAAAATAAAGCATATAGAATAAATAAGGAAGGTCTTGATTGGCCTTGGGAGAATATCATTCTTTTGGACATCTTTTGGAGTCTGAATTAGGGTGTATCCTTGAGGATTAGGTAGGTGGGTCATGTATGGTAAATGGTATTTAGTGTGTTCAAGATATCAAGGCACAGGCAGTAGATGTTAACAGTCTGTCAGATGTTTACCTCTTGAATGTCAAAGTAGAACAAGCTATATAGGGTTTGCACAAAGTCCTTGAATTTTTCTGGTCATTTTGAAACCTGCATCAATTTGAGGTGGTTCCAAAGAGTAGTAGAAAAGTGTCTGATAATGCTCATTAGTCATTGAGTATAAAGAACAGATGCATTTCATTGGAAAATTAATTTACTGATACAACTTTAAAGAACTAAAAACTGAAGATCCATTAAAAAGTCAGGAACTTGATCTTCCTGGAATTTTACTTCCATGTTGGATAGCTTGTATATTTAGTAAGACTTTTGGTTGTTTTGATTGTGTGCTCATTAGTAGTCAGTCTTATTTCTTGTGATGTTTAAATGAATTGATACTAGTCCTTTGTCAAGTACTCTGTGATGGGAAGTATGTTTTCAGATGCATTTGCCTTAAGTAGAGATGTGTTGTGTTACCAGTTTACCACTATTTTGTTTTTCCGGTGGTACATACTACATTACTTTTTCCACTGTACTTCATTTCTTCAGTAGTTTCCACATGTAAAGAACGTTTTTAAAAGTTTGTTTTCATTTGCGATGACAAAATAACTCCAAAAATTAATTGTTTTACAAAATGATTGTATCACAAATTTATTTAGAAAATTACAAATACAATTACAAATTTGTATGAACCTTTAATCACACTTTTGACTTGTATCACATTTGCCATCATGGTGGCTGAATGGGAGGTTGTTAAAGATACTCTGGCCAAATCAAGCTTTTGGAAAAACTTTGGATTAACATAAAGAAGTTATTTACTTGGTTATTTTATTGTTGTATGTACCTGCTTTCCTTTGTAAGACTAATACCCATGCTTAGATTTTCAGGAGAGCAGTTGTTTTATGTGTGAATTTTATATAATTTCTGTCTTCCACTAAATATTATCGTGTTTGTTGAGTTGGTGTGCTTAATGTTTGCTGGTCTTTGATGATAAATATCTTTCCTGCGTGTTGGCATCCCACTCCAAGTTTCCCTGCCTATTAGATCAGTAGTGTAACTTGTAGGCTTCAGTGTCAATACTTCCAATATTTATCATGAAGCTGTCTAATGTCAGCAAAATGTCTTTTACAGTGTGTCACCTATAATGTAAGCTTAATCAACAAATAACATGCATGCACATAGCAAAAATTCATCTATTGTAAGGTACTAACCATTTCATTTGCTGGGGGTTTGGGCTGGGTATCGTATGGCTGATTTTTTTTTAGCAGAGATATTTTGTTTTATCTGAAGATAATTATTTTCTTCCAGATCATGTAATGGTTTATATATATATGTGTGTGTGTGGGTGTGGGTGTGGGTGGGTGAGGGTACCAAGTTCTAAACAGAGAGCTTTGTATTATTTGTTGAAAGGAGATTGACGTTGGGTCAGAGGGTTAAGGTGCTTTGACGTTTCATGGAGAGAGTGAAAAGCCCTCAAAAATGTTGACAATAGGACTGAATTTAGAATATTTTATTTGAGTCCTCAAGGCCCCCATCAGCTTCAATTTTTACCTAGTCCTTGTTAGATGACCTAGTTCAAAAAAAAATGTCTCAGAGATCTTTAAGAACAGAGTACATAAATCTGAGAATTTTGTACACTTTTCACATTGTAATCAACACTCTTCCCAGATTTAGACTCGATTAATTATACTGCTTGAAAGTGAAATTTTTATCCTCGAGAAGTGTTTGAATTTCCTTATAAATGGTCTCACCTTTGTTGTGTTTCTGTCAGAAGATTGTCATTAATTTCAGCTTGAGCTCGAACTCTGCTGTCCTTATAATGGTGGAATCGACCTGAGCTGAAACCGAAACAAAACAAGATCAGTGTGCATTAATATTATGAACACACTGGGCTAATAATTACTTGAGAGGGACATGTGGTGTCTCAGGGTGTTAACCTGTGATGGACTGTGATTTTTCAGTCTGATAAGTATACATTACATGACATGGCCATTTTGAATTGCTTTTGTGCCTGTGGTCATTATTATGTTATAGTAACAACTGTCGCCACCATCACAGAGTGTCTTTAATAGCAACTTCAGCAAATGTTGTTCAGACATATCTTCTTTTTATATTGACCACTCCATTGGCCTTGTGGTTAGAACATCCACCTCATATGCGGGAAGTGGCAGGTTTATACCCTGGCTGAGTCATACCAAAGACTTATAAAAATGGTACTTACAGCTGCCTCACTAGGCACTCAGCATTGTGTTAGTGTTTGGACTTGTCAGAATATTGTGACTGGGTTGGACATGATGCTGTGTCTGTGGCATGATGCCCCAGTGCTGGACATCACTATAAACTGCCACAGTGCAGATATTGTAGCGATATGACTGAAATTATTTGAAAGCTATGTTAAAAATCCAAATCACACACATGCACGTCCTTTTTTATTGAACAGTTGTACAAATAAAATAAGAATTAAAATTACAGGTATTTTACTGATGGCTGAAATGTGAAATGTTATTTTCAACACCAATCTTTGATTGTACGTTTCTGTACTCAAATGTACATGTAGCTGGAAATTTGTCTGTTAAAACATCTAAATTTGGCATATATCATTGTTTTCATTTCCAAGTCTATTTCCGGGTATCAGACTTATTCAAGTCCCATTTTCAAGGAGATGAGGATGTTTGGTTCTGGGATCTGTACTCTTTTATTGCTTTAGATAAACTCAATTCTTTTTAGGGGCAGGGGCCAGTTTTTATGTACAAATTTAATGCCGCAGTCAGTGACCTACTATAAGAAATCATAAAAATCAAATTCACAAGTGAGGTCAAAAAGGTCCATATTTTTAGATACCTATATTAAAACAAAGCATAAGAATATTATTCACTTGACCAGAGAAGTCAATGGCAGTTCATAGCAGATGAAGTTTATGCACCCCAACCCCTATTTTATACATGCATTTTTCACATCCAAAGGCTATTTTTGACAGCATGAGGTACTCACAGTGGAAACGCAAGCCCTTTTCCTTGGATGAAAATTTTGATAAACATTGTCTACTAAATAGCTTGATGCAATTGAAAATAGTTGTCATCCAAGCCATTTTTGAGATATTCTACTTGCCTTGAACTCGCATGTCTAATGCTATGGGAGGCTAGCTCTTCTTCCTAGCTGACTATTGGTATTTCACTATCAACATACTGCAGAACAACTATGGAAGGTGTACATGCCTGACATAAATTTCAAGAACAACACAAGCCTGAAACACCTAGTTCACAAATATATCCATATCTGTATAAACAGTAAACAATAATAGCTGAAAAAGTCACACCATAGCCTTAAGTTAAGAAATTTGCTGAAAATGGTTTATGTCAAAAGTTGTGTACATATCACATATTTAGACATTATCTAGTACAATGGTATAAAGAAAAACTTTTTGTGCACAAAACTAAAAACGGCATTATGCTTTTAAAAAAGTTACTTTTTTGCGGCAAGAAGCACTGCATTATTTACATTGTGAGTTATGACTGACTGCATTTCTTGAAAGATTTCAAATTGTTTGCAACCTACAATGCTTTTGGTCTTTGTTTACCACCATAGCATCAGTACAGAATCAAAATTCCTTTACAATGTTTCGTGAATGTCAAGAAGAGATCTGGAAGTTATAAAATTTTAGGAGGGAATGACAGAAATGCTATGTTAGTTGTCAGTGACAGAAGTGAAAAGTTTCTGTTAACTCTTCTAGCAAACTTAAAGAAATCACACATTTAAGTAAATCATGTGCTTTAGAAGTACTTTTAGATTGATATAAAGAAGCGGTTCCTAACTTTTCATTATCGTTCTAGAGATGCTAATAGCAGCATCAGTGTTGTGTCAGTGTGTGTTGTGGGGGGAGGGAGGGGTAATTGCAACACAAGTGTAGCTAGTCTGGAGAAGTCCAAGTTTAATCAGTTAACATGAGATAGTGCTGGAATATTGATATACTGATGTATGGGACCCTGATAAACTTACAAAGTGACATCTCAAATAAATTCATTGATACATAGCCAATGAAATTGACCATACACATACAAATTACTCAATACAATTTATCAGAGAAATTTCTTCTCAGACACCAATTTACTTACAGTTGACTTTAATGCTTTCTGGAGTTTACAAAATCATAGTAAATAATAAGATATGGTATAGAACAAATATATTTACAGTGGAAAATTCAGTTCACGGTAAAATGCATTTCACTGGCTTGGCTTTTAATAAGCACATACCATAAAACAACTCCTGCAGAAGCTAAATCTGTCCGTCAAAGTCACTCTCTTGTGCTCTTAGATCAGAATGAGTATCTGGATAAGATTCAAGCTATTGTTTCTTTCAGCATGACTAACCGATTAATCCTAATCTTTTGCCATTCAGTCTGAGACCTGCAAAAAGAAAGAAAAAAAAAAACAAGTGATATTGATGTACTTTTAACATTCAGTGAAAACATAAGAATTTCAGAGGAGAAACTGTATGTGTATTGTCAAATGCATGAAACTGCCACTTAATTTTAAGCTTTTCCCCCTTTGTTAACTGAACCTAGAAATTTCAAGATATATGCATAACACTGAAACATTTCCTATTATCACCCAAGTGTGAGATATGAATCTCTTATGTCAACTTCACACTGGGGTCATGAAGGTAGAAATTATGTTGGTATGCTAAAACTTTCATTCTTCTCACCAAAATATAGCAAGCAATATGCCATATGCATCATTATTTCTAAGACCGTTCCACTGGTGACATTCAACATTCACAACAGTATGTTTATGTATGATTCCTGTGAATTCTATCTGCTTCTGTGGAGTTCAATTACCTTTAAGAATACAAGTTGACATGCTATGCAATTGTCTATGTGTGTCTGTATTGAAATGTGAATAATATTCATAAAAATAGGGGTGCAAACCTTGACAGCTACAGAAAGTGCAAGACAATACATTATGGTTACCATTTTGTTCCCATATTTAGTAAGTTAAGTCCAAAATATGCTACATTGTCATGTAAACAGTTCTCACATTGAGGTACAAAACACAGTTACCTCCCTCTCCAAAGAGCAATACATACAACACTTAAGTTATATATGAAAAAAGGAAGGAAATATAATGAAGCTAATGCATACAAATTATTTAAATATACACAAAGAAACAGAAAAGTATAATAGATGTGGCTGACTGCATCATACATTTTTTTAATCAATTTTCCTTAAGGGGGCAGGGCCAGTTTTTATGTACAAATTTAATGCCACAATCAGCTACCTAGTATAAAAATTCATAAAAAAAATCAAATACACAAGTGAGGTCAAAAATGTCCATATTTTAAATACCTATATTAAAACAAAGCATAAGAATATTATTCACTTGACCAGAGAAGTCAATGGCAGTTCATAGCAGATGAAGTTTATGCACCCCAACCCCTATTTTATACATGCATTTTTCACATCCAGAGGTCATTTTTGACAGCATGTGGTACTCACAGTGGAAATGCAAGCCCTTTTCCTTGGATGAAAATTTTGAAAAACATTGTCTACTAAATAGCTTGATGCAACTGAAAATAGTTGTCATCCAAGCCATTTTTGAGATATTCTAATTGCCTTGAACTCACATGTCTACTGCTATGTGAGGCTAGCTCTTCTTCCTAGCTGACTATTGGTATTTCACTATCAACATACTGCATTGCAACTATTGAAGGTGTACGTGCCTGACATCAGTTTCAAGAACAACATAAGCCGAAACACCAAGTTCACAAATATATCCATATCTATATAAATAGTAAACAATAATAGCTGAAAAGTCACACCATAGCCTTAAGTTAAGAAATTTGCCAGGGGCCAGTTTACAAAACTTGACCCTGCCACCTGAGTCAAAAGCAAACTCCATGAGACCTTGACCTTCAGTATACCATATGTACTCATTCATAAGTTTAGTCAAATTGATAATAACAAAGATCCTGATCTGCCATAGCATAATGCATCTGCAGATCAGGATGTATAATATTTTTTTTACTTATTATTCATAACAAACTGCACAGACCCAAATCTGCTGGTGCATTATGAGATGGCAGATCTCGGTCTGGGTCTGTGCAGTTTACTGTTGGGATAGTCTAATAAGCTAGTATATATGGTAAATGAAATAGCCCCTCATGAAAAGGTTATCTATGTAAGCTTTTCTGCTTATAATTTCAAATTGATAGCGTAATTGTCTTTTCTAAAGACCTGAACAATTTGAGATAATTCTCCTCAAAATGAGGTCAGGCTTCGTCTGTGGCATTTCTAGTTGCAGTATTTTATAAATATGAAACTGGTAATAATGGTTGACATAAAGGTTGAGCACCTATTATAACTATTCAGGAACACTGACAGGTTTCTGGTTTTTACATTGGTGGTATGGCAGAGACATACAGTTGGAGAATGTTTCCCATAATAATGTGAAATTTGACAGACTAAACACACCAAAATGGAGATGATCAGAGGGAGTTTACAGTCTAGTGTCTGTTGCCTGACTCATCACTCAACCCGCAGCCATCAAACAGATCTGCTTAGAGGAGCTGTCTGTTAGTTATCTTCCTCAGGGCACAGTAGCAGGGTTTTATCTGGATGTGCAAATGTACACTTCCTGCATTTTAAAATAACCGCAAATTTTAACAAAGCTCCCACTCACAGCTCCATATTAGGAGTCTGTTGATCCCTTAATTGTCAAATCTGGCAATTACATTCAGATTTGGAGTGCTAATGGTTGCAGCTAATTGAGTGCCAGTTATGTAGACTCACATAGTAGTAAAACATGTACAACTGCCAGTAATGTAGACTCACATCTGCTGGTGTATGATGTGCCACTGGTGTGAGTGGTTAGCTTTAAATCATCAGGATAAAAAATACAAAAAAAAACAGGACTTGACCTTATATGTGGGCATGTTATTATAGATTTGCAATGATGTGAGTACTCCAAATTTCCTCTGACCTATCACACCCACCCGGATTATAATGTGAGCTTATTGCGACTTTTGCAGTATTTCTCCAGAGGGATGTGGCAAGTCAGACACAGTCATACATTTGAGTAGGTCGCATGAGATTGTTCAGTAATTGTATTGAGGAATATTGTAAGTTGACTTACAGTTTCAGAAAGGAGTAGGGTAGCTAGAAATATCATCAATGCATGGTGTTTGTTCAGTACTCGCCTTGAGCGATCTCAGCAATTGAACACTGGAAGTAAACAGAAATCCATGTGATAATAGACGAAGCTGGGAAAGACTTGAAGCTCTAGTTGCCTACTTATTTGTGTTGGTTTAGTTTCTGTGTCACAAGGAATGGTTTCTGCATCAATAATACACACCGTGAGAGCATATCCTGCGGCATCTTTGTCAACACTGTTAGACCCGTGAAATTGATACACCAGCGAGTCCTGTAATTGTTGGATGCTGTGATCTGATTAGCTGTTTTACTTATGTGTGCCATGTGCCCCCTGCACCCCCCCCCCCCGCGACACTCCATATGATAGAATTAGGAAACAGTCCAAACTTTGGATAGTTTTTGTTTCACTTGTCTAATGCCAGTTGTTGTTGTGGGTTTAACGCCATTTTTCAGCACACGATAGGCTATGCATGGCGGCCAGTATTAGTGGTGGAGGTAGAATCCGGGAAGAACAACCAACCAATGAGAAGCTACTGGCAAGCTTTCTCACATACCCACATTGGCCGAATCCTAGACTCGAACCCACGCAGACTGAGGTGAGATGGCAGTGATCCGTAATGGAGAGCGCTTTAGACCATTCTGCCACTCAGGGCCCCTGTCTAACGACAGAGAAATAAAATAGTCTGTTTGGTTTGGTTTTGTGGGGTTTAATCCCATTTTCCAGCACATGATAGGCTCTAGATGGCAGCCAATATATTTGGTGGAGGACGAAGCTGGAAAGAACCACCAACCCACGGGAAGGTACTTGCAAGTTTTCTCACATACCCATGTTAGTTGAGTTGAGACATGAACTCACATGAAGAAATATAGTAGTCACTTTTTCAATGGTAGCAGCATCATTGTCACCTTGGTTAAATTTTGCATTAAAGTTTTTGAAAGTCACTTATCATTTACATTGAATACTGCATTCAAATGGGATGATATGACTAGGTCTAAAGTTTATGCTTTGATATGTTAGGAGTTCCTAACTTGCCTTTCTTGCCAGCGTAAAGCTTGTTGCATCACGGTGTGAAATATTCAAGTTTTGCAGCAAAGTTTTTTTTGTTGTAATGGGGTTTACCGCCATTTTTCAGCACAAGATAGGCTATACATGGTGGCCAGTAATAATGGTGGAGGAAGAACCCGGGAAAACCCGGGAAGAACCACCGGCCCACGAGAAGCTACTGGCAGGCTTTCTCATGCACCAACGTTAGCCGAGCCTGAGACTCGAACTCACGCAGACAGAGGTGAGATGGCAGTGATCCGTAACGGTAAGCGCTTTAGACAACTCGGCCACTCAGGGCCCTGTAAAGTTTTTGAAAATTGTGTATCATTTGCTTCAGTGGCTGCATTAAACTCAACGTTTAGTGTATTACTGTTTGTCTCAAGCATGTATGTTAGTAAGCTTTGAGTTCTGTCAAGCCTGTCTCTCCTTCTTAAGCAGAAAGCATGTTTCATGCTAAAAAAGTTTTTTTTAAAATTTTGGTTCATTGTTTTGAAACATTGTTCAGATTTTGTGTTAAATTTTTTAGTCATATCTTTTACTTTTGCTGCTGCATTCAGCTGAGACTTTGCGGTGATAATACCATAAGTCTCAAGTTTATATGACGATTAGCTAGGAGTACCTGTCATGCCTGTCTCGCTTGCTTAAGCATAAATGTGTTTCATTATTGTAAACAATGTTAATGTGTTGTGAAAAAGTTTTGAGAAGTCACATATCTTCAGTATCATCTTTGTATGCAACTGAATGTTGCAATAATATTTACTTCAGCTATAAAGTTTGTATTATGATACATGAAGAATTCTGGTCTTGTCTCACATGCCTAAGCAGGCAAAATTGTTGCACCATAGTCAACAATATTGATTTGTTGTTGTTGTGGGGTTTAACGCCATTTTTCAGCACACGATAGGCTATACATGGCGGCCAGTATTAATGGTGGAGGAAGAACCCGGGAAAACCCCGGAAAGAACCACCGACCCACGAGAAGCTACTGGCAAGCTTTCTCACATACCCACATTGGCTGAATCTTAGACTCGAACCGCCGCAGACAGAGGTGAGATGGCAGTGATCCGTAACGAAGAGCGCTTTAGACCACTCGGCCACTCGGGGCCCCAACAATATTGAGGTTTATGAAAATGAGTTATAACTTTTACTAACAAGCACACAGGTAAATTTTAGATACTAGATTCTGCTGAACTCTTGTTGGTTTATTTTATATAGATAATTCCAGCGAAAACACTGAAAGTGTTGATACTGAAAAAACAAGCAAATCAAAAAAGTGATGGTAGTAGTTCCAGTGACACCAATGAGCATGATAAAATTGTGTTATCACTGCCAAAAAAAGAAAATACTCCTTTAATGAGAATATAATTTACTCCACCATAACACAGTACACTGTATGGATCCCCTAAATAGATATATTGTCAAAGACCACTGTACTGTGTATAATGTACTCCACAGTACATGTAGAAGGTGACCACACTTTCACAGTACACTTGTATGGATCCCCTAAATAGTTGTAGAATGAGGGAACACTGTACTGTGTATAATGTACTCCATTATAAGGTGACCTCACTATAACATGGCATGCTTGTATGGATCCCCTCAATAGTTTTATTGTAAGGGAACACTGTACTATATAGAATGTACTCCATTATAAGGTGACCTCACTATAACACAGTTCAGTTATATTTATCCTCTAAATAGTTGTGAAAGAACACTGTACTGTGTATAATGTACTCTAGTACATTCATAAGGTGACCTCACTTTAACACAGTACACTTGTGTGGATCCCCTTAATAGTTGTAGTATAAGGGAACACTGTACTATGTAGAATATACTCCAGTATAAGGTAACCTCACTATAACACAGTTCAGTTGTATGGATCCCCTAAATAGTTGTATTGTGAGGGAATGCTGTACTGTGTAGAATGTACACCATTATAAGGTAACCTCACTATAAAACAGTGCAGTTGTATGGATCCCCTAAATAGTTGTATTGTGAATGACCACTGTACTGTGTAGAATGTACTCAAGTACATATATAGGGTGACCTCACTATGACACTGTACACTTGTATGGATCCCCTAAATAGTTATATTGTGAGGGAACACTATTGCCTATAATGTACTCTAGTACATGTATAAGGTGACCTCACTATGACACAGTTCAATTGTATGGATCCCCTAAATAGCTGTATGTGTTGTTGTGTGCTCTGTGCTTGATGAATCTGGCTTTGTGGCAGTGAATTCCAGCTTTTTGATAGGCAATTAACTCTGACCCTACAACCCAACATAAATGTCCAGTTATCAAAAATGGGGTGAGAAGGGTCAGATGAAACTCTGGATTAAGCTTTTAGGTGCTACAAACAACAGCCCCAGCAAGCTTCTTTTCATTCCCTAATCATCAAAGGTTGCAAACAAAAGCCAACTGTCTCTTGATCTTGGTGAATTTGAGCAACAGCTTATGTCCATCAATTGCTTAATGTGAATATGTTTTCATGCCTTACAAAAGAAAGTGAGTCGTGTTTCTCAATTTATTTTTGCTAAATAACTAAGCTAAATACATGTGTCTTGTTAGTATACTACTACTGCTAATAATAATACAGGTTAAATCATAATAATGATAATACTGCTAATAATAATACAGGTGAAATCATAATAATGATAATATTGCTAATAATAATGCTAATCCTATTGCATTCATAGTACATAACTTTGTCTTTGCAAATTTTGAAAGCTGTACCTGCTTTTAGAGGTCACCTGTTTACAGAGACCACTTTTGCCTTTTCCAAAAACAGATTACAGCTTAGGTGTTCATTTAATTGCCATCAGGTTGATTGGCACAAAGCCAGAGCTCAGTCATTCAGCTTATTAATCATGTACCAAGAATATATCACTTAGATAATTCATTTTGAAAACACATATTCTGCATTTTCTCATAAGTAGACAGGACTATAATGTACATAGCAGATGTATTAGTCAGGATATTTGGCATGTTATGCTATCATCAAAACTATTCATGATTCCTGTGTTAATTCCTGTGTTAATTGGGGTAAAGCCTGGCCCAGTGAGCTTGAGGTTTTACAAGAACGACTTAACATTCCAAAGGCAGATTTTCTTTTATATAAGAACCTAAGTGTTGTTTCCTTTATGTGTATATTTAATGAGCAGTTCCCATCAATTACATTTTGCAACTTTTTTCCTAGAATCAGATGAAGACTGATCAATGTAGATCCACAGGGCTTGTTACGAATGAAATTAAGAGCATTCATAAATGGATAAAGAGCTGGGTGGGTCCAGAGCTGTAACTTTATCCCTTTATCTACTGACTGATTCTTTTAATTTTGTTTGTAACAAGCCACTGTGTAGATCCATGGTGGGGTTCTGTTACATGGATGTATAAGATTTTTGCCAGTGCCACATAATACAGAGAAAGAGGTGCATCAGTCCATCAATCAGACCTGTTGTGTTGCTACACACTGCTTATACTTTCATATCTTTTTGATTGTTTCTGTGGTAAATAACTATTGATGAGTGTGCCCATATATATAATATAGTAAGAGTCTTGAGATGCAATCTCTTCTGCCAACAAGAGGTCACCACACTGTCTTACACTTTAATATATGCCTTTGGTATCTGATCATCAAAAGACAATTAGTCTCTGTTCAAGTGTTCTCCCAAGACAGATTTTACTGTATGCATCACCAATATTACTGCATTAATTATTGTGCCAACCTTGAAAGAAGCCTAACTCAGCAATCGCTCTGGCTTATGTGTTTGTCATGCATACATACTCTGGCTTATATGTGTGTTTGTCCATGCATACATAGTCTGGCTTATGTTTGCATTTGTCCATACATACTCTGGCTTATGTGTGTGTTTGTCCATGTATACATACTCTGGCTTATGTGTATTTGTTCATGAATACTCTGGCTTATGTGTGTATTTGTCATGCATACATACTCTGGCTTATGTGTGCATTTGTCCATATATACTCTGGCTTATGTGTGTGTTTGTCCATACATACTCTGGCTTATGTGTGTGTTTGTCCATACATACTCTGACTTACGTGTGTGTTTGTCATACATACATACTCTGGCTTATATGTGCATTTGTCCATATATACTCTGGCTTATGTGTGTGTTTATTCATGCATACTCTGGCTTATGTGTCTGTTTGTCATGCATACATACTCTGGCTTATGTGTGCATTTGTCCATATATACTCTGGCTTATGTGTGTGTTTGTCCATGTATACAAACTCTGGCTTATGTGTGTTTGTTCATGCATACTCTGGCTTATGTGTTTGTTTGTCATGCATACATACTCTGGCTTATGTGTGCATTTGTCCATATGTACTCTGGCTTATGTGTGTGTTTGTCCATACATACTCTGGTTTATGTGTGTTTGTCCATGTTTACATACTCTGGCTTATGTGTATTTGTTCATGCATACTCTGGCTTATGTGTGTGTTTGTCATGCATACATACTCTGGCTTATGTGTGCATTTTTCCATATATACTCTGGCTTATGCGTGTGTTTGTCCATACATACTCTGGCTTATGTGTATGTTTGTCCATACATACTCTGACTTATGTGTGTGTTTGTCATACGTACATACTCTGGCTTATGTGTGCATTTGTCCATATATACTCTGGCTTATGTGTGTGTTTATTCATGCATACTCTGGCTTATGTGTCTGTTTGTCATGCATACATACTCTGGCTTATGTGTGCATTTGTCCATATATACTCTGGCTTATGTGTGTGTTTATTCATGCATACTCTGGCTTATGTGTTTGTTTGTCATGCTTACATACTCTGGTTTATATGTGCATTTGTCCATATATACTCTGGCTTATATGTGTGTTTGTCCATACATACTCTGGCTTATGTGTGTGTTTGTCCATACATACTCTGGTTTATGTGTGTGTTTGTCATGCATACATCCATCCACATCCTAGATTAATCTAAAGGTTAAAGTTCAGATGAACCAGAATGTTATTTTCTAAATAGCTATTGTATATGAATGTTGGGCTGAACAAAAATTAAGTCTTTTCTTTTTCTCCACTTGTCAAAACTAGAAGGTACCAAAAATCCTAAAAATTAATAGATCACAACGATTCTATAATGTTTGTCCTACGTTAGTAGAATGCGAATGCCCAGAATATCATGGACTCCATGATGAAGTGATTAATCTTTACCATTGGACCCTACAGAGCTCGTGTCACACAGCACAAAATGTTATATGTACAGGATATCAACCAGCTGGTACATACTTTTATACTTAGGCAAGAAGAAAACTATTGAGATATTTAGTTTTAATTACTTTAATCAGAACATTCATACTTATTAAAAATATTTATCTAATTTGAAAAGAAATAATCGTAACTTAATTATACACATAATATTTTATATTACTTGTATTAACATGTCATTTGAATAACAACACATGCTTATATTTAAAAGCCTGTACATTTCTGAATTTGATTTTCTTTATATTTTATGTGATATGTATAATTTATTTAAATGGACCGTGTATAATTGCTCACAAGTTGAGTCCAACTGCAAACAGCATAGATCCTGATCTGCTGTAGCTTAATGCACCCGAAGGTCAGGGTCTGTGATGGTTGTTCTACTGATTACTCCTTACAAACTGCACAGACCCAGATATGCTGGTGCATTCCACAGACACACATGCATGCACACATGCAAGTACACACACACACACACACACACACACGCACTATATAACTGGAATGTAATACATGCTTTCGATATACTATATAGAAGCTTGCTGTGACTTGAATCTCCCTTTAGGTATGTCAGGGTGCTGTTAGTTTGGTGTATACGGCATTGCTGCTGAGCACAGGAAGGGTTGCTCTCAGTCAATCACCCTGCATCCTCTCTCTTATGATTCAGCTGGCATACCTTCATTGTATATACTTATTACATATTTTGTGCTAAGAGGTGCAGACCTCACAGTTTCTGCATACCAGTACTAAGGCTATGCAACCTTGTACTGGAGTTTGAGATCCTAGTTTGTGATTTCTTTATGGCTACTGGATTTAAAATATCACAAAGGATTACTAGCAACTAAGAAGCAGTTTCAGAGACAAGCTGAAGTACTAAAACTGAAGGATTAATTGAAAAAGAGGCTGTGGATCACTTTCAAATAACTGGCAAGTATTTCCTGGTTCAGCCTTTATGGGATGAGCAGGAATAGCTCACTTTATGATGGGTTAATCTGAATAATTTTTATTGATGTGCATTGTAGTTCCAATTTACTGATGTGAATAGTAAGTAGTTCCTATTTATTGATGCGTACACTTAATGATTAACTGATACGTAGATATCATATCATGGCTATAGACATAATGACAGAGATTGATAGATTCATAAAATAGAAAGATTTAGACCACTTTGGATACCATTATTCTCTAATGATAAATTTTGTTAAAACCATTTTTTATGTAAGATATTTTATTCTCTCCAGCTACACATTTAAGTCCATCTTCCATCTATTGAAAAGATCTACGAAGTAGATTCCCATGTTTATCAATAGAGAATACTATATGCTGGTAAATTCCTTTAGTAGGTACATACATGTTCCAAATAAATGCACTTGTGTGTGTGATTTGGATTTTTAATGGAGCTTTAAAAACATTCAGTCATATGACTACGGTGTCCTCATTGTGGCAGTTTTTAATGATGTCTAGCACTGGAGCATCATGCTGCAGACATGTAGCATGATGTCTCTCGCCCAGTCACATTATCCTGACACCAGGCTGACCAGTCCTAACACTAACCTCTTAATGCTAAGCGGCCCTAGCGTAGCAGCTGTTAGTACCATTTCTTAAGTCTTTGGTATGACTCAGCCAGAGTTTCAACCAGCGACCTCGCGCACCCAAGGTCGACACTCTAACCACTAGTCCACTTAAAAACATAATTTGTAGACTATTAATTTATGACAGAAATCTGAAACAAAAGATTTTCTGCTGGTAATAAAATTCCGGTTAGAAACATGACAGTGTGCATGAACGTATCAGATCACAATAGTGCAGTCTGTTTTGGGAAAGGACATCACTACCCTAATTAAGTTCCTTATATAATTTAGGACATTGTGATGGTACAGTTCCTGAATAATTTGAAAATATGCCACAAAATTGTAGCCACCTTGAGCTCACAGTGTTTAACATTTCACAATTATAAATAAGTAATGGGCATGTTTTTCTTGTTATGCTGAACCCTATACTAGTTCTGTCTGGCTACCTACCTACCTACCTACCTACCTACCTACCTACCTACCTATGTATTCTTCATGTCCTAGACCTGCCACATAACTGAATGGAGAAACAGCACATACTTCATACCCTTTTTGATTTCCTTTTGGGATAATTTCGAAGTAAAAAGACAAAACATTTATGGCAGAAATTTAAGATATTTACACTCACAGTGACAATGATAGGTCTAGTGAGAGCGATGAGCATAAGAAACATTGTGCAGTGAGCACCACATAAAAAAATGTGTGTGCTGTCATTTATAAACTTTTCCATTCAAGTAAAGATAATTTGTTTCTCAAAGTACGAAAAAGCATGTATACAAATTATTTATCATTTTTGGGGTAGTGATCATGTTGGGAAAAAAAATAGAATCTAAGATTCAGGAGGACTTGATAACAACTACATTGTTATTCGGTATTAAATTATACATTGAACATGCATGCCTGTTCCCCCCCCCCGTTATATTGTCTGATTTCCTGATACATTTGTGTATTGCATTAAAAAGTTATTTATGACACATACATTGGCATTCCATCATCAAACTTTTATTATGACACCCCATGATCCAAAAATCTGACCTCTTGGTTCTCTGCAACTTTGCAAGCATGTACAAGGAATTAATCAAACAGTGATTTGTATGTGTGATAAGTGAGGTTTATTAACTTTACCTCCAATAGATGGATAATGTGGATACTTCAGTGCATTTTTTTTTGTTGAAATATAAACTTCATGTTCCATTATCTTGTAAGTTATATGTCCAGATTTTTAACATTTTGGAATTTACCTTAAAATGATGCAAGCTAAAGTTCTGTTCAATTCTAATGAAACTTGTAGCTTGTCCAGTCAAAATATGACATTACAAAATTGTATTCCCTCCCTAATGCTGTCGGACAGTATATTGAACACTTTCTGGAGGTTGAACATTTTCTGGGCCCCCAGTATGGATGGATGGAGGGAGGGAGGGATCATCATGCCCAAAAAGCTTACTTATTCCCAAAAAGGGTTACAAAACAAATAACAGATGCTATGAAAGGGAAAATCCTTAAAATGCAAAGTTGGACCTTTTCCTGATATATGTAAACCATACATTTTACAAAAAGTTAAAGACCTCCTCAGCTATAACATCATCATGTGACACATCAGAATAAAAATGTTGTTTCCATTTGTTGCCTTTTATGAAATGCAGAGGAATGTCTCAGGCATACTCTGCATCCCTGAGACCATGGAAAAAGGGGCATCAGGCCTATTATGCATCCTTAAGCCCATGGGGAAGGAGGATGAGGTTTATTCTACATCCCCAAGCCCATGGGGAATTGAGTGAGTGAATTTAGTTATTTTGCTTTTGTTTGAGAGGAGGAGAGATTTTTCCTTGCCATTTGCTCCGAATACCTCATTTTCTCATTTAGCTGAAGATATTATCAAAGAGAAAACAGTAACAAAATAGTAAATGGAAATTTTAAAAATATATAACAATATTCCTAAAGTTTCCAAGATAAATGGGTATTTCAGATTTAATTATTTATATCCACAAGAAGGATGATATACATTTAAATTATTCTCCATTGCATTGCTATAAATTACATACTGCATTTTCTTGAGAAACTATGTCTGTATTCCAACCAAAGAAGGATGATAAATACTCTTTGTTAGTAAGTTCATTGACACTTCCCTTAACACTAGGCAGTGTAGGTACTGCAACATTAGGTCTTTAATCTCTTGTCATGCCAAGCTTTGTATTCAAGGATTTGACACTTTTGTCAGCAAGTACAAGGGGTTATGAAACTTAGAAAAGGAGCACCAGGCAAGGGATACCATATATATATATATATATATATATATATATATATATATATATATATATATATCGACACACACACAAACAAACATGTTGTCAGTGTTTATGGTGCTCTGTGTGGAGCTTCACCATCTCACCAGAGATCTATGCCACCTTTGAGACATCCAAAGTTCTGCTGGACCAATGCTTGAACCTGGTTTAGGGCTGCATTGTTTAATGGAGAGACACTCTTTGGGAGTCAATCCCTTCCATAGCATTTCAAGATTTGAGACCAGTAACACTTGTGAATCTGAATAATGGAAGATTGGTCAGATGAGTTAAGTGACCTTACATTTGATTATGATTTTCCATAATCAGATATACAGTACATGTATCGTATTTTCGCGTATATAAGACGCGTCTTATATTAAATTTTACTTACCCCGCACCCTAAGTGCGTCTTATATTCGTGGGCGTCTTATCTAATTATTTTTTTACACAAATCTATTCATCTTCATCGTTATCAGTTTCGGCTTTAAATCCATCGAAACTTTCATTGAATTCACTCTCGTCGCCGAATACCTCCATAGCCGCTGATAATCAATCCTCATTGGCGTCAGTGGTATCGGATGCAGCCGGTTCGTCATCCGAAGAACTGATATCGGCGGCCGGTTCTGGAATTATCCGACACTTTCTGAAGCCATTGACGATTGTTGTTGTTTTCACTTTCTCCAATGCCCGGAGAACCCAATTACACACCTCTACGTACGTTGCACGACGTTGTTGACCAGCTGGCATGAAGGTGTGCAGCTCTGTTGCCATGCTCCTTGGCAAACTTGATGACGTCTAATTTAAAATCGGCCGTATATGATTTTCGCTTTGTCATCATGAAAATTTTATAAATTTTATAAATGCTCAAGAGGTTGATCACTCATTTATTTATAACAAGAGACTGATCCCACGTATACCCTATATACCAGAATATACCGGTATATACTAACCCAAGCCGTTGAAGCCTAGGCCTAGCGCCTACAGGAAGATAAGATCAAATGATAACCGTTGCAGCCCTGCCTCAAACAATTCTTTGAACTCCAGCCAAAACGGTCAATAAAGCCTTGTTTACATCAGGTGAGTGATCGAAACATTAGAGATATTTGCGTTTATGACAAAGGAAAGTACCGGTAGCCACTTTGATGCACGTGGTTTGAAAACGGATTTTTACCAGTACATATTTGAACAAAACAACACACACAATTATTCAAAGGATTTGATTAAACTTTATTGGAACAATAATGTAATAGTAGTTAACAAAATAATATTAGATAAGATCAATACCATAAGTAACTTATAAGTTATTTTAAAAAATCAACGCTATGTCATCTGGAGTCAATATAGGGTTTGCTCAGTTCGGCAGATCGCGAAGCCGAGTGCGTCTTATATTCGTGGGCGTCTTATTTGAAATATTTTTTACACAAATCGCCAAACCCCGCGTCGTATATATGGGTGCGTCTTATAATTGGATGCGTCTAATATACGCGAAAATACGGTAAACAAATTAAGTTTTCTGTTGTAACTGTTCAACTTTTTTTGTATATATATAAATTTGTTTTGAGGAAAAGTATATTATGTGTATTACAGTTTCCATTTAATATAGTAATGTAAACATATATTGAGATATCAGTATGCATCAGTACCATATTGAAATTCATATTGGTTTCAATTCTTCCATATCGATATTTCCCCCAGTTGTCTGTTATAATATAGACTGGTTATGGCACTGTTTTTTGTTCTACAGGAAATATTGATATTATATAAACACCATAACCAGTCGAGCATATGGTTTTGTAATGGGTGGTAGTCAGTCATTGTTGAATAAGCCTGAATCAGATCTTTTACTCAATAAGCAGACAATTAGTACTGTTTGGACTCGCTGTGAACAAATACAGATAATGTTGATTATTTATGGCAAACCAATGTTTGACTTTCATTATGGTTTGCATTAGGATTTGCTCAGTGGAATACATGCATTGCATTGCTGTAAATATTTGTTAACACTTCAACCAGGTTTGCCTCTGTTTGAAGGACACTGGTCAGGCCAAGAATTTAAGATAAATTTCTTTGTAGTCAGAAGGACTATTCGAGCACAACTACAGATTGCACAGGTCCAAAATCTGCCATCAGATACTGTGCAACCAAGTCTTTGTTTGTGCAGTTTGTTTGGAGTAATCAGTAAAACAGATAACATAAACTAGGATCTGCTTGCTCATTATGCAGTGGAAAATCTGGGCCTTTATTGCTTTCAGTTGAATTTGTAAGATGGTAGATATGGTACCCTCCCACCAATGAGCCAATAATGTGAAGCAATGTCTGTGTGTTACATACCAATTGCAGACAAATAATTTATTTTCATTAATACGGTCTTCATTTCCAGTATGTTGTTCATAATTAACATTGAGCCTCCTACCTCACTTCCTAGAGGTAATGGGGCACATGACCCAAATAAGTAAATATCTAGACACAGCCCAGATATGGTCATCTGTTTCTTGTCTGGTTGTCAACATTTGCCTCCCATCACTCTGGAGGCCATATTTTTTATCTGATTTTGATCAAACTTGGAATATAAGTTAATACCAGCAGTATTTCAAATATGTTCAAATATGAGCGAGATCTATACAATTAATGAGGTGATCTTGCATCAGATTGGTTGCGCTTGTTACTACCCTTGAGGCCATTTTGATTAAACTTGGAATAGATGCTAATACATGTGTATGTATTATCAAGATCTAAGACCAGTTTAATAATGACCTAGATTCATGCATACTAATGAGGATTTCTTGCACCTGATTGACTGTTTTTGTTATCGATCTCCCCTGGTATAATGCACCTTGGTATAGCATGATTCCAGATATAATGCAGTACTATTACGGACCCATGACAAAAATCATACTGATGTTCAACAATAAGGGTTGAAAGAAAACTTAGTCTCATATTTTCATTTCTTTTTCAGGCATCATTTTATTTTAAAATTTTGATATTGCTTGTAATACCACTACAGTTACCCAGGAAGGTGAATACTGAAACTCACATGTTTGGGTTACAGAGTTCTTATATTTCAAAATTTATGAAAACCAATTTAAAAAAATTAATAATATTAGTAGCACAATTTCTATACAAATAATTTATAAACGTTTTCAAACTAACTTTAGGGAATGAAATCAACATTTTTGTAATTTATAACTGAAGGAAAAGTATAAAGTGGAAATATTGTTAGAGAAAATGTACATTCACAGGCTAGCAATATTAAACTGTATGCAGTGTTGTACTTAAGGATCAGAATTTCCTTAAATAAGTATAGGTGTTTGCAAGTTTAAATAAGTATAGGTGTTTGCAAGTTTAAATAAGTGTAGGTGTTTGCAAGTTTAAATAAGTATAGGTGTTTACAAGTTTAAATAAGTATAGGTGTTTGCAAGTTTAAATGGGTATCGGTGTTTGCAGGTTTAAATAAGTATAGGTGTTTCTTTTTTCCTCCTGATATTGATTTTGCTCCAGTAAGAACATTTCTTGTCAAAATCATATCTAAGTTTATAAATTTATTTGCAGATAATTATTTATAAAATATTTGTAATGTCTCTGTAAGACTTTTGTCTTAGATATTTTGGCAGCAAGTTTGAATGTTTAGTAAAATATAGTTCGACAGTTGCTCTGGTACTATGTCCATGTTAAGGTACCAGAAACATTTATCATTTATATGTTATCACATGTATTGTGCATTATTTTTTAACATTTCATATATTCTTTACCATTATCAAAAATGATTTGTTATTTATATTTTCATATATAGCTTTTACCCCCTCAAAATACCACAATATGCTTTTTTATGAAATCCAGTTTTAATTACCAAGAGTAAAGAAATTAGTGACATAAAAAAACTTACCAGTGAAATAGAATCTCAGTTCATGTGTGTTAATGTAAACCACAAATTAAAACTTCAGTTGTAAACTTAACTTTAGAATATCTTCCTTGACTTTGCTTATGGGAAATAGGCTTTGCATATTAATTATGATCTTTGGAATTCTTTTTTTTATCAGACTTTAGTAAAATAGGTAAAATTAACATGACATGAAGTTTGGGAGATTGTTTGAATTGGTCTGTGTTCTTATAATACTTCATAAGCTTGCTTAGTAGAAGGATCAGTTGTTAAGTTATGTAAGCCAGGTGAGTGATATTAGGCTCAATTTGGCCTCTTCTTCTACTGTATTTTTAAAAATGAAATCCAGAATATTTGTTATAAATTTAACCACACCCACACCCATCACACACATGTTAAGCACTAACTTGTGCACAGCATATAAAAGAGAAAGGAGAAAAAAGAAAACAATGTGTACATTGAATGTTGTTGGTGTCTAATTACATATTAAGCACATTAATCGCTATCTCATGCAGAAGAAAATGGGAGTTAAGGACACAGTAGGGTATCTGACCTAGGCTGACCTATGTGAGTATCAAATTTGCCGCCCTAGGATTATGCATCCAGTGCTCCTCCAGCTGAGTGGCACCACTGCCTCAGTGCATTAGAATCAATTGTCCATGCATATTATGTTGATACAGAAATAGTTTGATTAGGGTAAGTTAAAGCAATCAAAATAAACTAGGTCACAGAAAATAATTGTCATTCAGGAGAATAAAAATTAATGATTTGGATAATTGTAGTTGGATATTTAGGTCTTTACAAATCTATTAAAGTTTGAAAAATAAATTGGAAAAAGTATTATTCTTGTTAAAATGATCTTGTACCAATTTCAATAAATTTTATTTTAGCATGTGTATGAAGGGAGATCAGGAGGAGTGAGACAGGAGAAGATTTCCACTTCCAGTGGCAAATTTCAGGGATCTGACCCTCAGGTATATCCTCCCAACCCTGTTGGTAAGCCTCCACCTCCATCTGTCAAGCCTTACACACCAGGGATGTCCATCAGTAACAACTTGTCCGAGCTTGACCAGTTGCTACAGGACTTAAACTCGTCTCAGTTTCTGGCCGAGGTTGACAAGAAACACCCACCATGTAAGTATATTTTGCATTAGCACAAGTTCCACTGAGTAGTACTCAAGCACAACCTTTGTGATCTAAGTGTAAGCAGTGGCCATCTTTTCGTTTGATCGTATACTTTACCTATGCAAATGTGAACATTTCTTTTTTTATAATGATGAAAGTGTCTGGAGTTACTGTATGCTAAATCTGGGTCAATGCACATAACTACTAATTATTGGATGAATGAATGAACAACAAAGCCAATGATTTATTGCTGCATTATGTACCAGATCTTAGTACATGTTTTTTGCATTTTTGCTTTTTAAAAAAAATCAGAACTATGATATTAAAAATATGTTTGTCATACTCATTGCATGGCATGTTTGTTATATAAGTTATACATTTGTGCAGCTTTATCTTGGCAGCTGGGTTTCAATTAACCATCTTGCTTGAATCCCTGGGGCAGTGCTATTATTATCTGCCATACAAGAAACAATTTTCCAGTTGGGTATTAAGGGGGGGGGGTAACATTTTGACAGATATAGATGATTCTATTTTTCCAAAGATAAAATGAAAATAGATCAAGTTTCTGTGGCAATATTCTAGATCATTGGAAGCATTTCTATGGAAACAAACTATTTTCTTATGCCTGTAGACTTTTTTAAAACCACTTTCCATGTTTATTAAAGAACATTTATTTAGTAAACTCAGACTTTTTCAGTAAAAGCATGCTAAACTGTCTGCAGGAGATAAAGGCTGAATTAGAACAAATTTATTTGAAGGACAAATAAATAACTACAGAGTCATTAGAGATGGGTTATTTTGGTTGTTTTTGTTAGTTTTAACAGAACTTTAAATGTGTGTTATTCCTTATATCAATCATGCTGAGGAAATGTGAGCTAAGTGCGTTTTCCAAGGGCATGCCTTGGCAGCTGACATGGGTTGGCCTGGCTACATGTAATGGTAGGTACAATCAAATTTCACCATCCTTTACTGAATTCCAGATAATAACAAATGAAGGGAAAACATTGAGTGGAGGTCTTGTTAAAGTTTCAGGGGGATGCTGATTGTGTGATGGAAGCTTCATTAGAAAAGTTATTGATCTTAAACTTGCCTGTAATACAAATGATAATGGTCAGAAATAAATTATTTTAATGTATCATAAACATTATGACCAAGAACTAACAATAAACTTAACACCTTGAGAAACTTTTTCCAACAGTTGTTGAAATCAGAGAAAATTCAGACTTTGCAGGTTAAAATGAAATAACCAAAATGGGTAATTACTACTGTAAGCGCCATCGTATTGTGAATTTCACAACCATTACTTAATAAATTGGTGCAGAAAAATTTAGAAAGTTAAGGTTTATGCAAAGTTGTGTTTTCAGTCAAATATAAATACAAACACAAAAAAAAATTGCAGAAAACTAACTACTGTCTGTGCTTGCTTGTAAGTTGAGTCTGACTGCAAACTGCAAAGATCCAGATATGCCATTGCATAATTCACCGGCTGATATGGGTCTGTGCAGTTTGTTTGGAGTAATCAGCAGAGTGTAGGGCATCAGGAGCAGCAATCAAAGTTCAGTGGTGTCAGGAGCACTGGAAAATGGTCACTGGCAGAGGAGCACTAATTAGACAATCAGTGGCATCCAGAGCACAAGTCAGACAAAGTTCATTTGTGAAGCTGCAAGATCATCCAAAATGGAAAAAAAATTCCTACTTGAAAAGGAATTTTTGTCCTTTTGATTCTTCCCAACACACTTCTATCTTGAAGGCATAAACTTTCTCTGAACAATTATTTTCTGTTTTACATGGGGTATATGCTATACATGAGATACATTAAGGTGCAAATACATTGATATACATTGCAAATACATTGATATACATTATGCATGCAGGTTTAAGAACTGACTTCATTAAAAGTTAACTTTTTCATTCATAAGAATGGCTGAACAAAATTATAATTATAATAATGTTACGTGTTTAGGCTCTTACAAAATGTACAAGAAAAAAGTGAAACAAAATTCTTTGTAAAATTTAACAAATAATTTATTTCCCTTGAAAAACAAGGTAAAAATGGGAAAAAGAACTTAGGGTTCTACAAATCAAATCCAAAAATAATCCAAGAATTAAAAAATAGAAATCCTGGTAATAAAAAGTACTAATGAAACTGAGTTTGAATCCCGATGAACTCCAAAATCGAAGGCAATGACATATGCTGTGGTCAGCGTCGTACTGATGTGTCAAAAGTTCTTTGTTGAATCACAGAAAACAATATTCCAGTTTTTGAATTCTTTGTAAATTTCTATAAATGTCTTTGTCCAAGAATTATATAATGCAAAACGGATGCCTGGATGTGGGTCAATCCTCTGTAAAAACCTAATTGATACATGTTATTTGTCACATACTCCAAGTATGGCCTCAATTTCATTTTATGAATCTTAATCTGAGAAAGAATAAAAAATAAATTAAAAAAAGTTGTTAGCACAACTCTTACTGGTTCTGAATCAAAATCAGGAACTAAGTCAGCATTAGATAAAATGTTTCTATTATTAGTTGTGTACTACTGAATTAAATTTCTGGACATTGTCAAATCCAGGAAATAAAAGTACATGACAATAACATGTAATGGAATAAAATATTTAAAAAAACTAGCAAACAAACAATTAAATTAAATCAGATATAAATTAAATCAGTTGTATATAAGAATAACCACATTCAAATGGGAATCAGGTTACGACAGGAATAATAGTACTAGGTTAGAAAAACTGGAATGTTAATCATTGTTTATTGTGTTCAGCATACAATTATATTTAGTTTATCTGTTCAGCTATAAAGTGTTTAACATAATACACTATATTTCATCTGATGGCATGGCACTGTGATATAGGTCTGACTTTCTAGAAAATTTTGAATAAATCCCAAAACATACACTTAGGATAATTCAGCACACAGCAATGAAACTCAATTTATATTTATGTTCATATGTAATGCAAACTTAGTTTTCATGGAACAGTTCAATGCCAGTTAGGTTTCTTATCATCATAGTCAAAGTCTTTTTGTTCAGTACATTTATCTTTATGCTCAAAGTTCACTATTTTCCATCACACGTTCCTTTCCACTCTTTAATTATAATGATATATCATCACTAAAAGGTGTGTTGTATACCACCATGGTCCTGTCTTCAAGATCAATGTCAGTTCAGTATTTTAGGTTTCAATGACCTTTCCCTTGTGCTGTATAACTTGAGATATGTTTAAGGTAAATCACTTTAATTTTGCTTATATATTATCGCTAGAAGATGTAATGCATTCCACATCTGGAGTATTGTGCTCAAGATCAAGGTCCCAGGTCAATATTTTAAGGTTTTGTTTGATTCTTCTTTATGTAATACAAGTTGTTTGAGATAATGAGGGATGGACCATGGTATACTTAGGCTTTTAAGTTTGATGTTAACTCATGAACTACAGTTCTTTTTATCTTCGAAGGTCAAGGAGACTGATAATTTTTTTCAAAGCTTTCTTTTCTGCATTCTTACTCTGATATTTTTTAGATAAGGCTATGTAAATGTTGATTTTAATTTCCATGCCCAGTTATTTTTAAGGTGTGTGACAAAAGTTACCATCACTTTTCATTATTGTGTATTTTTGCCACCTAGATATGTGTTACCATGGGGATGGAGGCACAAAAATTCAATGATTTTGCTTTTTCTTCAAAAATAGCATTGATATTTTCAGGATCACTTGTTTATGTTCACAAAAACTTCCTGTTTTTGTCTTGGCAATTTTTTCCCCATCAATTTCTTATTTCTCCATCTGGATGAAGTGTTCAGGAGCATGTAACTACAAATATTATAACAACATGGAATGACTTGCTATCCTAACATTTAAATTATGGTCTGGAGAGTATCCAGTTAAAAACATGTTGATGGATTTAACTCCAGTGGTCTACCAGTGTAATTCAAGTTTGCGAAAATTTACCATTTTTTTGTATTTGCTTATGATGGATACGCTTGATAAGATTTGGCAAAGAGACAACTCCTACATTGCTGTTGCATGCGCATGTGAGTAATGCATATCAGTTTGAATGTCAGGTTGAATTCGCTCCTTGCTCAGAATCTGTATTATGTTTCAGTGTTAATGCACATGCTGCATTATGTTTCAGTGTTAATGCACATGCTGCATTGTGTTTCAGTGTTAAAGCACATGCAGCATTATGTTTAAGTGTTAAAGCACATGCAGCATTATGTTTCAGTGTTAAAGTACATGCAGCATTATGTTTCAGTGTTAATGCACATGCAGCATTATGTTTCGGTGTTAATGCACATGCTGAATTGTGTTTCAGTGTTAAAGCACATGCAGCATTATGTTTCAGTGTTAAAGCACATGCAGCATTATGTTTCAGTGTTAATGCACATGCAGCATTATGTTTCGGTGTTAAAGCATATGCAGCATTATGTTTCAGTGTTATTGCACATGCAGCATTATGTTTCAGTGTTAATGCACATGCAGCATTATGTTTCAGTGTTAAAGCACATGCAGCATTATGTATCATTGTTAAAGCACATGCAGCATTATGTTTCAGTGTTAAAGCACATGCAGCATTATGTTTCAGTGTTAATGCACATGCAGCATTATGTTTCAGTGTTAATGCACATGCTGCATTATGTTTCAATGTTAATTCACATGCAGCATTATGTTTCAGTGTTAATGCACATGCTGCATTATGATTCAGTGTTAATGCACATGCAGCATTGTTTCAGTGTTAATGCACATGCAGCATTATGTTTCAGTGTTAATGCACATGCAGCATTATGTTTCAGTGTTATTGCACATGCAGCATTATGTTTCAGTGTTAATTCACATGCAGCATTATGTTTCAGTGTTAAAGCACATGCTGCATTATGTTTCAGTGTTAATGCACATGCAGCATTATGTTTCAGTGTTAATGCACATGCTGCATTATGTTTCAATGTTAATTCACATGCAGCATTATGCTTCAGTGTTAGTGCACATGCAGCATTATGTTTCAGTGTTAATGCACATGCAGCATTATGTTTCAGTGTTAATGCACATGCAGCATTATGTTTCAGTGTTAATGCACATGCTGCATTATGTTTCAGTGTTAATGCACATGCTGCATTATGTTTCAGTGTTAATGCACATGCTGCATTATGTTTCAGTGTTAATGCACATGCAGCATTATGTTTCAGTGTTAATGCACATGCAGCATTATGTTTCAGTGTTAATGCACATGCAACATTGTTTCAGTGTTAATGCACATGCAGCATTATGTTTCAGTGTTAATGCACATGCAGCATTATGTTTCAGTGTTAATGCACATGCTGCATTATGTTTCAGTGTTAATGCACATGCTGCATTATGTTTCAGTGTTAATGCACATGCTGCATTATGTTTCAGTGTTAATGCACATGCAGCATTATGTTTCAGTGTTAATGCACATGCAGCATTATGTTTCAGTGTTAATGCACATGCAACATTGTTTCAGTGTTAATGCACATGCAGCATTATGTTTCAGTGTTATTGCAGATGCAACATTATGTTTCAGTGTTAGTGCACATGCAACATTATGTTTCAATGTTAGTGCACATGCAACATTGTGTTTCGCTGTTGACACATTAACCCCTGGAGCTTTTTGTCATTTTTGCCTGAAAATCAAGTAGGAACCACATTTTGAAAGCTATTTCTGAATAGACTCGAAAACACCAAATCCCCGGTCATCTTTCAATAACATACTGCCTAGTTGTGTTAGAAACATCATTTTTTTGTTTGGCTATTTGACTCGTGCATGAGCAGATAAGTAAAAGTTTTTAGTGTTTTTTGCTAAACGGAGCCATTATTTTTTTTATGGAGACTGTAAATGCCCATCTTATCCTACTTTTTACAAAGGCTCATTTGCCTGTTTGCAGTTCATACCAATTTGACTTAGATCTGAGACCAAAAAGTCTAAAATCCCGACACAAAATCAAATTTTGGGTTTTAAAAAGTTGGGTCCAAAAAATGAGGTTTTTCTATCTGTATTTTGTAGTGCAACTAGATATTCTAGATTGTTTGGTATCATTGTAGAGCTACATCTGCCTACCTTTCTATGATACCACCCACTTTAGTGTATCATGCATGACCATGATGCTACAGATCTCAGCAGTAGGCCACCTCCTGCCCCGTAAAGTCGTCGCTAGGGGTTAATGTGTTAATGCACATGCAACATTATCTTTCAATGTTAATGCACATGCAGGATGTTGATACATGGTAAAACTTACTTCAGGTCCTAATTGCCTGTCATTTTTATTATCACTGATTCAGATGTTTTTCAATAAGTAAAATAATATTCTCTGGAAGACTGAGCAATAAAATGATTAGATTGTATTCAAACACATACTTTACACCTTTTATTTGCATACTGTTTGCTTCAGTGTAACCTTTTATGGGAATGTACCAACAGAATTAAATAGCCATCAAAATAATTGATTGCAAACATTTAATTGTGAGTTACAGTGGGGCCCAAGTTGGCCGAGTGTTCTAAGTCTCTCACCTTTACAGATCACTGACATGTTACCTCAGTTTGCACGAGTTCAAGTCTCAGGCTATTTGATTAAGTTTGCCAGTAGCTTGCTGATTGTCAGTAGTTCTTTGTGGGGTTTCCCTGGGTTCTTTCTCCACTAAATGTACTGGCCACCATGTGTAGCCTATATGTGCTGCAAAATAGCATTAAACCATTGACAAGCAAACTAGTTACAGTAGGTTTACAGTATGCCTTTACAGTTTTAGTGGTTGAACAGAATCAATGACAATTACAACATCTATTTCTGTTATTATTATTATTATTATTATTATTATTTGTCAAAACAGCAAAGAATATTCCAAATGGGTCAGGTCGTGCACCACCTCCAGTAGCTCCAAAGCCAAATCGTGACAGAGCTTTAAACAATGCCAGTGTAGATTCTCTTCTGGACCAGCTAGAATGTGCAGTCCCATACATGCCACATACATACAGGGAAGACAACTCAATGCCTCCACCGCCTTCAAATGCTGGGGACCAAGGGGGATATCCCATGTAAGTATGATGTTGACTATTATATAAAGATTTTGGCTGGTGGGTCTTCATCTGACAGGTATTTTCCCAATCATTTGCAGACATGTTGAGCATTAAGTCAGAGGTGCAACCACAGTCTCTCAGCATGAGAAAAAACAGGGTTCCCATGCTACCAGGAAGTTGGGAAAAATTTCGGAGAAATGATAATTTTTTTCCTGACCGTGAAAAGTCCTTGAGTTTTGCAAATATTTACAAAAGTCTGGAAAACCCCAGGAATTTTCCTCACAACATGATGCCTGAAACAATTATGTAATTGAGTCGTAACTGAACTAATTGTGAGTTAAATTTATCAAGTTCTAACCAGAATATTAGGAGGTTGGAGTATGGATCATTTGGGTGCATGCCATCAATATATTTGTTGAGACAATCCAAACGCTCAGTGGATTAGATTTGTCTAGTAGACTTTTTGTTTCACAGACAGTTCGATATCCATATTTTATTTATTTATTGGGAAGGTATGAAAACCACTCTAGCATCACAAGAGGCCAACATGGTGACGTTAAAGCATAGCCGCTTTGCGGATGGGCTAGCAAACTTAAACAATGTTAAATCAAGTTATACCTACATGAAGTCAATATGAGAATTAATTATTTTCTCGGAAATGGCAAGTATTAAAATCGTTATGTCTTTAATCTGCTGAAAGACAATAAAACTAATGCGTTGATGAAATTTGAGCTGGTACTAGCGATTTTGATTGCAAGTCGCACGAGCACACAAAATCTCACAACTGTCATTTTCAAATATTGTTGAAAAAAATATTAAATAAAAGTCGTATACTGGTTGTAATAAAAATATGAAAACAAAAGAGCACAAAATTATCTATATTTATTCCGAGACCAACTTCCAGAGTTGTGTTGTATCACATGACTATCACATTGACATGTGCTCTCTTACTCCAGGAGCATCGAATCATGGAACCAGACTACTGTGCTTGATTTGATCAGAGTTTCCTGTAGTTGTTCTCAAAATAAATGCATTGAGAAGTATATGTTCTTTCTGGTTTTTCCAAAAGGTGTCAGGGGGCCCCGAGTGGTCTAAAGCGCTCACCATTATGGACCACTGCCATCTCACCTCTGTCTGCGTGAGTTCGAGTCTTGGATTCGGCCAATGTAGTTACGTGGGAAAGCTTGCCAGTAGCTTCTCGCGTGTCAGTGGTTTTTCCGGGGTTTTTCCGAGTTCTTCCTTCACCATAAATACTGGCTGCCATATATAGCCTCTCTTCTGCTGAAAAATAGCATTAAACCCTACAACAACAACAACAAACAAAAGGTGTCAGACTTTCATTTAATATAATTCAAATTTTTTACAACGACATTTAAAAAGGAGTTTGTTGATGATATCACAAGACTACTGGACTTCCAATGTTGTTGTTTGAGAGTTGCGAAGTCATGTGACTATTAACACAAATGGTGAATATAGGGTCAGGTTTCATCTGTGCCAAATTTCATTTAGGCTGTCAGTGGATTAAAGACATAATGATTATAATACTTGCCATTTTGGGAAAATAAACAATTTTCTTATCGATTCATGCAGGTATAAGTCAATATAACATAGTTTAAATTTGCTAGGACAGCTGGCAGATTCCACATTTTTTTATACCATCATGTTGGCCAATTCTGTGCACCGGGTAATTCTGCACAGCAATTATGTCATTTCTATAAACATTGGATCACTTGTTATTTTGGGTCAAAAATCAATTTTGTATCAAGAAAAATGATCGCAATTTAATATAGAAAAGTGATATTCATAAAGTGTACAAAAATATCCAGCATTTCGACTAGAAATGCATATGAAAATGTGATTTCTAAATGTCAACATAAAGATCCACTCCATGACCTTCTTGAACTGGTAACCCAGAAAATCCGATTTACTATGTATCTTTTAGGATCATACAAATAAGTACATTATACAAACGATAGAAATGTATACCTTAAAACAATACTACATTTTAATCTAAGTTTCCATTTTTGCAAGTTGTCCCACACGTACAAAATCATCTGCTTCCCAACGTGTCAACTTGCTGCTACAATATAAATTCTCAAGAAATTCACCAGCGTATAGTCTGTTTCTAAATTCTTTAGTAATTTTTCCCCATCAGCAAGACGTTGTAAACACATTACATCTTATTCATTGTTTTTTCTCTTCCACATTATAGATTATTTTTTTAATAAAATGTTGAACTTCACAAACTTTTTTACAAGATTGGTTTTGTTTACTTAATATGTCCTGCTTTTTATTGGCATTATTACAGTGAATTTTGTAAAACTAGCTATAAACCTGACCTAATTGCTTGACTGAAATGCTGACAGAAACAGTCCAAAGTAATGCATTTCATTTCTATTGTATGATTAATAAATATTACATCTTTTCAACACTGTGCTCAGAATAGGCTGACATATCACAAGTTAGGAAAACACGAGGTTTGTGTAACCTGTGTCCAAAATTAATATCATTTTGAACAAAATATTCTGGTGACAATTGCCTCTTTTCAAATGGTAACCATTGCAGTATTTTATTTTCATCAATCGGTCGAATTCAGTATGTGTTTTGCCTCAGTATTGGAGAAGGAAACCTTAAGTATGTAGACGTGCCCAACAGTATTGTTTGTTATTGCTCAGAACCCACACTCCATCCTAACTGTCCAAATGTGAAAAATGGGGTTGAAATATTCTGAGGAAACCTGGATTAGAAAAATTTTGAATCTCTAAGCTGGTGCAAAACTATTACACAGTGATGTGTAGCTTGAAGCACTGGTTTCAGATCTTAAAAAGAACTAATGAGAAATAGGAAATTGTCATCCCTTTTATTATATATTAAAAAATGATAAGACCCCATGTATCAATAAAGGTTTTGGGACTGGTTTATTGAACTACAAAAAGACAAGTTGATGTTACAGAAAATTCATTCCTTGTTTACACACCAATATACAGTTTTGAAGGTCTTTTGTCAAAATTTAAATCAACCCTATTGTAAATGTCTTTAAATGATGGAATTTTTAGCCAAATCATCTTAATTAGTTTAGGTTGGTTGAAAAATGTTGTTTGAGATTTTATTGGCACACATAAATTCAGGGTTAAACTCTTTTTCATTGCAAGATAAGATTCTAATACTTTGCATATATTGTTTTTTTTCTTTCTCATACTGTGATAGGACATGTTTACTTTGTATAACATGCACATATATTGCTCTAGAATTCTTTAGAGTTAAAGGTTTGAAAGGAAACAAAATAATTTATGCTCATTATGTTGTTTCCACGTGGCAACATAATGCAGGTCAGCAAAATAAAGTTAGAATTTGTATTCTGTACATTGAAATGGCTTTAAATGCCAATTTATGGGAATATAATAAGATGTTTCATGTGACTCATTTTGTAGTTTTGTACATGATCATCTTTTCTGACACGTTTTGGTGAGTCTTGAAAGAAAAACATCTTCAGATTTGGAAAATGCATGTTTTATAATCCAAAATGTTCTTTAATTCCATTCAGCAATGGTCATATGTTAACCTTGAAAAAATTAATTTCAACCTGGAATTACCTGGAAAAGACCTGGAAATTTATATTTAGAAAAGCATGGGAACCATGAAAAAAGTAAACAGAGTCAAGATTGCTTTCTTTCACTCTGGATTAAATTTTTGAAAAGGTAAATGACAGACTGAATGTTGCTAAGAACAAAGTTCCACTTCATCAGTCTGGAAGATTTGTCTGGTTTCAGATCACTTTCTTGCTTAGTTTGCATTTCTTGTCTTAACAGATTTCACTCACATATTCATTTTTAAAAACTTCATAAGGGTATCATTGTCAAATGTTACAAATGCAGTAAATAATTACTAATAAATAATTGCAAAGTTTTTGAGATTATTTTTGGTAAGGTCTTACAATTTGTAACTGCCCTCGGGATTGACCAGAAGAGATCAGTTGATGGCCTCTTGTCCATCATCCATCTCTGCTAGCTCAAGTATGGTATTGCTGCCCTTCCTAAACTGCTTAAAGTAAAGAATTGCTTAAAAAATTGCTATGAAACTTTACACACATAATAACTTCATGGTCAAGATCTTCATAAATGAAAATGGTGCTACTGTGTCATCAAATATAGCTGCCACAATAGCCATTTTAAAAACCTTGTCATCGCAATTCCTTCTGAAGGGATGAACATGGGGTTTACAACAAAAGACTTCTTATGATGTCTAGTTGGTCCTGCATGAAAATAGTGCTGATCTGACATCCAGTATTGCTGCCACTATGGCAGCTTTGAAACTCTTGTTATCACTACTCCCTCTGGCTGGAAAGTCATTGTGACATTGGGTTTTAGCCAGAAGATTTTGTATAATTGTGTTTGTACACACACAAAAAGAGGGCTGATACATCATCCAGTATGATCACCATGCCATCCATATTGAAAATCTCGTTATTGCTACTCCATCTAAACAAACAATCGTATCGATAATGGGTTTCCACTGAATAATCGTGATGTTTAGCTGTTTCTCAGTGACAGTAGTCATTGCAGCCATCTTGAAACTCTTCTTGTCACATCGCCTCCTAAAAGGAAAGTCATATCAATGGGATTTTCACAGAAAGCTTCTTACAGTGTCTAGTTGGTCATGAATGAAAATTATGCTGATTCTGCATTCAATATGGCTACCATGATGGCCATTTTAAAAATCTTGTTCTTACGGTCATATCAACATATGGTTTTCACCAACAGACTTATGATACCTAGTTGGGCCTAAATAAAAATGATGTGCCACAGACATCCATTATAGTTATTGTGTGCAGGCAATTATTTTGGCATGTTTTACTCTATTTTCAGCTCATATAAACATTTAATTATTTTTTTCCACTAGGGCAACCAACATAGTGAACTACTCTTATCTTCCGGAGACTGCAAAACAAGTTCCTCCAAAAGAGCCCCAGGTGGCCTCTACTGCCACGCGAGAGCTAGATGACCTGATGGCCTCGTTGTCAGAGTTTAAGGTGAGATCTGACTTCTTTTATTTGTATAATATCTGTATCATTTCTGCTTTTTCCCAGTTTTCTCTTCTTTTTTACTTCGTCTTCTTACACTGTGAGGGCAAGAGAACATATAAATACTAGTAATAATTCCCTTTGCCCCTCTGTACAATGTAACCTTGTGTGCAGAAAAATGTCTCAACTGGCATTCAGGCTAAGCGAGGTTATGTTAAGGACCTGTGCTTGTGGTGTGTTGAGCATCTGTGAACAACTGATGCTTTACAGTTCTAAAAAGTGATTGGACTAATTACATTAAATTTAGCAGTGTGTAATCTAACATTATGGGATTTGAGAGTTGTACAATCAATACCGATCCATCAAATATAGTCACATTTCTTCTCCATAAAGACTGATTAAGATTTGAACACACTAGAATGCAGCCTGGTAGGAAGACCTTTCAAATTTGTACTAGTGATGCTGATCTGCCCTCAGATATGGCCACTGTTACTAAAAATATAAAAACTTGAGATCACTTCTCCAAAAGTGCTCAACATATTTTGACCAAATTTGACAGCAACCTGGCTTCAGGTTTATACAGCCTATGCTAATCCCTAATCAGATATGGTTGCTGTTACTAAAAATGTAAAATCATCCAACAAGTTTTCCAGAAAAACACTGGACAGAATTTGATCATATTTAATGTAATGCATCTTGGAAGAAGACCTTTCAGATTTATGCAAATGATGCCAATCCATCATCAGATATGACAACCATCATTAAAAGTAGAAAAACCTTTAAACCACTTCACCAAAATTGTTAAATAGAATTCTGTCATAGTTGATAGGAAGCATCCTGGCATGAGGACTTTTCAGACTGAAACAAATGCCAGCAAATATCGCTGCAAGAAATAAAATTAGAAATCTATTTTAGACAACTTTCCAAGAACCACTGATAAGAGTTTTACTAACTTATAGAAATCATCCATGAACATAAATTATCCCCAGGCATTTTACAGACTTTCAGTACCCAATAAATAATATAATAAAATATGGATGAAGACACAAAAACTAAAGAAACCTAAAAAGAAATTGAACTTCTATGCAATTAAGAGCTTTGGAAGAAATTTCAACAGCATGCATTTGACTCATTTCTTTGTCTAATGCTCTTGAATTTGGTTATTAGGCAGATGTCAGCCAGGCCACTTGAGCCTCCTGCCTAGCTTGATAGATTGTTTCCATATTTGATTGATGTTCCTAACAATTGAAAATGTGTATTTTATTTCATAGTGAAACGCTGATAATATTAAAAAAGCTATGAACGTTTTTATTCCCCATCAATTGAAAATAGGATCATCATTTACTTTTTTTAAGTTGCACAAGTGATGCTGATCACAATCAAATATATGACCATCATTACCAAAAAGTTGAAACCAAGTCCGAAACCATCATACTATCTCAATTTTGATTTGCTTACTCTCCTTGCAATTGGCTGTCAGGGATATATCAACCAGGTGAGTGATGTCAGGTCCGCTTTTATTCATCTCCTTTTTGCATGTAGCGGGTTCGAACCCTGGCCAAGTCATACCAGAAACTTATAAAAATGGTACTAACAGCTGCCTCGCTAAGCACTCAGCATTAAGAGGTTAGTGTTAGTACTGGTCAGCCTGCTGTCAGGATAATGTGTCTGGGTGGGACAGACACTATAAAATGCCACTCTGCAGACATCATAGCAATATGGCTGAAAAATTGTTAAAGCTATATTAAAAATCCAAATCACGCACACTCATTTTTGTAAGTATCTTTTTGCTCTATATCAGATGACAGGCAATGCACCCAGAGGCGGGACACCATCCTCAGCAAGCAGTCAACTTGCTCGCTCTCCATCACCTGGCAGTGAGCCAAATTATGCCAAACCATACAAAAGCCGAAACTTGTCGCAAGGTGGAGTATCTCCGACGCCATTATCTTCCAGCACCCAGATGCACATGGAGGAGCAAATGTCAGAGCGCATGGAGCACCATGTGCAGCATCATCAACAGTCCGGAGAGCTAGAGTCCATGTTGGGAGACTTACAGTCAAACCTGGACCGCCAGGGAGTCAGTGCCAAGACCAAGGGACTGTGTGCCGCTTGTAATAAAGCTGTTGTTGGACAGGTACATATCATGTTTGTCATGTATTGGCTTCACTGTTGTTTGCAGGCAAGACATACTGTTCAGCACATCAGTAAGATGAATTTTGTGAGGATTTCCATGCAAATTCAGCTCTGTTTTTTGTTTGTTTGCTGACCTATAGTTGCTGCCTTCAGGTACATTGTGCATAATTGTAAAGTATGGGGGAATGACCAAAAAATCTGATTTTGCTGTGAACTCTAAACATTGCATAGACCCAAATTTATTTTAGATATTACATAAACATAACTGGGGCCCCGAGTGGCCGAGTGGTCTAAAGCACTCTCCATCATGGATCACTGCCATCTCACCTTTGTCTGCGTGGGTTCGAGTCTCGGGCTCGGCCAGTGCGGATATGTGAGAAAGCTTGCCAGTAGATTCTCGTTGGTCAGTGGTTCTTTCCCGGGTTTTCCCGGGTTCTTCCTCCACCATTAATACTGGCCGCCATGTATAGCCTATCTTGTGCTAAAAAAAGAGTGTTAAACCCTATAACAACATCAACAACATAAACATCACTAAAATTCATTTCAAGAACAATTATTTCACTTTATGAGAATATGCAGATTTTAAATATGAGCTTTTGTAAAACAGGGTTTTAAACGTGCATCTATTGCTATTTTGCACTGTTTTGACACAAACCTAATAAGTTCCAGTGTTTATTTCAGAAGAAATCACATTTATTTTGGCATTATAGGATTGTAAACTACTTGCAAGGTTTACTGACCTTTGAAATTGAAGAGCTTGACAATGTGCAATGCTTTGTACCTTTGAAACTGAAGATCTGAAACCGGCATGTTCCATTGAGATTGGACAATTTCGTGTTTTGCAAAAAACTCATGTAGACACGTTTTTGTGAAGAAGTTTACTTATTATAAATTACAGTCAAGACCTGTATTGTACTGACTTCAGCAAGTAATCACAGCATAATGGAGACATTTGTTTGGAACTATTTAATTAGACTCTTATCATGCATGTCCGCAGAGCTAGTCTGCATTGGGATAATATCCAAAACTGGATAGTAAATCGCCAATTTGGGTTAATGGTGATGGTGTGTTTTGATACTGTAAATTCATACTTTTATGGGTATCAGTATTTTATGGTTTTGCAAAAAAAATTATCATTTGATGAATATGTGGAGGCAGTGCTTGTCTTTTTGAAGTTATTGTTTGTTTAGCATTAAAATTTGTGGTTCACAATGACCATGAAAATTGGCAGTCCACAAAAAGTGTATTCACAGTATGCTAACTGTACTTCTGTTGTACTAATTTGTCGTATTAATTATTGGCCCACATTGTGATGATGGAGCCTCATAGTAATTGCCTTGGCTGTCTGTATGTCTGCCTGGTCACACTTCTTGTAACCACCTTATCCTTTCAAACATAACATAATTGGATGCTATTTGGAAGTTGAATTGCCTCGTACACGTAGATTTGCCTTTTTTGGTTTTATCTATTCACCTCCAATTTGGGTTGAGTTTTTTCCTTTCTCAATCAGTTTTATATCTCCACCACAGTAGATCCTTGTAATCTGGAACAATTCAATATATTCTGATTGTATTTTGATGAGTATAGTGTCTTATTGACCTAGAGGTGTCTGGTATAGTTTTATCTTGTTTATAAGAGTTATGGCCCTTTGATTGCCTGTACTCCTGACTTGTGCTTCAACAGCTTAAAGTTTACCAAGGATTGTTGGATTTTGACCTAATTTAGCATGCAGCTCTATAATGTGACCTTGGGCAAATTAGATTTCAAGCATTCTATGAAATCTTTTACAGGACTTATGAATCCTGATTGTTCTCCTGGCTTTCATTTCCTTAGCACAACTTTGCTAAGGATTGTTGGACTTCATTAAAACTGGCCATGCAAGTTTATGTGGACAGGACCTTGAATGAATTCAGTTTTCAGCATTCCTTTACATCATTTACAGAGTTGTACTTCCTGATTGCCATTCATTTTGACTTTTGGTTTATGCGGTATTACTTTACCAAATATAGTTGTATTTCTCCAATTTAGTTTTCAGTTTTGTATTGATGAGAATTTTAATGGGTTTGATTTCAGTATTCATGAATGCCTATTTACCTAATGTTTCTTTCAAATGTAAGTTCTGCTGTTTAAGGCCCAGTCTAGTAAATTGTATTAAGCATGATCTTTTGCATGGATGACAGCTCTGGTTATCATGGGACTCTCTAGGATACCCTGTAATTAAAATAGATTTCATAACATAATATAGTATGAGTGATTTTTCATAAAATGATACATATTTTTTGCAGGTCATTACTGCTCTGGGGAAGATATGGCATATTGAACACTT
The DNA here is from genome assembly GCA_028554795.2 of Sinohyriopsis cumingii. Lineage (NCBI taxonomy): Eukaryota > Metazoa > Mollusca > Bivalvia > Unionida > Unionidae > Sinohyriopsis > Sinohyriopsis cumingii. The sequence continues at coordinate 49,499,856 of CM068842.1, read as the reverse complement.
CATATGTGCTCACTGCAAAGACCCTCTTGGTACTCAAAACTTCTATGAGAGAGATGGTGCAGCCTACTGTGAAAGAGATTACCATTCGATATTTGCCCCTCGCTGTTTTTACTGTAATGGGCCGATTGTGGATGTAAGTTGTTGTAATTGCTAACACATGTATGCACACACATGGACGTTTAGATGAAATATTTAGTTGAGAGACATATCTACAAATTGGATCACCCACATAAATGCAATTTATAACTAACACACGAAAATTGATAACCATCAAAATATATGAATACGCAGTAATTAGTCATTTGCCAGCATTTATGACAAAGACTTTCATGCAGTTTATTTTAGTTGCATAGCAATATGTATCTGTGCTTTTTTCCAGAAATGTGTGACAGCACTAAATAGAACTTGGCATCCCGAACACTTTTTCTGTGCCCAGTGTGGACGCCCGTTTGGAGAGGATGGCTTTCATGAAAAAGATGGCAAAGCCTACTGCAGGTATGAGGATTGATCTTTGTTTTGGTGCATTTATAGACCTTCATTTTCACTGATAACATTTTTGGAAACCGGAAAGCAAGGCAAATCAGATCCATTGGTTTCTTTGTTATGATAATGTTAACATTCACCATTTAATAAAAAAAGCCATCTTATATTAATCTATTCGGCCTGACATTAAAGACTTTATGTTTGTCATTTTATGCTTCTCTATTTTGCTTTAAAAACATTTGTTCTTGCATGGTTAAGAACAAATGCACCTTGTACTAAAAACAGGGTAGTGATAGAGTATGGACAGACTATAATTTCATTAATGTTTTCTGGATTACTTGTATAGACAAGATCAATGTTGGTTGACGTATGGTTTTTAATTTTTTAAGTTTTATTATTACATTGATCAGAGTACTTGAAGTCTGTTGTTATAATTTGTGAAAGGGTGTGGGTTTGAATCCTATGAATGGATCAGTCCAGGTTACTATGGTGTAATCTTGGACATGGCACTCCAATTGATTAGAACAGAATAAATTGTATTGCTGTGCCATAAAACATGGAAATAATTCAAACCAAATTAAAAAATTGCTTTCTCCTATGATGGATCATCATGATAGTCTAAACGGTAAATCAGAAAATAAAAATTATTCTAATATTTTCCAGTCATAATGTTTCTTTTTTATAAATTTTTTTCAGGGCTGATTACTTTGAAATGTTTGCTCCAAAATGTGGTGGATGCGGAAGGCCAATTATGGAGAATTATATTTCAGCATTAAATAGACACTGGCATCCAGACTGTTTTGCATGTTGGGTAAGTTTGAAACTGAAATGACCTATTGCAGAAGAAAACAAATTTATGTAAAAGGTCATTATGTCACAGGAAGTTTGAAATTGTGGAAAGAAAGCAATCTATCTCCATTCTTTGGGTATTAAAAGTTTTTGACATAGGATAAATTCCCCATTTGACAATATTCTATGCAGATTTCTCATTTAGAAAAATGACGGCTACAGTAGCCTTTGCTATACACCAGATCTGTGAATATATGAAGAGCAGTATTAAAACCATGCTCAGTAAGGTTGAGGCCCAATGACAGTCACATCCTTCTGGCTGTTCATCTCTACACCCATGAGTAATTTCATTTCCACAAGAAACAAACAATCACTGGGAATCCTGGATTTTAAAGAAATTTGGTATGCAGTTTTATATTCATAAGTTCTGAAAATAGTTCATTTCAGTTTCTCTCTTGTAATTTAGAGGAGTTATGGCCCATCATTGTTTATGCTGCTGAACTCTACCTGGGATTGTTGTATTTCAGCCAAATATAGTATCCAGCTCTATACTGATCAGATTTTGGATGTGATTTTAAACATTTTGTGACCACAGTTGCTGGAGTTATGCCCCCTAGTCACTTAACAATCTGTCTGTAGCTTCCTCATTATAATATTCCCTTAGAATTTTTGGATTTCTGCCAAACTTGGTTCATGGTATTATGTTGAAGAGAAGAGTTTGATTTCCAGTGATCCACAGCACCATTTACATGAATTAATGTTCCCTGATTGCCATATCCTGACTTGGGTTTGCAGAAGGTAACCTTATTGAGGTTTGTTGGGCTCCAACCCGATTTGGCATGTGGCTTTATATTGATGCAGTAATCTGTTGCCCAGATAAGTAGGGCAAGTTGAAAAACCTGCCAATCAATGCACTTCACCTTACCCATTTGGGCAATCTTTTTTTCTGGTGAAATATTTGTAGTTGCTTTATACCAAGATATCATCTGTAACTATCCGTTTCAGTATTCTCACAGTTGCAATTGGACGTTTTAATCTCAGCAATTGCTGTAATGAATAAGAGTATATTTATTACCCGAGTCAGAGTAGTTTAGAATGGGTTTACCAAAACTGTCAATCAGTATCAAACTGATCGCATTGATAAAATACTGATGGATATGTTTACATTATGTCATGTATTCTGGGAAGAATTTTGTCCGGTGAATATTTGATGAAGCAGTCTTTTTTTTGGTAGGAAGCCAATTTTCAGAATGAGTGTAAACAATCGTAATTTGCTTTGATATGAGGTCCTGTGAAAATTCTCTGGTTATGTGCTAAAAATGCTCTGGTTATGTGCTGTCTGTGTCTGTGGACAAATGAAAACCGTTTGAGAATTTTTTCGCAACCATTCAGACAGAAAGAGTAGTAATGACAAGATTTTAAAGATAGCCTCTGTATGGTGGCCATGTTGGATGTCAGATTGGCATAATTTCATTTACTACTAACTGGACATCGTAAGAAGTTTTCTAATGAAACCCCATGTCAGTATAACTTTCTGTTCAGGTAGAGTTGACAACAAGATTTTTGGCCTGTTGGGATTGGCATTATATTCGGGCCAGCAAGACATTATAATAGTCTTTAGCGAAAACCATATGTTAATAGGACCATCCTATGGGAGGGTTAGCAAAAAATATATTTTCCAGAATGCCCATTGTAGTGGTATTGTAAGATGTCAGATCAGTACCATTTTCATTCAGGACCAAATAGACTGCTTTAAAACCAACAAGACATCATAAGAAGTCTTTTAGTGAAAACCTCATGTTGATTTGACCTTCCATTCAAGAGGAGAAGCAGTAACAAATTTTTCAATATGACCATTCAAAACAGTCGCTGTTGCAGTCATATTGTACATTGGATTGGTGCCATTTTCATTTAGGACCAACTTGACATCATTAGAAGACTTTTAATGAAAATCCCATGATGATACATAATTTAGTATAACCATGAGGTTTTCAGTTAAAGACTTCTTATGATGTCTTGTTAGTTTTAAAGCAGTCATGTTGAAAATCTTGTTTTGCTACTCCTGAATGGAAAGTCATATCTTGAAATATTGTTATCTCCACTCCTGCCAAATTGATGGATGTGTCAACATGGGGTTTTCACCCCAATAGACTTCCAATGGTACCTTGTTTGTCCTAAATGAAATAGTGCAAGCTTTTGTTCAATATGGCTGCCACAGCAACTGTTACAAAAATCTTGTCACTACTTTCCCCTGAATGGATGATCATTAGGACATGGAATTTTGACCAAAACCAATTTAATGTCTACTTTGTCCTAAATGAAAATTTTGTCAATCTGACATCTATTTTGTGCATGACAGCAGCTAATTTGAAAAGTTTTTGATTGCTGAAGAATATCAGAGATAATTTTAACACCTGATACATAAAAGGAGGTAATGGTCTTATCTTGAATTCCTGAAGAAATTTTTTTCACCAAGTAGAGCCTCATTCTCTTGGAGGGACATTTGCTTTAATTTCCTTTTATTTCAGTATTTTATTCCACCCTTTCCAGATTTTTAATATAGCTTAAGTAAGCATTTATATATATAATCTATCCTGGTTTTAGTCACCATATTTGGTGAGGATTTTTTTTTATAACACAAATTAATCTTGAGGTTAACTTAATCATAATTTATTTTGCTTATATTTTTTGGCAATGCGAGCTCTTTCTCAGGCACAGTTGGCCACAGAGTTATGTTAGTTGATATGTGGATGATCTTGGTGTGTTCAATACCAATTTATTAACTTAGTCAGTGTGACATAGATTTCACTTTTCCCTAATTTCCATTAAGTTTTTCGTTAATATCAGTTTCATGTGTATTTTTAGTTGGGGAGTAATGGATCTTAGTTTGTGGATGCTTTCACCTAGATTTTGTGCTTCAGTGACTTAAATTTTACAGTTTCTTGGGCACTATTAGCTACAGAGTTCTGAAAATTAATATCTGGTTGGATATATTTGTCCCGAGTTGTGCCTCTTTTTGGTATTCAATGTGTATGCCATAGGTTCTCAAATTATGGTCATGACCCATTTGTGGGCTGTGAGCTTGCTGCGAGTATTAGTCATTCATAGAACAGCCATTGTTGGAGAACCATTGCAGTATGCCATATATAATTCCTCTGTACATGCAGACTAGTCTCACAGCTTTTGATTAATTGCCCTGAACCTTAACTGACATTAGATAACATGTGCATGTCATTATTTTGTCACGAGATGGTGTATATTTTTTTTGGTTAAATATATTGTAACTAGTCACATAGCTTTTCATGAATTGCATTTAAATTTGACTGATGAAAAAAGGTCAAAAAGGGTTTATCCTGTTGTCATGATTCTATGCATTTTCTCCAGAGTTGTGTCCCACTTTAGTGTTAAATATATACACTAAGTGTAATTATTTTGTGTACAACTTAACTGCTGTTGATGAATTGCTATCAAACATGGCATACATGATTGACATTAGGTTAACATATGCACATGCACATCATTGTCATCATGTTGTGATGGTCATTTTCAGAGTTATGCCCCCTTTTTGGTTACAAATGTATAAGACTTGCAGTACTCATTAAAGGTTGCAAAGGCAAGGGTATTTGTGTTCTGTAGACACAAATTTAGTTAAGTAGAAACAAAACTTCATATTTTCTTCTCTTTTGTTGTTGCAGGAATGTAGAATTCCCTTTAATGGCGGAAGTTTCTTTGACCATGAGGGTTTGCCCTATTGTGAAACTCACTACCATGCCAAGCGAGGCTCACTTTGTGCGGGTTGCCAGAAGCCAATAACGGGCAGATGCATCACAGCAATGTACAAGAAATTTCACCCTGAACATTTCGTCTGTGCATTCTGTTTGAAACAGCTGAACAAAGGAACTTTTAAGGAACAAAATGACAAACCTTACTGTCATCCTTGTTTCGTAAAACTCTTTGGTTGAAGTAGTATCAGATCCTGTATTTGTAAGATTACATAATATAGAGAAACATGGACTTTATATTACAAAAAATTAGTATGTTATATTTTGTCTTAGATTCAACAATATCTTGTAAAACAACGATTTAACTCAAATTCCATTGATACACTTGAGTCATAGCTTGATAAATTGCTTCGTGAATCATGTTTCATATATATCTCATTCAAGTGCCCCACTGGATCATTTAACAAATTGTTTACCTTTAAATGGGTTTAATTATGCAGGGATATTCACATGTAGATGTTTGTATTATTTACATATAGATGTTTGTATTTCCTGACCAGCTTGAATACTGCAAGACAAGGGGTATTTTATGGTACCAGCATTGTCATAACAAAGCTGATATTTTCCTATTTTCTTTAAACCAGTATTAGGTAATTTTGAATAAAGAGATTGGCATTCTACATCGATCGAGGTATGTTTTCTCTTGTAGCTCTTTTTGTGCTGTTTATTTCAAATGATCAACTAGCCACAGAATTTTTTTCTCTTATTTAGGAAGTAGTGCAAAATGTACATCAAGTGTAAAATATTCCAAAGAACATTTTGCAAGAGTTTTGCATACAATTTTCTTCATTCTTTTAGTTTCATGGATTATAGACCTGACAAGCTCAAGGCATGGTCTGTTGACTTTGTCCATTTGTTTGTTATTGCTTCTGCTCATAAACTTCTTGGAGGATTGCCATGAAACTTTTTGCTGACATTCATCTCAAGGTCTTGTTGGTTCTGAATGAAACAGTGATGCTAAGATCTCCAATATGGCTTCCACATCAGCCATCTTGAAACTGTTATCACTTCTTTTCCTGAATGGTCATATCAACACTGGGGTTTCACTGAAAGTTTTCTAATGAAGTCGTGTTGGTCCTAAATGAAAATGGTGGTTCCAGTATGCCCACTATACCAGCCATCTTGAAAATCTTGTTATCGCTGCTCCAGAACAGAAAGTCATATTGGCAATGGTTTTCACCAGAAGGCTTGTAATGATGTCTAGTTGGTTCATGATGAAAATAGTTCTGCCCAGATATTCAGTATGGCCACCAGAGTGGCCATCCTGAAAATCATGCTGTCAATACTCCATATCAACATAGGATTTCACTAAATGACTTCTTATGATGTCAAGTTGGTCCAGAATGAAATAAGTGCCAAATGTCAAATATGACCACCATGGCAGCCATCTTGAAAATATTTTTTGTTACTGCTTCTCTGGAATGGATGGTCATATCAACATTGGGGTATCACTAACAGATTTTTAATGCATGGTTGGTCCTAAATGAGAATGGTTATGATCTGATATCAAATATAGCCACCACAGCAGCCATCTTGAATATCTTGTTATCACTACTCCCCCAGAATGGAAAGTCATCTAATTGTGCCTAATTTGTTCCAAATGACAGTGGCTAATGCAAAAGTGTGGTTACTAAAATATATCGGAGGTGGTTTCAACATTCAGCAGTTAAAAAGAAGAAATGGACTTATCTTATTTTCAGACAGTTGAGCATCCATCTCTTCAAAGAACTTGTGGATGGTAATTTTTTTGAAGTGTTATTTTTTTAATTGGATTTACATAATATTGTACAATATTTCTAATGATAAGACTTAAAGTTGACGGAAAGTTGGGGTGGGGAGATTATCAGATAAAATAAGTAAATATTTGATAAACCTTTTAAAAATTGGGGGTGAACAAATCATTGGATAAATATAGTATCAAGCATTGTTTCATTATTTGTATGTGTCATGTTCTCTGTGTACTACTCCATTGAGAAGCTACAGAACTGAGAAATGTGCCATATTTTCCCATCTTATTATATAATTTAAATTCCAATTCATTTGGCATTGAAGTAACTATTCAGTATTCGGTATTGGACATACTTAAAGTTTTGTTGTAACCAGACTTTTACATCTACCATTTAGCTATGTAATAGGACTACTTTTGTTAAAAGAAGATATGGTATACAAGATGTGTGTGTGTGTGTGTGTGATTTGAATTTTTAATATATCTTTGACAATTTTTCAGTCATATCACTACGATGTCTGAAGTGTGACAGTTTACTGTGATGTTTAGCACTGGGGCATCATGCCACAGACATGTAGTATCATGTCCCACCCAGTCACATTAACCTGACACCAGGCAAACCAGTCCTAACACTAACCTCTTGATGCTTGGCACCTAAGGAGGCAGCTGCTAGTACCATTTTTATATGTCTTTGGTGTGACCCGGCTTGGGTTCAAACCTGAAATCTCCCACATCCGAGGTGGACTATATAACCACTAGGCCACTGAAGTGGCCTACAAGACATTGATGGCAGGGAAATCAGGCTCATGATATTTGGGATTTTTGCAGCAATTTTCATTGTGATGCCACGAGCAAAACAGGCAGTGTGGATATAGACAGGAACAGTGATTACTGACTTACAAACAATTTCGGATTATTTTACTGACAACAAAATGAAATGGAAAAGTTGCAGGGATTGATTTTTAGTCACTCACCTATGAGTTTTGAGAAGTGCCATTTAATACAGACAGCAGCAGGCACATGGGGGCCTGTTAGATTTTGCAAGTCATTATTAAATGCATGATGAAGTTTTATCAGACAGTATTTTCTGATGCCAGGTACATTCTCGTGTTTTGTCAATCACATTTCAGAATTTGCAGTTTCACATGGTAATGCATTTTTATTTATTCTTTTGGGAGGGCCAGTTGATATCCATTGGAAAAATTTGTTTAGTCATCCCTGAATTGGTAGAGAGACATAATTTGTACTCCCAGGGGTTGGTTAGATCTTCTGCTTGAAAGAAAGAAAAGTTACCCCCAAAATGCTAACACATGATTAAAACGGATATACTTTGTTGACAAAACATACAAATATTTACACTGCCGTGAAAATTTTTATTCATAATTCAGCGTAACAGCTCTGTTTATGTCAATGCTGTTATGTGTTGTTCCAACGAAATAAGCTGGAATTGTATTCATTCTTTTTTAATGAGGTCACATAAATTCATTCAGTTGAAAATTTAATTTTGCAGGTTTCACAAAATATTTTGGTTCTTACTTAAGTGACTATTTGTTTATTTTTAAAATTGGTTTGAAGAATATTATAAACATATTATTGGATTATGTATCGAAATATTCACATGGACTACAAGTTTTGGTAGACCAACACGCATACTCTAGGTTTCTGCCAGAATGATTCATTCACACAAATACATTTTAGTACAGATAAAATAAACTACACATATTACTGAGTCACAACTGCATCAAGATGCAAACTGCATAATGTGTCTGCAGATCAGACTACAGTTTCACTAAATTTCTAAATAATTTGTCTTGAATTCCAATATTTTGGACAATACTGTGTATTTTGTGCGAGGTACATGTAATAAAAGTTTTGAAAATCTACCTTTTAGTTTTAAAATTATACTCTAGAAGCCTATCTGACAAGATGAGAAATTCCTCAAATTTGAGGAGGGACCCTGGATGGCTGAGTGGTCGATGGTGCTCACCTTTACAAATCACTGACATCTCACCTCGGTGGGCATGTGAAAAAACTTGCCAGTAGCTACCTGTAAGTTGTGGCTCTTCCCAGAGTTTTCTTGTGTTCTTTGTTCACTAAATATACTGGCACCATGCATTTCCCATCTTGTCCTTAAGCCTATAACAACAAATTTGAGGAAATAAATTTTGGCCTCTGAAATAAAGCATGTCTAATTTTAGGAAAATGCAAGCTATTATAACTGCACTTTAATTCCTAATGTGTCTTAATATTCTTTAAGGGTAATTTAATTCCAAACCAAATAGTAAGAAAACTATTGAATATCTCAATTTAAGGAAGGTAATTTGAGCTGTTTAGTAAAAATTTGACTTTTGATCTATGCAATTCATGCTACTTGCAGTACAAAGCAGTGAGAGATCAGGATCCACGATGTTCATCACTGTACGCGGGTAAATACTGTAGATTTGATGCAGATTGTTCCATGCTAAATAACTTACAGCCATTGTTGACAAGTAATTGTGATATGTAAATGATTCATATTTGACAAACTTGAATAACAGCATGCAGATTCATCAATCATTAGAATGAAACTATGTATAGCCCAAATGCTAAAGTGAGCAAGGTGTGACAGATGGACATACCTTGATGAATAACACTGTATACTGTAACACAGTCATTGTGTGGGGTGTAATGTAAAAGCAGTACAGTATTATTTACCTTATTCTGTGCTTATGGCCATAAACTGGAGTTTATACTTTTTTAGGATCATACATTTTCTTTTGCACAAGTTTTCATACCTCAGAAGAGAACCAGTATGAGGTGTTACTGGCTGTGTCATATCACTGAATCAGTTGTTATATTTCATGTGACAAAATTTCTTTGTATATTTCTAGCAGCTTTTATCTACATTGTTTTTAACTTAATTTTAATTTTAATTTAGGCCTTACTAGTGTCACAATTTCACCCTGATCTTTCTCCTTATTGAGATTTTTTCTCATCCTATCACTCTGGTGTTCTCCAAGAGTTTTCTAAGAGTTCTTCACAGACCAAGCAGAGTCTTGTGTTATTAACTCTGATTTAGGAATGAGGATATTGCCATTTGTTTTATTCCAAGCTGTATTGGAATTTAATAAAAACATTATCTTTTGGAGTCCAACAACACAAACCAACATCTTAATAGGCTTTCTTTTGAAGAATGCCAAAAGCTTTTGGTAAAGAAAAATGTTGACCTTGAGAAAAAAAGAAATTTAATTGTTTTTTCTTCTTTTATGGCTTGTTGGCATAGAAGTAGGATGATGATGCTTCATTAAATTAAAGTCGTGTAGATAAAGCCATTTAATACTTCCAGAGGTAGATTAGCCTTTATGAGCCATTAGAAATAGTATTTGAACTTAATATAAATTTTGATTTCTGTCATCAATGATTTCATGTGATATGTAACCAGTGTTAACAAATATCATGACTATTTTTATTTCTATGATATTGTGAACTCTATGAATTATCCATATATATATATATATATATATATTGTATTTTTTGTATCCATGATCTATATTGTTCTTTACCGACATGATAAGGTATTTTTTGATACCCTGTATGCTTTAATTGTTCACGAATGCATTTTCCCAAGCTCAATCCCATGCACTTTTTGTCTGAGTAAAGACTATAGCTAGTTATAATAAAGTACATATACTGCTTTATCATCTACACAAAAAGCAATAAATTGTTTAATTTTTAATCTCTTGTTTCAAGTTTTTAATAGGCTTTTCATTGAACACTGAAGTTTCATTGTGAAATTTCTTGATTTTACCACTAAAAATGCCTGACCATTTTGATTCCATTAAATGCTGTGTTTTTGTATGTGGCCTTTTTTAAGATTCTGTGGCATATGTATAAAACTAAACCCTGAGCCCAGTTTCACTGATCATCTCAAAATTTCTTCCTCAAATTGAGATTTTTGGATATTTTATTGCTTAGCTGCTAACATAAATTGTTTTACAGAGGAAGTTCAGCAATTATTGGAGATTGAATTACAGTCATAATGTCTTGAATTCTTCTGATAAATTATTGCTTTATGCCTGATCACATTTTTGAGGATATCCATAAATTGAAGGAATCCCTCAATCATTTTTAAAGAAAGACGAAAGGTTTCCACATGTTTAATTTCAAAACTTAAAAGTGATTTGGCATCCTTTCTACTATCAATCGCTCTGACAAAAAAAGAAAAAAAAGAATTGTATTGTCTGAAGTACCATATGCAGGATAATGTAAAATCAAGATTTGAGATGTTTTGAGAAATATTTGAAACCAGGGTCTAATCTCTATCATAACCCAAATCGTCCACCATTTAGGATCCTTCAGTCATCCTGTTGTTGTTGTTGTTGTTGTAGGGTTTAACGCCATTTTTCAGCACACAATAGGCTACACATGGCGGCCAGTATTAATGGTGGAGGAAGAACCCGGGAAAACCCCGGAAAGAACCACCGACCCACGAGAAGCTACTGGCCAGCTTTCTCACATACCCACATTAGCCGAATCCGAGACTCGAACCCACGCAGACAGAGGTGAGATGGCAATGATCCGTAACGGAGAGCGCTTTAGACCACTCGGCCACTCGGGGCCCCTCAGTCATCCTGTTAGCACTGATATGAAAGTGATTTCTCTATGAGGAGGACTGTCTATTCTCTTATTTATGGTTGTTCCAATTTTTATGGTACAGACTTTGACACCGCTAACTTTACAAGTGTAATGAACACAGAATGCAGAAAGAATACAAATGAAATAATGAACAAAAGCAAAATCCAGAATGAACACAAATGAAATCCAGATTGAATACACATTAAATCCAGAATGAACAAATTAAATCCAGAATTAAAGCAAATGAAATCGGAAGGAATATATACCAAATCAAGAATGCATTTTGAAGAAATTGAAAGCACAAATGTAAAACACAGAACAATGAATGAGAAACAAAAGCACCAAAAAAATGAATGCATTTCTTGAGTGGCTTTGAAAATCAGTTACTTCCAAACTGCTGCTAAATTTTCAGTGTTGAAGGCCATTTTCCAGATGATCCAGAATTAGTGTCTTTGCACTGACAGTTTTTCATTCCTTGTTCTTGTCAATGCAGACATAAAAAGGCAACTGCCATAGGTGTGACGACATCATCACTGGTAAATTAAAGCTTTAAAATCATTTTTTGAATTGAGTGAAATAAGACAAAATTTGGTGATAAATACTCCACAACTGCATGTTCTACACAGAATTTTACATACCTGTATGTTCTACACAGATTTTGAATTTTACACATCTGTATATTTACACAAACATATATTCTACACAGATTTTGAATTTTACACATCTGTATATTTACACAACCATATATACTACACAACTTTGAAATTTACACAACTGTGTATTCTACACTTAATGCAACTCTATTTTCACTAGCCATGCAGTAAGATTCCCAAGACAATCCAATTCTATAACTTATGTAACTTTAATTCTCCACATTTCTTTGTCACTGGTACAGTAAGTCGGAACATTTTTTTACGGTGCATACAAAATTTTTGTCAATTCTGATGAATTTTTAATTCATATTTTGCAATAATTGTATAGTTCATAAATGATAATTTTCAAATCTGATTTTGATGGTAACAAGTTTCATTGGAGAAATATTCAGGTAATGCACCTTTCAACTGCTACACTTCTAAGTCGTTTTGATATCATGGTTTACATTATTTCAATATAGATATATATATATATATATATATATATATATATATATATATATATATATATATATATATATATATATATATTGAATGCACTCGGTTGTTCATCTTCTTCATTTCAGTGATGACAACAAAGTGTAAGCAATTCAAGATAATGAGGATGGACATGAGAAGTGTCATCACATACAGTTACTACACATGTAATATGTATATGAAAATACTTGGTCCAATTCTGAAAAACCAACTCAAGGGCTGCAAAAATGAGCCCGCTCCAATACATCATAACATACACCTCATGTTCAAATTTTTCGCTTTATTGGTGTCTAGATTCCCTCACCAGCCTCCATGAGCAGCAGAGGTGGTGAACAGACCTTTAGCTGAAACGTCATTTTTGAAAAATAAAACCCAATACGAAACAAAGAAAATATATGGTCAAAAATGCCAAACCAAAAGCTTCTAACTTACCAAGAGTTTCTCTAATTGGGTTAGTTTATTTTGTTACTTTATCTTTGTCGTTTTTTTGTTGTTGCTTCTTCTAAATTTGTATGTGTTCATTTATCCACTGGACATTTCATTGAGGTCGCACCTCTGCTGCTATAAATGTGTGAGTAATTAAATTGTTATTATATCAATAATGGAATCTTACACTACTAGATTACTAGAGAAAGATTAGAAGCAATCAGAAAATATCTTCTTGTTTGTGATGCTCTCAAACAAAAATTGCAAGAATGACAAGAAGCATAAGTTGAATATGTAGAAGGTACAGAACAATTATTTAAACCTGTTACAAAGGTTACTAAAAGAGTTGCAAAAACTACTGAAGGTCTTCTTCCAATGTTAAACAAGCTGCTGAGCAAACTGAAAAAATAACAAAAAGAACTAAACAAACAAAAAAGATTTTAAAAGATCTTCCAACTGAAATAGCTGCTGCCCAACCTCCTCCCGTAGATGAAGAAATACTTAAAGGTATTAGTGAAATTACAAAAAGATCTTTCACCCAAACCTAAAGTAGAAAAAGAAAATGTTGAATTTATTAAAACCTTTTAGAGAAGATTTTATTGAACAACTTAAATATATTAAAGAAAAAGATTTGCCTAGGGAGACATTTGAAGCTATTTTTGAAAAGACTAAATGTTTAAAACCTAATTATGGTACTGTAAATGATAATTTTTTTAAGTGGGTATATATATTATGATAAAAGACAAGCCAGAGATAATGATCTAAAATATAGAAGTTTTGTTAATGAAATAAAAAGACTTCATGATAAGGTACTGGAACAAATTTCTCAACAGAAACCTTCCCCACCACAACCTCCTAAGCAAGAACCTTCATATTAACTTCCACTACCGCAGCAACAAATAGAATGACAAAGTCAAAAATCACAAAAACCACAATCCCCTTCACAAATTCCTTGACCTCAAAAACAAAAACCACAATCCCCTTCACAAATTCCTCGACCACAACAAAAATCACAATCTCCTAAAAACCCGGTAAAGAAAAAGATGTTCCTGGTTCATTATTAAGCCCTTATACTTCTGAAGAAGAATATTATGATTTAAGATCGGACATGTCTCCCGGTGCTACTGGAAGTGGTTTTTCTACCAAGGAAGTGGTCTATTACTTATCCTGACAGTGTTCTTGCCTATGTTACCAACTTGAAATTCTGATCGGAGGAAAACGTGCAGGAAATAATTCTCCAGAGATTATGACTGAAATATCTGATATTTGTTGAAGATTGTTTACAGGCAGCATTATGGATCATAATGTTTATCGTTCTCTCACTAATGAAATTGCTGACGATTATTACAGCGACTGAAATAATTAATTAATCTGCATGTAATTTAAAAATGAATATACACAATGCTCAACGTGGGCCTGTAATATTAGGGTAGTAAATTCATGATTGCCAACGTACAAAGCAATTTATAGAGATGGACTTGGCGATGTTGTTCAAGGGTTATTTAAGAGAATAACTCCAAAAGCAATGCCATTTGCAAAACAATTAGGAATGAAAGATATTGTTGTTATTCACGATAAAGGTATTGGTGCTATTGGTAATGTTGCTGGTAAAGTATTTTCATCAAGCACAGATTAGCTCAATTAATACAAAGAAAACCACAACCAGTAAAATTACCCAGCACTGAAATTATGCCTGCAAATATCAGTAAAATAATAAATCAAGTTGCCAATATTTTTTTAGCAGAGTTGGCTGTTAATGAAGTCGTTCCTACAAAGTTGACTAATAAAATTAGGCCAACAAATACAAGTTTTATATCTGATCCAGCGTTTGATATGGATGCACCAGTTCTTATAGAATATATACGCGATTATCAGTATTATTCTTATGACGCACATGTACCTGACGCATGAGGAAGGATCAAACTGCAATTCAAGATACAAGGAGATATTTCTTGCCTGCTGAAGCATTTATCAAAGTGAAGTGGGAAATTGTCACAAACATTGCTAATGACATAGTTGGTTTTGTTAACAATGGTATTATGGCGTTGTTGGACAGCGCTACATACATGATTGACAGAAAAAATATTGAAACAATTCGAAAAGGCGTTGATGTTGCTACAATGATAATAACTTTAGCAGGATATTCAGATGATTATTCAAGATCAGCTGGTCTGTCAATGATGTTTTGATAGTCCTGGTCATAGAGCGTATCATATAAGACGACCAAGAAACTTCGCCGATAACACTAATGTTGATGTGTGGCCAGTGGTTCATGGAGCCAAGCCAGAATATAATTTAGGCTTTGTTGTACATAAGTCAATGTTAAAAGATGCAAATAGAAGATTTTCATGCGCAATTCCACTGTCACATATCTTGGATTTTGCAGAAATGTCAGAAAAGTTATCTTTGGAGCAAAACATACAGTTGTACTTGTGAGAAAGGGTAATGATAATGATGCAATCTGGTGATTTGGTGCTGTTGCTGCTGATGGTAAAGTAATATTAACAAAGCTTTCACCGTGGATGCCAGTAATGACTCCAACAATGGTGAAGAAGAAAGATTTATTAGTTTTATGAATTCAGGCGAAAAATCGTTATCATCATGGTCGACAGTAACTACAGATAGCATTCAGAGTAATGTTGTTGGGTTATTTACATGGCATATTGCATCACAACAAGAAGTTTCTGCGCCAAGGCACATATGTATTGCTTTACAAAATACTGTTCGGTTAAATTCACAAACACATAGTCGTATGATATTTGACGACCTTGAAATTAGTGAAGTTTCTATATGGGTAAATGGACATCAAGAACCATCTTTAGATACATTATTAAATTTTGAAAATAATCATGTAACACGTGCATATAACCGTTTAATGACATTTATGGGACGTCATCAAAATATAAATACTGGTTTACAAATATCACAGATTTTAGAAATCTGTATCTGATCCAATATCATTAGAGCATATAGATTTATTCAAACAATCTGTTGTTGATATTTACCTTCGAGCTCATGTAAACCAAGCTGGTGTTAATTTTAGAGCAATCGCAGTTATACTCAGCGATAAAGCAATGTTACTTGAAGGTACTGCCGGGCGAATGGGGGATATTGACGCACCAGTAGAAAATATGTAACATTTTCAGTTGAAAATAACATTACTTATACAAAGGTTATATCATTATGTTAGTGTTAGTCTGACTTCTGGTCAGATTAAAAAGCTTCAATCAAGTTCAGCAAAGAACTGTGGAATAAAAACACCACTAAACAAAGATCAGATCACAGGTGGTCCAAATAAACTATCATTGTCAGAACGCGAACTCAGGCATTTCAATAGTGCCAAACAATCAAAAACGGGCGTTACACTCAATCTTTCTGCTGGTGAAGTTAAAGGTTCAATTAAAACAGGCGGTATATTTCCACTTCTTGCAGCTATATCAGCGTTAATAGCCGCTGCAGCCCCAGCTGTTGCAAAAGCAGCTGCACTTGGTGCCTTTGGAAGTGCTGCTGGGATGGCGTTAAAGAAAGCAACAGGACAAGGATTTTAGAAAAAGATGCGGTCAGGGTCTAAGATTACCAGGAACTCTTATCGATATGGAAAAGGTCTGAGACTTCCAGGAACAGTTCATTAATTCTTCCAATGTCAAATTTTAATTTACCTGATGCTGCTAAAAAAATTAAATATAAAAAATTTCAGAGGTATTTTTATGCGTGATCAATTATCAAATCAACGAAATAATTTTGAAACAGGTATCTTTAATCTGGATAAAAGTTTTGTCCCTGGTACTCGGTGGGTGGCATACGTAATTGATTCAAGTGGAATTGTTTAATAGGATTCATATGGGTTGGCTCCACAAAATAATTTTTAAATTACGTAAGCACAATAAAAACTCCAGTCTGGTATTCAACATTATCAACACAGACAATAACAGATCCACCAATATGTGGCCGTGAAGTAATTGCTGTATTCAACGCTATATCTTCATCAACATTACCACCTCATAAGGTCGTACACGATTATACAAGTAATCGCTAATCGTTTTAAACAGACGTTAAAGTATAATGGTAGATATTTACGGAACATCTTCTATCAAAGACAAGGAAAAAAGATATTGATTTGTCAAATGACGCGATTATAGATGAACCTACCAATCGCAACCATTAGAAAAGAAATTACAAAAAGTGTTGCTAATCGTTTATGATCTACCGGTGATACAATGACAGGTGAACTCAGAATGAATGGAAATAAAACAGTTGTTTTAAGAGATCCAACATCTGATATAGATGCCGCAACTTAATAATATGTAGACAATAACTATAATACAATAGATACTTAATTAACTACACTGCGAGCTGAGTATGACGTTCACGTAAATATGTTTTTAAATCTTCGTAGAAACTTTCAAAAAAAAAAATCGCAGAAGCTTTCTTTGGAAGTCCGTTGACTGTTGTAAAACTCGGCAATATGAAAACAGCTATGTCAAACACTGAAACGATTAATAAACGATTAGCTGTTATCAAAGATCCTAAATCATTTTCTGAGCTAATCACGGTGGTGCAGTGTGATATCGATATTAGAAAAAAACTAGAAGATGTTATAAGTGGAATTCCTGATATCGCTAAAAAAATTTAATCTGATTAAAATTCCCCACAAGCAGATTATCAACGTGGTATAAACAGTGTCTTCAGGATTATCAATATGGTCACAGCAAAATAATACTATCTAACATACTGCAGAAGTCACTGGTGTGTATAGGCTGTCATTGTTCAGCGGTGCAAAATTTAATATATTTACCACATATCCTGGCGTCATTCAACCATAGTTTTTCTGGAACCATGTCTATTGTGTTAAATAAAGGAGACGAAGAAACTTTTATGCTGGAATCATCTGATAAAAAATTAACCGCAGCGTCTTTCTGGTGGTGTTTGGAATTCGTCGATGAAACACCTCAATTGTTACTAATTAATTAAAATATAATGAGTATTCCAATCAACGTTCAACGTTTTAGATACAATCAAGCACGTGAATAGCAAGCAAAACTAAACAATATCGTTGACGAATATACAGTAAAAGTAAAATATATCGCAGACGTGTAGTTGTTGTTGACATAACTGTATATTCGGCGTCTACTGTTATTGCTGGAACCAGTGTATTATTATCAACAATAACACCATGTCTAGTGATGGCACCAGCAGTTTTAACAATTTGTGTTTCAGCTGCAACAAAAATTGCTGGCCTTCTTAATATCATCGCAAAAAACATGTACATGCACAAGATGATACTAATTTGTCAACAATTACGAATGCAGAATTCTGACTGCGCGTAACCACCTGTAAATTGCTTAAATCATTATTTTTTGCATTTGAATCAATATGATTGATCACATGACCGTCTTTGATCCATCCATTAAAACATTCGTAAACGAACCTGTAATAGAAATCCTCCCCCCCCCCAGCTCCGGTGGCCTAGTGGTGAGAGCGTCCGCCTCTGATGCGGGAGGTCGTGGGTTCGATCCCCGGCCGAGTCATACCAAAGACTTCAAAAATGGTACTAACAGCTGCCTCGCTTGACGCTCAATATTAAGAGTTAGAGTTAGGACTGGTCGGCCTGGTGTCAGGATAATCTGACTGGGTGGAACATCATGCTACATGTCTGCAGCAAGATGCCCCAGTGCTAGACATCACTATAAACTGCCACATTGCAAACATCATGGCGATATGACTGAAAAATTGTTAAAGCTACGTTTAAAAAAATTCCAATCACATCACATAACATCACATCTCCCCCTGAACAGAAAATTGAAGATAAACCATTACTAATGACAGAAATGATTGTTTTTTTTTAGCCGCCAGTGCCTGATGATACCATCACGAGATGCCTCATAATGCTTGATGATAGGATGTTTCACAAATTCCTTTTGCTCCATTTATATAATAATATCAATTGTTTAAATAATGATGTGTCTAAATCATAATTTTGAGAATCTAGCAAGATAGTCTTCAGCGTTTTTTTCTTCTCATTTTTATCAATGTTATTTTTTTCTTCATAATATCTTTTCAGCTCTGTATTTTTTACCACCACATTGCACACACACCTGCGTGTTTCTTCTACCCCCCAACACCACATTTCAAACATGGTTTAGGTCCTAAATTCCCTCTTCGTGAGTGAAATCCACAGAATTCATTTATGCAAGCTTTGTCACAAGTAATTGTAGAGCCTATCATAAGTCATTTGCATTTATTCTTGCTTCAATTTAAATATATATTTATCTTAATTATAATATGGACTAGTTATCCTTGATTAAAATTAAACCGCCTAAATATAAATTTAATCTTGATAGAAGAACCCCTGACCCACGAAGACAAGCTCTGTTTGATCCGACGAAAACTCTGATTTAAAGTATTCGCGATGCTAAGAATTGCGTATAGATGGCGTAACTCATGTGTGGTCAACATTCAAAATCATACACAATAACACCGAAGTCATCGATGCTACAATGAACGACCAACGAGCGGCAACGATAATTATCTCAACAAAGATATTTTCTATTGAAATTATTGATTTTAATGCGCATGCGTGAACTAATGCAGAACAATATTTCCACAAAATCGAATTGTTAAATTTTACCAAGGAGATATATTTGATGTTATTAACGAAATAAGTAAGAACGATCTTGTATCCGTGTGGCTGTTTCGAAGTTCATATAATGGAAACTATAATCAGTTTGTACGGCCTTATCGCACAGAATCTCTCCATTAAGAAATGAAAAATCTTGCGTTGAAATATACCCATGACGATGCTGCACAATTACTGAGTAATCGTTTTACTGTTCCGTCAGTTGCTGCTCATTTTGCTAGAGTAAAAATTTGTGGAATCTTGAAGAAATACAACGCAGTTGAGTCAAATACAGACACAGTGGATTGTGGAATATCAAATACGATTAAATGGATGTTATTTCGGTTGACATGGCTGCATGTTACCCAGGAAGTTTTCTTGGAATGGGAAGAGTGTTCTAAGCATTTTGAGCCATTTGGACATCCAACACATGATGACCAGATTATCAATAAAAAGACCATTACCAGATTTTGATTTGACTGGATTTGTGTGTATTGAGTCATTTAAGTTTGCCGAAGAACTTCATCCGATTTGTTATGTCTGGTTTGGCAAAGATTTTTAGAAAAACTGGGGGCACCAACAGTATTATTACGCTTTGTGCTCGATGTAAAAATACTGATATCGTTGATTGAAAGTGAAGCAATTACATCATATCGTCCACAGAAAGAAGTTTGGTTACCACAACAACAAAAAAAAATATTCTAATGATGAAAATCCTGATATAACTGATTTTGAGAATAAAATAGCAAAATGTCTTGGCAGAAAAATAACTGGCAAATTTACCCAAGGAGGATCATATGATCATAAACGACATTGTACAGGATTTATTATAGATGATGCTGAACTCGATTTTATAATTGCTAATACAACGAATAGAGAAATACGTGTATAAGTCGAAGTAATATTAATTTATCAGACGGAACTAAATTATGTATATTTGTGAGTTATATGGATAGCGAGTCACCACAGCTTATTCATTTAAGATCTTCAATACTCGCGTATGTTTCGATAAATCTATTATCAATGATAACTAGAATTTCTGAGTTTACTGTCAGAGTCGCTACGGATTCATTTTATATCAACAAGAATACAGGATTGCTAGAACAGTTACATATCGGCACTTATGCATCATGGGGTGAATGGAGAAAACAAGAAAATATACTTAATTATTCTGAATCCACCGACGTTGAACTTTGATATTTATTACCAAAAAAATGAAATATCAAAATTATCACCAGCACCATCTATATGCGATCCTGTAGCTAGACATAAAACAGTTTATCTCAATGGACCTGGTCGTTCTGGTAAAACAATTCGGGTGATTAAACTAATCTTGAACAGTTGTTCAGAAAGAGTTGTATTAACACATACAACTAGACTCGCAAGAGAAACGAAAGAAACAAATATTAAGCCATGCACTTATCATAAATTCTTTCAATGGAAGGGGGATAAATGGACTCCTGAGCGAATGGGAGAGAAATATATTCCAAGGATTATTGTTTGGGATGAAATATGCGCCGTTTCATTAGAAACGTTAAAAATGTCTGGATTGGATATTGACAAAAAATACTGCTGAAATAATGTGGCAATAATGGTCAACCACCACCTTTTGTTGGATTGTCTCCACATAAAAGGCTGAGGAATTTGGTGGATTATTATGAAGAAAAAACTTATCATAGAGCGCTTGATCCAGAATTAAGAGTTTAAGAAATTAATCAGACTACAAACGAATTAAATTCAGTGTGAACTAATGCGTGAAATAATTACAGAAACTCCTATGAACAATTTTTGGAATTTATTAAAACAAAGATGGAACATTGGTCATACAAAACAAGTGAAAAGAACCCCTACCTTTTCCACAGCATAGAAGGCAATGTCATATAGAGGATGCTGTGTTCATGCACCAGTTTGCTCTGCAAGCTGGCTAAATATACCCAGAAAGGACTGGATCAATATGTGAGAAAATACATTGAAATGGCCATTCAGGTACATTACTTTAATAGGTGTTTAACCTAATTAAATGATGTTAATACAAATAATGGTTTTCTACCAAGCCTATTGTGCTAGGCAGTTCAACAAACATGCCTACAATGCTGGTATCAACTATCAGCCAATCAATGCCAACGGAGGAACTACATACAGAGAAGCAGTTATCCGTCAGGCAGTTTCAAGTGACCATTGTGGAGAGCAGAGAGGCTTGAGTTGTGATTAAGGAAATCGAGCTTGCAGATTAATCCTGTCAGAAGCCATATGACATGATACTTTATGATAGAACAATTCCCCACGCCTTCATCTACCCCATAATTGCAATGCTGAATGCTCCATAGATACAGCACAAGAGTTTCTTAACTAACATTTCCATTCATGATAATCCAACTGACATCTCAAATATTTTTAACAACTATTTTGTTCAAATTGTTGAAAAACTTAAAGAACCCAGAACTTCATCTGATCATTTGGAACTCAAACATTTTTGTGCTAAAAAAACTACCAAACTATTTAACGTTTGAAATTCCTGAAATGAGTCCCGAATTTGTGTTGAAATATATTTTTTTTAAAAAGTGGATGATTGTAAAACTACAGGACATGATATAACTGGACCAAGGCTACTAAAGGTAGTCGCACCTGCAATTGTAGAGAGTATAGCTTTCATTTGCAATGAAAGTATTAGGTCTAATTAAATTTCCACAAACATGGAAAACTGCCAAGGTTATACCATTGCATAAAGCAGGAACAAAAGATGATGTAAATAACTACATACCCATCTCTATCCTTCCTTGTCTCTCCAAATTACTAGAAAAACATGTACATGATTCTTTTCTCAACTATTTGAACACTTATGATCCTATTCATGATAATCAGTCTGGCTTTCGCCAGAATCACTCCTGTGAAATTGCACTTGTATCTTTGATTGATAAATGGCTGAAAGCATTAGATCATGGAGAAATGCTAGGCACGATTATGGTTGATTTTCATAAAGCTTTTGATCTTGTAGACCATAAAATTTTGCTTGAAAAACTAAAAATCTGTCAATGCAGTGAAAACTCCAAAAACTGGTTTACTTCTTACTTAACCGATACAGTGCAAAAAGTATCTTTAAATGGTCAACTTTCTGAAAAGTAAAAATATTAATTGTGGAGTACCACAAGGCTCTATCCTTGGACCTCTGTTATTCATTCTATTTATCAACAATTTACCTCTTAAGATTGGAACTTCAATTTCTTCCACCGACCTCTATGCAGATGACACTACACTGTCTGAGATTGGTAAAACCAAAACAGTACTTAAAAATAACTTACAAGATGCTCTCAACAGACTTCAAGTATGGTGCAAGGAAAATAGTATGGTCATATAATACAGAAAAAATGAAAGCCCTACTAGTTACAACACAACAAAAACGAGCAAGGCTAGACGGCAACAAACTCCAGGTTCTATCTGACGTGAGCCTCAATATGACCTCTCCATATAGAATTCTTGGTGTATTCATGGATAACTATCTTACTTGGTCTATTCACATTAAACATATTTCAAGAAAGATTAATTCTGATCTTTGGCTACTGAGGAAAATCAAAACATACATTCCTCTTCAGTATAGGGTCATCTTTTATAAAAGTTGTATTCAGCCATATCTGGACTACTGTAATGTAATTTGGGGTAATACCTCTAATTCAAACATAACACTTTTAAGACTTCAAAAGAGGGCTTGCCATTTAATTCTAGATCAAAGTATAGATAATTTTCAGGATGCAATGAATAATATAAAGGTTTTAACAATACATGAAAGAATATTTATTAGAAAGGCCAAATTGATGTATTAAGTATCCAGAAAAGACATTCCTGTCTAAGCAATATCTTTCACCAAAAAGATGCTGATGGCACTCCAAATTTAAGGTCCATAAGAAGAAAAAATTACATCATACCAAGGCCAAAGAAGGATTTTTTTTTAAAAAAAGTTTTCAATATACCGATCCACTGGTATGGAACAACATTCCCAGTGACATAAAGCAGGCTCATAGCATTTCACTTTTTCACAATCAATGTCTTAAATGGGTGAAATCTTTAGAAAATTTAACAGATCTAGATCAAAAAATACCGCCTGCTTTTCTGTAATTTTGCACCATTTTCATAGCTGAATTTTTCAATGCAGGATAATACTTTGTTTTTTTTTAAAATATGTTTATGTTTTCACCGATGCCTGTGCACGTGTTCCAGGCTTGATACTTTGAATTTTAAAATTACTTAGTGTCAAGCCAGACTTTTCACATGTTGTATATACTGTATATATTGCACATAACAGATAGATGGCCTCAAGGTAGCTTAGTTCTGTAACTAAATGAGTTACCTTTTCTAAATAATGTCTTTATTATTATTATTATTATTATTATGAAAAATGAAGGCCTGCATCAGAACATTGTGAAAATAAAGGGAAGGTGTTGTATCCTCCATCTAGACATGCTGTATTTATCAGATTGTGCAAGTCACGAAGTATCATCATAAACCTGTAACCTCAATGAGGTGACCTTTCTTTCTTCTATATCTTTCCTCCCACAAAATACTGCTTGATGAAAACTTCAATGTGAAATTAGTTTTAGAGGCCATGAGAGAGAGAATAGACCCTGATATTGCATCCTCTGACTGATCAGTATGGGAGTTGTGATGCTAGAAATTCTGACAGGAAAAGGAGGCAAAACTAGAGAATGAGACAGCTTTGCCAAGACTGCCTTTGAAGCTCTCAAATTGGACGAAAGCAAAAGAGAATTTGTTAGGAGACAAGAGGTATCTGTCAAAAATGCTGCTGATAAATGGAGTTCAACAACTCTCAGAGGGGAGTTGGGAAAGGTTGCAATTGAAGCTCTCACATTGGCTAAGACAAAAGAGAAGTAAACTTTGTTACTTACAACACAAGGGTTTAAGCCCGACTCAGAGGATATGAAAGCTGTCCAAGAATTGCAGAAACTGACTGATGTTAGCTGAGTCGGAAGATTCCTTGGCTTTGTAAACTATACTGAAGCAAGTTCCTGTCCAAGATTACAATGCAAATTAAGGTACTTCTCACCCAAAAGTGATATGTTTGACTTACGGACCAGGCAAACATGCAGTTGGCAGACATGCTTAGCAGAGCTTACATAGTAGATGAGGGAATTAGCAAATTTGAAATGAAAGTCAAAACTGTCAACATGCTACACTGTCTATCTCTAAGCAACACTTGAAAGATATATAGATACATACTACACGTGATAAAATTATTTTAAAAAAACTTACAAAAAGCAATTCTGAAGGTATGGCCATAAAAACAAATAAAGATATCAGCACAGATAAATGTCATACTTCAATGTCAGAGACGAAATGAGCATCCAGGATGGTGGTGTGTTTCGCAGTGACAGTTGTTGTACCAACTGCACTTCAATATGACATGCTACAAAGTACATTCATCACACACTGGAATTGAAGGCTGTTTAAGGAGAACCAGAGAAATCCTATACTAGACATGAATTAATGAAGACATTATGGAGTACATTCAGGAATGCTCAACCTGCCAAATACATCAGTCTTCCCTGCAGAAGGAAACCTTGGTCCATTAAGAAGTACCAGACAGACTATGAGCCAAAGTTGGAATTTATATTTTTCTTGTTTGAAGCTCACTACTGCTTGATCACAGTAGACTACTTTTCAAATTCCTTTGAAACTGATTTTCTGGCAGACACATTTATGGAATTCCAGATGAGTGCATTTCAAATAATGGACCACAATTTTCATTGGAAAAGCTTACATGTTCACGGAAAAATGGGGTTTTAAACAAGTTGTGTTGTCACCTGGATATCAGCAATCTAATGTCACAAGTGGATATCTACATTCTAATGGCATATGTGGATAGCCACATCATAATGGCATGACTGGACATCCACATTATAATGGCATGACTGGATATCCACATTCTAATGGTATGACTTGATATCTACATTCTAATGGCATGACTGGATATCCACATTCTAATGGCATGACTTGATATCTACATTCTAATGGCATGACTATATCCACATTCTAATGGCACAACTGGATATCCACATTATAATGGCATGACCTGATATCCACATTCTAATGGCAAAGCAGAACAAGCAGTCAAAATAGCCAAAAATCCAATGAAGAAAGATTTATCCTCTGACCCTTATCCAGCTCTTTTGAACTTTAGAATACACCAACCCAAGGATTGAAAGTCCAGTGCAAAAATTGATGAATAGAAGAACCAAGACGGTACTACCTACCATAAACACTTAATAAAACCCACAAGTAGTAGATGGAAAGAAAACCTGGAGGTGGATTAAAGAGAACAAAGCAAGATAAACAACATGTTATAATGGAACTGTAAAGGATCTTCTGGAGCTTGAAAAAGAAGCAGACGATAGCTCCAAAGATAAAAGTAACTGGAAGTATGCAATAGTTACAGACAAAACAAATATTTGTTCATATCAAGTCATGCAAGAAGATGGCAGAACTTTTTGTAGGAACAGATCACACAACCACTGATAGGCAGCCAGGATCAAAATGTGTAACAGGATATATCCAATTAACTAGGGTACAAATCGCTGATGGACAAGAAATCAACACACAATCCAGTGACATCAAATAGAAATCATCAGTGTCATTCAAAGCCAAGTGTTTTAAGGTCAGGCAGAATGGTGAATTGTCCAGTCAAATTAAAAGATTTTGTATGTAAATAAGCTGCAAGTTTTTATTCGTATAGGATTCTTACCAACATGCAGTCCTGTGAAGGACTCTAGTTAAAGTATCAATTTTATTAATAATGTTTATATCTAGAGCAAAGGACAACACAACAATGAAAAGTTCTAGTCAAATTAATATTTTGTTGTTTCTGCTTAAGGGTAAGGGTGTACAAAGATAACTCACCCACCCTCTTGCTTATCGATCATGTGCCAATAATGAAGTGTCTGTTCAAGTTATATAATTAATTCATCATTAAAATAAAGATGGAACATTGGTCATACAAAACAAGTGAAAAGAACCCCTACCTTTTCCACAGCATAGAAGGCAATGTCATGTAGAGGATGCTGTGTTCATGCACCAGTTTGTTCTGCAAGCTGGCTAAATATACCCAGAAAGGACTGGATCAATATGTGAGAAAATACATTGATATGGCCATTCAGGTACACTACTTTAATAGGTGTTTAACTTAATTAAATGCTGTTAATACAAATAATGGTTTCCTACCAAGCCTATTGTGCTAGGCAGCTCAACAAACATGCCTACAATGCTGGTATCAACTATCAGCCAATCAATGCCAACATACATCAGAGGAACTGCATACAGAGAAGCAGTTATCCGTCAGTTTCAAGTGACCATTGTGAGAGCAGAGAGGCTTGAGTTGTGATTAAGGAAATCGAGCTTGCAGATTAATCCTGTCAGAAGCCATATGACATGATACTTTATGATAGAACAATTCCCCACGCCTTCATCTACCCCATAATTGCAATGCTGAATGCTCCATAGATACAGCACAAGAGTTTCTTAACTAACATTTCCATTCATGATAATCCAACTGACATCTCAAATATTTTTAACAACTATTTTGTTCAAATTGTTGAAAAACTTAAAGAACCCAGAACTTCATCTGATCATTTGGAACTCAAACATTTTTGTGCTAAAAAAACTACCAAACTATTTAAAGTTTGAAATTCCTGAAATGAGACCCGAATTTGTGTTGAAATATGTTTTTTCTAAAAATGGATGATTGTAAAACTACAGGACATGATATAATTGGACCAAGGCTACTAAAGGTAGTTGCACCTGCAAATGTAGAAAGTATAGCTTTCCTTTGCAATGAAAGTAATAAGTCTAATAAATTTCCACAAACATGGAAAACTGCCAAGGTTATACCACTGCATAAAGCAGGAACAGAAGATGATGCAAATAACTACAGACCCATCTCTATCCTTCTTTGTCTCTCCAAATTACTAGAAAAACATGTACATGATTCTTTTCTCAACTATTTGAACACTTATGATCCTATTCATGATAATCAGTCTGGCTTTCGCCAGAATCACTCCTGCGAAATTGCACTTGTATCTTTGATTGATAAATGGCTGAAAGCACTAGATCATGGAGAAATGCTAGGCATTATTATGGTTGATTTTCATAAAGCTTTTGATCTTGTAGACCATGAAATTTTGCTTGAAAAACTAAAAATCTGTCAATGCAGTGAAAACTCCAAAAACTGGTTTACTTCTTACTTAATCGATACAATGCAAAAAGTATCTTTAAATGGTCAACTTTCTGAAAGTAAAAATATTAATTGTGGAGTACCACAAGGCTCTATCCTTGGACCTCTGTTATTCATTCTATTTATCAACAATTTACCTCTTAAGATTGGAACCTCAATTTCTTCCACTGACCTCTATGCAGATGACACTAAACTGAGATTGGTAAAACCAAAACAGTATTTGAAAATAACTTACAAGATGCTCTCAACAGACTTCAAGTATGGTGCAAGGAAAACAGTATGGTCATATAATGCAGAAAAAATGAAAACCCTACTACTGGTAGTTACAACACAACAAAAACGAGCAAGGCTAGACAGTGACAAACTCCAGGTTCTATCTGACGTGAGCCTCAATATGACCTCTCAATATAGAATTCTTGGTGTATTCATGGATAACTATCTTACTTGGTCTATTCACATTAAACATATTTCAAGAAAGATTAATTCTGATCTTTGGCTACTGAGGAAAATCAAAACATACATTCCTCTTCAGTATAGGGTCATCATTATAAAAGTTATATTCAGCCATAACTGGACTACTGTTCAAGTCATGAAGTATCATCATAAACCTGTACCCTCAATGAGGTGACCTTTCTTTCTTCTATATCTTTCCTCCCACAAAATATTGCTTGATGAAAACTTCAATGTGAAATTAGTTTTAGAGGCCATGAAAGAGTATAGACCCTGATATTGCATCCTCTGAGTGATCAGTATGGGAGTTGTGATGCTAGAAATTCTGACAGGAAAAGGAGGCAAAACTAGAGAATGAGACAGCCTTGCCAAGACTGCCTTTGAAGCTCTCAATTTGGATGAAAGCAAACGAGAATTTGTTGGGAGACAAGAGGTATCTGTCAAAAATGCTGCTTATAAATGGAGTTCAACAACTCTCAGAGGAGTTGGGAAAGGTTGCAATTGAAGCTCTCACATTGGCTAAGACAAAAGAGAAGTAAACTTTGTTGCTTACAGGACAAGGGTTGAAGCCCAACTCAGAGGAGATGAAAGCTGTCCAAGAATTGCAGAATCCGAATGATGTTAGCAGTTTTGGAAGATTCCTTGGCTTTGTAAACTACATTAAAGCAAGTTCCTGTCCAAGATTACAATGCAAGTTAAGGTACTTCTCACCCAAAAGTGATATGTTTGACTTACGGACCAGGCAAACATGCAGTTGGCAGACATGCTTAGCAGAGCTTACATAGTAGATGAGGGAATTAACAAATTTGAAATGGAAGTCAAAACTGTCAACATGCTACACTGTCTATCTCTAAGCAACACTTGAAAGATATATAGATACATACCACACATGATAAAATTATTTTTAAAAAAAGTTACAAAAAGCAATTCAAAAGGTATGGCTAGAAAACCAAATAGACATCAGCACAGATAAATGTCATACTTCAATGTCAGAGACGAAATGAGTATCCAGGATGGTGGTGTGTTTTGCAGTGACAGTTGTTGTACCAACTGCACTTCAATATGACATGCTAGAAATTACATTCATCACACACTGGAACTGAAGGCTGTTTAAAGAGAACCAGAGAAATCCTATACTAGACATGAATGAATGAAGACATTATGGAGTACATTCAGGAATGCTCAACCTGCCAAATACATCAGTCTTCCCAGCAGAAGGAAACCTCAGTCCATTAAGATTTACCAGACAGACTATGAGCCAAAGTTGGAAGTTTTATTTTTCTTTGTTGAAGCTCACAACTACTTGATCACAGTAGACTACTTTTCAAATTTCTTTGAAACTGCTATTTTGGAAGACACAAAGTCCAAGACAGTCACAGAAGTTAAGATCACAGTTTGCCATTTGTGTTATTCGAGAGGAGTGCATTTCAAATAATGGAAGACAATTTTCATTGGAATAGCTTACATGTTCACTGAAAAACTGGGTTTTAAACACGTGGTGTTGTCACCTGGATATCAGCAATCTAATGGCACGACTGGATAACCACATTCTAATGGCATGACTTGACATCCACTTTCTAATGTCACAACTTGATATCCACATTCTAATGGCATGCCTATATCCACATTCTAATGGCATGACTGGATAACCACATTCCAATGGCATGAGTCTATATCCACATTCTAATGGCATGACTTGATATTCACATTCCCCACCCCTTCATCTACCCCATAATTGCAATGCTGAATGCTCCACTGATACAGCACAAGAAAGAGTTTCTAAACATTTCCATTCATGAAAAATGAAGACCTGCATCAGAACAATGACTGTGAAAATAAAGAAAGGTGTTGTGTTCTCCATTTGGACATGCTGTATTTATTAGATTGTGCAAGTCATGATGTTGTTGTTGTATGGTTTAATGCCATTTTTCAGCACACAATAGGCTATATATGGCGGCCAGTATTAATGGTGGAGGAAGAACCCAGAAAAACCCCAGAAAGAACCACCGACCCATGAGAAGCTACTGGCAAGCTTTCTCACATACCCACATTGGCCGAATCCGTGACTTGAACCCACACAGACGGAGGTGAGATGATAGTGATCCCTAACGGTGAATGCTTTAGAACACTCGGCCACTCGGGGCCCCTGTGCAAGAAATACATGGATATGGTCATTCAGGTATGCTATTTTAATAGGTGTTTAACCTAATTAAATGATGTTAATACAAATAATGATTTCCTACCAAGCCTATTGTGCAAGGCAGCTCAACAAACATGCCTACAATGCTGGTATCAACTATCAGCCAATCAATGACGTCAGAGGAACTACATACAGAGAAGCAGTTATCCGTCAGGCAGTTTCAAGTGACCATTGTGGAGAGCAGAGAGGCTTGAGTTGTGATCAAAGAAATCAAGCTTGCAGATGAATCCTGTCAGAAGTCATATGACATGATACTTTATGATGGAACAATGGAACAATTCCCCACCCTTTCATCTACCCCATAATTGCAATGCTGAATGCTCCATAGATACAGCATAAGAAAGAGTTTCTTAACTTACATTACCATCCAAGAAAAATTAAAGCCTGCATCAGAACATTGATTGTGAAAATAAAGGGAAGGTGTTGTATCCTCCATCTAGACATGCTGTATTTATTAGATTGTTCAAGTCATGAAGTATCATCATAAACCTGTACCCTCAATGAGGTGACCTTTCTTTCTTCTATATCCTTCCTCCCACAAAATATTGCTTGATGAAAACTTCAATGTGAAATTAGTTTTAGAGGCCATGAAAGAGAGTATAGACCCTGATATTGCATCCTCTGACTGATCAGTATGGGAGTTGTGATGCTAGAAATTCTGACAGGAAAAGGAGGCAAAACTAGAGAATGTGACAGCTTTGCCAAGACTGCCTTTGAAGCTCTCAATTTGGATGAAAGCAAACAAGAATTTGTTAGGAGACACGAGGTATCTGTCAAAAATGCTGCTTATAAATGGAGTTCAACAACTCTCAGAGGGGAGTTGGGAAAGGCTGCAATTGAAGCTCTCACATTGGCTAAGACAAAAGAGAAGTAAACTTTGTTACTTACAGCACAAGGGTTTAAGCCCGACTCAGAGGAGATGAAAGCTGTCCAAGAATTGCAGAATCTGACTGATGTTAGCTGAGTCAGAAGATTCCTTGGCTTTGTAAACTACATTA
The DNA here is from genome assembly GCA_028554795.2 of Sinohyriopsis cumingii. Lineage (NCBI taxonomy): Eukaryota > Metazoa > Mollusca > Bivalvia > Unionida > Unionidae > Sinohyriopsis > Sinohyriopsis cumingii. The sequence goes on along the minus strand of CM068842.1, from coordinate 49,468,406 downwards.
AAGCAAGTTCCTGTCCAAGATTACAATGCAAGTTAAGGTACTTCTCACCCAAAAATGATGTTTAACTTAGGGACCAGGCAAACATGCAGTTGGCAGGCATGCTTAGGAGAGCTTACACAGTAGACGAGGGAATTAGCAAATTTGAAATGAAAGTCAAAACTGTCAACATGCTACACTGTCTACCTATCTCTAAGCAACACTTGAAAGATATATAGATACATACTACACGAGATAAAATTATTTTAAAAAAAGTTATAAAAAGCAATTCAAAAGGTATGGCCATAAAAACAAATAAAGATATCAGCACAGATAAATGTCATACTTTAATGTCAGAGACAAAATGAGTGTACAGGATGGTGGTGTGTTTCGCAGTGACAGAGTTGTTGTACCAACTGCTCTTCAATATGACATGCTACAAATTACATTCATCACACACTGGAACTGAAGGCTGTTTAACGAGAACCAGAGAAATCCTATACTAGACATGAATGAATGAAGACATTATGGAATACATTCAGGAATGCTCAACCTGCCAAATACACCAGTCTGCCAAATACACCAGTCTACCCAGCATAAGGAAACTTTGGTCCATTAAGATTTACCAGATAGACTATGAGCCAAAGTTGGAATTTATATTTTTCTTGTTTGAAGCTCACAACTACTTGATCACAGTAGACTACTTTTCAAATTTCTTTGAAACTGATTTTCTGGCAGACACATTTATGGAATTCCAGATGAGTGCATTTCAAATAATGGACCACAATTTTCATTGGGAAAGCTTACATGTTCACTGAAAAATGGGGTTTCAAACATGTGGTGTTTTCACCTGGATATCAGCAATCTAATGGCATGACTGGATATCCACATTCTAATGGCATGACTGGAAATCCATATCCTAATGGCATGACTTGATATCCACATTCCAATGGCATGACTCTATATCCACATTCCAATGGCATGTCTATATCCACATTCCAATGGCATGACTTGATATCCACATTCCAATGGCATGACTCTATATCCACATTCTAATGACATGACTTGATATTCACATTCCAATGGCAGGACTCTATATCCACATTCCAATGGCATGATTCTATATCCACATTCTAATGGCATGACTTGATATCCACATTCTAATGTCATAACTTGATATCCACATTCCAATGACTCTATATCCACATTCTAATGGCACAACTGGATATCCACATTCTAATGGCATGACTATATCCACGTTCTAATGGCATGACTGGATATCCACATTCCAATGGCATGACTCTCTATCCACATTCTAATGGCATGACTTGATATCCACATTCTAATGGCAAAGCAGAACAAGCAGTCAAAACAGCCAAAAATCCAATAAAGAAAGATTTATCCTCTGACCCTTATCCAGCTCTTTTGAACTTTAGAATACACCAACCCAAGGATTGAAAGTCCAGTGCAAAAATTGATGAATAGAAGAACCAAGACGGTACTACCTACCATAAACACTTAATAAAACCCACAAGCAGTAGATGGAAAGAAAACCTGGAGGTGGATTAAAGAGAACAAAGCAAGATAAACAACATGTTATAATGGAACTGTAAAGGATCTTATGGAGCTTGAAAAAGAAGCAGACGATAGCTCCACAGATAAAAGTAACTGGAAGTATGCAATAGTTACAGACAAAACAAATATTTGTTCATATCAAGTCATGCAAGAAGATGGCAGAACTTTTTGTAGGAACAGATCACACAACCACTGATAGGCAGCCAGGATCAAAATGTGTAACAGGATATTTCCAATGAACCAGGGTACAAATCGCTGATGGACAAGAAATCAACACACAATCCAGTGACATCAAATAGAAATCATCAGTGTCATTCAAAGCCAAGTGTTTTAAGGTCAGGCAGAATGGTGAATTGTCCAGTCAAACTAAAAGATTTTGAATCTAAATAAGCTGCAAGTTTTTATTCGTATAGGATTCTTACCAACATGCAGTCCTGTGAAGGACTCTAGTTAAAGTATCAATTTTATTAATAATGTTTATATCTAGAGCAAAGGACAACACAACAATGAAAAGTTCTAGTCAAATTAATATTTTGTTGTTTCTGCTTAAGGGTAAGGGTATACAAAGGTAACTCACCCACCCTCTTGCTTACTGATCATGTGACAATAATGAAGTGTCTGTTCAAGTTATATAACTATTTCATCATTAAAACAAAGATGGAACATTGGTCATACAAAACAAGTGAAAAGAACCCCTACCTTTTCCACAGCATAGAAGGCAACATCATATAGAGGATGCTGTGTTCATGCACCAGTTTGCTCTGAAGCTGGCTAAATATACCCAGAAAGGACTGGATCAATATGTGAGAAAATACATTGATATGGCCATTCATGTACACTATTTTAATAGGTGTTTAACCTAACTAATTGATGTTAATACAAATAATGGTTTCCTACCAAGCCTATTGTGCTAGGCAGTTCAACAAACATGCCTACAATGCTGGTATCAACTATCAGCCAATCAATGCCAACAGACATCAGAGGAACTGCATACAGAGAAGCAGTTATCCGTCGGTCAGTTTCAAGTGACCATTGTGGAGAGCAGAGAGGCTCAAGTTGTAATCAAGGAAATCGAGCTTGCAGATGAATCCTGTCAGAAGTCATATGACATGATACTTTATGATGGAACAATTCCTCACCCCTTCATCTACCCCATAATTGCAATGCTGAATGCTCCATAGATACAGCACAAGAAAGAATTTCTTAACTAATGTTTCCATTCATGAAAAATGAAGACCTGCATCAGAACATTGACTGTGAAAATAAAGGGAAGGTGTTGTGTCCTCCATTTGGACATACTGTATTTATCAGACTGTGCAATTCGTGAAGGATCAGCATAAACCTGTAACCTCAGTGAGGTGACCTTTCCTTCTAGATCCTTCCTCCCACAAAATATTGCATGATGAGAACATCAATGTGAAAATAGTTCTAGAGGCCATGAGAGAGAGAGAGAGAGAGAGAGAGAATAGACCCTGACATTGCACCCTCTGCTTGATCAGTCTGGCAGTTGTGATGCTAGAAATTCTGACAGTAAAAGGAGGCAAAACTAGAGAATGAAACAGCTTTGCCAAGACTGCCTTTGAAGCTCTCAAATCGGATGAAAGCAAACGAGAATTTGTTGGGAGACAAGAGGTATCTGTCAAAAATGCTGCTGCTAAATGGAGTTCAACAACTCTTAGAGATGAGTTGGGAAAGGTTGCAACTGAAGCTCTCACATTGGCTAAGACAAAAGAGAAGTAAACTTTGTTACTTACAGCACAAGGGTTGAAGCCTGACTTTGTGGAGATGAAAGCTGTCCAAGAACTGAAGAATCTGACTGATGTTAGCGGAGTTGGAAGATTCCTTGGTTTTGTGAACTACATTAAAGCAAGTTCCTGTCCAAGATTACAATGCAAGTCACGGTACATCTCACTCAGAAGTGATATGTTTGACTTAGGGACCAGGCAAACATGCAGTTGGCAGACATGCTTAGCAGAGCTGACATGGTAGATGAGGGAATTAGCAAATTTGAAATGGAAGTCAAAACTGTCAACATGCTACACTGTCTAACTATCTTTAAGCAACACTTGAAAGATATATAGATACATACTACACGTGATAAAATTATTTTTAAAAAAGTTACAAAAAGCAATTCTGAAGGTATGGCCAGAAAAACAAAGATATCAGTACAGATAAATGTCATACTTCAATGTCAGAGATGAAATGAGTGTACAGGATGGTGGTGTGTTTCACAGTGACAGAGTTGTAGTACCAATTGCACTTCAATATGACATGCTACAAGTAACTGAAGCAAGCAACAGTTACGGACAAAACAAATATTTGTTCATATTAAGTCTTGCAAGAAGATGGCAGAACCTTTTGTAGGAACAGATCACACAACCATTGATAGACAGCCAGGATAAAAATGTGTAACAGGATATATCAAATGAACCAGGGTACAAATCGTTCATGGACGAGAAATCAACACATAACCCAGTGATATCATCAAAGAGACGTCATCAGTGTCAGTCAAAGCCAAGTGTTTTAAGGTCAGGCAGAATGGTGAATTGTCCAGTCAAATTTAAAGATTTTGTATGTAAATAAGCTGCACGTTTTTATTCATATAGGATTCTTACCAACATGGAGTCCTGTGAAGGACTCAAATTAAAGTATCAATTTTATTAATAATGTTTATACCTAAAGCAAAGGACAACACAACAATGAAAAGTTCTAGTCAAAATAATATTTTTTGGGGTTTCTGCTTAAGGGTAAGGGTGTATAAGGGTAGCTCACCCTCTTGTTTGTCAGCCATGTGACAATAATCAAGTGTTTCTTTTAGTCACGTATTAATTCATCATTAAAACGAAGATGGAACAAAGTGTACACTGGTCATACAAAAAAGTGAAAAGAACCCCTACCTTTTCCACATCGTAGATGGCAATTTCATACAGAGAATGCTGTGCTCATGCTCTGCAAGCTGGATCAATATGTGAGAAAATACACCGATATGTTCTTTCAGGTATGCTATTTTAATAGGTGTTTAACCTAATTAAATGATGTTAATACAAATAATGGTTTCCAACCAAGCTTATTATGCAAGGCAGTTGAGCAAACATGCCTACTATGCTGGTATCAACTATCAGCCAATCAATGACAACAGAGGGAGTTCATAATGAAAAACAGTTTGCCAACAGTCAGTTTTGAGTTATTATTGTGAAGAATAGATGGGGTCAAAGATATGGATCTCACAGATGAATCCTGTCAGAAGTCATATGACATGATAAATTATGATGGAACAATTCCCCACCCCTTCATCTACTCCATAATTGCAATGCTGAATGCTCCATACATACAGCATAAGAAAGAGTTTCTTACCTAACATTACCATCCAAGAAAAATGAAGGCCTGCATCAGAACATTGACTGTGAAAATAAAGGGAAGGTGTTGTGTCCTCCATTTGGACATTCTGTATTTATTAGATTGTTCAAGTCATGAAGTATCATCATAAACCTGTACCCTCAATGAGGTGACCTATTTTTGTTCTAGATCTTTCCTCCCACAAAATATTGCTTGATGAAAACTTCAATGTGAAATTAGTTTTAGAGGCCATGAAAGAGAGTATAGACCCTGATATTGCATCCTCTGACTGATCAGTATGGGAGTTGTGATGCTAGAAATTCTGACAGGAAAAGGAGGCAAAACTAGAGAATGAGACAGCTTTGCCAAGACTGCCTTTGAAGCTCTCAATTTGGATGAAAGCAAACAAGAATTTGTTAGGAGACAAGAGGTATCTGTCAAAAATGCTGCTTATAAATGGAGTTCAACAACTCTCAGAGGGGAGTTGGGAAAGGTTGCAATTGAAACTCTCACATTGGCTAAGACAAAAGAGAAGTAAACTTTGTTACTTACAGCACAAGGGTTTAAGCCCGACTCAGAGGAGATGAAAGCTGTCCAAGAATTGCAGAATCTGACTGATGTTAGCTGAGTCGGAAGATTCCTTGGCTTTGTAAACTACATTAAAGCAAGTTCCTGTCCAAGATTACAATGCAAGTTAAGGTACTTCACACCCAAAAATGATGTTTAACTTAGGGACCAGGCAAACATGCAGTTGGCAGGCATGCTTAGCACAGCTTACATAGTAGATGAGGGAATTAGCAAATTTGAAATGAAAGTCAAAACTGTCAACATGCTACACTGTCTACCTATCTCTAAGCAACACTTGAAAGATATATAGATATATACTACACAAGATAAAATTATTTTAAAAAAAGTTACAAAAAGCAATTCTGAAGGTATGGCCATAAAAACAAATAAAGATATCAGCACAGATAAATGTCATACTTCAATGTCAGAGACGAAATGAGTATCCAGGATGGTGGTGTGTTTTGCAGTGACAGTTGTTGTACCAACTGCACTTCAATATGATATGCTACAAAGTACATTCATCACACACTGGAATTGAAGGCTGTTTAAGAAAAACCAGAGAAATCCTATACTAGACATGAATGAATGAAGACATTATGGAATACATTCAGGAATGCTCAACCTGCCAAATACATCAGTCTTCCCAGCAGAAGGAAACCTTAGTCCATTAAGAAGTACCAGACAGACTATGAGCCAAATTTGAATTTATATTTTTCTTGTTTGAAGCTCACAACTACTTGATCACAGTAGACTACTTTTCAAATTTCTTCAAAACTGATATTTTGGAAGACACAAAGCAAAGCAAAGGAGAAGAATTAGCTGTGAAAGATGCTGCTGGTAAATGTAGTTGGAATGGATTGCAACTGAAGGTCTCACATTTGCTAAGACAAAGAGGAAATTAGTTCAGGGACTAAAAGTGCCAACAGCTTTGCTGCTGCTCAATGGATTTCAACAACTCTCCAGGACGGGTTGCAAAATATTGCCAATAATGCTGTTACATCGGATGAGACAATAAGAAAAGAATTTTTCCAGAGAACAGAGAAGCAAAAATTCCAGCAGCCAACTCCAACAGCAGATAGAACTCTTCATCCGTGCTCAGCCCAAGAGAAGCTGAAACTCTCTTAAAGCTGTGGACCACTTACTGCATGATGCATGTAACATACATCTGCAGTCTTTATTTGTTGGGTTGGAAAGCCTTCAGACATTTCCAGGTAATGTCAGGATGCTGGAATCAAATACGAGCAACCATTAGTACCCATTGATCAAGAAGCCCTTGTGCAATTTGTGGGATATTGCTTCAAAATTATACATATTTGATAACATCTATTAAACTGTATTTTTGTAGTGTGCAATATTTCTGTGTCAGACTAGGCTTATATCATCTCCTTGATGCCTCCTATGCATGCTGTGCAAGACTGCAAAAGATATTATTGATGTGTGTAAAGAATTAGCATTTTTGAGCAATGTTAAAATGGCAAAGGGAGTTTCTATTTCCTTTTTCCTATTTTTTCTGGAATTCTTCACTGTATTGGGAAAGTTATAAGCAAAGTCAACCATAGTTCTGACGTAAATGTTTGTCTCTTTGACAGAGGATATAACATAGAAAATATTCGCATAAAATTACACGTGTTATTTTGTTAATCATACTGATGATGCCTTGCTTATGGAAAAACTGTATTGTGCATTATAATCACGGCAATAAACACCATTGTTCACTATTGTCCAAAGTTTGGGGCAAACTGAATATGATATTGTCTCATTCAATTCTGGATTCTGAATATTCTGCAACGGTCTGCTAAAATATTTTAAGATTATGCATAAATAGAATAAATGTGTGCTATGTTCAAGAATTTTTTTTTTTTACCTCAAGGACAAGCAGCAATGAAATGGTTTTAAGTGAAATTCTTATATTCACAGATGCCAATGAAGTTGAGCTCAAATGGTCATCATACCATCTGAGGCATTCTGTCAACATCCAGAGATTTATAGAGAAATCAATAACTGGCTGCATAACAGCAAAACTGTTGTTAGCTGTCAGAGGAGGACATTTCTTAATTTTGAGGAAAGAGAGTTGTGTGTGCATGTGTGTGTGTGATATGGATTTTTAATTTAACTCTAAAATAAATTAAATCATATTGTTACAGTGTCTGAAGTGTGGCAGTTTATAGTGATGTCTAGCACTAAGGCATCATGCCGCAGACATGTAGCATCATGTCCCACCAAGTCACACTATCCTGACTCCAGGCCAACTATTCCAAACACTAATTCAAAATGCTGAGCGCCAAGCTGGGCAGCTACTTATATGCACCATTTTTATAAGTCTTTGGTATGACTCCGTCTGGGTTCAAACCTGCAACCACTTGCATTCGAGATGAATTTTCTAACCACATGTGGCTACTCAAACAATTGAAAGACGTCTGCATATTATCTAGTTTTAAACAGTTTTTGATTTAATGGAAGAATATCACTGGATTATAATGTTGCTCACTTTTGAAATGGATCCAAATTAATACATACAAAAGCTATGAAATTATATATTGTTAGCAATAAATGGGAAAAGTATTGATACAGTAGTAAATATATGCCTAATTTTTAGAGTCCCTTGAAAAAAATGATCAGCACAGATGACAAAGATGATAATTATGCTGATGATGAAGATAAAAAGGTTGTGGATATGGAAAAAATTGAAAATATTCATTGTCAAAATACAGAAGCTAAAATACACAACATTGGTAAGTGTGTGTATTCCTCCAGTAATTCATTTTATATTCTCTAAGGTTGAGACTTTCATTAATTTGCCACAGATAGCATGAAAATTATGACAATTTTCCATTTGCAATACATTTCAGTACAAAGAAAGCTGAGTTCAATGGACAAAGGACAAGACTGTTGCAATAGAGCATCAGTTTAGACTGTTTTGCAGACTTCTGAATGTACCAGGGAAAAATGACTGTGGGAAGGTTTTGGAAACGGAACCATGGCTAAGATATAGACACAGGGCAACAATAAAATACAATGTATGCATACAAAAACATGACATAACACTTGGCAATGATAAAACACCATGTATGCATACAAAAACATGACATAACACTTGGCAATGATAAAATACCATGAATGCATATAAAAGCTATGATAGAACACTTGGTAATGACAAAAAACCATGTACACATACAAAAAGTATGTCCTAACACTTGGCAATGATAAAATACCATGTATACAGACAAAAACTATGAATAACACTTGGCAATGATAAAATACAATGTATGCATACAAAAGCTATGATAGAGTACTTGGTAATGACAAAAAACCATGTACAGATAAAAAGTATGTCCTAACACTTGGTAATGATAAAATACCATGTATGCATATAAAAACTATGAATAACACTTGGCAATGATAAAATACCATGAATGCATACAAAAGCTATGATAGAACACTTGGTAATGACAAAATACCATTTACACATTCAAAAAGTATGTCCTAACACTTGGCAATGATAAAATACAATGTATGCATACAAAAACAATGATAACACTTGGCAATGATAAAATACCATGAATGCATACAAAAGCTAAGATAAAACACTTGGTAATGACAAAATACCATTTACACATACAAAAAGTATGAATAACACTTGGCAATGATAAAATACCATGTACACATACAAAAACTATGAATAACACTTGGCAATGATAAAATACAATGTATGCATACAAAAACAATAAATAACGCTTGGCAATGATAAAATACCATGTATGCATACAAAAGCTAAGGGCATTTCCTGTAAAACATATATGGGACCCAGGGAAGGCACTTTTAAAGTGGGATACTCGCCCATAGATGCAATATAGAAATTTCTTTTCATTTTAATATGAACTCTGTGCTATCAAGGTACCTTGACATATATTTTTAAAAAACACTTGACAATGATAAAATACCATGTATACATACAAGAATTAAGATATAAAACATGGGCAAATGATAAAATACCATGTATACCTACAATGACTAAGATATAGAAACTGGGCATTGATAAAATACCATGCATACATACAAAGAGATATCATGTTATGTGTATCTATATTATGTATATCATTTTCAAAATAATTTTAGCAAGGGTAATTTAGTGAATGACATTTTGTTATCACTAATGGTCTATGAATGTTTTTTTTTTTTTTAAATATAACTTTTAAAATCATTTCAGTCATCTCGCTATGATATCTGCAGTGTGACAGTTTATAGTGATGTCTAGCAATGGGGCATTATGCTGCAGACATGTAGCATCATGTCCCACCCAGTCACTTTATCCTGACACCAGGCTGACCAGTCCTAACACTAAACTCAATGCCGAGTTCCAAGCGAGGCAGCTGCTAGTACCATTTTTACAAGTCTTTGGTATGACTCGGCTGGGAATCGAAGTCGCAACCTATTACATCCAAGGCAGTCCTATGAATGGGTTGTACTTCAATAATGAGTCACATAAGGTATATGTAGTACTATTTCATTAATAAATTCCAAAGTCGCCGCTCTGGAACAATTCAGTAAATATAACATGATCCAACAAGGACATTCTTGCTACTAAGAGGTCATACTGACCTGGTTCAAAATTTGCTAGAGCTGGAACAGCTGATTTTGTTTACTGCAAATTAGTATTTTGAAATAACAATGATTTCAAAATCCTGGTATTGTAGTTTCTCTTCAGCATTATAAGCTTAATTTATCTTTCTATATAACTGATTTAGAATGCAGAATCACTCTTTCTTAAAGTTGATATTGGTCTTGAAAGAGTACTGAGGCTTGATGTATTTAATTTATTATCATTCTTTGGTACTACAGTGCCATAACGTCTATTTGAAGACCTGGATTTATTAATATCCCTTAGATCTGCCATGAAACATTCAAGGACATTTTGGATTTATATCTTTTGGATTTACCTTGAATTCAATTACAGGACATCTGGTTTTAAAACAGTGAATCTTCTGTGGTGTTAGCATGTAAGAACATTATCATTTTCATTTGGAATACCTTTGGATTACTTGGAATTGATAGAATTTTTTAGGAATGTAAGGAATTCATTAACCAATGTAAGTTATTTTTAATTCTTTCACTTTGTATTTTAGGGAAAACAAAACATATTTTGAATTACACAAAACCTGTTGGTTGATGCTCTTTCTTGTTACATAGTTTAAGCCCCTAGGTCCTAGCAATAGACACTGGGAAATGATAAAATACCATGTGTACATACAAATATTAAGATATAAACACTCTGCAATGATAAAATACCATGTATACATACAAAGATTACGAGATAAACACACTGCAATGATAAAATACCATGCATACATACAAAGATTAAGATATAAACACTGCAATGATATAATACCATGTATACATACAAAGATTAAGAGATAAACACACTGCAATGATATAATACCATGTATACATACAAAGATTAAGAGATAAACACACTGCAATGATAAAATACCATGCATACATACAAAGATTAAGATATAAACACTGCAATGATATAATACCATGTATACATACAAAGATTAAGAGATAAACACACTGCAATGATAAAATACCATGCATACATACAAAGATTAAGATGTAAACACTGCAATGATATAATACCATATATACATACAAAGATTAAGAGATAAACACACTGGATTGATAAAATACCACGTATACATGCAAAGATTAAGAGATAAACACTCTGCAATGATAAAATACCATGTATACATGCAATGATTATGAAGGAAAAACAGAATGGCTCACATCATTATTAGCTTTTAAACAGCTGCAGTTAGGTCCAACAAACATGATGGAATGCTTTTGAAATCTCACACACGTGCTAATTGCCCTACGATGGTAAATGTGACAAAATGCAAAATCTGACTATGGATTACAATTTCAGATATTAATTTGCTTGGTTAGACAATTTTTACTGTAAACAAGATTTGCTGAAAAGCTGTAGCAATTTTTTATTTTTTTGCCTAAAGATAATACATTCTAAAATGAAACAGTTACAATGGCTGGCATATACACAGAACTGATTTCATAAATAAAATATTTTATATTGGTACTGAACGGAGATAGAAGAAAAGAAAATGAAAGAAGGCAGAAAAGAAAAGGATGTAAAACCAGGAAAAGATTCATGCATTACTGGGATTAAACCATTTCCTAGTTTTAATGCATTTCTGCACTCATGTTTGTGTAACATCCTTGGAAAGGTTTACCATCTGGTTGTTTTGAAATGTTCTGATTTTCCTACTTAGTTTAGTCAGGGCTTTCCTCTTAATAATACATAAATTCAATATCTTTAAGTATTAATACTCATTTTTGATTATATACCATATTAATTTATGGTGTCCCAACAGATACCATGTCCCAACATATACGGTAAATATGGTACATGCAAGATAAAAAGAAATAATATTCATCAGTTCTGGCATCTTCTCCATATACACAACTTAAAAATACTCTTTAGAGACACTCACATAGGGAGCTACAATTATTCCTCATCTTTGCATGAATACTCGATAATTTTCTATCGCCATGTCAAAAGGTTTTGAATGCATTACTTTTTGGAAGCAGAGATTATTCAAAATTATAATTACATTAATACTATACATAATGAAATATTAATGACCAAAGTTATGCATGCTGTAATTGCATGAATATTTCCAAAATGTGCGAAACAGAAAAGAAATACATAATAAATGGATCAAACAGATACTGATAAATGTAATTGGGTCTTAACCCTGGTAGTGTAGAAGTCATATATGTACGGATTATGTTAGATGAATCTCTATGCAGTAACCATATTTATATGATCACAATAACCATCTTCCATATGCGGAAGCCATAAAAATATGGTTTCTTACAATGACCTAAATGGATGCTGAATCTCCACCAATCATCAAGCATGTGCTAAAAACATACAGAATACCACACAAGATGGTCCAATAATTATCTTGCTTACATGTGATTGATGCTGACCCTAACAAAATAGTGAATAAAAGTAACAAATTTGCTGGGAAAATTTGGTTGATAACAGACATCGATATAAACAATATGATGGTTGTGTTAGGTGATTAGGAAGATTTATTGTGCAAGTTGGTGTGTGAGGAGGATATTGAGAGTGAATTCAAAGGGTTTGATGAGGCAGATGTTTGTGAGGTAGATGATGAGGATGTTGTTGACAGAAAATTATATTTTAGGGGAGTGGGAAACTGGCCTGCATAATAACTTACTTTCAATATTCAGGAATTAATTAACTATTATACATTTAATCGAGTCACATATAAATATTGTTCAAAATGAAGTTTTGTTTCATCAATAACAGCATCTATAAATGTTGGTGACAGGGGTGTGGTTAAATTATATCTATCTATTTGTGAACAAAGTCAGATATTTAAACTAATATAATTTCACATCTAAATAAGTTCATCAAATACAAGACCTATATAAGTTTACTGTTAAGACTAAACAAACAAAAAAATTCACGTATCTTGGTAGAAACTTGTTACAAAATGATATTTGATTCATTTAAAATAATTACCAGTGTCAATATAATGACATTTTTCTACGTTTGTCATGTGACATATCTTAATTAGTATCTAGGTGTGCCTCTTTCAATCAACAATTGTTCAACATTATTTCAGACATGATAATGAGTTCTTGCAGCAGAATCGTGAGCTCTTGAAACTAGAGTCCAGATTTTGGAGATTTTGGCACTGGTGTGATACAAGTGGAAAAGAAATTAAATCATTTATAGCCCTGACTATTGCTATGGGACTGATCATGATACAAGATATACACGTGGTTTTTGTTTGACATGCTTATCTTTTACAGGTAAAAACAAACTTAATTTTATGTAATACCATTTTCCCAAATTCTTTTATCATGTAACCAAAGTATGTCATGTGTATGATGATTAAGTGGAATATAATATCAAACTTTATTTAGCATGTATATTTTATATGCAGGAGTACTGGAGCACATATCCAGTGATGTCAGCAACATTTCTCCATTCTGTCAAGTCAAGGGATAGATTTCTCATCAACATGAGCTTTTCTCATCTTTGCAATAATGCAGATTATCTTGCCAGAGGTAATATAAACAAATTTAAGGTATAACATATCACGAACCTTGTGTTGTTCAAGTCATATTTTTACACATTTTTAAATATTAGATAACTAATACATGTATTTGAATTAAATTATAAAGTATGTTGATTCAGGCGAAATATTTAGTCAGTTAACAGTCAATTAATTTCAGAACATTGTACCAAGTAGAATAACATTACATAAAATGGGAACGAATATGTAAATGTTCTATTCATACTCCTAAGAAGAATTTATATTATGTTGTATATATTATTAATATTTTGTAAAATACTATCTAATGTTTATTTCAGGTATCCCTGGTTATAATCCAGTCAGAAAAATTGGTGATGTCTGTACTAACATTTGTCTTTGGATGACAGGATGATCCCATTTAGAGGGAATTTTAATGTTGTTTAACAATGTAATTAGTTTATCATTCTTTGTCCATTTTCAGAAATTTCATTTCTGAAATACAATGCAATAAGGTATTGATAAGTTTAGTAAGAAATTAAATCAGTCTGATTGTCATGTCAATACAATCATAATAAATATGCAATGTATTTTCATGTGTATATCATAATTTATGTTAATAATTCCTTTCAAATGTTTTTTCTTGCTGTTGTTTTATAGGTTATTGCTCATGTCAAATGTTTCTCTACCGATATTGAACATTTTACACAATAAAATATGTTATTGTTTCAACAATGTTATTATTATTTTTCTGTTAAGTATCTAACATTATTCCTTCGATAACATAAATGTCAAGGCCACAGGATCATTTATCACTATCAAAAAGTTATTGCTGTAGGTATGTGTTAAAAAACTGAAAGGTTGATGCAACAATTCTTTTAATACAAATAGATCCAATCGACCAATAATTAATTGATTTGCAAGAGCACTGGTGTTGGTATAAAAAAAAATTAAAGATATTGTTATAGATATAAGGATTGGAAAGTATCACATAATACTTCAACCATGACACATTTCACAAATTCCTTCTAGTGCAAAAAAGAATTTAAAATTCATTTGTATGAAGATTGTTTAATACTATAAGGTGTTTCTTGTTCAATGGATTATTTGTATTAAGCCTGGAGGTAATGAAATAAGTAACGTTATGACAAGTGTGAGTGTGTGATTTACATTTTTAACATAGTTTTAACAATTCTTCAGTCATATCTGCAGTGTGGCAGTTTATAGTGATGTCTAGCACTGAGGCATCATGCTGCAGACATGTAGCATGATGTCCCACCCAGTCACATTATCCTGACACCAGGCTGACCAGACCTAACACTGACCTCTTAATGCTGAGTGCCAAGCAAGGCAGTTGTTAGTACCATTTTTATGTCTTTGGTATGACTAGGCCAATGATAAGTAACTTGAGAGGAAAAAATGTATATTTGTAAAGTAAAATATTCCAAAAACAATTATACATATAGTCACTAATTTTCTTTAATTTCATTATTTTGGTTGCCATGGCAATTATAAAAAGTTTATTTGAATGAAAAATACATGTACAGAACAAGGTAACAACCCTGTATTATCTGAACAAATATCACATAATTCTGTTTAATATTACTGGTTATAAAGCAGTAATACTGATGTTAATTAAAACTCTCTATCAACTGTCACAACAACAGCATAGGCAGTTACAAACAATTCAGCAAGTCGGTGCATGTAATGTTAAAACAATTAAGCACTACCAGGGTTAATATAAATTGTGTAAAACTATAATTCACAGGCTGTTCTTTTCTATTATACATGACAAAATAATTTTAACATTTTAAGGAGGTAATTACACAAGTCTTCTGCAAAAGTACATGAAAAGTATACACTTTGATCACAAGTACATGAAAAGCATACACTTTGATCACAAGTACATGAAAAGCATACACTTTGATCACAAGTACATGAAAAGTATACACTCTGATCACAAGTACATGAAAAGCATACACTTTGATCACAAGTACATGAAAAGTATACACTTTGATCACAAGTACATGAAAAGCATGCACTTTGATCACAAATACACGAAAACAATACGTAGTTATATTCAGTTTATGTTTTAACTTGATACTTTTACAGTTTATAATAAACACTGCAGGTGTTTTTGCATCTATACAGTACTTTAAAGTAGCCATCTGTGGTACAATTCATAGACATAGCTTATACCACTGACAATATATAAAATGAGTAAATCTTGTTAAATTTCAAATGGTTATTAAGGCAACAAAGGTTAAATTACTCATGAATGTGTCAAAAACAACTCATAATTATGATTTGGATCTGATTCATGATTCAGCCATGGAGATTTAAGTTTATGGTCTGGACAAGCAAATGTTAATGAATGGACATGGACAGACAGATAATGCCTTGACAAGTGTTAATGAATGGACAGATAGAAAAATACCTTGACAAATGTTCATGAATGAAAAGACAGAAAATGACTTCAAATGACTTCAAAAATGTTAATGGACAGATAGAAAATGCCTTGACAAAATCTGCCTACCGTTTAACACAAGAATATAAAAAATATAACATAAAAACAGAACCCTTTACAAAAATGTACAAAACTGCAAGAGACCAGAACCTTATGACATGATTCCAATTTGGGCTTAAAAACAAGGGTCTCATTGAGGTCATTCCCAATGCATTGTCTGTAGAAGCCTGAAGTTTCGTTTCAAGAAAATAAATAATTTTAAAGAATATTTTATCATACAGAAACTGTACTTTCTCTATATCTTATTCTGTTAACTATTCTATTCCATTTTTTTTTACTACTATCATTGGGTTATTTGATCCACAAAATTCTATTCCATTTAATTTTTTTATATTATTTTTGGACATGTAAATCAAAAGTTTAAAAAAATACTATTTTAAAAAATTTGTATCTTATTAAGTTTCTGTGTCAGAAAAATTCAACAAGTTTTTAAGAAAATTCAAGTTTTTCATCCTCTGACAAACGCACAATTTTCAAAAATTAAAATCAGATTTTTTTTTTTAAATGCAAGGATTTTTCAGTGCTGTATGAACCATACCAGGACAATGGATCAGTCTTATTTAAAATGGTGCTTGTTGTCTCATTAAATGGAATCACATGTTGTCACCAATGGTTCTAGACTTTAATGGTCCTGTACATCACACTGTAGAACTGTTGAATAGAAGACAGGTGATTCTGTAATATCACTGTAACTCTGGTCTTGTCTCCTCTTGTTTGCCAGGTCTTCCATAGTTGTTCTTCTGCATGGATGTTACACTTGTAGTGGGCTGTTAGTTATTTAAACAGTTCCAGCTCCTCTTTTCTTTACCATTTTTCATTACAGCCACATGTCTTGGTATCCATTTCTTTAATTTCTCATTACAGCCATCTGTCTTGTTATCCATTTCTACAATTTCTCATTACAGTCATCTATTTTGTTATCCACCTTTACAATTTCTCATCACAGCCATCTATCCTGTTATCCATTTTTTCCAATTTCTCATTACAACCATCTGTCTTGTTATCCATTTCTTCTTGTAGTCGCATCTTGTCGGCATATTTAAAGAGGAACTCGATCACAAGTGATGTCCATCCTGTCTGATGACTGAAATGTAAAATGGTGATGCAAATATCACCAAGAAACAAATGATAAAGTGTACGATCATTATTCCCAAGAAAGACTGAATTTACTGTTGTGGTATAAATTTTTATGGTCCATCAAAAAGTTACATTTTCATGTTTATAGAAGCTATGAAAATCAATAATAATGGCAAACAATTTCACAGTAGAGTAAATTCAAATATTTGCTGCAACTTGGACAATTTTGAACTCAATCAAGAACCTAAACACTTTCAGTTCTTTATGAAGCCTTTAAGCAAACATTTTAACTTTGCAAACCTCATTGTTTTCCTTGGATCATACATCACCTTATACCTATTAATTTTAAATGAAACACCTCCCTCCAAAACCAAGTTTTCACGCAATGTTAACTGATCTAAAACTTAAACAAATACACAATTCAGTGCTATGCAACACTATCCACAAATGAGTGAAAAGACCTCGCCCTGTATTCTTTCATACCCCGAGTCCCCATCTGCTGAATTGAGACAGCTTGTCACAAGCTTGTAAACCACTAAGAAAACCTTTTTTTTCAGGCATACAGGTGAAAATTTCAATAACTAAAACATCAATAATATGAATACTTTGCATTCTTCAAACGACTCCCTCAGATCCAATGTAAAGCATTCTCCTATCTTTGTTCTCAACAGAGGCCCAAGATCACTCACCTGGCCAAGTCAGCAGGATGTTTTCTGTCAAAGTTTCTTCAAATTCAGCTTAGTGGTTACCCCCCAAAATGAAAAATATTGAAGGTTTCTTTATTTATTTACTATCACCAGCCATATTATATCACAGATAGTGGCCGAGTGGTCTAAAGCGCTCTTCATTACGGATCACTGCCATCTCACCTCTGTCTGCGGCGGTTCGAGTCTAAGATTCAGCCAATGTGGGTATGTGAGAAAGCTTGCCAGTAGCTTCTCGAGGGTCGGTGGTTCTTTCCGGGGTTTTCCCGGGTTCTTCCTCCACCATTAATACTGGCCACCATGTATAGCCTATCTTGTGCTGAAAAATGGCGTTAAACCCCACAACAACAACAACATCACAGATATGTATCAGTTGTAAACAATGATACTGCAAATGGCACATGTCCATCTATCTATTAATGACCTTGACCTTTGAGCTAGGGACATGACTACTGCATGATAATGTGCAGCTATGGGTAAAGTATTATCAAAGTACCTGTTGGGGTTGTAAAGTGACAGCCTGGACAAGGAAACAGGACACTGCCTTGCATTATCCCTTGCTGTAACCTTGACCGTAAAGCAAGGGATATGACTCTGTGTGTGTGTGTGTGTGTGTGATTTGGATTTTTAACGTAGCTTTAACAATTTTTCAGTCATACTGCTACGATGTCTGCAGTGTGACAGTTTATAGTGATGCCTAGCACTGGGGCATCATGTCGCCGACACGTAGCATGATGTTCCACCCAGTCACATTATCCTGACACCAGGCCGCCTAGTCATTAACACTAGCCCAATAATGCTGAGCGCCAAGTAAGGCAGCTGTTAGTGCCATTTTTGTAAGTCTTTGGTATGACTTGGCTGGGGATCGAACCCACGACCTCCCTCATCTGAGGTGGATACTCTAACCACTAGGCCACTGGAGCAGTCTGGGGTATGACTGAATATTTCAGGCACTGTCAAGGCAAGATATATAAAAGGCTAAATTTGACTAAAATATCCTGACTGCTTCAAAAGTTATACCTGTATATGGAAAGAGGTCCTACTGTATATAGTTTCCCTTGCTATACCCTTGACCTTGAGGCAGGAGAGGTTATGATACCTGATGCACTGTCTATTGATGATATATACTATGAATTCAAGATTATGTGTCGAATACAAAAAAGATTATGATTTTAATGGTCATACTAGATAAATTTAATACTGCAATGAATCCAAACTGATATTACTCACAGTATGCCTACCCATCTCCCACTTCAAGCCATGGTAAATCTTTACTCATTTCATTTTATACCAATGACATTTATATAAATATATATCATTATAATTTTATGAAAGAGGAAGAAAAAATGGAAATATATTAAGATCTGATTTGCATGCAAAATTTCATGAAAGCTTTAGTCAAGACCTGATTCAGAGTCAGTAACAAATTCAAGATCACTCACAGTTTGTGTCGTTATTTACCTTACAAAGCGCAAATTAAATATATTCATAACATTGATAACTCAAATAAAATGTTATGCAAGAAATAAGGAAACATCTGAGAAATGTGAAAGCATCAAAATGAAAAAAATGAAAGAAATAAAATGGTGATCACAGTTTAAACGTTCATTAAAAACAGGTATTTTCTGAATAACATTAGTACCTTTCTGTCCATAAAAACACCCAACATAATGTAGGGATTACCAAGACAATGTATTATCTACTGACAGACACTGTTCCATACTGAATAGACAGATTAATATGAATACAATTATCATGTCCGATCTTAACATTAATAGTTTCATTAATAAAACATTTCAATGCATTTTTTAATCTAATGATGACAAATGCTGTTCACCACCCCTGTGTGCAAACAAAACACTTCAGCACATGGTTATTACTAATTAGCTAGCTGCTGAATAAACAATCAGCAGATCAGTCCCACTCTCTCGAAGTCCATTTTAATTTAATCCATCTTAAATGATACTTTGTCATGTTTGGTGATAATCCACTTTGTGTTAATTAGCCTGAGGGCAGATGTTTCTAGGTTGATCATCTGAAATGACACTTTGTCATCTGTGGTGATAATCCCCTTTGTGTCAACTGGCCTAAGGGTAGATGTTTTTAGGTCAATCTGCACTTATATCTATTCCATTAAATAAACAAATCAACAGTCAAACACTACTTACAAGTGCATGATTTGAGTTTGTTCTTGGATAACTGACTGATAAATCAGGGGGGTTGTAACTTATCAGTTTATGCAGCTGGCACAATGGTGTGATGCCATTTTCTTTTAAATGAAACTGCAGCCTCTACAAGCAATGTACCAGTACTTTAAAACATCAAGCTACTGGCTTTGTTCACACCAAGGAACAAAAAGTTCTATTTAGCTCGCTGATTCAGATCTCCATATTTATGCTCAGTGTTAGCAATAAATAATTTACCTACTATTGTTTAAGCAAGAAGACTTAAAAAAACAAGCCATTATAATTAACTTTGACAACAATGTTGAAAATGACTATGAAGATCATGACTCTCTAGGAATAAGATAAGCTAAATTTGTGTTAGAAGTTTCTAATGGTTCTGCCGTTGTTGTTATAGGATTTAATGCCGTTTTTCAGAACAAGATAGGCTATACATGGCGGCCAGTATCAATAGTGGAAAAAGAAACCAGGAAAACCCCAGAAAGAATCACCGACCCATGAGAAGCTACAAGCAAGCTTTCTCACATACCCACATTGGCTAAACCTGAGACTTAAACCCATGCAGACAGTTGAGATGGCAATGATCCATAATGGTGAGTGCTTTAAACAACTCAGTTACTTGGAGCCCCTAATGGTTCTGTGCCCAACTATATAAATGATGTGAGGACAAATAATAAAAATACAGAGTCAAGTCTACTCATATTTATAGGTTACTGCATTTGTATGGGAAAATATGAACAAGTTTTTCGAATGGATATAATGCATGACCTTGGGAGTGCAGTATATCTATCCGACAAAACGAGTTCATACTTTCCCATACAAATGCAGTAACAAAAATACATAAGAAACAAAGTAAATGAATGTATGCCATATTCCAAACTAAATACACAAGCACAGATTTATCATTACACAACAATATTATTAATGCACACATAACTTCGCCCAGATAAATCTGAACTTAGTTGCATGCTAGACATAACTTTCGAAAGAAAATGGCAATTTTGGTCTACTTAAAATTAAAATCTGGAGTCATATTGTCAATGAATGTGCACTGCAACAACTTTTCCATTTGATCTGGAATGAATCGATTTTGGTATTTTTATTGATTCTGTGAAATTTCATGATTATGGACTGGATTTATCTGTGCCCATTCTACACAAAGTACATCGTATTTCAGCAGTGAGGGAGCAGCATGTTGACATGTTTCTGTTCTGTCACTGAATGTTTGAAATCATAATGTGGGAAAAATATGAAGTCTTTCAATTGCAATTATCAAAAAGGTGCTATGGAATATAATATTTATTTCATTTTGAGTGCAGTAAGGAGGATGTAATTGCATATGGAATAAAGTAAAAGTTACAGTACAATTTCAAAATGTGTAATCAAGCTTGAGAACCCATGACATGGCTCATATAATTCAGATTTGCAGAACCAAGAAAGTATATTTTGAGGAAATTCTGGATGTAAAACTAAGTATATTTTTTGCCATTCTTATTACCAGCTAAAGAAGACAGTTTATGCCTTGTCATTTGCATATTATTTGTAGGGACCTGGCAATTTTATGAAATCTAGCATCTATTACTAGCCTAAATCCGAAACACTGCATCAAGAAAGTTAACATGGAATGTGGCAAAGCAGCTGGTATGTGGCGGTCCACGAAACATCTGCTTTAGTTCATCCTGAAACAAATTTAATCAATCAAAACGTAAAGTGCCTATTATGTGAGTGTACATGATTTGTTTACAAAGTAGTTCCTAATACACTACTGGGCACACATGAGTGCAATATCATAAAATATTGCATGATTCTGACAATGTAAAGTTAACAGAAAAAAATGAGCATATAATAATAAGCTTGATTTCATCTATAAACTTTTTTCTTCTTAAACCCAACACCAAATTGCATAAAAGTAGTTGGTTTTTCAGGCCAAATCATTTGGAACCGTCTACCTAAAAGACGTTAAAGAGCATTAAATATCGTGTCACAAATTCCAGAAAACTCCCAAAATAATAATGAATGAGATCATTTAACACAGATTGCATCTGTCTGTCACTAAGGTCTAGTCTGCATGTGGATATATATGCTATCAGTCACTGTGGAGGCAAGGGATATTTATACTGCATCATACATGCCAACCCCTGGCGAGGAAAAAGTGTAATCCAAGTGGACAAAAAGAGTATTCCGAGCAAAAGAAGAGTAATCCACATATAACATGATAAAAATTCAATGAGCATATGCACAAAATGATTTTATTTACCCCTCTGGACTTTTATCATCAATTACTGCTTCAAGTTTTCGTATATAATACTTTGAGCTTTAGAAACCAACAGACTCTCATATTTCATTTCAAAATATTTTGTACCAGCTGAGACTATACAAGTTTTGCACACCAGTAGAGCACTAAGTGCTGGGTTATTACAGAGCCTGGTTCTAAATTCAGTTTTACTTTTGTTGACAATGATGAACGATCTCTCACAGTCGGCATAGAATGGTAAAGAACCAATATCCCTTTCATAACCTGACAGAGAGGAGGAAATTTATATCCCAGTTATTGTGTCTTTTAAATGGCAACTAATATGAAAAAATCAACTCTGTCCCCATGAAGTACATTGTCAGGTAGCGTTCTCCTAATTTATCAGCAGCCTTTCCTGCAGCATGGTGCATCATATGACAGAGACAACCTGATATGAACAATGATGGAGACATTTTTCAAAATATAGTATGCAACTTCTTTATGAATTCCAGTCATCACTGATGCAGCATCAGCTAAAAAACCCAAAGAGTTCTGCCAACATATATTTATTCAAAGCATTATCAAGCAAATAAAAAATTGTTTTCTCCAGTGGAATCTACTGTTATTTCTAGTAATGAAAGAAGAGCACTCTGACTTTGTCCTTTTCATTGTCAAACAGACTGGGTACAACTTTTTGTCATCATAATCACTACTCCTGTCTGTTGCAAAACTAAACTGCCCAATTTTCATGGCTTCGGCAATTTTAAGTGAAGTATCTTCTGCTAATCACCTAACAATATTAGATGATTTTGTTCTTGCACATGCATATTTTCTACAACTTTGGAATCCGGAAACATCCATTTGAACAAAAGACCAATGTAGTCTTCTACCACTAGAGGTAGTCCGTGTTCTTTTAAGAACTTGGTACATAACGCCTCTGCATTTATAAAATTCATGTCCACTATTTAGTTCTGCTGTAAAAAAAAGTTACCATAGTAATGGAATTAGGAAAATGAGCTAATTCAAGGTTTCTTTCGTTTACCACCATGACCAATATTAAAATCCTTTCCACAGCCTGCAAAGGGCATGAAGCTGCCCTAGAATGGAATGCTGTAATATGTAGTTCATGTATTCATCTCTGAATTTTTCATCTTTTCTATTCCATCTGTGAAATTATTTGCAAAACATTTTTGCTCTAACACACGCATCAACTAGAATAAATCCAAATTGACTTTTAGCGCCAAATACTTAAGACTGGTTATGTACCAGTTATCAGTTTGAACAAAGAATCTGCAAGCAAAGATTATAAGTTAGAAAACCAGTCTGTTCCCTCCAAGTAAGCCATACAGCTGCTATAAATAGAAACTGAGGTCAAAAGTCTGAAAGTAGAACCAGCATATTTCTTGAAAATAGGGCAACTGCTATAAATAGAACATAATGTTAGGAAAGTCCATGTAAGTCTATGGACAAGCATACTCTTATGTCTTAGTTACATAGAAGCCGTCTTTTCTAGAATACAGTCTGTGGGATTAATGGAATGTAAATAAAAATGAGAAAACAAATTATTAAATTTTTGGGAGGGGGATATACTGAAAACGCATAATCTGAATAATTTACGTGTAAGGTGTAATTTAGTGGGGAAAAATCATAATGATTACGCCAAAAGCGTAATTATTGGCATGTATACTGCATATGTATATATCAACTGGATGAGTTGAATTCTGCTGATCAGTTTTTTCAATACTGTTCATAGGTCTTCTTGGTTTCAGTTCCAGTTGTCAGATTAGAAGGGCAGATCAGCCTTACTTATACAAACTTTCAACTAGGATGCTTTTGGTCAAATTATGTTGAGCTGTATTTAAAAAGAAATCATGTGATGGTTTTTTTCCTGTTGTAAAGGCAGCCACACTGAATATTAGAGGCAGCCATACTGAACATTAAAAGCAACCACATTGAACATTAAAGGCAGCCATATTTAATGTTAAAATCAGCCACACTGAACAATGAAAAGCAAACACACTGAGCATTAACAGCAACCACACTGAACATTAAAGGCAGCCACCTTGAACATTAAAACATTAAAATCAACCTTACTGAAAATTAAAGGCAGCCACACTGAACATTAAAATCAACCACAATGAACATTAAAGGCAGCCCCATTGAACATTAAAGGCAGCCACATTGAATATTAAAGGCAACCACACTTAACATTAAAAGTACCCACTTGCAAAGGCCTTCTATGCTTCTGTCTAATCTGGTTAAAACTCTGTTTAGAGGTTTTGTGAAGCTGTGTAAAAGTATTTCTATTTTTAGTGAAGTGGCCACATTTAATGGTAGATCAGCATTCTATCTACACACTTTAAAGTCCTTCAATACAAGAATACTTTCTACTAAAGTTGATAAAATTCTTTTAAGCGGTTTTTAAAAAAGCAGACATTTAAAAAGTTTTCTTCTTTTAGTAATGGTGGCCATATTTCTACTCTGACAGGCATCAATTGGAAAATTTTCAATGGCCTTTATGCCATGACATTTTTTTTCTCACATTGTCAAATTCTGTTTAACAAAGTTGTTTCAAGGTTCTTCTATTTTCAAATATGGTGGCCACATTAAGGAGTGAACCAGTATCAAATGGAAAGGTTTTTATACCATTATGCATCCATATATTTTGTTAAATTCTGTTTAGTGGTATTTGATTTGAGAATTAGTTATTTCTAGTTTATTCTGTTTTTAGTAATGGTGATCTTATTTGATAGTGAATTGGTGTATGTGATGTGTGTGTGATTTGAATTTTTAATGTAGCTTCAATAATTTTTCGGTCATATCACTATGATGTCTATAGTGTGTAGTTTATAGTGGTGTCTAGCATGGGGGTGTCTTGCAGCAGACATGTGGCATCATGTCCCACCCATATCCAGTCACATTATCCTGACACCAGAACGACCAGTCCTGATACTAACCTCTTAATGCTGAGTGCCAAGCAAGGCAACTGCTAGTACCATTTTTATAAGTCTTTGGTATGACTTGGCAGGGGTTCAAACCCACAACCTCCAGTATCCAAGGCAGACGATCTAACCATTTAGGCCACTGGAGTGGTCGCTGGTGAAAGTATCGTTAATTTTGTGTTATTTCTCAAGTCTGCATGATCCAAGGATTTTTTTTTATTAAAATGGAAGTACACTAGATTTATTCTCTCAATGAATTTCATTGTAAATGAACATTCTGCATCTCAGTTATTTATTTTGTATCAGCTTAATTCTCCATTCTACTCTACCATATCACAATTCATTTAAATTAAATTATCATTTATTCCCAAAATAAGGATCAGTTCATCAATTCTCAAGTTCATTTAGTTCATTTCTTAGTATCCACACCATTAAGTTCATCATGCTGCTTGAGTGATTTTACCTGTGTATCCCAATGCTTTGTGGGCAGGATTAGGAGTAGTGCTTACAAGAATTACCCAACTTGCATTGAGTATGATCACACTTGTAAAATTTGTATAGAAGGCCAGATAGGTGACGAATAACTGACTCGAGCCAGTGATCACCCTTGCTGCTGATGGTGCCTCTGATGAAATTTCTATCATCATAATCACTCGAGTCTGAAAAATCACTGATGAAAAAGAAGGGACAGCAATCTTTACAACTTCAGTGTCAAATTTGCTCACTATGTCACAGTGATACTCCACTGATTATACCAGCAATGGACAGATTCCTGGGCCAGTAATGTCATGACCCAGAAGCCCAGGTGAAATGAACCCACAACTACAGCTCAGTACACCGCTCCCTCGATAACTCGCGCCCGGATAACTCGCAATCCCGCTTATAACGCGGTGTCCGTCTTGGCTCCTGATTTTTTCCAGAGAAAATGTATTTAAAATATCTTTAAAATATGCTGAACATGAAAAAATTACGATAAGAATTGATAAATTAAACCTTGATACATTGCTCGTTTTATCATCGAAAATGGAGATTAATGCCCGTGAAAATATAATCCATCTTTTGAAATTTGCAAGTTCTAAAGAAGAATTAATTTCAGAGATCTCGAAAACGCTTAATTACGCGTATTTGGACGCCAATTTTTGATCTGGGATGCAGAAAATCACTGAGGCGGGAGTCCTCCGTACGCATGTAATAGATGCACGTGAAAATTCAAAGATTTGCCAGTCCTGTTTCAGCCACCTGCTTTGTGGGAAAATGTGTTGATCAGTTAACTGTGCTGATATTTACAATGACAGAATTCAGTGACTGAAAGACTCTTTGATGTACTGTTGCCATTTTATAAGAGTACATTACAAAAAAAAAAAGAACATGATGCAACAGCTAGGTGGCTAGTTCAAAGGCTTTGACTAGCGGCTGAGTGAGAAAATGTACTGATATTTAGTGATTGAATTCAGAGGCAGAAAGACCCAGTTTTAAAATCCTAGCAAGACCTCTGTTTAAAGAAATCATATATTATGTAAGTTTTTATGATAAATAGTTGTCAGTATACTATAAATAAACAGTCTGGTGAAATAGCGATCAATGAAAACTTCTGGTAAATGCTAACAGGTGGCAACAGAGAATGAAATAAACACCAATTAAACGTCTTCCTGTGTGAAAGTCATGTTCTAATCCTTTAATTCCGTTTCAGTGTAAACATTATAATCACAACATATTCTGTTCATTGAAAACATTAAAAGAGTCAATCGACCGTCACATCAAAACCCGTGAGTACTTCTGTGAGAACCTAATTATATGTACATGCCGGCTTTGTTTTGATCAACAACTTGGGGAAGTGTTTGTTGCATTAAAAAAAAAATCGTTTACAAGAGACCTCGGGTGCTGGATTAAGGGTCTTGGAGCTGCCTTTGACGTAAAGCAAAACAGTAACAGACAACAACGATGATAGTGTCTTAGAATGCTTCAGTGAAACTGATGACATTAATGCCGAGGCTGTTTGGGAGAAATTCGTACAGACTCATGGTCCTGAGATGGGCGTTTCTCTTGATGATATGGAGGAGTGGATTTGTGCTGACAATGATTGCCCCACAGCCGAATACATGTCAGATGAAACTATAATTATTTCTATGGCGAACAAATTTGCAGCAGAAGACGATTCTAACTGGAGTAACACAAGTGTTGAAAGTGATGCAGACGCAGATGTTGCACCCCCCACCCCTCTGCACAGGAAGCAATCAAATATTTTGATATTGCCATAAGGTGGCTGGAGACCCAAAATGTTGACTACGTAAAGCTCATGCAGTTGAGAAATCTGAGGGATTTTGCTCGGCGGCAGAGAAACCAAGGAGTAACACACACATAAAAAAATAACTGATTTTTTCAAAAAGTGAATTGATATTTATCAAGCGTGGCACAAACGGCAAGTATTAACTTGTTCTAATTTACGTTGTTTTAAATTTGTAGACCAATTAAATATGTTAGTACTGATTAACCCTTGTTTTTTTTTTGGTTTTTTTTCCATTTTACTTCTATCACATTCAAATCTATTTATCTATCTATTGTTCGATTGACGCTGTTTCTTGAAAAGAGTTGATCTTTTGTATATAAAAAAACGTCTAATTTGGATCAAACAATAAAACTAGAATGTATCCTATTCAACATAAAAATTAGTGACGTAGTACACAATGTGTGAAGTGGTACACATGTTAAGCGAACGGAAACCACGTGGAATAATGTTTTCGATGATCGCCTCAATATACTGTAATTTATCCTGAAATTAATGTTGTCCTATGAGGAAATAATAAAGTACACCGTTATGAAGAGATATTTATTAACATTTAATCTCAGAACGATTATAAAGTGAGTATTCAACAGTATAATCTGCCTACCCCCCACCCCTTATTTCTCCGTTATATCGTCAATCACTTTATTGGTTTTGGGCTTATTTTATAGGTCCCTCGATAACTCGCGCCTCACTTATAGTGCGGTCAATGTTTCTGGACCCCGATGTGTGTGAGTTATCGAGGGAGTGGTGTACCATTTATTATAATCTGGACTTGATGTTAGCCAGTATGAAATCCCATCCACTCCAGTTCTTGCATGGCCATAATTTAAACTCAGCAAAACTGACAAAAGATATGATCATCAACCTTCCTGCAATATCTAGTTCTAGACAAAAGAAGTAAATGTTGCCTGGCAAAGGGAACTGGGCCATTCCATCACAGCTGCAGCCCCATCACAGCCCATGCACTTTATAGCCCGTTTATTTGATTCCTCTTTCCGTGATACACTATACCAGACTGTCACTATGAACAATACCCAAAGCCCCCACTCTCTGAACAATGCCAATCTCCCTGTTTAGTTTGTGTTCTCGACAACCTGCTTCCCATGTTCAGCCCTTAGCACCTTCACAGGAGGCTTACTTTTTGTCCCTCACAGGCAACAAAGATAGTCTCCTGCCAACCAAGTTCTGTCATTTTGCAATGCAACTACAACACGACTTTCTTCTCTTCATAGCAAGTTGCCAGCAATTGACAGTGACATAAAGTTATAGACAAAATGACCATATGCTCTCTCATTAATATAACTTGGAACTTATACAATGGTGACTACTAATGCCATTACCATACATACTCACTTATAAGTTGAGTACAACTCCAAACTTCACAAACCAAGATCTGATATCTACCATTCATATATATATATATATATATATATATATATATATATATATATATATATATATATATTTATACACACACACACACTCTTAAGTCCAACTTCAAACTGCAGAGACCCAGATAGTATACATAGCAGATATGACATCTACCATATATACTCCCTTATAAGTAGAGTCCTACCTCAAACTACATTGACCCTGATGTGATATCTACCATATACACTCACACATAAGTTGAGTCCAATTTCAAACTGCACAGACCCAAATCTGTCTTTGTAATGTGCAATTTGTTAGGAGTAATCAGCAGAACAACACAGACATTGATCTGCTGGCACATTATCGCAAATCAAAGTCCACGTTGTTTGCAGCTGGACTCAACTTACAAGTAAGTATGTCCAGTAACCCTATCTTTCTGCAACCAATTATTCACACTCATTTTTATGTACATTATACACATTATAATCTCTTCATTTGAAAAATGCTCATTAAATTAAAATGTAGATCTCTCCAATGCCCTATGTTGCACAGTAATAACCCCATACTTCTAAATATGAGGTTTTTTCTCTCTCTTTTTAACAATAATCTTATGTTGGTCACCCTGGTACACTAACCTTGCTCCACAGCCTCTCCCTGTGTCAGCATGGAAGTACTCATAAAATAGTACCAGGTCCTTCCAGTCTGGCAAGTCATAGAGGGAAACTGACCCTGAAATGCCGACATTAGCAAGAGACATGAGAAGCTTATATAAAAATCTGTATTAAGTCTGAATAAAAAAATATAATTCAGTTATTATGACTGAGTTGCATTAGGGGTGGGGCTATGTTGAACACAAGAAAAGAGCTGCCAATATGTATAGCCAAACTACAAATCTTTGATTTTTCATAATGGTATTTGACTCCTAATTCTAATTATTTGACTCCTAATTCTAATTATGCATCTTATAAAGACAATTACTTTGCATGGAACAGTGTCCAGGCAACTGCAGAAATAAAATGATTAACACAGATCACACTAGCATGAATTATAGGGCACAGTGAACTAGTTTTGATATAAAAAAAAACATTTTTGTTAAATAGTAAAATATGTTTCTTCGAAAATACTTGCCTAATCATAATACCTAAGGAGAAATATTACTACCTCACAAATCCAGCCCTCTCAGATACTACTTTTAGCTCAATGGAGCTACAGGTTGTCTGCCAACCCATTAGTGATCAGACAGAGTGATCTCTCCTTACATATAAGATGCCAGGCATAAGGATATGTTAGTTATTACTAGAACGGAACGCATGCTCACTATGGATGTAACTGCAGCGAGACTGGGAGGGTGTATGTGTATTATGATTGGGTAAGTATTTTCGAAGAAACATTTTACTATAAAAAATTGGTTTCTTCTTCAAATGCATTACCCAATCATAATACCTTAGGAGAATAAGTAAGAGGTGGAGGGAGGTACATACTCTTATTCTGGAGATAAAATCTCCAACCCCCTAAGATATGAGATACAGCTTCTAAGAGGAGCCCAACTGGAGGAGACTCCATCTGTTGGGGCACGGCTTCAAAAGGGAAAAAAATTTCCCCATGCAAATCGAGTGAAGGTAGTGAAGCTGCATCTTAAGAAGCTGTCTATCGACCTGGAAATGTGATCTGTTGAGCTGCGTATATTGGTAATACCAGATCGAATTGGACCCTTTGTGCTGACAAATCTCGGAGATATAAGCTAGAAAAATTTTGGACTCGATCTCCATCCCACAACCTGAATGAATGCTAGTCTGGTAGCAACTGCCCTAAACTCATCGGCCGAAACACATAAAAAAGTTCAATAAACCGGGTTTTTTCCCCTGTATGTTGAGCAAATAACCCACTTGATTAAGGATGAGACATTCTGAGCTGATATATCATCTTGACCTGATTTATGAGATTGTAAAAGGTGCTATCTCCCCTCTACGCACCAGCTCCATTTGATTAAGTTACCAGTTCAAAGATCAGACAAGTTCTTGTAAGTGGCCTTCAGTTGAAGTGTCCAGATGAGACAGGTTTCATGAGAAAAGACTGGCTACCCATTGAAGGGTGATGGTTTTTGGTGATAAAAGTGGATGCCATGAAAAGAAAGACTGACCCATATTGTCAAAACTGCAGTTAATTGGGGTCTGAGGACAGAGGATGTATTTCACCAATTCTGCCTGCTGTTGCTAAGGCCAAGAGGAACCAGGGCTTGTAGGAAAGATGCACCAGAGATGCACATGCAACTGGTTCAGAAGGGTTCTTGTTCAGCCCGGTTAATACTCAAGATAGGTTCCCCCTGAGGCAGAGGGTTAATTTGCAAGGAGATTGGATATGTCCTTGTTTTGTCCGATATCTTCGCATCCATGGAGCTCATTTTCTCTCTTCGAAGAGCCTGAGGATGAAATTAGCTATGTGCTATATCGATGCCTGGCGAAAGATATGTTGATAGCGCACTAGTGGGTGTAAAGTGCCATTTGCCTTCATATGCTTTAGAGTGGATGGCCTGAGTGATTCTCTCCACTACTGGTTGCAGGAATTGTTTGTGTCTGAGGGCCTGTTTAATGTGATCCAGACATGCAGGTCCAGGAACTCCAGGCATGGATGAACAACTGCTGTGTTAGTTGCTTGAGCAGATGAGGGAAGACCTAAATACTGCACCGGGTTTCCGATGCCAGATTGATGAGGTCATTGATCCATCACTTTTTTCCATTGGAGAGCGATGAAGTGAGGTCACATGCTGGTTCCCTTGTTCGCTGTATTGCTTGGAATCAGAGGTATTGGTGGTTGGTTTAAGAGTTAAGCTTGGTACAATCCAACAATAGCGCATCCACTGCCCAAGCTGTTGGGTCTGGAATGGGAGAGAAAGAATGGGGTTTGGCATTCCCTATTGTCGCAAACAGGCCTACCAATGGTCAATCCCATCGGGTACAGATCTGCATGAGAACCAAGGCATGGAGAGACCATTCCTTCTGTACTTTTTGACTGTTCCATGATGAAGGGATGATCAGTGCGTTGAGGAGTCCTGGGATGTGGTGAACTTGAAATTCTTGTTGATGACAACATCACTTCAACAAGTTGCACACCACGATGCAAAGGTCTGGTGACTGGGATCCTTGTTATTGAAGATAATCACCACTGTAGGATTGAGTTCTTCTTTGTTGTACGAGATAAGTCCCACACCATGACACAAAGGTCTGGGGACTGGGATCCCCCTTGTTGCTGGAGATAAACCATTATTGTAGTCTTGAGATAAAAGTCACCAATGTAGATATGTCAGATAGAATGAGAACTCCCTTAGGTATTCTTGCCCCTAGTGAAAAGCTTTCACATTGGCCATCCTCTCCTGAAGTATTGATATGTAGATGTTGCTCCTGTGGAGATCATGCACCACTGGTGTCCTGAAATGATGGTAGTGGGTGGGCTCCCCTGCTTTTTGTACTTGAATCAGTGCAGCCTGTGTGTGTGTGTGTGTGTGTGATTTGGATTTTTAACGTAGCTTTAACAATTTTTTAGTCATATCGCTACAATGTCTGCAGTGTGACAGTTTATAGTGATGTCTAGCACTAGGGCATCAAGCCACAGACATGTAGCATGATGTCCCACCCAGTCACAAAATCCTGAAACCAGGATGACCAGTCCAAACACTAACCTCTTACTGCTGAGCACCAAGCAAGGCAGCTGTTAGTACCATTTTTGTAAGTCTTTGGTATGACTCAGCCAGGGATCAAACCCATGACCTCCCGCTCCCGAGGCAGACGCTCTAACCACTAGGCCATTGAAGCGGTCAGTGTGCAGCCTGTAATCGAGTGGGTGGATGCGCAGATGCATACCCACCATGAGCCAAGTTAGGCTGCTCCATATGTCTGCTGCCGCTTTGAGCAATCCCATGCGGATGGAAATCCTAGAAAGAAATGTACTACCATGGATCGTGAACCTATGAGGAGACATGAAAGTATGTGCCATTTAAGCCCAGAGTGAAGGCAAAGTCTCTCTCATGAATATCATTCAAGTCAGAACTGTCCACTCATTGTAAGATCAACAGATGCTGGAACACTGGTGTATGTTGATGATGGAGCTGGAAGTGGACATACTAATGAAGTGTACAAGTCTAATAATTTAATGAAATGTACAGGTAAACAATAATGACAATATTACCTGTTTACAAACCCGTGTACTTGCACATGTTATGTCATACATGTGACAATACCACCTGTTTGTGGGTGCAGATCTATATATAATGGTTATCTGGAAAATATTGCTAGCAAATGACTTGAACGACCATGCTTACCTGTAGGAAGGTCAAGGATGGCCTATGCAGGTAGAATCATTGAAGCATGGTGTTCCAAGGTTAAAAATACCATGGTAAATGAACTCACCTTGATATACAAAAAGAATGGAATAATACAAATATAAGGGGTTATTCAGAGTGTAAAGACGTAAATAATGTAGCCCAAACCTAACAATGAAGACACGGGCTACATGAGCACTCGACTATATGTTCAATCAACATAATATAAAGTTATGCATGACTCAAGGGTCACCTATATAAACATGCATGCACAGGAGGTGACTGAATGAACCATGTATAGAGCACTGAACTGTACTTGTCTGACTAGAATGGTATAACTAAGAATATACCAGTATCCACATTACACAAAAACAACCTTCACAAAGAATGGAATAAAGGCACCATCATCGAGATATACCCGGTAGGTGCGGCAAAATCCATTATGAGTTAATACTTGAAGTAGGTATTCCAAGCACTTTTAGGATATCAGCATATACAATTAAAAGCACTAAGCTGTTGTTACCATCCTTAAAATCTTAATATGAAAATAAAATGTTTAAAAAAATCATGCAAATCGGTCAAATACTTTTCAAGATATGACCTTTCAACATTTTTGAGGGACTTGGGAAATTTGCGATACCCACCGAAAATGCAATTACCATCAACTTCGGATGAGTAAAAAAAAAAATTTGAAGCTATACAATAGTGGCATTTACTGCAAAGCTAGACAAGTTCTTCGTTACTCAAGAAATGCAAACACTACAATCATACACAAAAAAATCCTTTTATTTGGTTCACTCCGATAGTTTTCTCACCAAAATGGAGCATATTACAGGCTTAATGC
Source organism: Sinohyriopsis cumingii (assembly GCA_028554795.2). Lineage (NCBI taxonomy): Eukaryota > Metazoa > Mollusca > Bivalvia > Unionida > Unionidae > Sinohyriopsis > Sinohyriopsis cumingii. The sequence goes on along the minus strand of CM068842.1, from coordinate 49,434,385 downwards.
ATATATACTAATAAAGCAAATGTAATTATGATAAAGCAAAGATAGGTTACAAAGCAAGAACTATCAAAATTATCAAAGTATCAAAATCTTTCACTACGACTAGTGTTTTGAAGATAATATACACTTCAAACCGTAGATACAATTGTAAATGTCATAAAGGACTGCTATGTTTAAAATAATCAGAAAAGTAACAGCTTTAGCAAAGTTTTAGCTTGAGAATTTTATTCTGCTGTATTTTGCTGGTCAATGTGTCCCATATTTTCAACTTTCCAAGCTTGGCCATCTCTTGAAACTAGTTGTAAAGTTTCAAAACATGACTTAACCTTGGGAATGTCATCACTGGCTGGCCATTTGAAACAACTGGTTTTGGTTTTCATCTGACATAAAAACTGTACAAGTGCCAGATCAGGTTGGTGTACTTCCAACACTTGTCCAATGTAATATTGGTAATCGTAATACACAGCTACTCATGTGAAGCAGTATGAGGATAGGATGTCTCAGGACAGAGTTTCTTAATCCACTCCTAAACCTGAAAGGTTAGAAAAAGTGAAGTCAGATGCACTTGAACTGATGAATGCAACAAAGCAAAAGAAAAATATTAAGAAGTGAAAGAATTTAAATAAATTCATGTAGATTATTTGTTCAGCCCAAAATAGTTTTATGTTTATAAAAATGGTCCTGTTTTGTGGTTGAGCACAGCTTGTTCTTTGATTTCCTAAATGAGGCTGAATTAATTCATTTCACACGAAGTTTTTAAAACGAATTAGGTACTTTTAGCTACATTTAATGATGCTGACTTGAAAATTTACAGAGTTGTTACAGACTGGAATAATTATAAATGTCATGTAAATATATAAAAATTGGAATATAAACTGCCAGTCTATAGTTAGCTCAATTTACAATGCCCTTTCAATGTTAATAACACTTATCCTAAATTCTGGACCTTACTCAAAGAAGGGTAACAGAGCACATTTTCCTTTTAGTGAATCGTGTCTACAAACAGAAAAGTCAAAGGTCACAATTTTATCGCTATCCAATTCAATCTATTAATTATTACTTGTTCGGTCACATACAAGAAGAAAGAAAAAAATTACGTCAACAAATTTACTTTAAATACATAAAATAACATACCAAGCATCATCTGACGCCATTTTTGCATGTGTACTACATGTGTAAAAATGATTTAGCCGAGGAAATTGGACTCGAAAAGTTTTCCCTGAACCATAGGAAAGGACCTCCAATTAATGACTTCATGTACTCAAAACACAGATATAAAGACAAAAATAAATGTAAAACATCAAAAATGAATCATTTTACTTACAAACTAGCGATAAATAATCCATGGATGGAATATCAGAGGTCATAATACATCTTGGATTTACATCAAGTCATGTGGTATAAGTGTTGGGCCAGCCATTGCATATGGCTTATTCCCAGCAGACTTTAAAAAACGTGGTGATCTTGCATGACGTTACAGAAAATTCCACTGTTTATACAAAAATAAAGAATAACGAACACACGTTAAAATGATTTCAAATTTGTATTTTAAAATTGAGATTTACCTGAAAAATTGTAATTTTGAATTTTTCATCGTGTAAAATTTGAAGCAAAAACAAAACCGATTTACAAAGTAAAGATATCAAAATGTAGGTCGTTCTCTCTGCTCTGCAATGGTGCTAAATATAGTAACATGGAAATACCACACATAATCTCAAGCCTTACAATAAATATGTAAAATTTCAACGTTCGGACAAACTGCATCTGCACAATTAATGCCCTCTACATACTTCAAACAAACAATTTTAAAGATGAAAATAAAAAAAATCACAAAGATTTATGCATAAAATGATAGAAGACAAGTAGTTATTGTGACAAATGCATATATTTATTGATTTTTATGAATAGTGATGGCATAAAATTTATTGTTCAAAATGTGCAAAATTTTAACCTTTGCCCTGCTGGCAGCCCACTGACCTTGTCAGCTAGGGCAGCTTGGAACACCTACTTGTAGGGAAAAAAGACACAGAGACCACCCGTACAAGTAATTACACTAAAATGGCGCTTGGATGCTATGAAAGCCTTGAATAAAAAACTTGCTAATATGTACCCGTTAGTAAGGAAATTACACATATGTAGGAGTTATATGAGCACTAGAGACTTGCATGTGAAATTAAGTAAAGCGCAAATGGACTGAAGTCACTTAGGCTCCACATGCAAGTAACCATTGTGTGACAAGGACAAAGTGCAACTAATTTGTAAAGGCAGAACTCTGTGGTGAGAGAAAGAGAGAAAGAGAGAGAAAAAGTTGGAAAAATAGATGGAGTATACTTTCCTTAGAAGTGAAGAAACTCAACTTGAAGTTACATACGTTCCATGTAGCTTTGACTTTGCGAGGTCTTTTGTGACGACAGCATGCTTCTTGGCACGAGCGGAAGTAATTAATATATCCTTACGCCTTGCCGCAAAGTCTTATTGTACAGGGAGATCACTCTGCCCAACCGCCAATGAGCTAAAGTAGTATCTGGGAGGGCTGGATTTGCGAGGTAGTGGTAGTTTTCCTAAGGTATTATGATTGGGTATTCTAAGAAGAAATTAAGTGTACATCAAGACACATCTAAATAACAAGTTACAGGACTCTGCAAGCAACAGTTTCTAATAAACACAGGGCACTAACTGCAAAGGTTAATGCAGATTACAGGTCACAGTGACTCAGTTTAGACTGTGTGTAGTATTCTTCATCTTCATGGACGCATGTATAGGGTTTAGTGGCACATCAGCACAATATTTCTGTATCTAAAAGTCAGGACAAAGAATTGCATGAAGAAATCCTCAGGAAGACAAACCCTCCATAATAATGTAAACATGCAATACTATACAATAAATTGTAAAGATGTTAAAACTCTTTATTAGGGATACAACATAACGGTTTAAAAAAATGAAAAATTTTTAAATATTGGATCAAAACACATTATATAATCCACATTCCCTCAAAAGGTCAAAGTTAAAAATACATAAAAAAATACTCACCATGTAAAGGTCTTCTTCCAGTTTCATCTGGCAAGAAAATGGATAGTATTCTTCTGGCTACGTCTCCAGCCAATTCAGACAAAGTCTCATCTCCCATGTTGCTCCCCAGTATAATAAAATCCTTACCACGAGCCTCTAGATTCTCCATCAGCAGGTAGTTCACTATGGATCAGACAAACAAAAAACAATTTGGACTTTACAGTATCAAATATAGCAGATACAGAGACCATCTCATGCATTTATTAACAATCTTTGACTGTCTTCTTTTATCATGGGACACTACACATCAACTATCACACATTATTTTGTAGAAAATGTCTGGTGATCAAGACAAAATATCCCAAGTAATTTAACTTGCTGTTGCTCTTAGTCATAAATTTATATTGTATTTGATGAATCCACAGTAAGAAAACAACTCGTTCAGTTGAATGGTGGATATTATAAACTCTTATTATAAGTTCTTGAAATTAGTCTTCCTTAAAAACAGGCAGTCAACATGTAGAAAAATACTGTAACAATGTGCTAAAGAAGAGCCCCTCAAAACAGACTGATGGTCTACTGTCTCAAAAAATTTCCAGGAATTCAATATAAGACCATTTCAACTGCCGAGTATTTAAACCATGTTTAACATTCCTGAGCAAGATATTTTCATAGTGGCAACTGGCTTTATGATCAGCAGCATTTTCTTAGGACAAACTAGACACCATTAAATGACTTTTGGTGAAAACCACATTCTGATATGACCACCCACTGAGAATCTGAGACAAGATTTTCAACATGTTTATTTTGGCAGCCATGTTTGAAATCAGATCAGCATTAATTTAATTCAGAACCAATCACATATCACAATTAGTCCTTAGAAGGAGCTGCCATGATGGCCACAATAGATGTCAGATTCGTACCATTTTCATTTAGTACCAATTAGACATAATAGGTCTTCTGGTGTAAACCGATATTAAAAAACCAATTAGACACCATAAAAAGTCTTCCTGTGAAAACCACTCTCTCTTCAGGATGAGAAACAAGATTTTCAGGATGGCTATGTAGTGGCCATATTGGTTGTCCAAGCAGAACCATTTTTATTTTGGACCATCAATACATCATAACAAGTCTTCTGGCAAAAACCCCATGTCAATATGACTTTCCAATCAGGACAAGTAACTTTATCACGATTTTCAGATGGCTGCTGTGATGGTCATATAGGACTTCAGATCAGCACCATTCTCATTTAGGATCAAACATACATGATAGAAAGTCCTTTGGTAAAAACCCCATTTTGATGTGACCATCCATTTGGAAGGAATAGTGAAAACATGATTTTCAAGATGGCAACTATAGTGGCCTTATTGGATGTCCACGCAGAACCATTTTCATTCAGGACTAACACGACATCATATGAAGTCTTCTGGTGAAAGTCCCTTGTCAATATGACTTTCCATTTAGAAGGAGAATCTATAACAATATTTTCAAGATGTTTGTTGTGGCAACACAATGGACATCAGATCAGCACCATTTTTATTTAGCACCAATTAGGCATCATAAGAATTCTTAGAGTGAAAACTATGATGACAGGGCCATCTATTTAGGTAGAGCAGCAATACCAAGATTTTCATGATGGCTGCTTCAGTGGCCATACTGGATGTCTGAGATGTCTGAACAGCACCATTTTCATTTAGGTCCAACTAGACCTTGGCAAGAATGTGTGTAAAGTTTCTTGGCAAACCTCCATTAAGTTTAAGTGGAGTAGTGATAACAAATCTGTTCTAACAGACAGACAGTGAACAACAGATAACAGACCATCCCATAAACTCTTCTGGTCTAAGACCAGTAGACTGAAAAAGAGAAGCAAAAGTTATGGACAAAAAACATGGTCTAAAACCAGACAGAGCAGTGATAAACCACTTAGTTTCCATCTCTATATGTTCTAGGTTCAATCCCAGCATACTACACATACTTATCAAGTACACAAGTCCTCACATCAGAAACGTTGAAAGATAATAATCATCAGTGTCTTTTCCAATGTCTTCTTCAACCTTTGGAATGGGGAGAATACAAGTGGGGTCAAAGGGTCAATATTTTCTTTGACTTTTGTATATACAATGAAAGAAGCAACTTTACAGTAAATTCAACTCAAATGACCTAACCGTGTGTCTAATCTACTTATAATCTACTTCTTACAAGGCAAAGTAGAAATGCGGTTGCAGTCTAAATTAGGAATGAAAGTACTTTCAAAAATTATGTATTTATCCTTTCAAAACTTGATCAACTCATAGTTATCAACAATACTGATGCTAATAAATCTAATGCAGAAATCAGTTGTGAATCGGGAACAATTTTTTTTCTATCAAATACTGATTGATATTTGCACTCATTTATGAACTCCCCAAAGCCCTCAAAATAAGCTGACCTTTATAAAATCCTGCACATTATGTGATGGCAGATCTGGGTCTACATGGTTCACATTTAGGTACATGCTATACAGTCAGAGGTATTTATAAACTTGTAAATAATTAGAACTTACTGCAAAGCCACACAGGTCCTCGCCAGTTGCTGTTCCCTCCAAACATGTTGGTGTTAGATTCTCCAGGGGCATAGTACAATGATAATATTCTCTCTTTATCTAACTGAAACTCGTAGGGATTTTGGTCATAGATCTGAAGGAGAAAAAAATGTAAAGATTACCTCATGCCTTTAATGATAATGATGATGTATGTGGTAATGATGATGATTATGCTGATGATGATCATGACAACTACTACCAAATAATAATGTGTGTGTGAGAGATTAGGATTTGTTACATAGCTAACAATTTTTCAGTCATATTGCGACGATATCTGCAGTGGAGCAGTTTACAGTGATGTTTAGCACTGGGGCATCATGCCGCAGACATGCAGCATGATGTCCCACCCAGTCACATCCTGACACGAGGCTGACCAGTCCTAACACTAACCTCTTAATGCTGAGCACCTAGCGAAGCAGCTGTAAGTACCATTTTTGTAAGCTGTTAGTATCACTCTGCCAGGGTTCAAACCCATGACCTCCCGCCTCCGAGATGGACACTCTAACCACTAGGCCACCAGTAAAAGTGTAATGTAGCCAAGTGTTAAGGTGACCTCACTTATATTATGGTCCACTTTTACGTTTTCCCTGAACAGCGTCAGAGAGAGAACACTTTGTAATTACCTAAGTAAATTACAATAAAAACAGACCTGCCAGCTCTGATGAGTCTGTGTCAGTAAGGCAGCTGATTTTTTCCCCATAAGATTGACCAGTTTTCAGTAAGGTTAACAAAATATCAATAACTGCTTTTGTTAAGCTGGAAAACATAATTAAAAGTTCGACACATCGATGATAAACATTATGTTCAACTGAAAAGTTTGTAAAGTATGCGTAGACTTTATCTACCACTATTACAGCTGCACAAACTCTAGTTCCCAATCTATGCAGCTCAATGGCTTGTTGCTATCTCTCAACTTGACATAATTCTTGGAAATTCTTTTCCATTTCACATGGCGATGGCAATCATATCTCCTGCCACAAGACATACTCAAATTGGCATGTTATGTCCAATAAACGTAATTGTGTCCTTTCCAGCTTTTATTCACAAGAATCTGAATACTCCTTTTTATTCTTTTGTGTTGATTATTAACACTTTTCTAGAAGTTTATTTTCCCTTTTGTCTTAAACATGTATCGCTTTCTGGATGCCTTTTTAAAAAATTCTATAATCAACAGTTTGATCATACAGATGCTTCGCAAACAAATAGGTGCAGTTTGAAGCATCTGGGGTGCTGTTGTAAAGTTAGTCTGGTTCCCTGACTAACCTCACTAATTCTAAGATAAAACACGGATGAACCAATTATCTGGAATTTTTGGCAACGATCATTTTTCCTTAGTTTTTGCTAGTATGCTTAAGTCTGTATTTTACGGGTAATTTTCCTAATAGGTCATCCATAAACATAGGTTGTAAAAATACTTTGTCAGACAGATAGACAAAGATAACAAGTTTGTGTAATACTTAGATCACCTTAGACAAAGATCTGATTCCAAAAGGAGATAAGAACTCATCTGGATTCTTTAGGTAAGAGACAATATGTTTTTGTCTATCTGTAGGGACCTGAGTCAGTATCACATCTCCATCATCAGAGAAAAGAACCTGCAGAATAACAAAAGAAATGGTGAATGTATTAATAAAATAAAAAGAAGTCATTAAATCAGCAAGGATATTCTTAAAACAACCAAATGATCAAATAAATGGGATGCATGTAAGGCATGAATTCACCTTATATTTCAAATTATTCTACTATACAGAGCCTGGACTGAAGCAATGATTTCGCATTCAAATTTTAACTTGGATTGCAATATATGGATTAAAAGATTTTCATCATTACTGGAAGAACACAGGCCAACTTTAAAACAAAACATTTAAAAATGGTATACCCTGTCCAAAATGAACGAGACTAACCCCATACAAGGCACATGGAAGTCTGAGAAAATGTTAAGTGTCAAGGACTATAACTCTGTCAATAGTGAAGATGATGAGACAAAAATCCATCAAAAAATATGTCTAGGTCTACGAGAAAATGTTCATACCAGATTGTATCAGAATAGGTTGAACAGTTTGTGGTTATGCAGGTTACAAACAACATCCCATGTGAAGATATGAAGTTAAATGTACTCTGTCCATAAAGAAGCTGACAATACAAAAATCCATAAAAAAGCACATCCAGGTCTATGAGAAAATGTGAACGCCAAACTGCATCAGAACATGCTGAATTGTTCTTGTTCTATGTCGGTTACAAGGATCTGCTATAATGGTGATTTAAAATTCATTCAATATTGTACCTGAAAAGACAATACCTTTAAACAGCACATCTACTACACAATTCTTCATCTAACTATTTCAATTTTGCGGGAGGGCTGCACAGCTATAGTGGTTACAAGAAGTGTTCACAGATTCACATAGATGGATTGACAGAAGTTAAAGGTGCTTATTATAAAGTTTCTGTACAACAACGAAGGCTCCTAATGAATTTATAAAAGTGATTACTTTCTATACATCAAAAATTGGATAAAAAATGACAGAACATTTTGGAAAGGTATCAAAAAAGTTTTCAAAGTAACTGATTAATAATGTCATCAGCTAAACTCTTTACTTTCAAATTATACACCATGCATATTAACTATATTTCTTAAAATTTAAATTTGTTAAAATTTAATAGCAGTTTAAAAAGCAATCACGATAATACTGAGGTTCTATGTGTATGAAAACCAATTCTAAATTTATGGCAGTCTCGGTTTTATTTGTATACACAATTTCTTTTGCACATTTCTAATACAATTTTCCCTGGTCCAGTCTCTGGATTTTTATGGAAAATTGATATATTTGGTCATATATTCAAGTCAAATCAAGAATTTTTGTTTACAACAAGCTATGTGAACCTGATGATAAATTAAATAAGGATCAATTTGATCTTTATTACATGTAAATGCCACACAATCTTTAACTTAATAAAATCTTTGAAAGTGACCATGATTATGATATTGTTTACATTCTGGATCAAAGAAAATGAAATAAACCTCTTGGTAAAAGAATGCAAATCAAAGAGAATGTTTTATCTAAATTAATTTTAAAGACTAGTGTCTGGAAAATATCTTATGCATGGTCACCCTTTTTATTAAGTACAGTGTGACCCCACTATAGCGCGCTCCGTTATAATACGAATTCGGATATAACATGGTCATTGTGTTGATCCCAAAATTTCATAAACACGTATTTTTCTTGTGCACAAAAAATTCTTTCCTAAAAAATACGAAAAAAACCTGTAAAAAGTTTATTATCATTTTGGGGAAGAGATCGTGTATGAATAATATAAGATAATCGTGGCTTGGCTCATGAAATTTTATATGTATTTTTCTCGTAAAAAAGTATTTTCTTCTTAAAAGTACAAAAAATAAGTTTATTCTGGGATCGTGTAGGTCTTCGCCAATGTCGCAAATTGGATTGTTTTTCCTTATTAGCTGCAAAACATAACATGTGGTGATTTTTTTTTTTATTGGCAACATTGTTGGCTGTTTTAAACTTTTATATACAACTATTGGTTTGGAGTGCAGAAATTCAGAGGCCCCATGAAAGGAGGCCGCAAACTGGATATAAAATGCACTGAAATTTATCTATTGTTACATAAACAAATTCTTTGTCCATATTGACAAACCATCTAAACAGTGCACTGTTATATCATAATCCACTTATCTTAACATCTAGCATGAGTTCTGTATGTTGTGAATTATCTGCTCTTTTTGTTGTTGACATTTCTGGCAATAGAGATCAACCAGATGAGGCATTATCTCATAATCTATCTTTTGTAGCATATTCGGCCACTCGCTAGTAATTAATATATTTACAAAGACTGGCATTTTTATGTGGATAGTAAGTAAAATTACTCTTCTTTTCACTCAGAATTAAATCTTTCAGAACACTCACATTTTCTGTAATAATCCCTGTCATCAGAACACCCGTGTCTCTATCGTCTGTTGATCCTTTGTTAATTTTCAAACGCACGTGTGGATTGCAGCATCATGCTGCTACCACAAATGTAAAAACAATCTTACTTATTGGTTTGTTCAATAGGCATGGGATGACAGTATCTAGAATAGTCCAAACGACAGCCAATTCCTTTTTAAAAATGTACCCAGATAATATCGTTTGCTGAAATTTCAAAGGAAAGAGATTACCTTTGATGCACCGATTGTTATGAAAATGTACTCAGCAAATGGAAAAAGATACCAGTCTCAATCATGCAATACAATTATTTGATGTTGGCACCACAATAAGAAATGGGCATTTGTTTGGTTCTCCAAAGCTGTCCTTGAGCGGTGACTTCAATAGCGCATGCACCCTTCATAAAAAAAAAGCAGACTACAATCTTTCAATAACAACAAAGAACTTTTCTTTAAAGAAAGTCAGTACCAAACTTAAATAAAGTGATGGAATCTGATAGATTTTTGCATTTTCCAACAGGACGTGAACAAGTTAACTGTGCTGTGAAAGTTTCCTTTTTGTAGGGAAAAAGTTTATGCTTAAGAATGCTACCAACGGCGGCTTAAAATGAAAACTAACTTTTACCGACTTGGAACGTACTGAAAAGTAAATGTGCTTCATCATTTGTTACATGATTGTGCTATGTTTTTCCACTGAATTCAGACCAATATGACCTGTTACAAAATTATTGAATATTTTAAAGCTGTGTGCATATTTTCGATGGAATCACTTGTATTGTGTATATGATGAGGTTCGCGGGTGAGTACATGGTATTGATACTCCATTCGTGTTATTCATTAGACCAGTGCTGTCTAACCTTATGACACCATGGGCCACTGAAAAATGTTTCTCTTGAAGCTGAGGGCCGCAGCAGAAAACTGAAAAGCAATGACAATATAGCTGCTTGAGGTCTGGCAAGTCATTTAAAATCAGCCTGCGGGCCGCATGCAGGCCACGGGTTGGACAGCACTGCATTATTTGTGGTTCTCTAAATAAAAGCAAACTATTACATTTCTTCTCTGTTTTCACTACAGGTGTATTTCTCATTTAATATGCATCAATTTAAGATGGTAACTGTGCTGATGAAGCATGTATTTTACTGCCAGCATTTATTACCTACACACCCTTCACACAAATTTTTGGGGGTACATTTTCTTCGGCTAACTGACCTGGTTGCTTATAACACGGTTCGGTCTATAATGCGGTCAGGTTCTATGGTTCCCAACTACCATGTTATAGGGAGGTCACACTGTAAAAGCAGGTCCATACATTCTTGACATCAAAACACAATTTCAATTTATTGAAATAAGAAAATGAAAATGAAAACATTATAATTTTCAATACAAATTTGCTTACATAACTTGGATACGTCTCCTTCAAAGCCCGCAATTTGTCTCTAAGACTGGGTACATTCAAAAGATCAGTGCGTTTTATTCTGGAAAACGCTAGCACAGGAATCAGACCAACAAGTGAATGGATGCAGAGTGGTCGTCGGCTTGTTTTACTTTTCAATACATCATAATAGAAACAATCATCTTCATGCCACAAACCTAAAATGAAAGGACAAAATTACGACAATATCCATAATGAAACAAATGCATGATTATTATTATATATATATGCATACTATTAACTACATGAAAATAATTTATATTTTTATGTGACCTGAAATACAGCTTTGAAACATTAATTTGCACCAAGCAGTTTTTCTAGCTGAAATTTATTGATTTAGTTAGTACTGAGATCATGTGTCTTAAGCAAAGAAAGCAAACCTGAACAAAGATGATAGTCAAATATGTATTCTGGTTATAACAAAAGATGTTAGTGATGGGTATTACAATTTGCCTGGCATGGCCTTACGCAGAGAAACTTTGTAAACAAAGTGGTTGCATTCATGAATAATGGGCCATAACTCTAAAAACTGATGACTGAAACTGCTCAGAATCCAACTCATGCAAAAAATTAACATTTTAAAGCACAACAAGAAGTTTATGTGAAATTCAATTATTCCTGGCAACTGTGAGGTTGCAAAACCAAAGTCTGAAAAATATAGATCACCACTCTACCAATAAATGTCACTGCATCCTAGCACTTAATCATTTGGAAACATTTAACTCATGAATCTCATTCATATAAAGCTATCAAAGTTGACAGTTTTGTTAACAAAGTTGACTGATATTCAACAATCCTAAGTAAAATAATGCTTCAAAAACCTAAGTTTAGCTGGACAAAAAACCCACAACACCTGGACATGATGACGTAGAAGACTGAAAAATTAAACTTCTTCAAGGTTTCATTAATATAAACTGCACAGTAAATCTGGTTACAATCTACCTTTTCCCAGTAAAGTTATTCTATGGAAACCAGGCTGCTGACAGGTCGACTGCCGCTGCCACCACTGTCGTTATCATCATCATCATCCTCATCATGATTGTCATCAATTTTATTGTGCCTGACATTATCATCATAAACCATGAACTCACCTCCATCTTCAATACGCATGTTGATAGCTTCAGCAATTCTGATGAAATGATTGAGGAAGAAGAGTGCCAAATCATCATATACACGGTCATACTCGGCCAGAATTACACACATCTCAAGCATGCACAGTGAGAAGCGGGCCATCCACCCGCTGGCATCTGCCTACAGGCAAAAAAAAGCATGTGATGTAGTCCCCAAATGGTCCAACAGCTTGGAAAGACTATGCTGATAAGTTGTTTAGACACAATAGTACCTTGTGATCACCATCTAATGGCACCTTAGTGGTAAATTCCAATCTTTGACTTCTCAATTCAGACATTCCACAATGGTGGCAAGGTCCATGATGTTATCAAACCTAACATAATTCCCTGTTCAACCAATACAAAAAACATGCATCAACAACAGAGCCATGTTCTTCAACACATCTGTGATATGCAGACATCATAATTCCTTAATCATCTGCGCATAAGCAGCTAAATAAAGTGGTAACTTGAGCTTTGTTTACTCTGCGTACAAAATTTTGTATTTGAAGATCCAAAAATCCTGTTAAGTAAATAAACTCAGACCTTATGTCTCCTTATTCTTCCAATTTTCTATGATGTAAACAGAACAAAATTATGGAATTTTCTGATACATGCAGTATATTTTATATTAATGACCCAATTGTATTAGAAACCACCAGATCCAAGTGATCTGAGAATTCCTTAAGACTCTGTAATGTCAAGGGACTTAACACAAAACATAAACACAAGAAGAACTCAAAGACTTGCATTATGCTCCAAGGAGTCTTTGTTTTGTATTGTCCTGTGACTACTGTGTTAAGTAGATATGTAAACCTACAATGTAATTTTTTCACAGTGCTCTTGTATAATAAAACTATTGTTTCACAAATGACAATATGAATAGTAACACATAATATCTGAAGCATCCAAAAATACTTCAAAATGCTGTCACTACACTTTTGAATGCAATTTAATTGAATAAATAAATTAAAAAATCTTGTTACCAAATAATCTTATATGAAATGTATTAATACCCATTAACAATAAATTAGAACACAAAGTCCAGATTTTGTTTTTCTTTCTTCTTTTTAAAAAAAATAACCTGAAGCAGAGTGTATCCTGGTATCTTTGCTGATCTGTCCAACACACTGATATTATCCAGTCCCAAGAACCCTCCTGTGAACAGTCCACTAGTCCCATCTTCTTTCTTGTTTATCCACCTGCACATATCATTATAAGTAAAGAAACAAAAACTGTTTGAAACATTAAAAAAAAAATCAGTTTGATAATGCAAACTTAAATTAAGTACAAGAGTGCGCACAGTCAAAAGGCAATGTGAAAAACGAGCATACGGATCACAGTCTTAGATTATTCCACTGAGCCAAGTTTATATGCAATATATTAAAATTCATGTATCCATTTTAAATTCAATGTCACAACAATGATCTTTTTTGTTTAAGCAGTAAAGAACAGTAAGATATTCATATTAATATCAACGAAATCTCGTGTCATGACAGGCATGAACCAAATCTCATGCAACGATAGTCTTGAACCAAATCTAATGCCACGAAGGGCATCAACCAGATCTCATGCCATGAGAGGCAAAAAGTTATGGAAACTGAACCCATTAAAAAATGAAGACAACTGCCATTGGATCCACAAGTCCTTGCCAGCAAAGCATTTAAAAACTTTAATGCTAAGCTACGTGAAGACAATATAATCTGAAATATAGATCACAATGACTTAGTCTGACAAAAAGTGCCATTCCATTTGGGATGCATCTGAGCTTCACCAATATTTTTTGTGTGGCATGACCAGCATGAAGATATAAATTTTTAAAAAAGAAAAACAGCCCATTACAAAATGTTCGCCTTTATCAATTCATCATTGATTGTAAAAATGAACATCTTTACCTACTCACATCAACTTTTCTATCTGAAAAAGCAAAGTTTTCATTTAAGAACAATTTTGTCAATAGCAAAGATCATCGAAAAATAATATACTAAAAACCAGAATGACGAGTGGAAGAAAGATATACATTATTTTCATCTTACCAAGAGAAATTGAAGTTCAGTCGGTGGAAACAAGTTTTCAAGAACTTTGTGTCAGAGCTGCCAGTTCGCTTGTACACATCAAGACATGCCCAGGGTATCAGAGGGGGGTTAGTATCAGCAAAATTAAACTCACACCCTGGAAGCTAAATGCAGTACGTGTGTAAGAAAGAGATATTTTGAACTTCATCAACATGAAATATAATGGCCCTTTCAAACAACAGAAAACAAAAGCATCATGGAAGTATATCTCAAAGTCATTGTAAAGTCACTATGATAAATAATGATAATACTGTTGCCAAATCATGCTTATTATCTTCTTTGTTGTTGTTTTTTTTAACTTTGGAAAATGCAGACAGTTTTTATAATGAAATAATAATAATAATAATAATGAGGACTTTGTATAGCACCTAAAATTTAGAAGCTCTAAGTGCTTTACAACATTAGACAACACCTATAAGTATAAAAAAGCATATGATTACAAAAAAACTAACACCATGAAATTAGAAAACATAAAAAACATGCTGAAAATATTTAAGGTAGAACACTTTATTAGGTCTTTAAATTCTTGCAGTTGAAATAAGTGAATTTTAAGAATGGGATCACTGTCATTGTGTCTAAGTTCAGTTGGCAATTCATTCCACATTACAGGGCCCTGGTATGAAAATGAATGTTATCCATATGAATTTGTTTTCATGGTGGGAATAATGAGTATATGATTATCAGAAGAGGAGTGTTAAGTATCTTGCTGGTGTGTTCACATGGGTGAGGTCAGATAGGTATGGAGTCCATCAGTGAAACGTATAACAGAACAAATTTGTGTTTGATTCTGGATCGACTGGATAGCCAGTGTAGGGTACAGAGCAGCGGGGAGGTGAGCTCTGATCGTGGTACTCTAAGTATGATCTGAGCAGCTGGGCTTTGAACTTTTTGAAGTTTCTGGAGTAGAAATTGAGATGAACCAGACAGAAATGAGTTACAATAGTCCACTCTTGAAAGTACAAATGAACACAAGTTTCAGTGGCATCAACTGAAAGATATTTGAGAATTGAGCTGATGCGTCTCAGCTCAAGATATGCAGCCTTGCATATGTTCATGACATATTGGTGCAATGTGGGAGTACTGTCCAGAGTAACACCTAGGTTTCGTAATGACTGTGAATTTAATGTTGGTGTTGCTGACATTTATTGTTTGAGGTAAAGGATATGACTGAGAAAATTTTTGTGTTGTGATCAGAATGGCCTCAGTTTTATCATCATTCATCTGCAGCTTTGTTACATGTCATCCATGATTTCACATCAGAAATGCACCTCTACAAGAACAGACCCCTGTGGAACACCACAACCTAGATTAAATGGGCTGGAGTGTATTTCCTTTGCAGACACAGTTTGTGTCCTGTTGACCAAGTAGGACTTGAACCACAGTAAGATAGTCATAGTCCATCTGAACTAATGCACTGGATATCATCCAAAATGTCAACAAATTATGGAAATATATAAGGAACTGATGCCTTTACCTGTCCAGAAGGGATCAAGTATGTCTGCCTTTAACTGTCCAGAAGGATACAAGTATGTCTGCCTTTAACTGTCCAGAAGGGTACAAGTATGTCTGCCTTTAACTGTCTAGAAGGGTACAAGTATGTCTGCCTTTACCTGTCTAGAAGGGTACAAGTATGTCTGCCTTTTTTCTGCCCAGAAGGGACTTAATTAGTGAAGTGATGCCTTTACCTGTCCAGAAGGATATATCTATGTATCAAACTTAATTAGTGAAGTGATGCCTTTACCTGCCCAGAAGGAACTTAATTAGTGAAGTGATGCCTTTACCTGTCCAGAAGGGTGCATATAAGTATCAGAGAGCATTAGAAGCAGCTGCTGTTTGGTTAGATCAGGGTCCACTCTACACAGTGGTATCATATGGAATGCCAGATCCCATATAGCATACTGAAATAGGAAAACAATAATAGAGACTGCAGAACAATAGTCTAGTTTAATTTATGTGACACCTGTAAATCCAAGTTACTGTTTATTCCAAAATATATATATCTCATAAACTATACAAGATATTTTATAAGCGTTATAAAATATCTCAAACTTATATCTTACATACTTACAGATATCTTATATACTTTATAAAATATCTAAATTAAATCTGTTTTCAAGATATTTATTTTACAAGCTATTTTATAAAATTCAAAAGATATCTTACAAACTTTATGGTATGTTATAAACTTGTAAAGTTAATAAGATGTATCATATGGTATAAAAGATGTCTCATATTGTTTACATTATATCTCATATTGTTTACATTATTTCTCATAGTTTATTTATATCTCATTGTTTACAAGATCTCAAGCATATTGAAAATTGTTTTAGATATCTTGTTCGTTTTTGCAGACTTCTTGTACTTTTCATAAGATATCTATACAAAATATAAACTTCATATCTTAATTAAATTTGTAATAAAGTTTATATATAAAGTATATGATATCTTGTAAAGTTTATATCTTGCACAGTATATCGTATCTTTAAATGTATATGATATCTTATAAAGTATATGTTATCTTATAAAGTCCATGATATCTTATAAAGTATATAACTTATAAAGTTTATGATATCTTATAAAGTTTAAAATTTTATAAAGTTTATATCTTATAAAGTTTAGGATATGTTTCAAAGTGTAAGATATACTATAAAATGTACATCTTATAAAGCAAATGATATCTTATAAAGTGTATATCTTATGAAGTACATGATATCTTATAAAGTGTGTGTTATCTTATAAAGTATATGGTATCTTATAAAGTATATGGTATCTTATAAAGTATATGATATCTTATAAACTTTATATCTAATAAATTGATGATCTATCCTATTAAGTATAAAAAAGTACCTTATAAAACAAAATGAACAACCTTGTAACATGTTATATATTTTATGATGTCATACAGTTTATAAGCATTTTGTTACAGTTTATGAGACATCTATTTTTAAATAAATATAAAAACAACTTAGTGTATTATATGTTTACATGCTGATATGATGCCATAAGAATGATTTACTCAGTCATCATCCATTTCTCAGTTTCATTAATCTAGTGTTTATATTGAAGTCCATTAATTAAACCAGACTGTCCTATAAATACAGCATACCAAAAAAAATCAAAATAATTGCATTAGTTTATAAATGTAATGAAAATTTTGATTGGTCTGAACATAACCATGTGATCAGGTTGAACTGGATTTATTTTATGTATAAATTGTATGGAGAACAACTTTATATCAACATCTATTAATACAGTCATTATGTGCAAAGTAGCTAATATACACACTGAAACAGATTTTTCTGAAAATAAATCGTTCTCTTTTTTCATCCCAACCTGGAAACACTGTTACATGTGGTTTAGGTCTGTTGTGCATCCTATCATCTGCAGGCAACTGTTGTCTGAAATGGCTGAATTCTTAAACTTTTCCCCATATTTGCCATATCATATACATATCACACCCTTACCCAACAATATCTAATTTTCCTTATGAAGTATACAATATTTCACAAGCTGAATTATCAAGCATTTCAAATGAACTAACTAAATTTGAGTCACTTGCCATTTGAACAGCAAGATGATCACAAACTAAACTGAATTAAATCTCACAAAGAGGAAGGGCAAACATAAACAAAAATGAATTAAATCTCACAAAGAGTAAGATCTTTTATGTACACCCCTTCAAAATAGCAAGATCTCTTATGTTGTTGTAGTTGGTGTAGGGCTTAATGCCATTTTCCAGCAGAAGATAGGCTATACATGGTGGCCAGTATTAATGGTGGAGGAAGAACCCGGAAAACCCCCGGAAAGAACCACTGACCCATGAGAAGCTACTGGCAAGCTTTCTCACATAACCACATTAGCCGAATCCGAGACTCGAACCGACGCAGACAGGTGAGATGGCAGTGATCCATAACGGTGAGCGCTTTAGACCACTTGGCCCCTCAAGATCTCTTATGTGTGTGTGTGTGTGTGATTTGGACTTTTTAAAAACTCTTTAACAATTTTTCAGTCATATCACTAAGATGTCTGCAGTGTGGCAGTTTATTAGTGATGTCTAGCATTGGGGCATCATGCTGCAGACATGTAGCATGATGTCCCACCTGGTTACATTATCCTGACAACAGGCAGACCAGTCCTAACACTAACCTCTAAAGCTGAGCGCCAAGCGAGGCAGCTGGTAGTACCATTTATGTAAGTCTTTGGTATGACTCGGCTGGAGACCGAACTAACAACCTCCCTCAACTGAGGCGGACGCTCTAATCACTAGGCCACCGGAGCAGTAGATCTCTCATGTAGACCCCTATAAAAAAAGTAGATCTCTTATGTAGACCCCTTCAAAGATGGGAAACTAACAATCTACCAAGAACATTGTGCAACGGCACATTCACTGCATCTGGTTACAAATGAAATTAAAAGGATATAAACACTAGGAGGAAGGGGGTTCAAAAACTAAGATTTTAACAACTTGACCCATAGTCCTACAATGTACAATGTGGGGTGGGTGGGAGACATATCCCGCCCCTCTCCCATCATAACTGTCAGGGTCAATGTCCTACTTTGACTACTGGACACCCAAAACTATATTCATTTACCAATATTCTTAATAGTTATCAAACAAGCCCAAGTTTACATAGCAATGACATTGGTCCAATAAAGTCCAATTAATTTACATAGCAATGACATTGGTCCAATAAAGTCCAATTAGTTTACATAGCAATGACATTGGTCCAATAAAGTCCAATTAATTTACATAGCAATGACATTGGTCCAATAAAGTCCATTTAGTTTACATAACAAAGACACTGGTCCAATAAAGTCCAATTTATTTACATAACAATGACATTGGTCCAATAAAGTCCATTTAGTTTACATAGCAATGACCTTGGTCCAATAAAGTCCAATTAATTTACATAACAATGACATTGGTCCAATAAAGTCCATTTAGTTTACATAACAATGACAATGATCCAACAAGCCCAAACAGCTGATGAGGCAATGGCAATGATCCAACAAGCCCAAACAGCTGATGAGGCAATGGCAGTGATCCAACAAGCCCAAACAGCAGATGAGGCAATGGCAATGATCCAACAAGCCCAAACAGCTGATGAGGCAATGGCAGTGATCCAACAAGCCCAAACAGCAGATGAGGCAATGGCAGTGATCCAACAAGCCCAAAAAGCTGATAAGGCAATGGCAGTGATCCAACAAGCCCAAAAAGCTGATAAGGCAATGGCAATGATCCAACAAGCCCAAACAGCTAAGGCAATATGAATGATCCAACAAGACCAAAATAGCTGATGAGGCAATGGCAGTGATCCAACAAGCTGAAACAGCCGATGAGGCAATGGCAATGATCCAACAAGCCCAAACAGCTGATGAGGCAATGGCAATGATACAACAAGCCCAAACAGCTGATGAGGCAATAGCAATGATAAAACAAGCCCAAACAGCTGACGAGGCAATGGCAGTGATCCAACAAGCCCAAACAGCTGATAAGGCAGGCAATGGCAGTGATCCAACAAGTAGTGTTTCCCTTTACCCTCATTTGTGTGTCAGAGACCCCCAAATTTGTTATTTTACCCTCAGTTTTGAACCAAAGTTTGTTTTTTGCTCAGTCTGACCCCAAGTTTTGAGATCAAGATGACTTTTGACTCACAGCCTTGCACCCCTAGAACAAGCCCAAGCAGCTGATTAGGCAATGGCAATGATCCAACAAGCCCAAACAGCTGATAAGGCAATGGCAATGATCACTGATCTCGAAGTTCAACACCGAGTAGAATCTAATTATAGCACACTAACTGGAAATTCACTGCTTGATGTACAAGCAATAATGTTAGGGCTTTTCATTTTGTATTTTTAGTTAAAAGAACAAAATCATTACTAAAAATGAATTTGATAGCTTTAAATATGCATATATTGAGATGCATTTTCTCCTAGCCATAATGAGATACTGTACACTGATGGTAAGCTGATCTATTTATAGCACACTGTACAAGTAAAGAGAAATGTAAACTGACGTGCAGTACAGTGATAGGCACTTGGAGGTAAAGAGTTATGTTGGGCTAGTAATTAAGTTGGTGCAAAAGGAAGCAATCCATTTCCTCAAAAAATTCCTCAGTTGAAAACAAAAGATCAACATTCTCTATTATTTTCATGATTTATGAATGCCTTGTATGTGTGCACATGTTGCATGCCATGTATGTGTATACATTCTGAATGCCATTTATGTGTGCACACGCTGAATGCCTTGTATGTGTGGACATGTTGAATGCCTTGTATGTGTGGACATGTTGAATGCCTTGTATGTGTGGACATGTTGAATGCCTTGTATGTGTGCATGATTGCCTTGTGTTGAATGTCTTGGATGTGTACACGTTGAATGCCTTGTATGTGGGTGTGTTGAATGCCTTGTATGTGTGCATGATTGCCTTGTGTGTTGAATGTCTTGGATGTGTGGACATGTTGAATGCCTTGTATGTGTGCATGATTGCTTTGTGTGTTGAATGTCTTGTATGTGGCATATTGAATGTCTTTTATGTGGCATGATGAATACCTTGTATGTCTGCATGTTTATATTATGTGTGCATGTGGGCATGTTAAATGCCTTGAATGTGTGCATGATTGCCTTGTGTGTGCATGTTGAATGTCTTGCATGTGTGCATGTTGAATGCCTTGTATGTGGGCGTGTTGAATGCCTTGTATGTGTGCTTGCTGAATGCATTGTACATGTGTGTAACGTGTCTAGGCTCTGACAAAAGGTAACAGGAAAAAAGTGACGACAACAAGCTTTGTAAAATTTAACAAATAATTTATTTCCTTAGAATATCAAGTGAAAAATGAGAAAAAAAGGACTTATGGTTTTATGAATCAAATCTAAAAATAATCCAACAATACAACAAAAAATCCTTGTAATAAAATGTCCTGAATGAAAGCTAACTTAAGACGCAAAACAGAATCCCGGACAGGGGTCAAGAGATCAACCTTCCAGAAGAAATGAAGTGATTGATTGTTGTGAGGTTTAATGCCATTTTGCAGCACATAATAGGCTATGCATGGCGGCCAGTATTAATGGTGGAGGAAGAACCCGGGAAAACCCCAGGAAGAACCACCAACCCATGAGAAGCTACTGGCAAGCTTTCTCACATACCCACATTAGCTGAATCCTAGACTCGAACCCACACAGAGGTGAGATGGCATGGATCCATAACTGACAGCACTTTAGACCACTTGACCACTCGGAGCCCCTCCAGAAGAAATGAAAGTTTGTTCATGAAAATTATCACTTAGTCCAGGTATAACCTTTGCTAAACTTAACAATTCTTACTCTGTGAAAGAATATAACAAAATATATATAAAAAGTTGTTTACCAAAACTGCCACTGATTTTGAAACAAGATCAGGAACTATGTCAGCATTAGATACAAAGTCTCCATTATTTGTCAAAAATATATTAAAAAAACAATCAGAACTGAACTCTGTTCTAGACAATATCAAATCCAGTAAACAAAGTTACATTACAATAGCATGAAATAGAATTAAAAAAATTAAATAACTAACAAACAAATAATTAAATTAAATATACATAACAGTGTGCATGTTGAATGGCTTGTATGTGTTGATGTTTGCCTTGTATGTGTGCATGTTGAATGCCTTGTATGTGTGCATGCTGAATGTCTTGTATGTGTGTATGCTGAATGCTTTGTTTTGTAGCATTTTGGATGTCTTGTATGTGTGCATGCTGAATGCCTTGTCCTTGTATGTGTGCATGTTGAATGCCTTGTCCTTGTATGTGTGCATGCTGAATGCCTTGTCCTTGTATGTGTGCATGCTGAATGCCTTGTATGTGTGCATGTTGAATGCCTTGTCCTTGTATGTGTGCATGCTGAATGCCTTGTGTGTGTGCATGTTGAATGCCTTGTCCTTGTATGTGTGCATGCTGAATGCCTTGTCCTTGTATGTGTGCATGCTGAATGCCTTGTATGTGTGCATGTTGAATGCCTTGTCCTTGTATGTGTGCATGCTGAATGCCTTGTATGTGTGCATGTTGAATGCCTTGTCCTTGTATGTGTGCATGTTGAATGCCTTGTCCTTGTATGTGTGCATGTTGAATGCCTTTTATGTGTGCATGTTGAATGCCTTGTATGTGTGCATGTTGAATGCCTTGTATGTGTGCATGCTGAATGCCTTGTATGTGTGCATGCTGAATGCCTTGTATGTGTGCATGTCGAATGCCTTGTCCTTGTATGTGTGCATGTTGAATGCCTTGTCCTTGTATGTGTGCATGTTGAATGCCTTGTCCTTGTATGTGTGCATGTTGAATACCTTGTCCTTGTATGTGTGCATGTTGAATGCCTTGTCCTTGTATGTGTGCATGCTGAATGCCTTGTATGTGTGCATGTTGAATGCCTTGTCCTTGTATGTGTGCATGTTGAATGCCTTGTCCTTGTATGTGTGCATGTTGAATGCCTTGTCCTTGTATGTGTGCATGTTGAATGCCTTGTATGTGTGCATGTTGAATGCCTTTTATGTGTGCATGTTGAATGCCTTTTATGTGTGCATGTTGAATGCCTTGTATGTGTGCATGTTGAATGCCTTGTATGTGTGCATGTTGAATGCCTTGTCCTTGTATGTGTGCATGATGAATGCCTTGTCCTTGTATGTGTGCATGCTTAATGCCTTGTATGTGTGCATGTTGAATGCCTTTTATGTGTGCATGTTGAATGCCTTGTCCTTGTATGTGTGCATGCTGAATGACTTTTATGTGTGCATGCTGAATGCCTTGTATGTGTGCATGTTGAATGCCTTGTATGTGTGCAAGCTGAATGACTTTTATGTGTGCATGCTGAATGCCTTGTATGTGTGCATGTTGAATGACTTGTGTGTGCATATTGAATGGCTTGTATTTGTGCATGTTGAATGCCTTGTATGTGTGCATGTTGAATGCCTTGTATGTGTGCATGGTGAATGCCTTGTATGTGTGCATGTTGAATGCCTTGTATGTGTGCATGTTGAATGCCTTGTATGTGTGCATACTGAATGCCTTGTATGTGTGCATGTTGAATGCCTTGTATGTGTGCATGTTGAATGCCTTGTATGTGTGCATGCTGAATGCCTTGTATGTGTGCATGCTGAATGCCTTGTATGTGTGCATGTTGAATGCCTTGTATGTGTGCATACTGAATGCCAAGTATGTGGCATACTGAATGTTACATACACAAATGTTAAAACACACACAAACTAAAATATACAATGTATTCACTGGTCCTCAAGTGAATCTACAAGATCCTTTATATTCTACTGGCTCATTATAATCTAACACAACCAGCTTTGAGACAGATACAAAGTCTGCAATTTCAGGTACAACAGTGCTATTATGTGTTGAAAATAAGTGCTCCACTCTACCTCTCCCCAAAATTAATTGCCAGTTGATCCTGATATAATAAAACCAAAGAAAACTTTCTACTGAATAATTATGTGGATTTTAGTTTTCTGGCACCTCGTCAGGGAAACTCCCACGCATCTGATGGAATTCAATTCTGAGGCACCTATCTAGGAAAATTTCAACTCATCTGATGGAATTTAGTTTTGAGGCACCTATCCAGGGAAATTACCATTCTTCTGGTATAATTTAGTTTTGAGGTACCTACCCATGGAAATTCCCACTTGTCTGGCATCAGTATAATATCATGGTTTTGAATATGTTTCCAGTCCTTGTTTCTCTCATCCTTTTCAACCAGCATCTTTTTCTCCAAGGGAATATAGGCAGGATTCACAGAAGAAACCACAGGATCCACATGTGCTGACTGTTGGCTACATCCAGCTTCCTCGTCTTTCTCATAATTTTCAACCAGCATCTTTTTCTCCAAGGGAATATAGGCAGGATTCACGGAAGAAACCACAGGATCCACATGTGCTGACTGTTGACTACATCCAGCCTCCTCTTAATTCAGAAATATAATTTATCACATAACATTAAAATTGATTAGTATGATAACATCCATCTATAGTTTCACAGGTAATATTACACAATAACATTATTAAATAACAGTCTCACTGCAAGCCATGTATTATATCATTATCCACCAAATGTAAAGATTTAACAAAATTTATCAGCACGTAATCCAAGAAATATTTGTTAACATGATGAAATATACCATTCAAGGAGGATATTAGTTAAATGTAAAAGTCTGATGGTAGAGATATCTTACTTCATGTCTGACTCTGAAACAATTTTTTGATCAGGTCCATGGAATCAGATAACAAGAGGCTCGAGTGTATCCACGAGACCTCACCTGACTGGCATTTGCCTAGAAGCTGAATGCAACTTGGCAAGTAACCTGGGTTAGCAATATCAGCCTGTGTTAGCAATATCAACCTGGGTTAGCAATATCAGCCTGGGTTAGCAATATCAACCTGGGTTAGCAATATCAACCTTGGTTAGCAATATCAGCCTGGGTTAGCAATATCAGCCTGGGTTAGCAATATCAGCCTGGGTTAGCAATATCAACCTGGGTTAGCAATATCAACCTGGGTTAACAATATCAACCATAACTGATGGCAGGTTGGTATTATATTGTCAGTCTGAAAGGACTTGGTGCCAGGATTAATTATGGTTAAAATTTCTTCATCTCTAATTTGCTAGGAAGTGGTTTCAAAGAGTTTTCTTTTTTTTGTTACAGATGTCAGCCATATCTGAAACAGACTGGCATCAACTGCATCAATTTTAAAAGCTTAATATCAAGTTGATCTATGGCAGTTCGTGTTTGAAATGTTTTGTCAAACTGACCTTGAAATGTTTGGTCAAATCATATTTGAAATGTTCTTTTGTCAAATTGTGCTTGAAAAGTTCTCTTGTCAAATCTGGAAATGATAGTGAAGAAACCATGAAGCCAACCCATGAGCATGCTGATGAGAAAGCCTACCATCATCAACTGTTCAAAATCTAGGAGGCAAGTCTATAAATGATAACATATTTGTTACAAGTAACAAACATCTATATAATCATACTGCATCTTTCTGTGAGCATAAAGTAACAGTTAAGGTTCCATAAGAATACATGATGTATCCATTCAAGAACCTTGAATTTCTTCATCCTAAACAAAAACCATAAACAGCAGTTTTCCTCATGCATTATATGTGTCTTTATTTACTCTTCATTTGTCATCACTTTTCACCTGAATACTATCTAGCTGATTGGTTTCTAGTTACCTACATACCATTTTTTCACATTTGGAAACTATGGATTTCTTAAACTAACTATTTATTATACTGCTGCTAAATTACTTTTCTCCCTACCAATGACCATAAAATGTAGTTTTTTATATAAATTTTGTCAATATGATTCAAAACAATTCCACACCATCCAGACTGTCTGGCATCTTTGAAGAAGATGTTACAAGATTTTTCTGTATTTAAACAATGGCAGTAATATTTCATGCAAGAATCACCATATTTAAAGTGTGTGTGTGTGTGTGTGTGTGTCTGCCTTATTTGTAAAAATGTGACAAGCTTCAGCAACAGGATGCACTGTCAAATTTGGCCAAGATGCTTTCTGTGATTTTCAACAGGCAGTTTTTTAAAAAGTTTGTACATACAACTAGCAGATCTGCATTGTCTGAAGAAAAGAAACTGATGGAAAGATGCTGTTTAACATCTGCTTATTGTAACTGAAAAATACTGTCCATTGTTTTTCTATCAACATTTGCATATGGGAATGCAGTGTGTTGTCCATTGTTCTTCCATTGATATTTGTATATGGGAATTGCAAAGTGCTGTCCATCGTGTTTACATCAATATTTGCTATGGGAATTGCAAAGTGATGTCCATTGTGTTTACATCGATATTTGCTATGGGAATTGCAAAGTGATGTCCGTTGTGTTTACATCAATATTTGCTATGGGAATTGCAATGTGCTGTCCGTTGTGTTTACATCGATATTTGCTATGGGAATTGCAATGTGCTGTCCGTTGTGTTTACATATTTGCTATGGGAATTGCAAAGTGATGTCCATTGTGTTTACATCGATATTTGCTATGGGAATTGCAAAGTGATGTCCGTTGTGTTTACATCGATATTTGCTATGGGAATTGCAAAGTGATGTCCATTGTGTTTACATCAATATTTGCTATGGGAATTGCAATGTGCTGTCCGTTGTGTTTACATCGATATTTGCTATGGGAATTGCAATGTGCTGTCTGTTGTGTTTACACTGATATTTTTGCTATGGGAATTGCGAAGTGATGTCCATTGTGTTTACATCGATATTTGCTATGGGAATTGCAAAGTGATGTCTGTTGTGTTTACATCAATATTTGCTATGGGAATTGCAAAGTCATGTCCGTTGTGTTTACATCAATATTTGCTATGGGAATTGCAATGTGCTGTCCGTTGTGTTTACATCGATATTTGCTATGGGAATTGCAAAGTGATGTCCGTTGTGTTTACATCGATATTTGCTATGGGAATTGCAAAGTGATGTCCATTGTGTTTACATCGATATTTGCTATGGGAATTGCAAAGTGATGTCTGTTGTGTTTACATCGATATTTGCTATGGGAATTGCAAAGTGATGTCCATTGTGTTTACATCGATATTTGCTATGGGAATTGCAAAGTGATGTCCATTGTGTTTACATCGATATTTGCTATGGGAATTGCAATGTGCTGTCCGTTGTGTTTACATCGATATTTGCTATGGGAATTGCAATGTGCTGTCCGTTGTGTTTACATCGATATTTGCTATGGGAATTGCAATGTGCTGTCTGTTGTGTTTACATCGATATTTGCTATGGGAATTGCGAAGTGATGTCCATTGTGTTTACATCGATATTTGCTATGGGAATTGCAAAGTGATGTCCATTGTGTTTACATCAATATTTGCTATGGGAATTGCAAAGCGATGTCCGTTGTGTTTACATCAATATTTGCTATGGGAATTGCAAAGTGATGTCTGTTGTGTTTACATCAATATTTGCTATGGGAATTGAAGCTGATGGAAAAACAAGCCATATAGTAAGCTCACAGACAGGTATCTAAAACTTAATGCAAACAAACTATCCCAGACTGGATGGCTCAATGGAGGTAAGAATGAATGCAGGTATCGCTGAATTTACAAGTAGGAGTAAATTAAGATGTCACCACTGTACTTCTAATGTGGGTATAACAATGAAAATGTAAGTAACAAGTGCATTTCACTGAACCAATTTTCAGTGATCATGATTTCAAAACTAAAAACTGCTCATGCAGGACTCAAAACTGATGACATAAAAAAAAAACTCTTAGCCACCCACTATAGACCTCTGAGGCTCTGGCTTCAATTCCAGGTTTTAGGAAGTGTATAGGTATATTGGTATTCAACAAAGGTCACACATTTAGTTTCCTTTGGGTTCTCCACCTCCTAAAACACAAAAGCCCAAACTACATCAAAATCTAAGTTTTCAACAGTGCCAAGATGTAAAAACAATGTAAAGTCAAAGTCAGTAAACACACATACCACTTTTCAAAGCTGATCTTTGACCAGAGATTTCAGAATCTACAGACAACTTCTTCCTCTCTGGAAGTGTCTTTTTATTCCTCCACATTTTGACATCAAAGCTGTAGAACTGTTTACTCCACAGCAGACCAGCATAAGCCTGTCTGGCAAGATTTCTTTGCTCATTATTCCAACCAATGGGAAACAACTGGAAATACAAGTAATCTATCAAAATGAACAGTTCCAACATAGTATCTCAAGGCTACATTAATCCTACTTGATGAGACAACTGCAGATACACTGTATATTTAGAAAATCACAATAAATTCTTAGTTCTGTCTGGATAACTATAGAGATTTTTTTTATGACAATACATTTCCCCTTGAATTTGGTATGCCGTATGTAACAGCAATAACTATATGCGGTCCTACAGATGCTGTTTTATAGTTATGAGTTATGCTCCATGCAATGGTGCAAGTGTTATGTTGTAAATAATGTCAAGGTTTGGGTATGCAGATAACAGAACATTCAAAATACACACATCAAGTTTTATGAGTGCATTTTTAGGTCACAAGCAGTGGGGGTAAGTGTGCATGACCCCAAAACAACTTCTCATCCAATTAAACATAAAATATCCTTTCATAGAAGCCTATAAAATTGTGTCCTGGAAATTCTAAAATTATAAAAAAGAAAATCTCATCTGTTTTCTTTGAAGCCATTACTACACTAACGCACCAAAAACAGTTGTTATACAGAGTTGTTGTAGTTGTTGTTGTAGTGTTTTTACGCCATTTTTCAGCATACGATAGGCTATACATGGTGGCCAGTATTAATGGCGGAGGAAGAACCTGGGAAAACCCCCGGGAAGAACCACCGACCCTAAAGAAGCTACTGGCAAGCTTTCTCACATACCCACATTGGTCAAATCTGAGACTCAAACCCACGCAGACTGAGGTGAGATGGTAGTGATCCATAACGGAGAGCGCTTTAGACCACTCGGGCCCCTTTTAGACAGAGTAATGTCCAATATTATTACTATACATATAAACAAACATGCCCATACTCTCATAAACACAACTACACAGACATTAAATAAATACAAATTATACCAAGTTTTGTCTTTAAATCAATTTGACAGGAATATTTTTGTACTATCATGCAGTTTTGGCTGCTCTCAACAGTTCAGTAGGGGTGAAAGCATTGAAGGCAATGCAAGCTTCATGTGTGTTCATCTCTGCACTAATTACAGAAAGAATGGTATTGTTGTTCATACCATCCCCAATATCTTGTTGAATTTTAATTGTCTTGGTGATCATCAGCTGTAAATTGTATAAACTGTCCTGAGGATAGCTTTACATTGGGTTTGAACAGGACTGTTTACAGTTTATATTGACGACATGCTATGGACATATATAGTGGTGGTAAAGAAATGTCTTGCAATCTGTTTTATTTTCCCTAAAATGAGTGAAAATTGTGTTTTTTGGAACAAATGTGTTGGGGGGAAGCAAAAATCATGTTTATAGCGCAACATGTCTTGTTATGGCAGGTACGTGAGAAAACTGATGCCTATGTTTCACCTATGCAATACAGGATAGATGAAAAATACAAGTTACTATCTGGAAATACAGAAGAAATAATAAATACTAAAACAAAAACACTAGAATGAACCCATCAATTTAGCATACAGTTTTTAACACCTGTTGAAGACATGAATGCTCTGCATCTTTTGTAAGTAGATTTTTTGGGGTAATAATTTAATTAAGTACATTTTACATTTAGACTTCATTTACTCCAGATAACATGTGTTGCCATGGCAATACCTTATCATAAAAATCATTAGCCTCCTCCAGCCTTTCATCAAAAATTCTCTTTGCTGTCTGAAGGTCCAGGTTCATCTGTGAAAACTCTGGACTCAGTACCCAATATACTTCAATGCTGCCTCCTGCTGGTAATTGTAGATCAAACAATGCCCCACATTTTGTGCCACATTTATCTGACTTCACCACTGCACTGTCATCTAGGTTTAAAATGCATACATTCATTCAACAGTAATCATAAATGTTATAGGCAGGGTTAAAAAAATTTACTTGTCCTGCAGGGTTAGCAATTTTGGAACTTTGACATGTCCTGCATTATATTTACTCACCCTACAACACACATGAATCTGCTTAAAATGCCAGGTGTCAAATGGGACGAGTAGCCTGAAAGAGTCACCTGTCCTTCCTTAGCCACCATTCATAAATAAAAGCTAGTGAACAGAATACTTTTAGCCCTAACAGTTCACCAGGAATACTTTCACATACTAAGTAAAATGTGCTAGTTTATAAATTTAAATGCTGATGCTTTACACTAGCCACAGTGACAAAAGCAGAATAAATAATGACAGCAACAAAAGCAATACCAAGTTCTTTTCTATCAACTGCTGGCAGTAATAAAAAACTAAGATCATAGATTGAAAAGATGCGATAGCCCCACTTACTCGATATAAGGTATATGTGGAAGGCATCTTTGCAACCATGACCCCCACTTTCGCCACCAGGATCATCTTTGTTGTCAGTAAACAGAAGTGTTGGTCTCTGATCATTAATGTCAAAACTGACATTAAAATTTCCTGAAATGGACAAAGAGATACGGTACTATTGACAGATCACTAAAGCCTCCTGAAGAGGACTACGAGATAGGGTACTATAGACAGATCACTAAAGCCTCCTGAAGAGATTACTAAACCTGAAATGAACTAAGATATACAGCATTGACACAGATCACTAAAGTCTCCTGAAGAGATGAACTACTGGCATAGATCACTAAAACCTCCTAAAATGAATTAGGTTATATGGTACTATTGGCAAAGATCACTAAAACTTCATGAAACAAAGATATATAGTACTATTGATATAGATCACTAAAACCTCCTGAAACAAACTTATATAGTACTATTGGCAGAGATCACTAAAACCTCCTGAAACAAACTGAGATATATAGTACTATTGGTATAGATCACTAAAACCTCCTGAAACAAACTTATATAGTACTATTGGCAGAGATTGCTAAAACCTCCCAAAACAAACTGAGATATATAGTACTATTGGTATAGATCACTAAAACTTCCTGAAACAAACTTATATGGTACTACTGGCAGAGATCACTAAAACCTCTTGAAACAATCTATGATATATAGTACTATTAACAGAGACAGTAGCTGTAGCAGAAGCTGGATATTAACTTTTAAAATTACTGGTTTATTCTGGCATAAAAGTGCAATGTAAACTTCACTAGTCTATAGTTGTCTCTTGTTCAACAAATCTCCCATCTTTTACTCAACAATGTTTGTTCAAGAAATAATCTCTAACAGACTATTTTTTGGTGGGAGGAGATGGTTCAAAGAAACAGTCAATACAATTTTAATTTATATCCATCTTGAAGTAATACCAAAGTTAAACAGCTTTGCATAAGTTGATGTTATTTATAAAAATAGATCACATGAACATTTAAACTTCATGGCAACTGAATAAA
Organism: Sinohyriopsis cumingii; assembly: GCA_028554795.2. Lineage (NCBI taxonomy): Eukaryota > Metazoa > Mollusca > Bivalvia > Unionida > Unionidae > Sinohyriopsis > Sinohyriopsis cumingii. Next base: position 49,403,260 of record CM068842.1, on the reverse strand, counting down.
TAAGTAAATAGCTTAGTCAATTTCAAGTCATGTGAGATGCAATGTTATTTGACCTAATTCAATTTTCCATTGTCAAGGCAACTGGACAACTTTTACTATCCAGCCAAAGTAGCAAGTAGTACAGTGGTAATAAGCAGTAATACAAGTTTTATCCTATATTTTCAGATGTCAAAAATAATTTTCTTTTTTGATGTCCAAAATCTTTGGGCAAAAAAATAGCTTACAACAAAACTGTCCAAAACTTTAGGGTTGGTTTGTAGATAGGGCAAGATTGATGACCTTTTTGTATTACCAGGAATCAGGATATTAATGATTAAGTTGCAGGTACAACAAAATCAAAATATTTTTAACCTAAATATTTATAGGTTACTGCATTTGTATGGGAAAATATGAACTAGTTTTTTGGATGGAATACTGCACAACCTTGGGAGTTCATATTTTCCCATACAAATGCAGTAACCTTTTTATTATATGCTCATTTTCTTATTCTACCTAAGGCTTAATTTATAAACAAAATACACTACAATAAACAATGTAAATGAATGTATGCCGTATTCCAAACTAAATACACAAGAGCAGATTCATCATTACACAACAACATTATTAATGTGCACATAACTCCGCCAAGATAAATGTGAATTTAGTCGCGAGCTCGAAATAATTTTCTACAGAAAATGCCGTGCCTAGTTAAAATTGAAATTTGCAGTCATATTGTGAATGCATGAGCATTGCAACAACTTTTCCATTTGTTCTGGATTGAATATATTTTGGCATTTTGTTTCGATTCTACGAAAGTTTGTGATTTTGGACTGGATTCATCTGTGCAAATTGTTCATGAAATACATCAAAATGAAGCAGCGTGGGAGAAGCGCGTTTACATCTGCAAGTGTGTTTGTTCTGTCATTGACTATTTGAAATCATAATGTGGGAAAAATATGAAGCTATACTGTATACTGTAGCTAGCCTAAATCCGAAACATTGTATCAACATGAAATGTGCCAAAGCAGCTGGTATGTGGCAGTCCATGAAACATGTTTTAGTTCACTCAGAAACAAATTTAAACAACCACAACGTAAAGCGCCTCTTACAAGCATACATGATTTGTTTACAAATCAAAAGTGCTGGCGTCTGCGTCCATTGTTTGTTTACAACAGAAAGTAGTTCCTTTATGCATGTGAATGCTATTAGTGTATTGGCGCGCAGGTTCAGTATCGGGTAATATTGCACGATTCTGACAATGTAAAGTTAACGGGGAAAAAAATATCAGCATATAATAACAATTGTTTCTTCACTTTTTAATGCCAATGCTGTTGTTTCCAAATGAAAAAATACCTAAATCAAAACAGCAGTTTGTCAATGCACGATTTTCAAATTTTATCCATAAAAAGTGACAAAAAAATGCCGAGGAAAACAAAATATCAGAATTTATACACAAGGACTACAAGTGAGATTTCAACCCTCTTCCTATTTTATTGTTGTCACACTGCCTTTTTTAAACTCAAAAGTAATACCTCCTTTACTTGAATTCCATCAGGTATAGCTCATAGTATGGCCCATGATACTATGTACCACAATAGTCCCTAGCGCAGCCACAATAGTCCCTAACATGGCCCACTATACCATGTGCCACCATAGCCCTAGCACAGCCACAATAATTCCTAATATGGCCCACTATACCATGTGCCACCATAGTCTCTAATATGGCCCACTATACCATAGGTAAATTGTAAGCAACGATATAAGCCACGAGCTGCTGTGCTTCTGTTGTCATTCTGATTAACATAAACAAACTTATAAACATTATATCACGTAAATATTAAAAATTATATCCATACAAGTTTAGAAATAAGATGACAACTACTGGCTGTGTTAAAAAGAACTGATATAGCCCATCCAATGAGATACCCACCATGGGGGATGCTGGGTGTGTATAACCTTCAGAATATGTGTGAGAATATGCTACTCTGAATGGGGGCCTAAAAGACATTAGTTCTCCAACTGTTTAGATGTCTTTCAATAAAGCTGCTATTATTATTATTATTATTATTATTATTATAGTACATGCTGAAAGCGACCTGCCAACATTGAAAAAAATCAAAATCAGGAAAATCACCATTAAAAATCAGGAGGCATGGTAAAAAATCAGGAGGTACAAAAGATGTATATATCATGATAAAGATGTCTACTTTTGTTATTTCAGTCCATTGTATGTTGCAAATTTGCATTTATTTGTCCCTGAGTGCCAAATTTGCTAACAAGAATAGCTTCCAGGGTTGATGTTGACAGGCTGGCTCTTTGGCTTGTTCTGTTTTTTTACCATTGAGAAGGCTTTCTCAGCATTTCTGATGCTTTGCGGTATTGAAAGTATTGATAGTACTACTCTCCCAAGGGTTGGAAACAACAGTTGGCCAGATCCATTTTTTTTCCCCGAGAGCAACCCACTGATGATCAGCTCTTTCCACATTCAATTCTGCTTCTAAATTGTAGATTTGGTAAAGATGACACTATCTATGCAAATCATCAGTGCCAATTCCTTCCATTCAGCTGGAGAAAAAGGGTAGGTCCTTAAATGATACTACTGATTGTTTAGACACATCTGCAACGCTTGCACTGTGTTTATTAGTCATTTAGACCACCACATCATACGGAGAGATGCTGTGAGCAACATTAGCAGTTTGCATGATAGGCCCTGTGATTCGATGGACGAATGAAAAGCATCTCCCAATCACTCCTATATTTTTTATCCCATTTCTTTTTCATGGCTGGTGAAAATTCACCAGTTACTCCCTTTTCTTCTTTTTTTTGTGCTTCTTGCTGAGAAACTTATTCATTATGTTGCTGTGATTTGCTGATGGGGTTGGATAAAGAGAACCACACTGAGAAAATCTCTATTGGCAGATGAAAACTGGAAGTCAAGCCGGATATGGTAAAGTACTAAGAAACATACCAGACACAGAAAGACCAGAAACAGAAACAGGGAAATGACGTTTTTGTATAAAAATAAATACAGATTTATTTTTCTCTTGAGGAGTTAAAAAATTGGGGAATTGGGAGATAGGTCCAAAAATCAGTAGGGTTGGCAGGTCTGCTCTGTAACTTAAATGGTGGACTGGGCATTATTAATGCCCTTTGTGCAAGAATGGTTCCAGTTTTTGAACAAGCTGACATAAATAATGGCACTCAATGCAAACAACTGATGCAAGACCATCCCACGGCATCATGTGACCTTAAGGTTCAGATGGGTGAAAATCAATCAATAAATAAATAAGATAATTGGTGGTTCAGGGTCTTGAACTTTATTTCTTACCTAGGTCATAAGTCATCTGTACAGTGTGATCACTGATCTGCATTATATATGGACTTTGTGGTTTTGGGAAGTCATTTTCATTATCTTGCTTGTCTTCAGTGCATTTCCTAGAAATGAAAACAACTTGAAGTAATGTAATGAAATAGTCTTCCCATCATTCCAGGTTAAGTTAACATACAGACCCCAGAAACTTTATCTATGTCAAGCGATTTTCACATAGTCAAGATATATGGGATAGATATAAGAAAGTGCTTAAATACAGATGGACTTAAATATTTTATCTATGTCAAGTGGTTTCCATGAAATTGTGTGTGTGTAATTTGGATTTTTAATGTAGCTTTAATAATTTTCCAGTCATATTGCTACGATGTCTGCAGTGTTACAGTTTATAGTGATGTCTAGCACTGGGGCATCATGCTGCAGACATGTAGAACGATGTTCCACCCAGTCACATTATCCTGACACCAGGCTGACCAGTCCAAACGCTAACCTCTTAATGCTGAGCATCAAGCGAGGCAGCTGTTAGTACCATTTTTGTAAGTCTTTGGTATGACTTGGTCTGGGATCGAACGCACAACCTCCAGCATCCGAGGTGGACGCTCTAACCACCAGGCCACCAGAGTGGTGGTTTCCATGAAATCATGCTAAAGAAACTTGGGATGGACATATGGATATGTTAACAGGCAAATGGACCAACAAAAACTTTATGTCAAGTGGTTTTGATACGGACAAGCTAAAGAGATTTGACATGGATGTAAAGACATGCTGACACACTGATGGACCGTAAAAACTGTATCTATGTCAAGTGGTTTCCACACAGACAAGCTAAAGAGATTTGAAATGGATGTAAATTATATTACCTATGTCTTGTAGTTTCCTTGTAATTATGCTAAAGAGATAGGAGATGGATGAAAATACATGCTCACATACAGATCAATCCCAGAAACTTCATCTAGGTCAAACTGTTTCCATGTAACCATGTTAAAAGAAATTCTGGATCAATGTAAAGATGTGCTGACATCTAGATGTACTCCAAAAACTTCATCTGTGTCAAGTGGTTTCCATGCTATCAAGCTAAAAACGATTTGGGATGAATGTAAATACATGCTGACATACTGAGGGACTCCAGAAACATCATCTTAGTCAAGTGATTTCCAAGTAATCATGCTAAAATAGATCTGAGATGGATGCTATCACAGTTGACATACCGACTTACAGCAGAAAAGAATATGTGCCTTTCTGCTAATGCAACTTGGACATTAATACTGACCTGAACCAAAACTGAGGCAGCAGTTTCAGCGTGGCAGATTCATCTTGATTAACATTCTGAACAGTGTACCTACACCAGAGCTGCTTTGGATTTTCCCTGGATTTGGCATACTCCACATAAATATTCCAGTACTTGCCATCATCGAGCACTCCTGAAAATATAGATGAAAAAGCTTCAATGAATGTGACATGAAAACTAATTTAACAAGTCCATTAATTCTTATCATTTATAAAACCTTGTGAAACAAAAGATCCAAATAGTTTTATTTAAAAGTTTTATAAATTTCATCTCAAACTGAGCTCACATGAAGAGGTACTACTTTTAATATAGATATTTTTAAATAGATTTTGTTTCTTTATAGAATGACCCTGATTTATCTGGGTGACCTTATTTCAGACATAATCTTACCAAGAATTTGAAGTGGGTTTATGATGGGAATCAGTTTAAATTTGAACATCAATTTTAAGTTCAGTATCACCAATAAACAACAAATTTTAATTGGTTGGAGATATTTTCTATTTTGCACAGCAAATGTCATTTTACATACATGGAAATGTTTCCTTGTCCTAATTTCAGATTTATCCCTGTCACCAGATTATCATGCAAAACCCCACTTGTCTCATACTTTTGATCAACATCCAATGGGAGTGAATATGTGAAATGGCCAACCATTTGATCTAATAAGCATGCTGGGTTGCAATGCTGTGAAAATGCTAGAATAAAGAAATACTCCAAAGACAGATTGAATAATTATGGGTTATTGAAAATCACAGTTAAATGTTGATAATTTTCTAACAAGTCTTACATGTCATACCACTAGCTCATAAGTATACTAATGTGATTCATTTTTGTGTGTTGTACCAATTTTCAAGGATTTTGTGGCTGGTCTGAATAACAAATTTAAAGACCCAATGAAATTTAAGTTGCAAATTTAAAGACCCAATGAAAATTAAACCACAAATTAAAAGACTCAATGAAATTAAAGCCACAAATTTAAAGAGCCAATGAAAATTAAGCCACACATTAAGACCCAATGAAAATCAAGCCACACATTAAAGACCCAATGAAAATTAAGCCACACATTAAAGACCCAATGAAAATCAAGCCACACATTAAGACCCAATGAAAATCAAGCCACACATTAAAGACCCAATTAAAATTAAACCACAAATTTAAAGATCCAATCAAATTAAGAACCAAATTTAAAGATACAATCAAAATTTTGTCACACATTTAAAGACCCAATGAAAATTAAGCCAAAAATTTAAAGATCTAATGAAAAATTTCAACACCCAATGAAAATTAGGCCACAAATTTAAAGACCTAATGAAAAATGTAAAGACTCAATGAAAATTAAGCCACACATTTAAAGACCCAATGAAAATATGATGCAGAAAGCCCCTTCCGTTTCTTACAAAAACGTTTTTAGTGATCATAATAGCTTAGCTAGTTGAAAACTTTAATTTCATTACTGCAATAAAATATTACTTTTTATGTCTTTTATTTTAATGCTTTCAAGAAAAAATTATAAAATATATCTTTTTTTAATGCATATGTATATATGAAGCATCTGGTAGTTGCAAGCTACACTAACTGCCTTAAATACATTTTTCAACATTAGAAGGTAGGGAGGAAAAAAAGTGTAAAGTATCTTTGAATATTAGTATTACTGAAATTAAAAAAAGATAACATAATTACCTAAAAAAGTTACATTTATTTCACATTACAATGATCTTTTATACAGGTGAAACTGCTGCTGAAAATATTCCTAAAACCACAAAATATTTCATCTTAGTAATAATCAAAAGTAATAATATGCATATATACCACGAAACAATTATAGCCCAGTATTAAAACTTGCATGATCCCGATTTTCAGACAAAGCCGCTAAATAATCATTTAGCATTTCTCCTGACACATGCAAACTTTTGCCACCTACATAACTCTAAAACAGCAGAATTAATCCAACTTTATCAAAGCCACAGGTAATTAGCTATGCTCTCTCATACAATTTCTCATGGGCAATCTAACTTGAATTTTACCTACTCATAACACCATGATTGTTGGAACATACTGATGGTGCAATTTTATGTACACTCGTTTAAGTAAAATATTATATGTTGACATGCTTTAATTACTGCTTGCCTTGGTGTTGCTGGCTTTGTCTTGATGTTCAGCACTTGAATTAAACAAGGGACTGATCTTGACAAGTGTTTGATCTGTGCTCATATTGGTGTTAGTGTTAACATTCAAACTAGCATCCTTTGTTGTCGGCATATTCTTTTGATTTCCTTGTTTTATCCAAGATTAAGTACCTATAGAGGCACATACAAAATTTAAGTACAAGGGAAAATCTTTGTTGTTTTACAAAACCACACAAATTTATACTCGAGAAAATAAATCAAATGACTACTTCATATAAATGACATAGTCCAATTTAAATTTCAAATGTCATCTGATGCATGAACATATTGGAACTTATATAACTCTGAATTTATTGCAGTTGTATTATGACAGTATTTAATCAATTGCATACATAATGGCATCTTTTATTTAAAAACATTTTTTAACTTGTCCACCAGGTATGTGTTAGAGCCTTGAATATTATAAGAGTTGACTAATGGGGACAATCATTTCTGCTCCAAGATGCATCCTGTGATGATGTTCCAGCAGAAATCTTGGATTTTAAATTGTCTGCGGTTTATACCCAAAATCTGACACTAATTTAAGAATTCTACCTTTCACTGTCTTTGTCTTTGCTTTGTATTCTGTGCTTTAGGCTACCTAAACTTACAATGTACTATATAACCTGGATTGTCCTGATGTGCTATTAAAAATTAATAATGCATACACTGCAATTTGATCAACCAAAAAATTGTACAGAACAGAATACTTTTTTTTCTCTCCAAATTTGAAAAAAAATACTGAGCTATTGTTAAGTCCAACAATTAAAAGCCTGGTAGTTATAAGTCATGGATAAAAAGATGTCCAATTGGGCCCTTTACATGATGCTCCAAATAACATTAATTACAACAAAGCCACATGGCATATTTTCCCATCAAAGTTACTGCAAAATTACAATGATGCAAGCTAGTGGAAAATTCTAAAATAACCTGCCTGTGTCTATTAATTTAAACTCATGTTCTTGACAGGACCTTGCCTTGTTGTCTTGTAGTAACATATCATATGGAAACTCAGTCTGAGGGTACCGATACAGTGCTTTCATGTAACTATGATCTGGTACATTATCAAGGTAGTAGTAAACTTCTTTTACATCCTCTCCATGGTTGCCCTGGTGGAAAAACAAAATGGAAGTAAATGCCAGTAAGTTTCAAGAGACATTCTGTGAACAGAAGATTTCTGCATAATTATGTATTTCCCCACAAATTTTAAAAAATATAATGTTGCATTCATATTTTCTGTTTACAATGACATGATGACAGTTCATGCTCTTCAAGAATCTATTATAACCATAATGCTCCTGTGACCCCATCTACACCTTAGTCCATTGTCATTATGCATTAGTATACATGGACCTGGACTGGATTCTACTGTTGTGCTCTTAGGACTCTGTACATCATGGGAAAAGGAACCAATCAACGTGTACATACATGCCAAACCCGTGGCGAGGAAAAAGTGTAATCCAAGTGGACAAACAGAGTAATCCACATATAACACAATAAAATTCAAAGCATACGTACAAAATGATTTATATACCCTGATCATCTTTTAACATCAATTACTGTTTCAAGTTTTCAACTGTAGCACCTTGAGCTTTAAAAAGCAATAGACTCTCATACTGCATTTCAAAACACCTTGTACCAGCTGAGATTATCAATGTTTTGCACACCAGTAGAGCACTATGTGCTGGGTTACAGAGCCTGGATCTGAATTCAGTCTTTTTATGTTAACAATAACGAACAATCTCTCAGAGTTAGCATTAGAATGGTAAAGAACCAATATTCCTTTCATAACTTGAGAAAGAAGAAATTTATATCTTCTAGTTATTGGGTCTTTTAACTGGGAAATAAGGTGCTATTGCACATCAACTCTGTCCGTATGAAGTACATTGTTGGGTAGAATAGCAACTTGATACTTCAGGAGTTCTAATTTATCGGCAGCCTTTCCTGCAGCAAGGTGCATCAAATGACAGGGACAACCTGATATCCCAGTCATCATTGATGCAGTATCAGCTGAAAAGTCCATAAAGTTCAGTGGAATCTACTGTTAATTCTCGTAATGAAAGAAAAGCACTGACTTTGCCCTTTTTATTGTCAAAGTCTCTTACACAGACTGGGTACAACTTTTTGTCAACATAATCACTACTCCTGTATGTTGCAATACTAAACAGCCCAATTTTCTTGGCTTCTGCAATTTTAATTGAAGTATCTTCTGCTAAACACCAAACAATATTAGATGATTTTGTTCTTGTACATGCATATTTTCTGCAATTTTGGAATCAGGAAACATCTGTTTGAATAAAGGACCAACACAGTCTTCTACTGCTACGGTTAGTCTGTTCTATTAAGAACTCAGTAAATAACGTGTCTGCATTTATAAAATTCATGTTTACAATTTAGTTCTGATGTAAAAAAGTTACCATAGTGTTGGAGTTAGTAAAACGAGCTTATTCAAGGTTTCTTTGTTTTACCACCATGACCAATATTAAAATCCTTTCCACACAGCCTGCAATGGACGTGAAGCTGCCCTAGAATGAAACGCTGTATTGTGTAATTCATGTATTCATCTTTGAATCGGTTTTTCGTCATATTCTAATCCATCTGTGAAATTATTTGAAAAACATTTTTGCTCAAACACATGCATTGATCACAGGAGTACTGATAAGGTGATTTCATGTTGTCAGAGATTTCGTTGTACTTTACTGATAAAATGTCAGACTCACTGCATCAATTGACTTGATAAAATCTTGACTTTAAGTGCCAAATACATACAGTTTCTATACCAGATATAAATTAGAACAAAGAATCTGCAAGCAAAGATTAAAAATTAGACAACCGGTCTGTTCTCTCCTAACTAAGCCATAGAGCTGCTATAAATAGAAAATCAGGACAAAAGTTAAAGTAGAAACCAGAATTTTTCTTGGAAGTTGTTGTTGTTGTTGTAGGGCTTAACACCATTTTTCAGCACATGATAGGCTATACTTGGCGGCCAGTATCAATGGTAGAGGAAGAACCCGGAAAAAAACCAACAATACCTGTAAAACTAATCTTTTCTACTAAAATATGTTTCTTCACAAATACTTACCTAATCATAATACATTAGGAGAACTACTACTACCTCGCAAATCCAGCCCTCCTAGATAAAACTTAGCTAGTCATCTACCCATGTAGGTGGAAGTGGGGCAGAGTGATCTCCCCCAGATATAAAGATTGTCAAAAAACCATGAATGTCTCAGGCCTGCTCTCTATAAGGATGTAACTGCAGCAAGACTGGGATGGTGTATGTGTATGATTGGTTAGGTATTCGCAAAGAAACATTTTCCTAGAAAAAATTAGTTTCTTCTTGAAATACATTACCCAATCATAATAAATTAGGAAAATAGGTAAGAGGTGGACGGAGGTACATCCCCTTACCCACCAGATACCATCACCTGCCGCTCAAGGTATGTGAGGTAACTTCAATGTAATCCAACTGGAGAGCACTCCATCTGTCGTGGAGAGGCTTCTGAAAAGGAAACTTTTACTTCTGCAAATCGAACGGAAATTGTGAAGCCGCGTCTTATGAAGCTGTTGAGCCTGATAAGGCGACTTTATCAAGGTAAGCCCTTTGGAATCAAAGATCTCTGAGGTAAAAACTGGAGAATGTGGACTCTGATCACCATCCCACAGCATGGTGTTATATTTTATTTAATTATATCTGATTTAATATATATTTATTTCAATTTAATTGTTTGTTTGTCAGTTTTAAATTTTATTTATTTTTCATTACATGCTATTGTAATGTAAATTTATTCACTGGGGATGATAATTTTTCCAGAAAATAATTTGACCTTGACTGTTCATTTTGTAAACACCAGGTGTTGACCTAGATCCTGACCTTAATTCAAAAATAGTAACAACCACGTAAATAAGTTCTATTTTTATTTTAAAATGATTGGTTGTTGTTGAGGTCATGATGGGACTGCATGTTTAAGATGTAAACATTTTTTTTTTAAATTTATATTTCTTAAGAGTAAAATGGGTAAATAATTTCGACAAGCTTCTGGAACATGATCAAGTAACCCACCTTTTGCATTTTATAATACGATATAACCTTTGTTTTGGAGACCTATTCTCAGTTGGGCTCTTACACTGAAAGTTGTATGTTGTGCTGTTTGGAGTTATTTCAAATTACTTGGATTAAAAAGGATCAATTCTTTTTTTCCTGGAAAATATGTGTGCTTCTATGAAATTGTTGAACAAGGACAGCTTTTATAAAAATTTATTCAGATTTCCACCAACTTTAAATCTGCAGCTGCTGTGATGGCACTGGTTAAAGTATGGTCTGCTCAATTCAAGACCTTGGCCATTCTAGAAACATGCATGTACCATGGAATTTGGAATAAGAGGTGATGAGCTGTGTTCCACCGGTTTAAAGACAGCCATCAATACCAAGTCAAAACAGAGCCCATGGCTACTACATTGTGGACCAAGTGTATTCAGTCCTTAGGAACAGAATATGATTTGTTATCCCGAGCTGCAATGTCAACTGTTGCAGTTTCCAAATGAAAGGATAGTGTATGGCAATTATAGAACCACTGACGAAAACTTGCTGGAAGGCATTTTGTGATGTTAAACTGTGCAAGAAGTCTGAATCTGCCAGACTGCTGAAGTAATTTGAAGTTGGATTCTTCATTTTATGTGATAAGATCGACAGATGCTGCAGCTCTGGTCCAGATGTTTCGTAAGGAAGGAGGCAGGCAGAACTCCAGAGGCAAAAGGACAGAAAACTTCTGTAATGAAAGCTCTGAAGGATGAGTCTTCCAGCGACATAGTGAAATCAAGAAGCAAAGAAGGAGCCTGAGGGCAAGCATCATAGTCTTTGCTTGCCTGAGGTCAGGCTGTTGCCTAAAGGAGCTGGTGAAGTGTGTCTAGATCTGCCACTGACAAAAACTCATGGAGTGTCCTGAAGTAGAAATGGTCATTTCCAATCGGTCACTGTTTAAAGAGTCTCTTCTACTGTACCAAAGGTTGAGAATTGAGAGATGGCAGGTACTGGTCACCATAACTGAATGTATACACCAGGTTTGACAGACTGGATGACAGTCCAATTTCCAGGAACTTATGTGTTGAGGTCTTTGTCTCTGAAGATCCTTTGTAGTAGGCCATAGCCAGTCAAAATTGAAATAGGCCATGTTATGGATGGCATTGTCAAAGTCACAATGTTGGGATGGGTTGTGGGATGTCTGATCCATGTGACTGGTCCGTGTATCAGTGGAACAAAAAGATACTGTTTTGTTTGTTTGATTGCTGATTATCATCAAGGGCTATACTGTCATGGCCTAAAGGTATCACCAGCAATAACGAGTCCTGTGTGTGTTTGTGTGATTTGGATTTTAACGTAGCTTTAACAATTTTTCAGTCATATCACTATGATGTCTGCAGTGTGGCAATTTATAGTGATGCCTAGCGCTGGGGCCTCATGTCGCAGACATGTAGCATGATGTCCCACCCAGTCACATTATCCTGACACCAGGCCAACCAGTCCTAACACTAACCTCTTGATGCTGAGCGCCAAGCAAGGCAGCTGTTAGTACCATTTTTGTAAGACTTTGGTATGACTTGGCCGGGGATCGAACCCATGACCTCCCACATCCGAGGTGGATGCTCTAGCCCCTAGGCCACATAGTGGTCAACGATCCCTGTGGTGGTGACATAGTTATCGGGACTGTCTCTCATTGCATATATTTTGGGCATTTTTAATTGGAGAGCCCTTTTTTTTATCTATTGCCTTTTTCCACCATAAAGTCCCGCACAGAGGGCAAGTCAGCATGTAGGGTTCTAGTGTCTTCACCTTAGTTGTGAGTATCTGCACTTTGCCCATGGTCTTATCTGTAAGACAAAGAGAGCAGAACGTATAAAACTGTAATGAAACTGTCTCTTATCACTGAACATCAAGACAGTGCAGAACTATGCCATATAGCATTACCTGGAAAAGAAGCAGACATATTTAATAAAGCTATGAAACATCCATGTAAAAAGCAAAATAATTCACAGTACCATATATACTCTATAAGCCAAATAATTTAGGAAAAATTAAAGGTTGGGAAGTAAGGGGGTCACCTTATCCATGGGCCAATATCTAAACTTGCCAGTTTTTTTTTACTGTAATGGCTGTAAATCCTGGGACACAAAACAATATTTTTTCATGTCCTAAGACAGAGGCATATAAAAAACAACTTTTGGTAACCCAACATTTATTAAACTGTTATAAAGTACTATGATTGATTTTGTTATTATTTTAAGTGCATATTTTCTGATTTCTCTAACACGAAATTAAATAAAGGTAAATACAGACTTCATAATTCGCAGGACGGTTGAGACCAGGCTGAACTATAATGTACAATACTTACACAGTGCAAAGCGTGCATAGCATCACTTAAATCCTTACTTGTTCCCAAACATATTAGATGCAGATTTTACTTTATTCATTGTTTCGACCAAACTGCATTCTTCCAGATAACATTTCAGCTAGTCCATAATATCTGTTTCATTTATGTTGAATCACGCGCTCATGAGTTACTCATTTTTAATGATATAAGCGATCCTACAAACTGAGGTAATATTTTAAAAAAGGTATGCATGTTTGATTGTACAAGGCACATAACCAGCATAATTTACATTTTCAGGAAGAGTGGTAAAAATAAAGGCTAAATTTCTCATAGTTCAACTAAGATCAACATCAATCAATTTTAGTTTTGTGTTTTGGCTGAACAAACATAACTTTCCACACAATGGAAAGCTTGATGTTTTGGCATCTCCTATGTTGATAGTTGGCGAATTTGTCTTTCATTTTGCGACAGTAATACAGGCCTGTTAATCATTAAAACCCCGAAACTGGTTTGTGTTAAGTGGGAATTTTGACTGGCAACTATACCGATACATTGATGTGTAATTGCCTTTTATTCCATAATATTAGCACGATTACCGTAATTTTGTAAAATGGGGAGTAAGGCATACCTATGAACTTTTCAAAAGCCAAGTATGGAGACTGAATTAAAAAATGATTGGGACCTAAAATCGGGAGGTTTCTCATGGCATTTTTAAAGCCTTATTTTCACTAAATATTAATCGATCTTCCTGGTCCAATATACTTGAAATTCGCAAGAAGACTCACCATTTCTCCCTGTGACATGCCATATTTTCCCCCAGGACGTGCCCTATTTTCATATTCTGGTCAGCTGTGGTCAAACTGCACAATAGCTAAAGGTTAGTCTTAAATAAACAAGCAAGAAAGCTTGTGTGACTAATTAAAAGTTAATCCTTATCGATGCAACTATGTTGTGAAAACAACCGGCCCTCCAGCTAAATTCAAAGAAACCATGTTCTACACTATTGTGTGTTATACAAGCACCAGCAATTGATTGGCAAATAAAGGATTCCCAATTTTGTTGAACTAAAGGTACCAAAATAGCCAGCCTCATGGTACCTTACATGTGGCAACTATTTTCCCCTCTTTGTATATCCGACCATATTCCCTTATTGTCAACTTGTAAAGCATTTAGTATGGTTTATCATAAGGCATGTATTTCGAATTAGTTTTTGATGACACATTTGCTGCATGGAATATATTTTCATTCCTTCTTTTAATTTAACCAGTGTAATTAACATTGGTATATACGGCATAAAAATGCCAGGTGTTCACTCATGCAAGTTTCTTTCGTGGGACTGGCGCTTCAGGATATGGAGTTACATCATTCATAGTGATCACTCTTGGGACTGAAATTAACTGGACGATTTTATATATGTTGTGGTTTAATTTTTGTTCTAGTTTATTTTTTTATTCTTTTTTTATTGTTGTAGAATTTAAAAAAATAATTTACATGAATACTGTTTAAGCTTAACATTCTGTTTACTGAAGAAGCGAATTCTTCCTAGTAATTATTTTGTCACAACAATAGTTCACAGGTGATAAAACAGAACATGTAGGACTTTTTTTGTTTAGAAGAAATGAAAATCGAAGACATAATGTAATAATCGGGAGTCCTCTGCAAAAATCAGAAGATATGAAATCGGGAGGTAGGCGTGGAACGACTCCCAAAATCAGTTTTTTTTCCTTTCCTCCTGGCGTGAAAGTTGACAGGTACGGTGTAAGGTCGCTTACATCAAAACAAACTACAACTCATCTTTTGTGGTATCAGCATAATTTTTGAAGCATTATTTCTGAAACTTCATTATTTTATTTTAGAAATATCATTAAAGTTTAGCGCAATGGTGCCCATGATTCGACTCCATGGGATGTGCTTAATTCAGCGCGCAATCAAATCTACAATGTACATGCAGTGGCGCCATTATATAAATACATACAGTAGCCTAATTGCAAGCGCTGAATCGAACCGTATTGATGTTCGTTGTGTTGTCATACTGGGCTTACATTTTAAATAGTTGGGGATTTACAATTTCAAAGCAAAGAAAAAAATGTAATTACCGGTACACTGATATAAAATGTCCAATGCAATAATGCATAAACAAAATATAATCGAGTCAAAAGGGAGAGGTAGTGTTACAGCAACTCGCGATTGCTAAATTCTTGTCACCGTTCAATCAAATACACAAATCTAACTTATGCAGAAACAATAAGAAAACAGAAAATTAAATAAATTACTTAAGTATACATGTCATTTTTGTTAAATATAAGTTTGCCTAATAAACACATTTAGAACTTACCTTGTGCATCTTGAGAAATCTCCGAGTTGTGGGTCGGCTTATACGCAGGTCATGCACTTTTTAGCGTTTATACCTGTTAAGTTTGGAGGGTCAGCTTATACGGTACTACTTATGCGAGGTTCAAGGACAACCCATACAGGTAAATGCAATGAAACGTGGTGTCCAGACACTAAATGTATTAGCAGAGAAAACTCACCTGTATGTAACCAGTCATTGTGTAATTATACATATATTAAAAGTTTTCTTTAGGTTTCAGGGACTTGCACATAAACATAATTTAAAGTACAGCCCGAAATTATTTGTGAAGTCACAGGCTACCCATGCAAGTACCTAAGTACAAGTAAATGTGTAAAGATGGACAAAGTGTGGCGAAAATTGTAAAGGCAAACTCTGTTGACAAAGAAAGAAACACAAGTTGGACATATAGATTGAGTATACTTTCCTTGCGAAGTGAGAACTCCACCTTGTATCAATGTTGATTCTGGCTTTTGCAAGGTCTCTCATGGTGAGAGTGTGCTTCTCAGCAAAAGCGAAAGTGGTAACTGAAATATTCATTAGTTCTGTCACCAATCCCCACATCAAGAGGAGATGACTGACCATCCACAACCTAGGTAGGCAGATAACTCATAGCTCTTTTTAGTGCAAAGTTTTATCTGGGAAGGCTGAATTTACAAGATAATAATAGGTCTCCTAAGGTATTATGATTCGGTAATGTATTTAATGAAGAAACTGACATAAATGTAGAACTAAAAGTTGTAATGTCTGTCAAAATGACCCGTACTTGGTAAGACACATCTGCAGATTACTCTCAACTAAAACGTCACAAAACAGTAGCACCTGGAATCAATAAATAATTATTATAATGCAGCCTTATATTATGGTTGATGAATAAACATTTGTTGGCTGTGGATACTCTGCCTTGTATCAAGAACTTGTTCTGTAAAAGCTGCATTTTATACACAAAACAAATACTACTACTGCTTCTACTACAAAAATGCAACTTCTCTACAAAACAAGAACAAAATTAAATGACTGACTTTCGTTTACACTATACACAAACACTTATAAATCTGCTAAAATAAGACATGAAATTGCAACAAAAATTACTGATGTGGGACAGAAGGTTAGAAACACAAAGCTAATGCATCATTAATTCCCAAAAGTACTTTTTTTCGTTAAACAAAACTCCCAATTCTAGGGATCAGGGGCCAAAACAGGGTATTGCTGGTATCAGCTCTAAGTGAAAATGACTGACATTTAAGATAAATCAATAGCATCCATGTTGGTGACAGACTGGACCAGCATCAGATATTTGCATTATGCAGTTAGTCAAACTAAGTGAGGTACAATAGTTAAGGGCTGAGGGAGGGGTAATTACCTCAGATTATTGCAATTACAAAAAGGTGCCATTCAAGAGATAAGGCTTGGAATACGGTCTTCTGGGTCAAAGTATGTCTACTTAAACAATAATGTTGAAAGGATAGCTGGAAACATAACATATAAAAGCTGGTATCAGCCATTTCTTAAGCATCTTGGGATGACATGATAGTGTTTTGGGACAAGGATAATAATGGCACTGGAGAGAAAAATGATAAACACAAAATGCCCCTTTCAATATTGTTGCCTGGACATAAAAGCTCACTAGACCCGATTGTCTTTTTTGAAATACCAATGTAAAAACACTGGTTTCTGCAATGCCTGTACATTTCAGCTAACTTTACTAGATTTATCGGACTTGCAAAGTGAGAGCAAAATCAAAGTAAAACACTGAAAGTAACAATATTTTTCATTCTGCAAGAAGAAAATCTAATTTACAGTCTTGTCACTAACTTTTTATAATATTTCATACTCAATTAATCGAAAGAAATCATATTTATGTTTTCCTGTCATTTTTCATATGAAGAACTCTTTTTATTAAACAGATCTGCAAATGGGAGGTAAGTAAGAAAATCAGAATTAACTTTTACTATAAAGTATTTACACATTTAAAATAATAAAATACACTTAAAATAGTTATTAAATACACCTAAAATAGTTATTAAAAAGTCTACAAAATAATACTGATTAAATATTTAAACAATTCTTTGGTTGCATTTTCAAAACAAAACTTGTCAGTTAGCAAACTCAGGATCAGTCCAGCTATACAGATGGGTAAAATTTATGTACAAACATGAAATCAGCAAATTTCTTAACATTTTATAACATGTTCTGATAAAATAAACCAAATATTTTATTTCAGTCCTGTACACCTTTCCCTTGATAACTCATGCAAAATGGGCTCCAAAAACAGACCCTACTATAAGTGAAAGCACAAGTTACAGATAGACCTCCAAACATAAGTGAATGAAAAACTGCAGGACCAGGTTGTGTGTGTGTGTGTGTGTGTAAATTAAATATACTGTTTAATAGATGACAACTCATTTCATAATCACATCGAGAAAACTTGTCCATAAAGCTCTTTTTCTAATGAAGTTGCTTCTGTATAAATTACATTTATTTACATGATGCCCAACATCTGAAAGATTGTTAACATTATTCCAACTGGTTTCCAACAACCTTCCCATGTGCACCTGAACATTCATGTATTTCACCACTGCTTTTTGTTGTTGGTTTCCTGCTTCATATAACGCTATGGAGTACAAAGCAGGGAGTCAACCAAACACTGGGATCAGACTAACTGTTAATACGAGATTCCTTTTTCCAAAAAATCTAGCAATATTTATTTTGTGAAACAATCGCCTACATTGAAACAACATTTCTGTATTGTTCATTAGTAAAATAGTGATGAGGTGATTTCACTGCAAATATTAGTGATATTTTTCCTCATTCTTGTGAATATCTAAAAGTGCCAATTCATAAATTCTGAAACTTAATTCTCCACAAACTGAAATATAGCTCTTTATTTCCAAAGTATTCACTTTGATTGCTTGCCTTTTACTAATTATGATCACGTTTATGAATGAGTAGGTTAATTTAAAGCAGTTTAATTAAACAGAATAATATTTATATCTGTTTCATTTATCATCTGGAATGAGTTCAAGCAATTTAGGACTGGGATCTTATGCATGTAGGATCTGCATGCCTCATAACTAGCTATTAATTCCATGCAACCATACAACAAATACTTCTGCAAGTTAGATATCAAAACACGGTTGGCACGTAATTAAGTTGTCAGTGAAACATTCACGGACATAGCTGTTATGGTTGATTGATGCAATTTGTCTTAATACACGTGTGCGCATTGCATTTATGATGATTACACTTAAACCAAACTGAAGAACTGAACTTTAAAAAAAATTTTGCTTGATAAACAAATTATTGAATTTTTATTTATTAAAGTACTGCCTCCAGTAGGCATAGTCCATTTTCATTGATCAAAATTTCATTGAATATCATTATTTACGGTGTACTAAGAAGGTCATTTGGAAAGAACATGTAACAAAATATATGACTTCTTATTAACAATTTTGATCACAATTTTCTTCAAGTTCAACAAATAGGGGTAACTTCTTGGGCATTTTCTAGTATAAAAAAAGAAAGAAAAAAAAGGGATGCATGCCTGACCCCCTGTTATAAATGGGTTTGAGAGTGATTAGGGTGCGAGTTATTGAGGGAATGGTATACCTGGGGTCCTGACAAGCCAAAGAGTCTCTCCTTGAGATGAGAATCTTTTCCATTCCATACAGCAAAAGATATGCAGAATTCTGACTGTTCATCAGTAATCCCAAATATGCCATCTTCCCCTGACTGGTACACAGTTTTATGGGCAGCTTCGTAAGGGAGGTAATTCCAGCTATAAAATATTACTTTAAAGTAAATAATGGGGAGCTTTGAGGATTACAACTATGTACATGTAGGGGGATCATGATATTCAAGGGCATTTCCTAAGGTGAAAGATGTGAATTGAGAATGAAGAGTTTAAAAAAATGAAAAAAAACGTACAGGTGGTTGAGTGGTCTAAGCTGCATGTCTTTAAAGATCATTAACATCTCATTTGTGTCTTTATGGAAAAGTCTCACCTTGGTCAATGTATGTAAGAAAATTTGCCAGTTGCTTCCAATGTATTCGTTCTTCCCATGTTTTTCCACTACAAAATATAAACTGGCTGCCATGTAAAATCTCATGTGTTGAAAAATGAAGTTAAGCCAACAAATCAAAATTAGTTAGGTCACAAGGTAGAGTCCATATTACCAATGAAAATGTTATGTTGACCCCCACCATCTCTTTCCTAGGACTGCACCCAGGATCCAAAAATTATGTTAACATCTGTTCATCCTCATAAAATATCAAACCAAATACAACCACCTTCTCTAAATTGATGTAGGTGGTGTTAAATTCACATGGCAGAGTCAATGTGTTCTTGAACCCCCAAATCCCCATCCCAACCATGAAGCTGGATCCAGAATCCAAAACCTTTGTTTTCATCTTTTTGTCCTTCTACAAGATCACACCATATATGATCACGGTCCCTCAAACAGTATAGACAGTGCTCAGGTGTCAAAGTATAACACAGTGCTACACTGATAGATGCATGGATGCATTAACAGACAAAAAGAAGACTGGACAAACATGAACTATCAACATATCTGCAAAGGTGCAGATATAATAATATGATATTCATTAACAGACCACCTGTTTTAAGTGCTACTTTTGTTGGCAGAAGGAGCAGTCACCCACAATGGCTCTAACTATATAAAAAAATTAAGACTGCAACAGTATACAAGCCTCACAAATGACATTTTCAGCTCTTTCCCTAATGTTAGAATATCTACTGATTGCTGGCCATGGATGTTGAATCTAAATAAATATTTTCCTGCCACTTAAATGAATAGTTATCTTCAACACTGTTCAATGCAAGTTCATCACAGGGTAGAAACACTAGAATTAGATGACTAAGGTAATATCTTTCCCTTTATGGTGAAAGTACCATACTGTCCTCAATGTTTCAAATTGTTTTTAATTTTTTCTTCATGTGTATGAAAAATTATAGATAAAAACAAAAATGTAAAATTCCTGTTGAATCTGGTGAATATGAACATTTAGAGACTGGAGAAATTATATGTGACACCTCCCTGACCACCAATGTGACTTCCTGATTCAGACTACAATTTTACATAAAATCAGAAAAAGTTGGAAATCCCTCTGAAGCTAATCAAAAATGGTGCATATTTATGTAAGCTCTCATAGATATATAAAAAAAAGTCTTCCTCATAGTAGTTTTAATTAATATCCAGATGTCCAACAACACTCAAAGGGTACAAAATATGTAATGACGTTAACAGTAAAATAAAAGTCCTATTGGATCAATCAGGCCAAGATTATAATGCCAGTCTCAAGTGCATACCACATTCCATTTGCTGACAGGTCTTCCCGCACTGTACCCCACTGTCTCTCTGATAGATAAGGCCCCCAAAATTTGTTACCACCAGGCTGCTTTCCCAAAGGTTCCCTTTTCTCAGTCTTTCTCCTTTTGGTAGCAGGTTCAGAAAAGTCAGAACTAGTGGAACTAGCCATCTCTATTTAAGTTTGCTTTAACAGCCTTTCTGTAAGAAACTGTAGGTCTAAATAAATGGCATGTAAGCTTGGTGAATTTCAACCTTTTTCATTTCTACTGTTGTGCAACTTCATGCATAAATATGTTCCACTTGTAAGAAAACTTAATAAATGACCACACACACACACACATATATATATACACGCAGTCAGCATTCTGATAAAAAACCTTATGCCGAAAATTTCTTCATATTAAATAAAATACAAGTTTCCTTTATGTTACGTTTTCTAAGCCCCAGCTATAAATAAGCCATAATCTACCTGTCTTGGGAATATTACCGTGGCCATGTGTTTCATGTCTGAAGATTGCTGTGGGGTTTGTGTTGAACTCTTACACAAGGTTGCCTGACCAGCTGGAGACCAGAAACTTGAATCGCCAAACGCAATAGACCACATGACTAAACAAAGGCTTGCCATTATCACACCTATGTGCTAAAAGGTTAATTTAGGATCAAAGGGAAGCCCGCGTGGTGAGCGGGGTGTGTTCTTATCAGTCCCCACATTAACAGACAGCGAGGTACATTGTTGGCGAAGTTCTATTGGATTGGTTTACAGCAATATCCAATCAAAATTGAGACAGAGGGTGTGATTACAATTTAGACCCGAATGATACTTTCCAAACTCATAAGAAAAATTTTAGTATTCACTTGGAGGGATTGCAAATCAATAGGGTTTACAAAGCCACTCATAATTTGGGGGCAAAACTTAGAGGTAGATTCTAAGGAAAGAAAGCTTCAAAAAGGTCAGTAAGTTATTTGCGTGATTTTTGCAGAATATTACGTCATCATAACTGTAATTATTTGAAGTATGTATACTTACTAGGATTGTTTATTTTGTAGACTAACCTTTGTAATGTTTCATTTACGTGTGTATTTGAGAAATGGGCTTGAGCCTACGTAGAGAATTATTAGATGAGGCGAACTATATAATAAAGCTTGTTAGCTTGTGGTCAGAATTAATTTTGAAATTTGCTATTAGGTTACATCATAGTAAACTAGTGTATTTATTAATGTGTCATGTTAGAATTTATACATGCTTGAATTGTGAATTTGGAATTTGTTGATGCATGTGTAAGAAGTAATTGATACCGTGCTGTATTATGATGTCTGCTTTACCATACAAGAATGTATAGGTATCTCAATGTGAACGAATGTGTGATCCAAGAAATTTAATAGCTGTTATGTGATGATAGGCTGCGTGTAGTGTGAGATGAGAGGGTGATGATAGGCTGTGTGTAGTGTGAGATGAGAGGGCTAAGGAAAAAGATTGTACTGTCCTTGTGTTTTCACAGAAGCTTTTTAGGGGACACAGAACTTTTCAGTCCACTGGATACCAAGTCTTCAAGAGCTGGAGACAAAACTGAGACTTGTCAAGACAGTCGAAATCCACAAAGTCATTGGAGAGAAAGTGGAGGAGTCTAGAGAAAGTCGAGGAGGGGAGATGGAATTTCGAGAAATGTCAATAAGGAAGAGAAGGAATTGGGAGAAATACAAGGAAAGGCAGAAATCAATCTCTCAAGTGATGCAGTATGCTTATTAAAGGGTTGAGACGAAGGAGTGTAATTGGAAATTTGAGTCATTTGATTATTGCATTGTTACTTAATTATTACTCATTGAATTTCACTTTTTGTAGATTCAATCATTTAATTGTCAGCATTGCTGACTAGGGGCTCAGAGCTTTACATCCATCTTTTACTAAATTTAACTTCCAAGGAAATAGAGCCTGGGTGGGACTTCTATAATTGTTTAAATAAAACATTGGGAGCACCCCACACCAACCATATACAAATGTCATGCTTCAGAACAGAAGTATGTATTACCATTACCTCAACATACAACCAGCCTCCAGTCACATGAGAACTTGTCATAACTTTTTCATTTTACAAATATATATATATATATATATATATATATATATATATATATATATATATATATATATAACATGAATACTGTGTTTTAAAATATCATATATATTATAAAAGTCATGCCCTGTCCAATAAACAAAAAAAATAATCTGAAGTGCAGAACAATATCACAAAATCTCTAAACCATATTCTTATCAGCCCTACTTACCTTAGAAATAAAAATTTACTAAAAAATCTTAAACATCCAGTTTAAGCCAATGTTTAGTACTTAACTTTATAATCCCGCTTCATAAAGAAAATCTCATCAGGTTTTACAAAGAAAAACTTTTTACATAAAACTAATCTGAAAGAGACTTCCTTGGTCTAAACTGAAATATAAAGCCAGATCACAAACTCCAATTTATTGAGAAATAAGTTGCCTGATAAATGCAATTAGACTTGCTTTAACAAGAATAAAGCAGTGATTAAAATTCATCTGATATCCCTACCCACCCTTCCACAATCAGATACATTCAGCATATTTATCTGAATAAGCTTGAAAATTTATAATTTCTATCAATCATCAACTTCAGCCGAGTCATACCAAAGACTTAATAAAATGGTAGTAACAGCTGCCTCGCTATGCGCTCAGCATTAAGAGGATAGTATTGGGACTGGTCGGCCTGGTGCCAGCATAATGTGACTGGGTGGGACATCATGCTACATGTCTGCGGCATGATGCCCCAGTGCTAGACATCACTATAAACTGCCACACTGTAGACATCATACCGATATGACTGAAAAACTGTTAAAACTACATTAAAAATCCAAGTCACATATACACACACAATCATCAACATGCTGGAGATATTTCGATTGGTCAGTAAGCAAATTAAATATTACGTAACAGTTCAGAAAAGGAAAAATGAAAAAAAGATCTGAGGTATGTTTCACACTGTAAACCACAGCAACCACAACAATAACCACAACATCACAGTACTGTCGTTAACTTCATTATGAATAGATATGTTGTTCAATGCTGGAGATGTAGTGTACATGAACATAACCATGGAGTTAGTAGTGGAGTTAACTAACATTTTTCCGTCCTGTTCTTCTGTTCTTTTTTTTTTTTTTCAGCAGTTGTGAAATGAAAATAATGACAGTATTTTTAATAAATATCCAACATCGATATATTGCTGATGTAAAGCAAACAATATCCTTAGAATTTTCAGAATATTATAAATGGGGCGGTACCAAACACCACCACTATAATGTAAGACGTATCACATGTTATTAATGTTCAAGTGCATCGTCCCAGACGCGTATAGGTCTTATACTATCTTTATCAACTAAAGTTGCGGAGGATACGACCACAGAAGTCTGACGTTTTATCAATAAAGTACGGCGAAATCTCTGACAATATGAAATCCCCTTGTCGGTAATATAAATAAACACTATTATCGATAAGGGGATTTCATATTGTCAGAGATTTCGCCGTACTTTATTTATAAAACGTCAGACCCCTGTGATACGACATCGTCCCAGACGCGTATAGGTCTTATACTATCTTCATCAACTTAAGTTGCGGAGGATACGACATCGTAGCTAGTAAGAGAATGCAGAAGAACAACAGTCTATTACTAGTTATCAATGTAATTTAACAAAAACAATGATTTTCTCCCCATATAAAAACGATGTACCTGAAATTTCCTGTCTCGAACACTGATATAGTGGTGACCTTCCCGCCTACAACCGATAGAAATATCTGACTACTGAAGATGGCGCTCCAAGAGTTATTGCCCTTCTTCAACATGACTAACTTTTGATAGTACTAATATTAGTAATCCTACTTCCTAGTCCTACAATATAAGACATCGACCCCGATATTATGTTTTAGGGATAAATATCTGGGTCGATGTCTTACATTGTAGGACTATCCTACTTCGTGGACAGGATACTAACACGAGTTTAATGACAAGTCTATCAGCGGAACGGTGATTCACAAGTTATTTTTCAGCCTACAATTATATATTTTGAAAATGTGCCTTAGATATAGTGAAAGAAATTAAATAATTCTCTTATTTAGCACCAGAACTGCTGAACATCATTGTAGAAACACAAGTGAAACATCGTTTGCCTTCTTAATCCCATATTTTTTTTTAACTGCCCGCATATTTTAATGGATTAAAGTTACAGCACATGCCTTCTACTAACAGAATAGACGATACAAGTCCAGTATTTGTTAAAAGAAATTGGGTTTTATTGTGCATGAGGTTGACAAGTGGAAATAAATACATTTCTCCTGCTTTGTTACACACTGCAAATACAATGAAAATACATTTACTACAACAATAAATAATACCGTCATCAGTGCATTATTGTTCTGCATGTATACATTGATCATGTTTACAGTACATTCAATCTGACTACACCATATATTTATTGATTATCCATCTAGAGAGATAGTGGACCAAATAAACCTAAACACAACAATCAGTGTGTAGAGCAGAAGTAGAGAGCAGACAGACAGGCAATCAGACAAGCGTATGGACATAATGATAGGCTCTTAAAAATGAATATGTAGGTTGATAACCTATTAAAGGTACTAAAATACATCATACATTCTAGAGAAATATGCAGACTAAAATTCATCAACATAAAATTCTAGAGAAATATACAGAGTACATATAAAATAAACTGTTACATTAACCATATTCAAAATCTATTTACCTTATCATATGGGACAAAGATAAAGTCACATTTTCCTTGAAGCAATAGAATCAGGCACTTTTCTTACTTCAGTGCCATGACCAGTACCCTTCAGAAACTCCAGTGGCATGACCACCACTAGTATGCTGTTCATACTATCTTGTTTATACAGACAAGTAGCAAACCAACCAATCAGAAAGTTACTTACCACTTGTCATACAATAGAACAATCCAGCATGAACAGTAATCAGGGTAGCTTCATTTGCTCAGTGAACGAAAACTCGAATAGGTAATCCTGGTACAAGGTTGCCTAAATGTCTAAATATATGTAAAATGAGGATAACAACAATTACAACTGATGACTTTGCTTCACTCATCCCATCTCACATCTGTCTGCGAGGGTTCGAGTCCAAGGCTCGGCTAGCGTGGATACGTGGGAAAGCCTGCCAGTAGTAAATCGGGTCACTTTAGCGTCAATGGGAATTAGCATTAAAAAACACCCTGGGTCACTTAGGCGTCAATGGGAAATTTAACATTACGAAATCCCCTGGGTCACTTTGGCGTCAAGGGAAATTTAACATGGGAATAGAGTTTGGGTCTGTTGAGCGACAAGGGAAATTAACATGGGGAATAAATCGTGGGTCTGTTGAGCGACAAGGGAAATTTAACATGGGAGAAAAAAAGCAATTCTAGGGACAAGGGGAATTGAACATTGGATTTTTTTGTTTTCTTTTTAAAAAAATAAAGAAAAGAAAAAAAAGGGGTAGGCAATTAAAAGTCGATCTCTTTTCGAGAAATTGGTGTGGCCCTGAAAAGGGCCTTTGGGTTTCTTCTTCTTTTTCTTCTAACTCCTTAACTTCTTTATCCATCCCCTTATTTTTCCATCATTTCTTTCTTCTTCTTCTTTTCTGTTTCCGGTATCCAGTCCGGGTGACCCATGGCTCGGAACTTCTGTTGGATTTTCATCCAGTTAGCGTTTAGTTTCTCTAGTTCTTCCTTTTTCTTTCTATTTTCTTCTTCTTTTCTTTCCTTTGACCACTTTTCTTTGATGTTCTTGACCTCTTCGGTCAGCACTTTCCTCATTACTTCTTCCGCTTTCTTAAACTTGTCTAAGCCCCACTTCACAAAAGACCAATCTGTCCATTCTACAATGTCTTCTAAAAAACACCTTACACTCGTCACAAACTGTGGCTTCTTTCAACTTGCCCACTTTCACATACGGTGGGTTAATGAAACCTCTGATTCTCTTCTCCTCATCCTCTATCATTTCTTTCACAATATCGATTGCTAAGTGGAGGCTGGTTACTTGTCTTGAGACGAAGTCTTTTGTCACTGCATGCCTCCATTCCTGTTCAAGCCTTTCTGCTACATTCAATCCATCCACCATCCAGTACCAACTTCCCATAAGGTTGTTATACAAAGCTGAAGCTGCTGGCATCTTCTTGTTTGCTTATTCCGTGGAATGGGCTCCAATGGCAAACACTGTTAGTTTTATAGTTAAAGCGCGGACGTGAAGGAAAACATCCCCTACTTTTCTCATTTCATATGATCTACTATCCACATACGTGAAGCATCAATAAAAAAAACCTAATCTACTATTCACACACGCAAAGCATTAAAATTAAACCCAAATCTACTATCCACACAAACGTACGTGAGCGCTTACAAACACACAAGAAAAAAAGAGTCAGTGTTTATATTCACACTACTCTACATACACACGTTGGCAAATCGATTACTATTTCTTTTCTAGAGTATTGGGTAGTCCTGAAAAGGGCTGTTTGTTTTTGAACTCCACGGTACCTGGTTAATGATGACACCTTCCAGGCCTGGCACCACACACACATCTTCTTCCCCAGTCTCTTTTCACTCTTTTTTGGGGGAGAGCAGAGGCGGGATAAGTGGTTTCAGAACCCCAATCTTCTGTCCCTGGGATTCTGAAATTTCCTCTTTCCTTTTCTTCCTCTTTGTTTCTTCTCTCCTCCTCTTCTTTGTTTCTTCTCTCCTCCTCTTTCATCCTTCCCTCTTCTACGATGGCCTCTGCAGCCAGCTCAATTCACTATACGCCTGGCATATTCCAGGTGTACATGAAGTTCAAGCAGTTTAGCTAGTCTGGTGTTCATTCTGGTGGAGTTGATCAATCAACAAGGGTAGCTAGACTGCCGAACGATTTTTAATTTATACTGAAAGCGCGGACGTGATGGAAAACATCCCCCTAAAACAAAATTGATCTTACCTAGATCATAACCAAACAACGCTCGGACCTAAAAGAAACACTCACTTTTTATACTACCCATCACTATTCTAAAAAATTTTATTAAACAAATAATACACTATCCACATACGCAAGGCAATCCAATCAAACCCCAAATCTACTCTCCCCACACGTGAAACAGCAAAAAAAAAAAAAAAATCATCATAATCTACTATCCACACAAACGTACGTGAGCACTTACAAACACACAATCATATACACAAACACATACACTCACACTATAAAAAAAGAGCCGGTGTTTATATTCATACTACTCTACCTACACACATTGGCAAATGGATTACTATTTCTTTTCTAGAGTATTGGGTAGCCCTGAAAAGGGCTGTTTTTTTGTTTGCTATGGCAATCTTTTAGTTTCTAAGAATGCGATGTCCTCTGACGATAGACATTCTGACGATAGGTCTGTTTCTTCGGAAAGAGAAGAAGAACTCTTTGGTGTCGATACGACAATCGACAAAGCCTCTGTCAGGTTCAGGTTGCTGCTGCTGCTGTTGCTGCTGTTGCTGCTCTCTCTGCTGTTTCTGAAGTCTGTACTTCTCTGTCCATTCTTCTTTCTCCCTGTTCATTTCTTCTCTGAAGAGCTCTTCTATCAGGTCTTCAGTGACTTTTAGCACTCTCACATTCTCTATCTCTTCTGGCTTCTGTATCAGACTGTGTCTGACCCTGTACAAATTCACGTAGGCTTCGTTTAGCTTAGCTAGTTTGGATCACATCTTCGTAGGAGGATGAGTCGACAATGGATGGTTAGACTGGAGGTTACCCTGGCTTTAAAGTCAAAGCGCGGACGTGAAGGAAAACATCTCTCCACGGTTTTCGAGCCGGAACGTTCAATGAGTGCCATGAGAGGGATAGTAAGAAGTCAAAGAGCATGACTCAAGATTTCTATAGTCAAACAAACCACAAAGGCATTTTTTTTTCAAAACACAACATTTTTTTATTCAAAATCACTTAACACTAACAAACAACTCTAACATTTTTAACAATAATCCAACAATATAACATCAAACATTTTGTTTCAAATGACAAACATTTTTTTTCCAACTCACACATTATTTTGGACAAGGCTGACAACGTTGTGAATGAAATTGTGATTTCCACTGTTGGAAGTCATTAGGCCATTGATGGACACTACGTTTCCTAGCTTGAGACAAAAGATAAGCATAATGGTCACAAAACCATTGATTTACTTTCACATCGTTTCTAGAAGAAGAACGAGGATCAAAATGAGTCACTAAATGTTCTAAAGAATAGCCCAGGCTGCGACGATGCAGAAAATAAACACACAATATTGTCCACACACCAAGGAATCTGTGCCTTGTAATTTCACATTATTGAATCGGGTGGTCTGAGCATTTCTTCTCATAAAGTCAATGATATCGTCTTCGAAAGGGGGCAATCCATACGAATCAAAATATTCCACACATCCTTCTTGAGGAAAGTAGACGGCTACCCAGGGGGTTCCTGGGAGATGACTGTCGTCCGTGTTGATGACATAAGCTAGATGGTCTTGAGGTTTGCGATGAGGGAGTTCATCTTTAGCACAGACGACAGGATTCCAAGAAGCCGTGTACGAACTGTGGTTCAAAAGGTAATAAAGTTCCCAGGTATCCATGTTTTGTGTGGTTTTTTTCTTCTTCACAGGTAATAATAAGTCATCAATTCGATCCTGACTTTTTGCTTGAAAATGTCTGACAAATAACCGTTTCTTCGCTTCGTCTCCCCACTCTGTTTCAGGAGAGCTTCGATACGATGGATCTCTTTAATGGTTAATGGTGGACAAGAATGTTCACGCAAGTCTTTATACCACTGATGCAACACGACTTCGTCCGAGATGAGACTCCAAGCTTCGTCCAGATACTCGTTCAATTTTTCTTCTTCACTCAGCATTAGGCATTTATCGTGTTGAATTTGACTGGGATGATCGTTTTGACATCCATAGCAATCTTTCTTGATCAATTCCGTCATTTTTTCGACCAAGTGTTTGGCAAAACAGGAGACTAAATGGGCTTCTTGTTCTGGCCATCTTGACTTCATCATGATAACTTCTTAGTCTTTGTCTTGAGATTCTTCTTCCCCGGTCTCCTCACATTCCATCTTCAAAGTTTCTCCACTAGGCAAAGAGGGATAACAGTCTTCAATGGCTTCTAATAGTCTAGAATGACTTCTCTCAAACTGTTGATTTCTATGGTATTGTCAAATTCTGCATACATGAGGACGTTCACTGTATGATCTGGAGGTGGATTTGAAAACTGAAGTTCCACACGAATCTGACCCAATTTTATAGGGTGGAAATGTCCTTCGTCGCTGCCTTGGTCTGGAGTGAAATCAAAACCCCACAAAGCATAACCTCCTGCATAATCGTCGTACGTAATACCGTGACTGGTGTTGGTTCCTAACTGTCCGGTGGCTTCGTACAGGGACAAGTACGATTTCAAATAATTCTTCGCGACACCAAAGTTGGGCTCAAAGGGTCGGGTACACAAGGTCTTGCCGTCGCGACTGACTTCGATCTTGGACACATTGCAATGTTGAAACTCAAAAGGATTTTGATCGTGGGTTCCGTTGAAGGCTGAATTCCTCACGATACCAACAATCAAACGCTTGGGTAATTGTCCTTGGAACAGATGATCTTCGATCATAGATCGCTGTCCGGCGGGAATGGTGAACGTTTTCCATTCTACGCGTCGGATCGGATACTTGGCGGTCGTTCTGCTCAACGTCTGACTGACGTCGTTTCCCACTTTAGGTAACACTTCCACACGACGCACGTAAAGTCGGGCTTCTTGAATGACGGTTTTGTAAGAAGGGATATCATCACCAACACCAGACATCAAATGGAAAGCGGCACTGCTCCGATTCAGTCTCAGGCGGACATCCACCCCGTTTAGCAAATACTTTTCTTGTAACCACATGTCCAAATGCAAACGACCCATCAGTTCTAAACTTCGCCCTTGCAGAATTTTCTTACGACGGTCGTTAAACCCCACATTGTGAGGATTGTCATCTTCTGTCAGGACTGTGTCGCTAAACGTGCCTACATCTGCCGTGTCAGGTTTCCATACCACGCAAGCATCCAGATGAGTATTCTTGGCTTCTTTTCCGTACGTCAAGAGATTTTCCAGGTAGGCACGATATGGGTAAGTATCCATGCTGCTGCTGACCAGTTTGTTATTCAAGTACAAGTCCACTTCGCTGAACAAGGAATGCATGAAATTGTTGACAGGAGCTACTCTAGCATCGCCTCCTGGATTGGTGTTGTCCGTTTTGATCACTTTCACCTTCAAATACAGGTAACTGTTATTCAGATCGATGTAATCTTCGGGTTGTCCTTTGATTTCAAACTCGATGGGAGCGGAATCCGTCAAAGAGGAGACGGGATGAAATTCCACCCACTGGGATTCTTGCATGGTCATCATGGTGGCGGGCATAGCAAACAGATCCAGTTCCGACTTGGAACAGGCGCAAGACTCTCGGTGCATCATTTTTTTCCCTTTCTCAATAATCGAAAACGTCTAAGTCTCGAACGGTTCTTCTTTTCTTTGCCTTTCTAGCTTTAGACGTGTGAAGTCTGGTGAAAGGGTGTTTTCTTCGTCGTCTCTTTCTGCCTTGTCCTTGCTGAATGCTTGACTCGGTAGCGTGCAAGGCATTTATAAGTGTGTCTCGTCGGCCCAAAAGGTCTTTGCCCGTTTGCAGCAAGACATTTTTGCCTGCCCTCATGAAGGCTTCTTGAGGATTTTGTTTGTCGATGATGACATTTTGGAGAAATTCTTTGCCTTGTGTCAGTGCCGCATCTTTCAAGGCGTGCAATCCGCGTGTCACCATCGGTTTCAACACCGGGGCCACCGAACGAAAGGCCGATATTAACATATCTCCTAAACCGTGTCCTCGCTGTCGAGCAACCCCTCGGTACACTGGATACATGACTTACGAATCGTAAGAGAACCGTTTTCGAAAATGGAGTTTCACCGTGACTTTTCCTTTGGTGAATGGAATATTTTGTCCCAGATCTCCTTTTATAGCAATGTTGACCGTGTCCAAATACGACTTGCTGACAGGCAAATAGTGAGGATGTACAAATTCGCGGTGAACGTGGTAAGTGTTTCCACCTTCCTCGTCAGCGTTCGTGGCAGAATCCACTTTGAAAGGAATGACACGCAGTAACGACACAGAGGTGTGTCCCACCACGTTGTACTCCACCACATCGGAGTACACAAACATCAAATTCAGTCCTTGGTTCAGTTCTACCGGGGCACGAAATAACTTGCTAAAAGACTCGTTGTCGTAAATGATTGGTAATTCGTTTTTCTTGAGCATGGCCTTTCTCATGTCCATGTCTCCGCCCAACATGTCAAACAATTCAGGACAAAATAAAATGGACACGATTTTACTCCCGTCAAATTTCATCAAGAAGCGACGAGCTGCTTTGTGGTATTCCATGGTGACACTTTTTTTGACACTTTCCAAAGCTTTCAGAAACACGACATTAAACCTGGAGGTTATGGTGCTCACCAAATGTTGACCACTAAAATAATAGCCTGGGGGAACGAACAAGTGATAGGTGGTGTACTTTTGATTTTTTGTGCCAGGGGTTTTCTTGTCATATTTGCCATGGGTATCCAAGTACTGTTGCAATTGTTCGTCATAAACTTCTACATCAAAAAAGTTTTGATTGGGAAGGACATTGAGGACTTGGGTCGGGTGAATGATTTCTACTAAAGTCACTTTCCAATGGGCTTCGTGATCTAATGGGATGGTTTGAGGTAATTTGGCCGTGTAACAGCACAACGTGTTCTTGGGAAACACCTCCATGGAACTGTCACTGGGTAAGGTCAAGTAAAATTGGTTTTGGTGACTCATAATTCCAGACTTCTGTGGCTGTCCGAGGGGTTACTGGACGTCAGAGGCGTGACTCCGCCCAAAATAGGGTTGTTGTTGTTATTGGAGTGGTGACTGACACTGGCACTGGACACAAGGTTCCCCTGGTTCCCGTTGGAAGAGAATTTCAGGGAGGGATTAGGAAGCAGGTAACCGATGCAACTGCTCAATAAAATCGTCCACAATTGTTTGTCTCCTTGTTGCAAATTCAAATTGGCGATGGCTGCCCCGATGACACAATACACCACGAAGATTTGGCATAAAAAGACGATTTGCGTTTTAGGTACACGTTCTCCACACCACACCCACAAGGGTTGTTTTTGTAAATCTTGCACAGAAGAACTAGGTGAAGGAGTGGTCGACGTAGCTGCGTCTGTGTGAAAGGGCATGATGGTCACTTCTTTTTATAGTCGATGACTTGCGAAGCGTCGATCCAAGAATCAAAACTGGGTGGATATCCTTTCCAACGTACTTTGACTTCTTTGACACGTCGTTTGCCCACTTTACGGGTTCTGCGTTCGAGAATGCTTTCGATGTCGTACACGTCGTCTTCTTTTTTGGTGACACGTTGTAACTCGGGTAAGTAAAACGTTCCTTTGAGCACTTCTCCGTTCATGTCTTCCAATTTATAGACGGCAGGATGACGGCCAAGCACTCGTTCAGTGACCCGAAACAATTCGGTCGTCCAGTTAGGTAAGTAACCTTTGTCGAAAGTGCGTTTGGTTTTGCCAATGCGTACCCAATCTCCTACGGTCAACACTCCACTTTTCTTGGGGACAGCCCTCGTCGGGGACGTACCAAACAGGCGCTCAAACACCAGCACTTCATTCTCGGGAGTCACTTCTTGCGGGGCACGTCCGATGCTTCGATGGTAAGATTGGTTGTACGCTTGCACCAGGTGCGGTAAGATGTCGATGTACTTCAGAGTGTGGTGATGCGTAAAATATTTCCACATACGTTCTTTCAAAGTGCGTTGAAAACGTTCCACGATGCTGGCTTTGGTTTCGGGATTCTCGGTGGTAAAAAAATGGATGTCACGTTTCTTTAATTATTTTTGGAAAGCTTGGTTCAGAAATTCCGTGTCTTTGTCCGTTTGCCATCGAAGAGGGTGACGACCGCCTTGTTTCAACACTCGTTGCAGGGCTCGCACTAACTCGCTACTCGATTTGGAAGTCAAGGGTACGACCCAGGCAAATTTGGAAAAGACGTCGATGACACAAAACAAATATTTGTAGCCACGATTGTAGCTGGCCAAATGAGAGACATCGGCTAAATCGGCTTGCCACTGATGATCGATGCCTTCCACTCGGGTGCGACTTCTGGCAAACTTCCGTCGAATGGGTTTGTGTAAAGTGTAGGTAGCTTGTTCTTGTAACCATCGTTGCACTTGAGGTAAACGGAGACTTTTCAGTCGCATTTTGGCAGCACGATACAATTTTTGAACTCCTGCGTAACCTGCAGGATGCGAGGGATCGTAGTAAATGCTGGCTAACACTTTTTCCATTTTGTGTTTGTGTTAATAAGACACCCACTCTTGGAAGATGCTACTCTTTTTCTCTTGGGGTACTTTCTTGGATTGCAATGCTTTGCGTGTGCGACCAGCAATAGGTGTCGCAGAGGAGGATGTCGGAACAGGGGATATCGGTTCTTGTTTCACTTCTGTCTTCACTTCTGTCTTCACTTTCTTTTTCTCTTGTGATGAAGAAGGGGTGGTCATCATCTTTTTAATCCATCCAATTCTGGAGGTAGGTGGTGTTGTTAACTTGCGTACTTTTTCTAGTGCAGTTTGAAACCCTTCTTCTTTTTCTGTCTTGGTCACTGGTAGTGGTGGTGGTGGTACTGGTGATGGTGCTGGACTTTTCATCAAGGTCTTAAAATCTTTCAGAGTGGGTAGAGCTGTTTCGTCTAAAGCTTTCTGGTGAAAGTGTTGTGGTCGTTGCGTAAGTTGACCGTACTTTTGCGATTTTTCTGTTTCGGACAAATCTTGGCGATCCATCAAGGACTGCAATTCGTGTTGTAACTGGGACATCTCGCTTAAATGGGGATTAGGAGGTAAATGCGGGGTGCGTTGTTCTTGCCAACGATGGTATTCCATCCATCGTTTGTAAGGCACTAAAGCTAGTTTTCGTCCTTCTATGGGGTTGTCACGGGTCGATTCTGAGATCTTGGGACTTCCGAGGGCCTTTTTATCTTGCTCCCATTAGTCCTCCCAACATGGTTCCCAAGACTCCTTTCAGCAATGGGCCTAACAAGAAGGGTAAAATGCCTCTACGTTGGACCAACATCTTCTTTTGACGAAGGGAAATTTTTTTTGAACCATTTGGCGAAGAACGTGACGATGTTTGCCTAAGCATTGTTTCTGGTGTTTGGACAAAGGGATCGTGCCTTTCAAGACGTTCAAACAACATTCGCACACGGTATCGATGACCTCTTTGGAAGCTGATTGAATGAGTTTTTTTCGTAGGGGTGGAGAAGCTTTGGACAGGACAGATAACATGTCCCCATGTTTGACTAAACGACGAGGCAGTCCTTTCCTTTTCGTTCCTTAGGGTTGTTTAGAAGAGGGATGTTTTCTGGAGGGTGACATCTTCAGGAGCACCAAAACACTGATACCGTTACTCGGTCACAGACTTTTTTTTATACTGGAACGCGTCGCCACTGATAGTCTTTACGTCGTATCAGCTTCAGGACAGGCATGACACGTCGTGCAGGGGTACGCAACGGACTAAATCGAGCCAGTTCTTGCTTGGACAAATCCAGTCAACTTTGTAACATGCCCGATCTTTCTTGGACTTTGATATTGGGAGAAGGTACTTTGTGAGCAGCAGCCACTGTCGCTAAATTGGAGGGTCCTGCCACAGGGGAAGTTCTTGGGGTCATCAACGGAGAAGTTCTTGGTGTGATCAACGTCTCCATGTACTCTTCAGTTCTTGGTGTCATCAACGGAGAAGTGGATGAACTTGAGGCTGCCGGAGACGCGGTCACCGCCGTGGCAGGTCGTGGTTTGCGAGTGTAAGGTTGCGTCCTGGCCGAAATGCCTCTCTTGCGACTAGTTTTCTTCTGTGGACTTTTCTTTTCCTGGGGACTTTTTCTCTGTTTCTTTTTCTGGGGGCTTCTTTTCTTTTTCCGGGGTGGTGTCTGGTCAGAGGAGGGTCGCGCCACTGGAGAAGTTCTCCTTGGGGACCTGGTCTTTTTCTTCTTCTTCTTGGAGCTTCGTTTGACTTTTTTCTTGGGGAGAACTTTGGGGGCATTAGGATCCCATCTTAAGAGAGAGCGAATGATGACCCCTCCTAGAGTACCGCTCCCTCCAGGTTTCAAAATGATTTGTTTTTTGGTTTGAGTGTCGATGCGGGGATCGGCCAGTTGGGTCAAAGCGACTTTGTTTCGATCAAAAAAGCTTTTAGTTTGATGAGGAATCTGAATGATCCCTTGTAGTAATTGACGTGCCGTCACCGTGAACCATCGTAAGACGTCTTTGAGACTAGCTTCTAAGACACGAGCTCGTGTTTGTGGATTTTTTTCTCGACTGATGCCATACAAGGCACGAATCAATTTGACGGGAAGATGCGACTGAAGGGACGTCATGTTCAAAAGGTGTGTGAGACAGACGAAAAGGGTACGAGGTTTTTATAGATTTTTTTTTGTGGAATGAAGTTAAGTCGAGGACGGAGACGTGTACAGGACAGGCCCTCCGTCTTGGCACCAGTGGTGAAATAAGTGGGTACGAAATCGCAAATCATCGGGGGTCGTAGGTTTCAAATCGACGAGTAAATAGGCGTGTGGAGTTTGAGTGGAATCGTCGTACGCCTGAGTCAGCCAAGGTGTCACTAACTGTTTGGCTAAGACTTGCACTTGAGATTTATCTCGAGGGCTTTTAAACAAGACCACGTAATGCGCATTGAGACTGATGGTGCGATGGGCTTTACTTTGTTGAAACAAATTTTGAGTGATGTAAACGACACTGGCATTACGATGATGCCCTTTGCGCGTAAACCACAGTTTAATTTCTTCTTCGTCTTCTCCTAACATGTCGTCGAAAATGACCAAATGGGTTTGACGGGAGTCAGAGACGATGCCGTCGTCTTCTTTAGGAATGCCTTCCACAAACACGATAGATCGCCTTGACTTTCTCGCAAGAGGCTGTACGCCGATTGCCACTCTTTGTAACACCACACGATCCGCTGAGGTGGACGATCGATCAAATGATGTTTATGTTCGATCAAGCGTTTGACGAATTCGGTTTTGCCTGAACCGCTAGGTCCAGCAATAAGCATGTTAAAGGGATGGCGAAGATACAAAGCCTCCCAACTGGCACGATCTAAGTGTTCGTCGATGACTTTGACAGCGGAGGAAGAGGGAGTAGAGACAGCACAGGTAACCATAGTGTGAGGAATGTCACTTGTGACACGAAAACAAACAAGACACGTTTATTGAATGTTTTAAACATGAATACGAAAGACAAAAATACATAAAAGCCAAAGGCTTAAGTACAACGATAAAAGGCATATGATAACCATCAACGTGGAATAAACACAAGTGTCTGTACAACATGTTTTGGGTAATGTTCTGACCAGTTCTATAGCGGGTAAGGTCACACAAGTGTCCTCCCGAAAGGGTCTTTCAGGGATGTCCACGACAGTCCTGTCCTGGGTGACGGGTTCTTCTGGCACTGTCACTAACACAGGTTGAAAAGTCGCAAGGCTCACAATCGCATTCCACTTCAGAAGCACCAAACTTGAATTGTGCCTATCCAAACTTGTTTTGTGTTTCTCTGAAAGTATTCATCTTGTTCGCTTGGTCTTGGTAGTCACAATGAACTATCGATCTTGCCTAGGGTTTCTTTTTATATACAGACAAATACCGACGTGTCCATACGGTAAGGTGCAATGATTGGGAAGTCGCACTCGCTTCTGGTACACGATTTGATAGACTTTTCCAAGGGTCGACTGACGATGTGGTGAGTGGGTAAAAGTACAATCTTGTTGGGTTGATAGGTGGTCACTTTAAAGTGTTCATCTTCTCCAGATTGCAAGGCTTCTTTCAATACCCTAAAGTTGACCACACGACTGGTACGATAATTCAGAGTCAATCCTTTCACTTTACACTTCGTGTGCACTTCTCCTTGTGGGTCTCGCTATTCGTAGCCGTAATTTTTTGGACCGCCACTGACGAAACTTAGAATCTTGTCGTCGGGATGCTCGTCTCTTCAGGCTCCTAAACGGTCTCCTTCGATGTCAGGGTGTCATGTCTGTCAAATACTCCGTCTTGGGTAAACACTGACGTTGTGCCATTTTACCCCACAAGCAATTTAACATCACTTTGGCAAACGATCGGCTGCCTTCGTCTTTCTCGATGTGATCTAAAGTAATGCCTTCTTGTGCCCAGTATTTCTCTTTGAATGTCTTTTGGTCATCGGGAGTGTGACACCAGGAAGGATAGCCGCTGGCTTCTTGCTTCAGTTTCAAAAAGGCATCCACGTAGTCTGCGAAAATGCCTTTCTGCGTGGGGTCACCCTTGTGGTATTGTTGTGTCTTGGGAAAGTGACAAATTTCGTACACTTCTAACAGTTGATATCCCATGTCCAGAGCTTTGAACAATTCTACGCTGACCCATGTCCCCGTCAAGGCGCGTTCTTCCTGGGTGTGCTGGCAAGGTTGATCTTGGTTGCACGTTTCTGCACAAGTACGGCACAAAGGAAACATCAGTTTGCCTTGACAATGGTGAGGTAAGACGGGATGGTACAAGTCCGTGGGAGGCAGAACTTTGCACTTGATCAAGCCTTCGTATTGTCGAATGCTTTTCAGGTCGATGTGTTCCGTCAACAATTGCGGGTGCCCTGCAGGAAAGCGACAATATTTGCACACGTAGGGATACAGCGAACACACGTCCAAGTATTTGATTTCTTCTCCTTTCTCTTCGTCGGCTTGGTACAGCAAACAGGTGGCATTGGTCCTTCCTCCGTACAAACTATCCCTCGGGTTCAGCGGGTCCATGAACTGGTAACTTTCCACGAGGCGTTTAAATTCGGGATCGGTTTTCAACGGTGATCGTACTCGTGTTCCCACATTTCCACCACTAGGTATCCTTCCTGTTCTAACTTTAGGCGTCGCTGACAAGTGTCCTGGTACAAGTCTTCCATGGTTCGTTGTAAAAACTGATTTTTAGTGCCACGGTCAGGGTAACAGACGGGACATCCGTGAAATAAGCAACCATTAAACTCGTACACGATCTTGGGGTTTTCTAAGTCACAGCCATCGACCAAATGCGTTCCGATGGTCTTTTCGCCCCCTCCGTTGTGGGCATGCTGAATCCATTTGTCTTCCTTGTCGCACAAGTAATGTAACCAGCGTAGGGCTTTGACCGAGTATTGACGTTTGACATAGTTGGTCGTTTGAGGACTGATGACAGCCACGGTGTTTTCAGGCATGAATCGTTGCCGGTACACTAAGGAACACGCTTTGGCAATGGTGCAAGCTTCTTTCAAGGGATCGACCCCTCCGTGTTCCATGAATAGTTCTCGAAATTTTCCACAGCAACGTCGTAAAATGTCCACGTCGGAACGACAATACTTTAGCATTTCTTCCTGAAAGTCGAAAGGGTCCGAGGCGTGAGCCTGGTACCAAGCGTAGAAAGCTTCTCGTTGTTCGGTACGCATGTTGTCAGGGTCGTAATAGTGAGCCCCAGGTAAATGGGGTAGAACGGCGTGTTGATTGGCTTCCGTATTGAAAAAGTGTGGAAAGTACCCTTTAGCCATTTCTGTCATTCCAAACGTTTTAGGCATTCGGCTCAAAGGCATGGCCAAGTAACTCATCGAATCTTTAAACTGTACTTGTCCCACTTGCATGAAAATGATTTTGGCTCCGTTTAAAGTCACTTTAGGACGCTCGGTGCCTTGTTCCGTATAGTATCTCAAAAGAAACTGTCCATCGTATCCGGAGAAATTGTGAGCCATCACCGTGGCATGACGATGACAATCTCCGTAACGTTCGATGTCCTCTTGGCTCCACGTCTTGTCGATGGGGTCTAAGACCCATTGGGCAAAATCGGCTAGCGTTTTCGGTCCCCGAAAGATTTTTTCCCGTCCACCAGGAATCTTGCTGCAGTGAGGGCAATGACTGAAGATAGGTTCTTGAATGCACTTCTCGCATGCTCGATGAGCCACGCAGAAATTAGGAACGTGAATGCCAGTCTCTTGCATGCATTCGAAATCGAAAAAGATGAAATTGCCTTTCTTCTTGTGTCCATCCTCTTTCTCTGGTGGGGGTTGGTATTTTTGCACGTAGCATTGATATTCCAAGTCCACGATGTGGTGACAAATGTGACATTTTTTCTTTCCTGAACATACGTGTGCCTTGGCACTGTTGGCACGTATGCCTTGTCCACACGTAGGGCACAATCTCAGCAGCTGACAAGCACATTTCTGCTGTGAACCTTGCGTCTTCAAATGTTGTTGGTAACAGGTAGGGCTGACAAACGCGCGCAGACAAGTTGAACAATGCACTGGTCCTTCGCTCAGACAGGGTGGAGAGGCCAAACATCCTGAGCATTTCAATCCGTAATGCTTGTGTTGCTCTCGATTGTTATAACCATGGTCACATTTCTCACAGTAATAAACATATCCCAGGAATCCGGTGATACTGGTAATGGTATCGAAATGGTCATCGTGATAATAGACATGAATGTATTTTCCGTCCTTAAAGTCTTTCCCTCGAAACAACAGAGGTCCGCGCATTTCTTGAGGGTGCACTTTCAAGGTGTATCGTGGAGCTAGGGCATCTTGCAATTTTTGCATCTCAGGAATGCCACAGGGTTTGTCTTTGGACAGTCCGGCTTGTTGTAACAGGAGTTCTGCTTCATTTCGTTGTTTGGCTTGGTCGGATTGTCGAATAGTTTTCCAGGCTTTTTTCCA
Organism: Sinohyriopsis cumingii; assembly: GCA_028554795.2. NCBI lineage: Eukaryota > Metazoa > Mollusca > Bivalvia > Unionida > Unionidae > Sinohyriopsis > Sinohyriopsis cumingii. Next base: position 49,362,630 of record CM068842.1, on the reverse strand, counting down.
TTCTACCGTGTCATTCTTGTTCGCATAGGTTCGTCCCACCACGATGGCCCTGGCTAAACACATCTGGTCTTGAGGGTTGTGAATTCAGACGAGACTCTTTTTGGTGCTGCGAAGGTCGTTCACCAATAAGACTTTTTGCGGCCAGTCCCTTGAGGAGGAGAGACGTGGGTCATGGACAGTGTGGCTTTTCCATCGGTGATGTCAAACTGGTCATTGGATTGTTGTACGTGTTGAATCTTGTCCATGACTTTGGAAGCAGTCAATTCTGCAGGGCTGCTAAACTCGATCCAAACAGGGGATTTCGAACCGTCGTGTTGTATGGAAAGTCTCAAACGATCGTCTTCTTTGGGTTGACATTGTCGCTTGAGTGTGGTGAGCAAAGAATCCCACACCCCGGTGATGAACCCTTCTGCTTTCTCTAACGGTACTTCGGACTTGAAATTTTTAAACTTCACCGTGTATTTGTAAGCCGTGGTTCTAAATTTTCTAGAGGAGCGCTTTTCTGTCTCTCGAATGGAATAGTACTTTTCAGGGTTAACTAAGGGTGATGAACTTTGTTTAGAGGGTTCGGATTCTGGTTCACTCATGTCCTCTTCAAAATCACTGGCATGAATTTGTGCCAAGACTTCAGCCCTGATACGAGGCGATAGATCACGTTTCTGCCTCTTACTTTCTTCTTCTTTCTTCTTAAAATAGGGTCCCGATCCTGTTCCATTTTGTCGCTCAACAGACCCACGATTTATTCCCCATGTTAATTTCCCTTGTCGCTCAACAGACCCAAACTCTATTCCCATGTTAAATTTCCCTTGACGCCAAAGTGACCCAGGGGTTTTCGTAATGTTAAATTTCCCATTGACGCCAAAGTGACCCAGGGTGTTTTTTAATGCTAATTCCACTTGACGCTAAAGTGACCCCATATACTACTCCTGCCAGTAGCTGCTCGTGGGTCGGTGATTCTTCCCTGGGTTTTCCAGGGTTCTTCCTCCACTAGTTATACTGGCCGCCATGTATAGCCTATCTTGTGCTGAAAAATGGCGTTAAACCCTAGAACAGAAACAACTTCACTCATCAATAAGCATTAATTAATACATCAAATAATAAAAAAACCTACTTCTGCCAAAATTAAAACATGAATATATAAATTATAAAATACATGCTCCTGCAACATTAATACTTCCGTTTTCAACCTCGTTTTTTCGTGTGCAATAAAAGGACATTGATGTCTTATTTGGAAACGTAAACATATCGTAGAATATCTAAATACTGCATGGCAAGTATTGTTTGGAAAACGAATTACCCCGAGAATCATGCTTTTTTTGTTATGGTGGACAATAAACGGTTAGCGTAAAGATACTAATATAACTTACCTCATATAGGCTTAATAACATCATTATTAGCCAAATTTCCTGAAAAACACAACTCCACTTAACTAGCATATTTTTGTCTTGACAATAGTTATATTTGCTCTGTTGTAAGGTATTGGATCAGATCGTAGCTTCAACCACGTTGAGGGTACGACATAGTAGCTAAACGTTTGGTAGATACTAGACTCTTTTTCAGCAGTGTCTGTCTCAAACTGATCTTTTCCAATACTGTTCGTCTAAAAATTAAAAAACAAAGTTTGAAACTACGCCATTCCGTCCACTGGAGATTTCCGGCACTAAAATTAAATCGCTGAGGCACGCGTGGAAGACAGCATCACCCCATGTTTAGAGTAAAGCGCGGAGACCGTCTATAGCGAGGACTATATATTTAAGAACTCCATATGGTATTCTTGCCTTGGAAATGATGTTGCCTTCCACGCAAGCGTCACCATTATATACAAAAAAAAAAAAAAAAAAAAAAGACAAACCGTCGATATACGCATGCGTTCTATTCAAACAAGGATTAACATTAAACAACTGAGTGTTCTAAAGGATTTAATGCCATGGGTAAAAAGAAGAGGGATTTTACATACCATCAGCATCAGTAGTTAGTGGGGACGATTGGGGATCTATGGGTCAGTGTTAAATGTGGTCGTTTGCACTATGGGATCTATGGAACTTTAACATGGGTGGGATTGTCTAGGTTCAATGGGAGTTTAACATAGGGGATGTATAGCGACAATGGATTGGGACTATCTAGGATCTATAGGAATTGAACAGGGATGACGTCATGGTACTGGACAGGGGTCTGTATTATTCTGGTTGTTTTTGTAGGGTTTAACGCCATTTTTTTCAGCACACAATAGGCTATACATGGCGGCCAGTATTAATGATGGAGGAAGAACCTGGGAAAACCCCAGGAAAGAACCACCGACCCACGAGAAGCTACTGGCAAGCTTTCTCTCGACATAAATTCTTCTTTTCCAAAGACTCGTATTGGTGATCCGGATGATTGTCCATGATGATTTCACATGCATGGGTAAGTCCTTACGGAACATCATCGACGATACGAGAGTAGATGATTAAACATTAGTCCACATCTTCTGACGAGAACAGGTGAAGGGAATAAAATGGACAGCGGTTATTTATTGTGCAAGAGCGGATTGAAGTGGATTTAGTTTTTCACCAATCCTAACACGCGTCACAAAGTTCATTCACAGCGTGGAGTCTGTCTTCCAATCACGAAGAGCTGACTGTGACGTCACATTATCTATATAGACCTGCTAGGGTCTGTGCGCAGTGAATCAATGTGACAGTTTTCAGACATGAAGGAGATTAAGACGACGATGAAATGGGGTGCACCGGCAGTGGAGAGGAGAAGCGATGGCATAGCAGAGGTTGCCAAAGTTAACAGGCTTACTTCCAGATTTACTTGGGATTTAGTCGTTTTCTTTCTTCTTCGCAAGAATTTGTTCCTGTACCAGTACCTTTTCCACCATTCTCCTTTTTTTTGTGTACAACGATACCCGAGGGTGATTTATGTATACTGTGTCGTATTTCGAAATAGTGAGTTCGGTTCATCCCATGCCGCACGTGCGAAGTGCTCTCGATGGGACGAACCGCATGCCTACATTGCACAGGCTGTCCGTGTATAAATGTTACAGCACTTGCCTTCTACTCACTGAATAGACGATACAAGTCCAGTATTTGTTCATTATTGGGTTTATTGTGCATTTGAGGATAAGTGGAGATTGATACATTTCTCCTGCTTTGTTACACCCTACAAATACAATAAAAATACATTTACTATTGCAATAAAAAATATCGTCATCAGTGCATTATTGTTCTGTATGTTTACATTGATTCTCTTTACAGTACATTCAATATGAATAACTTACAACAACATATATTTATTAATTATCCATCAAGAGAGATAGTGGATCAACTAACCTAAACAACAGTCAGTGTTTAGAGTAAAAGTAGGGAACAGGCAGACAGACAAACAAAGGTATGGACAGAACGAAAGGCTCATAAAAGAATATGCAGGTTGATATCCTATTCAAATGTACTAAAATACATCAACATACATTCCAGAGAAACATACAGAGTACATATAAAATAAACTTACATTAACCATAATATTTACCTTATCATATGGGACAAAGGCCAATTCACATTTTCCTTCAAGCAAAAGAATCATTAGGCACTTTTCGTAATGCAGTGCTATGACCAGCACCCTTCAGAATCTCCAATGGACTGACCACCACTAGTATGCTGTTCATACTATGTTTATACAGACAAGTAGCAAACTAACCAATCAGAAAGTCACTTACCACTTGTCATACAATAGAACAACCAAACAGGAACAGTAATCAGGGTAGCTTCATTTGCTCAGTGAACAAAACTCAAACAGGTAATCCTGGTTCAACGTTACCTAAGTGGCTAAATATGCGTTAAAAGAGAATAACACAATAATTGCAACTGATGACTTTATTTCACTCATTAATAAAAATTAACTACATAAAATAATAAAATACCTACTTCTGCCTAATTAAAATATGAATATATAAAATTATAAAATATATGGTCCTGCTACATAAATACTTCGCCGTATGTACATTTCTTTACGATACGAAATAGTCTTGTCAGCGGGCAGTCTGCTTCAATGACGTGCACATTTTCAGCTGTAGAGTTATGTAAGTTTATTAATTTCTAGTCTATAAGTTATAACTACTGTATTACCACGTTTATTTTTGAATGTTTGCTATGTAGCTTTGGTTTACGCAGTATAATGCATATATTTCTATTGTTTTCGACTTAGCAAGGGATTTATACCAATAATGTAAAGCTACATTATTTTTAAACTGTTTGATATAGTAGGATTCTTATCGAGTAGGATTAGGTTTATTTTTTAACATGTCATTTTTTAATTATTGTGCTGATAATGTAATCTGTATAACTTAACGTGTATAGCGTCATTACGTTATAATGCCAGTGTCATGTATAGTACACGGTACTGGATATATTTTCAGTTGTCTGTGACCGGAGTGTCTCTGTCTGTGACCGGAATGTCTAGTGTCTGTGACTGGAGTGACCTTATCTGGAGAGACCAGAATGTCTAGTGTCCGGACTGTCTAGTGTCGAATGTCCGGAGTGTCCGAAGGGTCTAATGTTCGGTGTCCGGGGTGCCCGGAGTGTCTAATGTACAGGGTGTCCGGAGGGTCTAATGTTCAGAGTATTCTGAGTGTTTCTAAGTGTTCCGAGTGTCCGGAGTCTGTAGCAGCTGTGAAGCTGAACTGTAGCAGTCGTGGAGCTGAAACAGTGTATTGATAACGGAGTGTATCTCCGTACATGTAATTTGTTAGCCGTGGGCTAATTTTGGGGTTCGTAAAACCCAGTGTATCTTTCGGGACTGTAAAGATAAATTGTATATCTGTCCCTCTTTTTTATCATCATAATTTCGCTACCTGAGTGAATGCATTTTACTACATGAGTAAAATTTTACATCGTTTACTACCCGAGTAAACTATATCCATCGTTTCATTGTCAAATCCTAGTGAACCATTCACTCCTTGTCGTTATATTTGCTAAATTAATTTATTTGTATTTTTCATCATTAAGTCTGTGCGATCTTATGTTAATCAAATCCAATATCTGGATCATATATATACGCACATGTTCATAATTAGTTGCTCATTCAAGTCATCTATTATTAAACATTGTATTTATATCATAGTCAAAAGTGTTCTGTTGTGGATCCGAAAATCCCACCCGGTTATCTTGTTACAGTAAGCAGTCTGAAACAAATGTATCAGACTTCTTTAATACGACCCAAGAGAAAAAGACCTTCCCGAGCCGAACTGCCCAACCCTATTGCAATACCTGAGATACCACCCATAGTGATTTCTACCAAAGTATTGAAAGGAGCAAGTCCAGAAGTAGGCCTTGGCCGTGGCTAAAGCTTAAGGCAGCTAAAGCTGATTACTTCCCGTTCCTGAGTTGTTGTTTTTTTTTAAACAACAAACACCCAACGGTCCTTTTCCGGGTCTCCACCTCTCTCGAAAAGAGATAGTATTCACTTTGCAAAAATCAATTAGAACTCAAAATCCCTTTTTTGCCATATGATGTACGCGTGTGAATGCATGATTGTAGGTTCTTGTTATGAGTATAAAAATCAAAACCAAGAGACACTTACGTTCTCTGTCTGGTCTATTCTGGGACAAATGTTACAATCCAATTCACAACCCAATACTTTAAAAAAGAGCATAGACTTCTTCTGTGCCTTTTTTCTTCTTCACTCTCTCTCTCTCTCTGCTTTTTAAAAAAATTCTTTATCCTCCTCTTCTTCCTCACTTTCTCCTCGTCTTCTTTTCCTCTCTTTTTCTCTTTCTGGACGTGTCTGGGTTCTTCCTTTGGGGAGGGTACCTCTTCCTCCTGTTCTGATCCACACTCTTCCTCTAGCTTATGGTGTTTTTTTAGAGCATTCTGAAGACCAATGTCTTTTCTCTTGACATTGATAATATGTATCATGACTTTTGTCTCTTCTGACACCTGTCTTGCTTTTATGACGGTCTGGACACTTTGTATCCCAGATCCTTTCTTCTTACAGATATAGCAGGTATCTTGACTTTTATCTCAAACAGAGTGGGAGTAGTCCGTCGGCTTGTCTGAAGAAAACTTTCGTATGAAACCTCGCAAAGCTCTGATCAGAAGTTCGATCTGTGTTGACTCTTACATCGTTCTGGTCGGTTTGAGAGTGAACTGATTACTGTGGGGAAAGACGCTGACCCTTTATATAGGGAAAACCATGATTTTACATAGATATAGAGACCCATGGCGCTTAAAATGTAGACATTTGACTTTGTGTAGTCAGGGTGAAACGATCGCATCATTTCGCGGAAGTAGAAGAAAGCAAGAGGCAGAAACGTGAATTATCGCCTCGCACAGTAGCTGAAGTCTTGACTGAAATTCATGCCAGCGATCTCAAAGATGGCATGAGTGAGCCCGAATCCAGACCCAAAGAGTCTACACCCAACCAAAGTCCTCCAGTAAACCCTGAAAATTACTATCACATTCGAGAGACGGAAAAGCGCTCCTCTAGAAAATTTGGAACCATGGCTTACACATACACAATGAAAGTTAAAGATTTCAAGTCCGAATTACCATTGGAGAAAACAGAGGGGTTCATCCCCGAGGTGTTGTATTCTTTGTTAAGCACACTGAAACGACAACGTGAAGTCAAATAATATGATCGCTTGAGACTTTCCATTCATCACGACAGTTTGAAGTCCCCCGTTGGATCTAGTTTAGCAGCCTAGCATAATTGACACCTTCCAAAGTCATCGACAAGAGTCAACACGTGCAACAATCCAACGACAAGTTTCACGTCATCGATGCAGACGCGACTCTGTTCATGACTCAGGTGTCTCTTCCCCATGGGTCAGGACGCAAAAAAGTGTTATTGGTGGACAACCTTCGTAGCATCAGGCGTAGCCTTGTCCAAATTAACAACCGTCAAGACCAGATGTGTTTAGCCCGTGCTATCCTGGTGGGACGAACGCAGGACGACAAGAACGACAAGGGAGAGTGGAAAAGAGCCTGGAAAACTATTAAAAAATCGAACCGAGTCAAATAACAAAGTGAAGAATAAATCTTGATACAGCAAGCGGGGATGTACAAAGACACACCCTGTGGCATTCCTGTAATGCAAAAATTGCAAGACATCTTGGCTCCCCGCTACACATTGCATGTGCGCCCTCAAGAAGTGCTCAGATCACTGTTGTTCCAAGGCAAAGAGTTCAAAGACGGAAAATACATTCACGTCTATCATCACGATGCACATTTCGATGCCATTACCAGTATCACCGCATTCCTGGGATAACATTTATTACTCCCGAAGAATTAGCCAGAGTGAGGAATGTGACTATGGCTATAACAATCGAAAGCAACACAAACATTGTGGATCCAAATGTGATGAATGTTTGGCCTCTCAGCCGTGTCTTGACTAAGGACAAGAACGGATGCATTACCCAGCTTGTCAGCGCAGATTGGTCATACCTGCCTGTTACCAACAGCATCTAAAGACGCAAGGTTCACAGAAGAAAAGTGCTTGTCAACTGCTAAGATTCTGTCCTACTTGTGGACAAAACATATGTACCAACAGAGCAAAGGCACACTATGTTCAGGAAAGAAATGATGTCACATTTGTCACCAAATCGTAGGCTTGGAACATGAATACTTCATTGATACATATCAGTCCAAACATCAAGAGGAAGGCGATGACCAGAAGAAAGGCAATTTCATCTTTTTGGATTTCAAATGCATGCAAGAAACTGGCATTCATATTCCTAATTTATGCGTGGCTCGTCGAGCGGCTTTCGTGACAGCTCATGCTCGCTAAAAATTGTACGAAGCTTTAGAACTGTTAGGAGATCGCATCCTGTACTTTGACACGGACATTTGCATCTACATCTATCATTGGGTCACTGTTGCCCTAAAATCGAATGAGACCGTTTAGGAACCATTGACGGACGAGCACACCGACGACAAGATTTTAAGTTTTGCTAGTGGCGATCCTAAAACTTAAGGCTACGAATACCGGGACCTACAATGAGAAGTGCGAATGGAGTGTAAAGTGAAAGGATTGACTCTCAATTATCGCACCAGTCGAGTGGTGAACTTTGACGTACCGAAAGAAGCTTTGCAGTCTGGACAGGATGGAAACTTTAAAGTGACCACCTACGAACCGCACAAGATAGTACGTTTATCCACACACCAAATAGTCAGTCGACCTTTGGAAAATGTGTATCAAATTGTGTACCAGAAGCAAGTGCGGCTTCCCAACCACTCCACTTTGCCGTATGTTATTGGTCAGCATATAGAAAGGGACAACGTTCAAGACCGATAGTTCATTGTAACTGCCAAGACCAGACCAAGCTAGAAAGATGAATACTTTTAAATAGACATTATTCGAGTTCGGTGATTCTCAAGTGGAGTGCGATGATGTGCCTTACGATGAGAGCGATGCCGTACGCTATGACCTCAGCAGGACATCATGGGAACTTTGCTACGACTTCTACTACCGCTGTATCTGCCATAGAAAGTTATGATGACCGTGTCAAACCAGACGGATGCGAATGCGATGCCCCTCGTTACAGAACACCTTATCACGTTACTGGTTTTCATTGTCAATGCCATCCTCCACCTGAAATCATGCAGCTACCACCCTATGTCATGGATGTCATGCAACACTAAGTAAACCCATGCGGATTTCAGCGTACCCTCTTCGAAATGAGCCTGTAAACGACGAATATTCGTTCCCTGTGCATTTGCCTGAATACTGCGACTTTGAAAGTAGATTTCAAAGGTTCCAAAGAAAATGGCCTACATATCTGGGAGGACCTGCTCCAGAAGAATTAGCCAGAGCCGGATGTCTACTTAGGTAAATGGGATAAATTCAAATACTTCAGTTGCGGTGTATCACTTCAAGAGTGGGATCAGAAAGATTTGGCTTACCTGGAACATGTTCGATGGTCTCCGCATAGTCTCTTCCTACCTTTAGTGGGACGACCTCAGTAATCTCTGGATAAATATTTTCGAAGAAAACATTCGTCGATTGTCTGCGGAGTTGAGAGAACGCATTTACCAAGAGCTGGTCAAAATACAAGTGAGACGCAAACTCAAAAACATTTCTCCATTTTTAAACTATGCACTTTTCCAAAGCAAACGAAGACTGATTTTGGGAGGACATTACTTCAGTCACAAATATAATCGAGGCTATTGGCCAAGACCCAGCGACTCCTGATTCATGGAGGACACGTTGAGAGAACGCATTTACCTAGAGCTGGTCAAAATACAAGTGAAACGCAAAGAACAATTGCATCCATTACGTCACCGATATTTAAACCAATGGTACCGGATTCAGATGAAAGTGTTTCAGTGGTCAGACATTGCTAAACTGGACGTGGGCGAGAAGGATTGGTTTGTTGTGACTGCATCTTTTTACTACAAGGAAGACATACTGCAACGAATTCCAGAGGAAGAGTTAGAGGGTTACCAACATCTTTAAAACAACTTGAACTTAGTTCAAGAGGAAATTTCTGAACGGTGTGTTGTGATGTGCAAGTTAGTGACTAAAGCATTTAGATTCGCCACTGGAGTACGATCATCTCTGTGCAGAAATAGCACTTACTGCCTCCGACAAAAAGAGGTATAAGAACGGGCTACCATGCCACGATCTTTATCAGTGATGATACAACAGATACAGTGGAAGAAAATCAATGAATGTATTCAAACGGTGGAGGATTACCAACACGTCTTACGAGAACTGTGTTCCATGAATTTGGTTCGTTGTGTGGTGTGTGTCTTAGTGACTTGCTTTCTGGGATTTCGTTTACCAGCCGGTTCCTTGTGGGCTCTTTACGAACAGTACTTACCACCAAATGAAACGTGGGTGTGGTCCCTTCAAATGTCCACGAGAGACTCATACTGTTAAAAGCCTTGCGTTTTCCTCTGGATACTTCTTGACCTCTACGGGGGGAAAAATAGTCAACTTTTAGGTACTGAAGATGTGCACGACGATTTGTGTGTAGCTTGTGACTTAAACACTCACTGGACAGATGTACGTAACATGAAAAGTTGGGGTTTCGAGGCTTGAACCAAAGAAGTAGCCAATTATGCCCAAGAGTTGTGATACTCAGTTCAAAAGTCCAGTTAAGAAAGTAACTTTTAAACCGGTGTTTGTGACAGTGTCAGAAGAAAAAGAACTAGACACCGAGAAAAACCAGTCCCTTCAGGTCATGACTGTAATGGATATTCCCGAAAGGCCATTCCGGGATGACACCTATGTGAATGTATCCAATGTAGAGACTGTAAGGCCATTACACACTGTCCCTAAGACATCTTTGTTACTAAAAACATTTTGTACAGTGACTTGTTTATACTTCACTTTGACCGTTTTGATGTGTATTTTATCGTTGTAGTTAACCCTTTGTCTTTTATGTATTTTTGTCTTTCGTGTTGTTCACTTTAAAAAAAATAAACGTGACCTGAAAAAAGTATAAAAACTCATGTCTGTCTTTTGTCAAAAGTGACATTCCCAGCACTACGTATACCTCAACTATCTCTGCTCCCTCTTCCTCCACTTTCAAAGTCATCGACGAACACTTAGATAGTGCTAGTTGGGAGGCCTTGTATCTTCGCCATCCCTTTTATATTTTAATTGCCGGACCCAGCAGTTCAGGCAAAACCGAATTTGTCTAACGTTTGATCGAACATAAACATCATTTGATAGATCTTCCACCTCAACGGATCGTGTGGTGTTACAAAGAGTGGCAATCGGCGAACAGCCTCTTCGGAGAAAATCAAGGCCATTCCATCATGTTTGTGGAAAGCATTCCTGGCGAAGACAACGGGGTCGTGTTTGAGCCCAGTCAAACCCAAACTGAGAAAGAGAGGGGGTAGTAGAATCTGGAAAGTATAAGAGATGAAAATATCACATATATTAATATAAAAATTTAATTGTTTGTTTGTCAGTTTTAATTTTTTTTTCTTTCAAGCTGTTGTAATGTAAATTTATTCACTGGAGATGATATTTTGTCAGAAAATTGGTTAACGTAGATCATTCTTTTCATAAATACCAGGTGTTGGCCTGGAAGCTGACCTTGATTCAAAATTGGTAAACAAAGTTTTGTTTTAAAATGATCGGTTGTTGTCAAGGTCATGATGGGATTACGTGGGTTAAGAAGTAAACACTTTTTTATTATTATTCTGGGAATGAATTCATTGGTCTAATCAAGGCCGTATTATGTGTACGTGATATAAACATGATCACGTGACCCCCTTCTGATTTCGCAACTTGGGGGAATTTCGAAACTGCGTCTTATGATACAATATAACCATTGTTTTGAGAGAGATTTCTCTGTTTTCGGGCTTTTACACTTGGTATCAAGTCGTTTTCTTTGTTGTTGCCAGATTCTGAGTTAATTATCTTCAGATCATTTGGATTTCAAAAGGATTAATTCATTATTCTCTGGAAATATTTGAAGAGTCCTCACATAGATTTTGAAAAAACATTGCTTTCAAATTTAATTTGGATTTCCAACACCGGAGTGCCATTATTTGTTTTTTACAAGGAACTGTAAACAAGCACAGTACTGACTACAGCATACGTCATCGTCATCCATCTTGGATTTTACATCAGGATTCGAATTTGAAATTACTAGAACATTTATTACAGGGACATTTGTAATTTAATTCGTGGATTATTCTTAGATTATTTTTGGATTTGATTCTTGGAACCGTAAGTTCTTCTCTTTTTTCATTTCTACAGAATTTTCCAGGAAAATAAATTATTTGTTAAATTTTAAAAAGCTTGATGTTTTCACTCTTTCTGTGTGCCTAAACACGTAACAATTTAGACACAAAAAGATGATATATTGAAGTGTATAAAAATAATTTCAAGATGTACATACTTCTTAAACAATAGGAACCAAAATAATAAGTGCTAACATGCAAGAGGTAGAATGTGAGATGATGTCATCAGAACACAGACATGTATGATGATTTCATCATTTTGTTCATTTTAAATAAAAAAGAACAATTTCATCCCTGTCGAAAAGAAAATATCCAGGGACGGATGGGCTCACCAAGGAATTCAATCGTAAATTTCAAAATTAATTAACGCGGAATTAGAATCACTATATAATAACATACTTTTAGGAATGAACACAATAGTATACAAAGGGAAGGGAGTTAGGTAGGACATACAAAACTGGAGGACTAAGTGTATGGGGAAAATAATTAATGAAAACTAAAGTTGTGGTGGAAAAGGTAGGGGTATTCAGACCAATATTTTAAACATACAAACCGTGATAGCCTATATTAACCAATCTGGTCAAAAGGTATCATGATACTATTTGACCAAGTAAAAGCTTTCGACAGATTAGAACACAACTACATATAACAGGTACTTAAATAATTGGCTTCGAAAAAAAATCAGGAATGGGTCGTACACTGGAAAAAAATCGAGAGTACAGGTAAACAGCAATCAGAGAATAATTTGAAATTCAAACGTCAGTCAGGCAGAGATGCCCACTGTCCATGCGATTATAAGTAATAGCAATTGAGATCTGAGATCTTGAGTCAAACAAATCAGAAACAACTCGAAAATAGAAGGTATACGCATTTCAAACTTGAAAAATAAGTTAATGATGGTCGAACGCGCAAATCATTACACGAACTTTATCAAGGATGTAAAATGCTGAAACACCTGCAATTTGAAACTTTCGGAAAAGCCTCAGACTTTAAGATCAACCACGATAAAACAGAACTTTTAAAGATAGAAAACTGGAAGAGGAATCTCCCGGGACTCCCACTTCACCTAATAAAGATAAGGTCATGACCACTGGAGTGACCCTTGGTCAGAAAGCTAAAATAGACAACTACACATACACAGTATCAAAGGTAAAAGAGAATATAGATTTCTGTATGCTTACGCCATTGTGCATAATGCGGCCACGACATACATGACGGCCTGTAGCTATATCAATGATATCCTAAAATCCGTAGACCTGGTAAAAAAAAACTGAATGAATTAGACAAAAAAAGATTGTAAATTATACATGGAACAACAAAACGCACACTCTGTCCAAGGGAACATTAGATAGAACGAATACTAGGGGGTGATTAAGTCTTCGCAATCCAATTATAGTTAAGGTACCTAATAATTTAAATAGATTTGTTATAAAATTAAATAAAATCTGACATTAGCATGGGAAGCTTTGTAGACACACTGGCTGGGTTTTACTTTGAAACACCATCTTCATATGTATGTATATAAACATTTGAATATACCGTGGGTAAAAACGAAAACTGTCAGATGTAAAGTCGAACAAAACACTGTGTGAATAACTGGGAAAATGAGTGGAAGACATGGGCGGGAATTAAAGTTCTTACAAGTTCAAAATATGATATTTAAATGTTTACACGATGTATGCCTTTCGGGTGAAGTGGCATTCAAACTCCATATGGTAAAGGAAATACCCGAATGACCAATATATAAAGCAGTCACTTTACAAAATACCATGCAATAGCTCATTGTGAGAATAATACAGTAGAAAGAATTACCTTCATAATGCAGATATGCAAACAAGGGAGATACCGAAAAAATGATTTATTATATCTAGACGGAATATCTGATAAAATGTATACGATATATAACTGATTATATTTTAAAACAATGTTGAAATGTTGTTATGTAGTTAGGATTAAACAATAAGTGCTTGACTAAAATAATATTTTCCCGGTACCCTCGTAAAAGATCGCCCCCAATACATCGGGACGGTTCCGGCCCGTGAGCGGGCTGGGGCTCCTGTCTCACATGTAACAAGTATACAGGGATGCTGGAGAGGAATTTTTAAATCTTTGACAATTTTGTCCTTTTTTAAGGTTTCTCCCTTAGTTGTTTTTTTTTTTAATTTTCGATCCTTAGCATAATCTAACATTTAAACTCACATTAAAAAAGAGGAACCCACCAATCTAATATAACATTAACAATCTCTTTAGGTAGGTACACCGGGCCTTTCCAGTGGGGAACAGGGAACCTGAGTACCGGAGGAAGTAATGAGCGTAGATAGCACGAAGTGAACAGGGCTGTGGGGTAGTTCATGAAAACCCGGACGCACCACATGGACATACACACAAAAATAAAAAGTAATACGCAAACATAACATTGACAAATTGTTTTTTTCTAAAACACACACACACACACACACGTAAACATATAGGCGCTCAGGGAAAACTTTTTCCCACTTAAAAAAAGAAAATTTCGTTTGGATTTTCGTCCTTTTTTCTTTAGACCTCTTTTCCAGCTTTAGGAAAACTCGAGGCACCACTAGACCATGCCCCCAGATAGGCCATATAAGAAGCAGCACGATTATTTAAATAAAGGTAGTGTAGCCCCATTTCTCACCCATGCGAGAGAAAAATCTAGATGTTTTGCTAACCTTACTCTTCTTATCTCAGCTTAGTCATCTCAGACCATTCGTCGCAATCAAGGTGTCTACGCGCTCAGAACTACATTAAAAAAGAAAACCTTCTTATCTTCTGCTCTGAAAAAACCACAGCAACAACAACAACAACAAATACATAACAAAAAACATAGTAACATTAGGTCAATCCATCTTTAAGAACACGCCATACAAACATTTCTAGAGAGACGCACACACGATGTCGAGCTATTTGGTATTTTGCTAGTTAGTTTCACATTGCATGGTCAATCGTATCCTATATGCAAGCCTAACTCAGTACACATTGAAGTCAGCGTCATTACATGTAGCTAAAGCCACCTAGCTAAATTTAAATACTTCGTGTGAAATAATTTATATACAATTAGCTACATTTATGTGACGATGACCTGAAAATTGACTGTGCTACAGATAGGATAAACTTCTCAATGCTGTGTGGAATGAACTATGACAGAAAACACTGATCCATGCACATAGACTGGGACTACACACTTCATAGCATCGTGGAGAGAAAAATAACATAACCACTTGACTGGAATTTCATTGTCTTGGTCCAAAATCCCAACAAAGATTATATTAATTCAGACACACACAAGCTGTACACGTTATCGGCAACAAAATTCTCAACTTTCTCAACAACCACATATAACTTAGTAACAGCCAGAAATGTGTTAAATCAAATGTGCTTTCCTTCTAATTTTGCTAAGCATCTGAAATTATATTCAAGTTGAATCAAACTTATACCTACTAAATTTAATGACAAGTAATGCACTTACCAGCAAGACGGAATCATTTATCCGTCCACACATTAACGCATAAGCAAATTTCACGGTAACACCTGCCATGTTTCCAAGACAGAAAAAGTTATTTTCATAGAAACTGTGAACTTTAAAGTTCTTCAAATTGTTATTCGCTAAAGTCATTATTTGGATGTCTTTCATACACGGGTGTAATTTTACAATCAATAATAATGACAAGACAAGTATGACACAAAAGAGTTTCACCGCCTGCAAAGAAAAGGAGAGCTAAATACGACAGTGACACAGATCTCAAATTACCCGTGACTAATCTAATGCAACGTGTTACTCTTCGTTACAGCTTGTATTAAGGATAAGTACAGTACGGATTTGTACCCTGTATTGTTTCATTATTTACATAATAACTTTTCACAAAAGGAACTGATGAAAATGAAACATTTTCTTGTAACAAATGTTAATTATTTATTGTTAATTTCACATAACCTCTATATATTAAATGTGATAATACCTCATTTGTATGCGACGTTTTATGTTGTTATTTTTCTTTGCTCACGCGTACAAACTGTGTACTTCTGATGCCGGTCACACCACAGGCGCCATGAACATATCTTTATTAATGAGCCGAATGTAAACATTTGGACATGAACTATATTACACTAGAGAAGAGATCTTTTTACTTTAAATGAAAACATAGGGTGAGAAGAATAATCTACGTTGAAGTTTGGACAACGTTACATTATATATCTCTTGACTCGGCAAGCCTCGTGGGGAGACTGTGTAACTCCTTGACTGGGATTTCCTTGTCTCGGTCCAAACTCCAACACTCTCTCTCTCTCTCTCTCTCTCTCTCTCTCTCTCTCTCTCTCTCTCTCTCTCTCTCTATATATATATATATATATATATATATATATATATATATATATATATCAGGCTAGGCAAAGTGCTCTCGAATAATATTAAAAGAATGAGAGAGAAACTTACAACATGCAAACAGTTTAGGGTTTTCTTTGCATTTTGTACCTTTTGATAGAATACAGAAACGTCACTCATTCTTAAAGAAATTTAAAAGCAATAACGAACCAAAAAGAACCCCAAAACGAAAATGTTCCTATTTGTAAAAAAAAACAGAAAAAAAACAAGTATACAACGAAGGGAATGATAGGACATAATCCCGTCCTTACAACAATATCTAGAGTATACAAAGACTATAGCAAATATTCATATAGCAAACACAGGACATAGGCAATCACATAAACAACAGGGAGAGGGATCCGCTATAGGCAATGGTCTTTGGTCGGATGAACAACCCTCATCAGCTAGAGGAACCAGCATGGGTACCTCACACATACACATAAAAGCTTTTTCTTATATTTCGGCATGGTGGTGGTGGTGGGGGGGGGGAGAGCATAAAAATCAAACTAAAAAAGTTAAACATAATAATGTTTGCAAATTGATAAGCAGACATTGTAATACAGTTTTGAAAGGCATACATTTATGATTTTCATCATAAAAATATAATTTTATTTCTTTGTTTTGTTTGGTATGGCAATATGGACTTTAGAAACATTGTCGCCTTAATGCTGGGTTAGACTATATGTGTGTGAAGATTATGTCAGCATAAGAATGTGGATGCACATACGTAATAGTTTTAAAATGCATACATTTAAGATTCTGATCATCCTAAAATATAATTTTAGTTTGCTGTTGTGTTTGGTATGGCAATAGGGACATTAGAAACGCTATCGCCTTAATGCTGGACTAGACAAAATATGTGTGTGAAGATGCTGTCGCCATAAAGATGTTTTGACTATCACAGTTGTGTATAGGCATTAAGGCGACGCAGTATTAAGGCGACAAATGTGTGTTTATGTTCAAAAATAAATTATGTTGTTTTAAATATAAATATTGAAGCTTGATAATAGGACTTATACTTTATTTTGATGAATTCGCATACAAATATGTGCTAATATTTCATAACACAACTTGATGTCATTATGTCACCCTAATGCTGGTTACTTGTTTATGTGTGTGTGTGTGTGTGTGTGTGAGTTCAGAAAATGACGTACGTACATACATACATACATACATACATACATACACATTAATTCGTACAGCAATAGGCCATCAATGTTCTGATAAGGAATGAAATTTTATTATGAGTTTCACGCGATTTTCTTCGTAGAACACGTATCTTTTGATGAGTGACTTAAGGAAGAAATTAAATTCAAACGGGTATGTAATGATGGTGGTTGCCCATGAATATTTTTTTTCTTACATTGAAGTCCTTCAAAATCAGATTGGGGCTGAAAAGTATGAAAAATTAACAAAATGGGTTTAGAAAACTCTCAAAATCTGTACTATTTTCTTCTGCTTAAGGAATAACACAAGAGGCTAAATTTGTGCAACAATTCACAAGCACAGAAGCTGAATTCTCTTACAAGGTATATTATTAGTACGTCACTAATACAACGACTATCCTAGACAGGTATTCCTTTCCCTACGTTGTTTGAAAAACCCATAACATGGCTTGAAAGATAATACTAATGTTATAGGTTTATCAAATATAATTCTACTTTCAACCTTAACATCTTAACTTTGTACATTAATTTTTAAAATTATGAGCTGATTGGTTTTAACATGTCTAAAATCCCCATTTTGTAAACATTTGCATCCAAGTTTTTGAAACACTGCCACACAATTCTCGAATCTTCATCACTTCTAAATAATCATCTTACCGTGTAAAGTCAAAATATCCGTACCTTGATCTGACTTACTAAATTATTCAAAATAAAATTATGGATAACATGCCAGCGCGTCGCCGCTTTTATACCCCAAACTGAATTCGTTTCAAATTCGTCATGCAGTGAAAATAATGTGTGCAAATTGAAAAGACACTAAAAAAGAGCCTTGAGTTAATAAAGACCCGAAAAGATAATTTTAAAACCCAAAATAATAAACCGTCTGATACATATATTCGTACGTCTTATGAAACTTTACTTATTGGATTTTGAATTTATTACATATCCCCTTTTAATTTACACATTCGTTTAATTTTTAAATTAGAAGTTTAAAACGAAATGCGCAATTCGCGTTTTATGAAAGATATCATGCAATCCTCTGAAAATCGCCACAGACGTAAGCGGGCCTATACAGTGCAGTTACGTCATCGTCTGTCTGCATTGCAAATATAGATCTCATTTTTAGCTTTGAATTGTTAAAAATGTTGAATGGGACATAGGAATGAATTTAAGTGCAGTCACATGTAAATATAATTTGATCTTTTCTTCTCAAACGAAATATAATTGACCACTTTTGTTATACTACTTACTGAATATACAATTTTCCCAAGCATTTCAAAGCAAATTTCACAGATCATAACAATTAAATGCATTCAAATTCAGTTTTATAGAGAAAGTGTAATTATTTACGATACTTTCATACTCCCAATTTTATGTTTTCATATCATACAACAAATTATACAAGCGTTTAACTTAAAGTAAAATTGTAAGCATATGTTTTTTAGAAAAAAATGGAAGGCTCACTCTTTTTCTAACAAGCAGGCATAATTTTTAATATTTATTTGCGTGTATTTCAGCACGAAAATTGTAAACAATATTATTCTTTTTGTTTTTCTACTTGAACAGTTGCAAGAATTTAAAATAAAAACAAACATACACTTCCATCCATGTTACTAATGATGAAAAAGTCTCAACAACATTGAGACCAGATGTAATTCTTCTAAAGTTACTTCTCAATCAAAACTGCTGTTGTTCTAGTGCTACTTTTAACTTTATATCGCAATGTTTGCCATTTTTCTATCTAGATTTACTAAACAGTTTTCTTTTCTCAGTAATATTAACAGATAAACTGAAAGTACCTCAACTTAAACTTGCTCCTTAAAATATGTTCCCGCCGAACATATGTTTGAAACACTGAAGCTGATATGATCTTGGCTAAGTTTGGTAGTTTAGATGATTTTTGGAATGTCATTTGGAAATAAAACATGGGGTAAAGTTTTCCCCGAACGTGAGGGCCTTTGCAACCATGCCTTCATTCTTGATAGGACGCCATGTGTGACGCAAGATCAAATGTTGAATACCCGTATCGAAAACTAGATCCGCATGTAAGATTAAATGGGTGTTTATTAAAAGAAGGATATATATATATATATATATATATATATATATATATATATATATATATATATATATATATATATATATATATATATATATATACATAGAGAGAGAGAGAGAGAGAGTACGACTTTATCTGCATACTTGAAAGTTAATTCTGTGTGACTCACCTGCATTACCTTCAGGCCATGGAAACGTTGTTACGAAATATTTGCGCTTTATAGGTATAGTACTTTTAATGTAGATAATAATAATAATAATAATAATGAGGACTTTGTATAGCGCCTAATCTTTATAAGTTCTAAGCGCTTTGCAACATTAGACAACACCTATAAGATAACAAATCATATAATGATATGATTACAAAAACAAACACCATGAAATTAGAAAACATTAAAAAAACATGCTGAGAATATTTAAGGTAGGAAACATTATTAGGTCTTTAAGTTTGTTATTGCAGTCGAAATAAGTCAGTTTTGAGAGCCCTCTTGAATGTGATCACTATATCTTTTTGTCTAAGTTCAGTGTGCAATTCATTCCACGTTGCTGGGCCCTGGTATGTAAAAGAACGCTGTTCATATGACTTTGTTTTCATAGTGGGAATAATGAGTATACGATTGTCAGAAGAGGAACGTAAGTATCTTGCTGGTGCTACACATGGGTGAGGTCGGATAGGTATGTTGGACTAGAGTCCGACAGTGAAACGTAGCACAGAGAACAAATTTTGTGTTTGATTCTGGATCGAATGGATAGCCAGTGTAGGGTACAGAGCAGCGGGGAGGTTTGCTATGATATACATTTCAGTCAGCTGTTTGCCTGGTTCAGCGTTATGGTCGTGCTTGAAATCGTGACAAATTGTTGACAACCAAAACAGTTGTTATCTCCACATTGACATGATACTGTGTGTGTGTTTTTTTGTGTATTGTGGAATTTTCACATATGATCAACGCATCATAAAATGTTACACATCAGTAAACAACTAGGTCCACGTAAATGCAAGCATGTATGAAAAATTGCAAGAAGTCTTTATAAGAAAACTTTGGTACTGGCTTAAAGGTTGTTTCCACTATTTTCCTTGGTAATATTTCTATAACTTTATTCTCTGTCGTTTTATTGATGTTGAACGGTTTCTTTGGAAATAAAGTGCTAAAGGTTTAGAATAGTATTAAGTTTGTACTTGATTCTGTATTCCTTGCTTCTTGATTCATCTTTCAATTTTCATCTATTATTAGACTATGTTATGCCTTTCTCTTCTTCACATTTGTGTGTCATCGTATCCAACATTTCTAATTTATTTTTCTTTCTCAATGAAGTTTCAGCATGCAAACTTGGCTGTTGTTACTTTCAACATCTGTAAAAGATAGGTTTAGTTCGAACTTAGGGTAATTTGAAATATAGTATATACTGATTCGCAATTAACCGTATGCTATGGAAAGCCGCAGGTACCCAGTGGTGATAATCACCGTCATTTTAGGAGCCGCTAATTGCTGTCGGAGCCGCTAATTGTTGCCCATATAATAATATAGGGAAAAATTTTGATCACCGCCGGGTACCTGCGGCTTTTCATAACATATAGTGTTTTACCAAGTTTACGCTTACAACACTGAGAGATGCAACAGTAAATTCAATCAACCAGTTAAAAACCTAGGTGTCACTCTAGACATTACTTTCATTACACCAACATGTCATGAGCATATGCAAGGCTCATCAGCTCCATTCGCAGTTTCTTTCGGTTGATGCAACAGATCACGTGTGTGCTCCTAAGTTCTTTTAAGACTGGACTATGGTAATTCACTTCTGTCTAGTTTGTGTCAGTATATATTATAGAAATTTCAGAAAGTTCAAAACACTGAATCTCAGATTATCCTTAGCATGTGAAGAACTGAGTACACGTCTGTGATCTGTAACCTCTACTAGCTAACAGTTTGATTCAGTCATAAAATATGTGAATTAAGTTGATTGGCTATAAGACAATATACATGTCTGACCTTATCCGTGTATACACCCCAACGAAACATTTATCATTCTATTCCGATACTTGTATTCTCTTTGATCCCACTTTTATAAACGAAGTCATACAGGCAATGTTCTTTTGCGTGTGAGAGCCAAGCAATAATATTAAAAGTAATCATACTTTTACTTTTGTTAGAAAAAGAGAAATGCATCTCGGCTTTCATCTCAACCGAAAGCAGCATTAAAAAAATATGAAGGCAACACGTTTACATTCTACCTACCTACCTATCTATCTATCTATCTATCTATCTATCTATTGCGGCGTGTCCTTAAATAAAACACATGCCTCTAATAGCCACGACACTATATATGACCCACTTGTGTTACTGTGCTACAAAGCAAGTAAGCAGTCGACCAACCAAGCAGAAACAACAAACCATCATTAATTCGGATGTCTACAATTACATTCTTGATATTTGTTTGCCGCCCAGACTTCTTAGCCATACGTGTCAGGTGCATTATCTTGGTAACAGGATAATATTTCATCTTGGCATTGATAAAGTCGTGTTATGTGTTAAGTACGAATTCTTAATCACCACTACATTAATTTATACAGGGGTCATTCTTCACATTTTCGATGTAGTTTCACGTGCGTCCTCAATGTCATGTTGTTGCTTGCTCGAATTCGAATAACTGTTAGAATAGGTCCCCTAAAACGTCGCCAGTCAGTCGAAATGTCTGCTTGGGTGCATATACGATCTGCACGATTAGTTATAACTTGGGGAGTTAGAAGTACTATGCGTCGTTTCTGTAAATAGAAACGAGTAAGGGGAGGTAACAACACAACAGACGGAACAGCTTTTGGAGAGCAGTTCCTTATTCATTTACGTCTCACCGAGTGGTAGGAAAACGATTTCTTTGTAGCATACCTTGTCAAGGAAAATGCGGATGGATCGGGAAATGAAATGTGGGAAATCCTATATTTTTAGTGTGATTGGACATTTGAAGCGGTGGCTAGTAAGTATGGTAAAATATCTTTTATCGGTGTTTGCGTGGCCATTTGAGGCGAAGAGGACCTTGCGTCTCTTCCCGATTACATATCTATTGCTTTTCAGGGAGGTTTCCCAACGCGGGTCATCGCTTCCGAGAATGTATTTTTTCTAAATGTAATTCTAGTCTTTTCTGGACCATTATTGCATTGTTTTGAACTTATTGGACACTCTATGATCCAAAAGGTTGTCCTAAAATACTAATTTTACCCAAAGCATGAGATATTAAATGCTGATAGTGCCTCTTCGTTCAGCCTTTAACCAAAGTTCGACAAAATATTTACCGCTTAGCTTATTTCAGAAAATATGGAAGCATGTAAAGAATGTACAAGATTATTTGGGTAATTTGCTGTTTTATTATTTCGGAACAAATTTAGATGTGTTTTGCAAAATGTTAAGCGAAAAGTTAAACAATGAGAAATGTGAAATTATTGTTTTCAATAATACAAAATTAAGCTTAAATTATCAATGTCAAAGCTTGATTAAAATTATGCAGCAACGATAAGAACTTGAATGGCACTTAATACATCAAACTGAATAGTACTTACATTTATTTGTGTTGACATTTCTAGGCCATAGGCTGCTGCAAACTGCGAGATACTTCCGAGTGATTTAGCATCGAAAGCTTTTTATATCCCTTTTCTTAGCCCAAAAATTCTGTGTTATTGGTTTTGATCTTTAAAATTTCCAACCAATTTTGATTTAAAAAAAGGAATGTTTTATTTTGACTGCTGTCTTGTTTAGGTTCTTTTTTATCAGGAAGAACTTGTTTAAATTCACATTGCCAGGTTTCCATGTTTTCTGTCCCAAGGTCAAAGATTGTGTTTTCAGAACGAACTTGTACTCCTCATGCCTTTCGTCTTTTGGATGAATTGGTCACTCTTTGGCGGGGATGAGTGATTCTTGCTATGGATGAATATATATTGTCCTTTTCTTGTATTATAGGTGATAAGTAGAACAATAAATAAATATTATAAAAAGGTTCACAATTAAACTTTCTAAATTTTTGACGTAACGTTTCTCGCAAACCATACAACATTCAACATTTTGCATTATGCTTGAAGAGAACGAATATGTGAGAAAAGCAATATTAGAATGATAATGACGATCTGGGACCGTCTTACCTGTTCTCGGTGCACAGTTGATTTGGATAAGTCGATTAGGACAATGACGTGAAGGGTTCCTTAGCTTAGATAATAGACTTTGTCTTTATAATTAGAGTCAAAGGAGGGGGTTAGGGTTAGGGTTATGGACTATTTTGTCAATATTTCGGGGAAAGTCTAGGCATTTTTTGATGGGGTTTTATTTTTTTCTCTTTACTGCACGATCACGCTATGTTTTTCAAGTTCTGGAATACTGTATATCGGAACCGTGGATGTATGCTGCGTATTCTCCTTTCAAGTTATCGTTCTTCACTGCCATCTTAAATCGCTGATAAATGGAAACAGCAACTGATTGCACATGTTGAGTATTTATATCATTGACTTTTGTTTAAATTTAGAAACGAACATCGGCATTGAGAGTCCATGTCATAATAGTCGTTTGAGTGTGCATGATAACGTACAAATCAGCGTGAAATCTGTTTTCCTCCACGATTTATAAACCTGACTGGATTCATTCAGGAAATATGTTACTGGAAACTGCTATAACTACCTCAAAAACAGGACCACAGATAAAATGCAGAAAGAAGTAGGTTTATCATCAATGAATGTATGTGTTATAAAGAGTCATTGATTTAGAGCATTTCCTTTCACGTTTGTTATAAATACTTGTTAATAACAAATGTTATATTGTTTTAAAGTTATCAATTTCGCATTTAAAGTTATAAAATTTGGATCAAAAATCCAAGGATGAACACGATAGTCTTCAACTCCAGAACGTAGTCGTGTTTCGTTAAATATCTGTCTTATTCATATGTGCCTATTGAAAGTGTTCGATTGACTTAACAATAATATATAGTGGTCCTCTTGTGGTCTATTGTCAGTGTTCAGCTGTAAGACATAAGTAAATATTGATATTATTTTCAAACTCCGGGATGCATTAAGCACCAACGTGAGAGTAAGAGAGAAAAGTAGGATGGAAGCTAATACAAATGACTACACAAAGTGTAACCCAAAATATGATGATAACACCGAAAGATTACAATAATTTCGATAAGTCATGGGGATCTGCACAATAATTAATTACATTGGTACCAGCACATATAACACTTCTAGTAGACCCTTATAACAGCATAACCTGGAATTGCAGAAAAGGCAAGAAATAAAAGTTCTCGAGAAAATATAGATGCAATCAAGGGTAACAAATGAACTTATTGATGCAATGTTGAGAGGGTCTCAGCAAAAGTAATGGAAGATTATGATTCCCTTGAAAGAATTTTAATTAACAAACTGCTGTCTGAAGCGAGCATATGATTACTACTGAAGAAGTATGAGACCTGAAGCCTCGTGCAAATGACGTGAAAGTGTTTGAATTGCTCAATTGTTCCATTGCATCATCAGCTAGAACGTTTTCGAAGGTAAAGAACGTACTTCATTCATCATTGTTAACAATTGCAAACCAGTTGCAGACACTATGTTATGTCCGAAATTGTTATCTAGGTTGAAAGACCTGGAGCTGATGACAGTTACATTGTGTAAACACCTTTGGGACGTTTTACAATAACAACGAAACACTAACAAGAGGACATTGAATTCCATCAAGAAGACGATTATTTTGTAATGCATGTCATATTGCTGAATTGCAATACATCGATGACAGTGTGTGTGTGTGTGTGTGTGTGTGTGTGTGTGTGTGTGTGTTAATTCCACCCAGTTTCAATCAATTACAAATCTGATTCTGCATTGGTATATATGCAAAAATACGTTCTATTTAAATTTTGCAAACCCGCCATTGTTACATAATTGTTTTGTCATTGGTACAGTTGTCCTAAAGACTAATTTTTTTAATTGCCAAAATGTACTAAAATAACTGTTTTTAAAATGCAATATAATATTTTTGATTTTCAATAAAATCGATATTTCTTGAACTGTTTTTCCATTTTAAGAATATCATTTCTGGGAAAATGGAGATGTGTTTGATGTAATTTTGCAGACATGTTTGCAACTCACGTGTGAGGAAATGAATGTATCAAGGGGACATGTTTATTGAATTGACAGGGACGTGCATTTGATGTACTAATTTTAAGATATCGAGCAACATTTCCCAATTGCCTGAATTTTTTTTAATAATTTGCCTTTGTAAATTATTTGAAAACATTAAATATTCTTCACAAGGTAGGTAAAAATGAACATTTTGAGAAGCGCAGAATTTACTTCCCACTTTGTAGAAAATAAAGTTCAAGTGCATTTTCAATAAACTGCTGCTAATGAGAGAAATAACCGATCTGGTATCACGGTACCAATTCATTTTCCATATACCTCAATGCTAATGTTTTGTGAAATAAATATAATTTCTATCCCACCTCAGCATGCATGGCAAACACTGTCATAGAGAATAATGTTTGATTGTCAATTTTATAAGGACAGTACTAGGTACTCTGTTGCATTTAAGAGAGAAAACTCTGCAGGAACTAGACTGGGGCAAGAGTTATCTAGTAACAACATATATATTTTCAGCCATGTGTACCACATTTTAAAACAATCATAAAAATACAAAATACTATTTAGATATGGATTACCATAATCTCACATGTTGCCAAGATGCTCAAATTGTTTTTAAGCCTAACAGAAGGTGCAACTCTTACATAACGCACCAGTAACAGCTAGTGTTCTTGTTTATTTCTGAATACAATGTTCTCTACACCTTAAGCTCCGCCCACCTGAGCTTGTTCAATTGGTACTGTTAAACCTATAGCCAACCGTAATATTTTTCAGTAATTTGTGATATAGCTCGGGACTACACAGGTAACAAGTGTACTTTGTCTCGCTTTACAAAAACAATTATATTAGGTACCAAGCTCTGTCTTTTATTAATGTGTATGTAGTCGACCATGAACTATCTCAGCTGTAATTTTTTATATTTGTGCTTTAATAACAAACCACATATTGGGAATCAATTGAATTGTTTTAACTATGAGTAGTGTTTTATTCATATCAGCTTTTATTGTACTTCACATGGGTGATATGGGATAAATCAAATTCTATCATCTTATATAATAAGTAGGTCAAAGGCCAATGTATCGAATAGTGTATACCTCTCCTACGTCAAAAAGTACAATTCACCTAAACTAAAGGACTTTATATTTGTTTGGTACATGCGCCTAACATAAGAGACAGGTGGACATGACGCATTCTTATTATAAAGTATAAACTTTGAACACTTTACACTGTCTGCAGATACATGAGGTAACTAACCCCTAATCCTCGCACAAAGGTCTATCTACACATCCTCTTTGTACCACCAATTGAAAGCTTCCATCCTTTGTATTGTAAATAACATTGATGCAGTAAGCGAATCAGTCCCCAAATATAAAAGAATACAGCATCTAATTGGTTATGATGGATTGTTGGTGAAATTTGGGGAATAAAACACAGAAAAATGCCAAATTTAAACAATAAGTATAATAAGTCGAATGGAGTTGAAACAGGAGTAAATTGTGTATCTAAAAGGAATATGTAGCTTATGATAAAATAATTAAAGGAGACAAAAGCAACAATGAGAAAAATGAGAAGTGAAAGTTTGATGACTTTACCTTGGACAAATATATGGGGACAGGGGCCCATACGTCCAAAAACAGTCTGAAGGCAACTGTGCTTTAACATCCCTTACTGGCACCCAAATTTCATGTAAAGTGGCGTTCATTCCCATCTAATATAATAGGGTAAATAATTTTGATAATATATATACATATAATGTATATTTCTTCTACAAAAAAAATTAAGAATGGGCTTAGGTTAGGCAGAAACATACCTAAACCAAACAAAACATACTTTATCAGTTTTTAAACTTGTAAACTTTACTGTGAGAAATTATTGAATCGACTCTACTTACGTTTGCATCAAGATTGAGAGCTAATACAATACTTCACAAATCTCCTCTTTATCTGCGTAACCAATCACTGAAAATATCAGTTTATAGTTCTTGAATTGTTTTGTCTGGTGTAAGGGAGATAACTGAATGATATTCATAAGGTGTGGTATTTTTATTTCCTCCAATATATTATCCATGTAATGTAGATGAGTTCATATACGAGATATATTAACTTCAATGCAATTAAATTGTCGAATAATACATTATTGATAAAGTGAGAACTTAACATTCAGACTTCTATATGTACTTTAGACCACAAGAGTAATGAAATTTTGTTTATATGGGATAAGGTGCGTCTGCTTTATATCACATAGTTCATGTGCCTCCCCGTCTCCGAACCTTTTCTTTGGATACGCGCCTGTTAAGTTATTTTGAGAGCATATCGATATACTGTTTTACAAGGATGTTTTGTCTCAACATGGAAAACAAGATAACGTCTACAAGATTATTCAAAAACAAAAATAACAAAATGTAGAGGACATAAATTCGTGTGGGAAAAATTGAAATTATATAATACATCTTTTAGTGATTGAGAGCCTGAAGCAAATATTGTGTCACTTTTATTTTTTTACTCATATGTATAAATTGATATTATATAATATGGAACCACCTGTATGATACACGTGGACACACTTTGACAAGGGCCTCAAGTATCTATAGAAACAATACATGTCACAGTAGTTAGTTTGCTGAAAATAGTGGACGAAAAAGAAAGAATTTTATTTGAAATAAATCGTATAAACTTTAGTTTGGTAGTCTAATTTGTTAAGGTAGCGGAGACCAATTCATTCATGGACGCGTTAACAAAATGATCGTTATGCTGAATTCCAATGAATCACTTTACTTTGGTAAACTGATTGGCCGCATCTTTTCAGATCTATATATAAGTGCAGCAACCACTGTTGTGAAAATCTTCGACACGTAGAGATATTGTGATACACAGTGTTTGATAGTTAAGGATTGAGTTTCATATTTAAATTACTCCACAGTGTTTGTTGTCTTACACTGGTTTATGCATATTGAGTATAGCTCTAGTATTTCACTTTGAGAGAGAAATAGAGAATATAACCAATATATAATTTTTCCAATATTTCTCTGTACATATTTTTAGCTTAGCTCAGTTGTTTTAATATTCAATCGAAAATAATTATAATGAAATATTTAAATATTACTGAAACAAATATACATGTGTCCAGAATTTTGTCTGATCTGTATGATTTTATTTTTGCTCATCCTTACAGAGCTCGTATGAATTCGGCATAAAACATGTTTAATGTAAAACTTACCTTGAAGTAAACACGGAAGGGGAAATTTTAAAACCTTGACTATAAAGCAGGTGCATTTAAATGTTATTCAAATTTTACGGAAATAACAAAATAGTAACGAACACCGAGTTAACAGAAACGCACAATCTCGTTGGAGTTGACTAGTTTTAGTTTTCTTTCCGTTGCAGTGCTATTCAGTATTTATATGGCACCATGCCTATGTCTACTTTGCAAAGCTTATGTTTAAAGGGTTCTCTTATTAGCCAAAACTAACTGTAAATATTACTAGATCCAGTCTTCTGCAAGGTGTCTGCTGTAGAATCCAAGCAATGTGTCGTCGAAATTCGAAAAACGTAATGTTAGCCTAAATTGGAAACCTCTCAAACAAACCTTAGTCCTTTGTAGAAAATTAATCAGGAAAACGGTTGAATTAGTGCAAAAAAGTAATAACAGTATATTTAAATCTAGTTTAATCGTTGCGATTACTATCAAGAAATTAAGCAAATTAGTTAGTCGCAAAGGGAAAAAATGTTTGGAAGGAAGAAAATAAATTCCCGTTGTTATCACCTGAGAGAAATAGTCTTTCTACAAAAAAAAAGAATAAGCAAAGTGCATATCGTGAGCCTCTTTGTTTCATGCACAAACAAATCCTCTTTATACAGAAATACAGCTTTAAGTAGTTCCCACGTGCGACCATTAAATGTGTACTGCCAAACAATATCTGCTTTCTTGCGTATTGTTTGTGTTGTCACACTACAGAAATGATGAAATTGGATTGATAAATTTGAACGTGGTCACTGAATTGTTTTTTTATAACACAGAACTATGCGCATATCACAAATTTGATTTAGGTGCTACATATATATTATACCTCATATAGATTTGCAGCAGTCTGATTGGCTCCAAAGAATAAATAAACTGACTTCCATTGAAGTATTGTATATACAGGCAAACTTGAAACAGCATATGTATATTAACAGCATATAACATTCCAGAAATCGTTTTCTCCTTCACAAACCTATAATACAGCTGCTTTATCTCTAACAGTTTCCATGGTTTTGGGGTCCTTTCTAGATGTTTGTATCCACGATGTCTAACCTGCAATCCGTCCTCTGGGAAACATAACTGTAGTATATTATCTGCAACATGCATGCAGTTTTATAACTATCATGTGATGGGAGATCTGAAGTAAAACAATGATTTTCATGACTATCTTTTGTTAAATATATCTGAACCAAGTGCATTCATACCAATCTATTTTAGCTACCACTTGAACATTTTTCCAAAATCATTCTCGTTATCACCCCATAGTGGAACAATAGCAAAGACAGTTTGGTCATTTCCATTAAAGCATCAAATGTTTCGGTTTGTGTTTATATATTATAAAGATCAAAGAAAGAACTTCCATATAAATATATTTCCCTACAAAATTACTCACCACGAAAGCACATCAGAATGCTCTGTGCATTTATGTTTGTAGCCTGGAACGCTGTATTATTGCGGCATTTAATGTTGTTAACGATACATATTAAGACCATTCTTTTATTGCTGTAATTCAAAAAATTGTGAAGTTTCTCTGACTTTCCATCTATATATTCCTGTAAAAAAATTCTCTGTCAATCCTATGGCGAGAATGTGAATAAAACCGTTTATGGCGGCTGACCAAGATTAAGTTTTGTAGCAAGCATGTATTATAATAAACATAAATTTCAACGTATTGATAAGATGGAATGTCCACGCTTTGCTCTCGCTGAATAGTGTCACAAAACTAAAGGATCCATTGATAGATTTGAATACACTACTCTCAGGTAAGTTGTAAACCACGATAATGACAGAATAAACTAAAATTTAAAAAAATAAAACTTTGTCAGAGTTTGTCTGAATTTTAAGTGCAATGTGGACAAAGAAAATTAATTTATTATTTGTATTACTGGCATATTACGAAGTTTAAATTTTTAGAAAAATATGTTTTCATATCTATGTAAAATAAAAAAAAAACATAATTAACGTTTTGTCAGATTTGATCCATATTGGCTACTCTGGAATGCAATTCCAAAGTTCTACAGTATAAGAACATGTACGTTACGTCCTGTATATGGCCTATAATCATCAAACTGCACAAATACACTGAGAATATTTCGTAATCAAGATGTGTATACTATGATCAATATAATCGCATCTACTTTACAAACAAATAATGTTCATTGTTTTTCAATGTATAGTTACCACAAATGCTAACATCTTTTAGGTAATTGTGATCTCATAGATTTGCATCCTCCCTGGATACAGCTTTACATATTTACCTGTGTAAACAATCGATAGACGGCGCGTGTTCCAAATTATTCGGAAAATCCTGTGTATGTATGTATGTATGTATGTATGTATGCATGCATGCATGCATGCATGCATGCATGTATGTATGTATGTATGTATGTATGTATGTATGATTTTAACTGCCTGAATTACCTTAGGCAATAGGAAACTAGATTTGGCGATATACATGTCAGTCATACACTTGCCTTGTTCGTCATTAAGCGTGAAATCATGACAAAATATAACTAACTAAACAGTGGTTTTATTAACCCTGAGAAGATAATCTCTGTGTGTGTACGTGTGCTTGTATTGTGTGTGACTTTGAAGGGAAAATGAAGCTAATATCTGGCACACAAGCAAGTCAAGAGTTTCTGAATTGTATAGCTATGAGTATTAAGCAGAGGCATATTGTTTGTCAGATGGACTTTCAATTTACTTAAACATTGGTTATGGGATATTTCAATGTTGAAAGTTACAATGCAGATTAGTCAAAATTGGTTTAACTTTGGTCAGTCAAGAATCTTCATATAAGTTATACCTGCCAGTCAGAGCTGCGGTATGAAATTGAAAAGAAAAAGAAGAACAAAAGAAGGTGGTTTAAAGAGTTTTCTATTAACTGATATATTGCTTACATGGAATCTATTGAGCTTTACAATACTTATTGGTTAAAGAAACAACAACAACAAAAAGGACCCCCAAAATAACAACAATGACTAATCACTAATAATTTTACAATGGAATTTTTAAAAACATTACCCCTGATGTAAAAATACCAGTCACTTGAGCAGATATATATATATATATATATATATATATATATATATATATATATATATATATATATATATATATATATATATATATATATATATATATATATATTGCCATTGTATAGAGTGTTTGTGTTTATGTTGATCAAACTTTTTTATAGTTCATCACATCGAAGACCAAACATCACTGACTATTAACCAACGTGACCTAATACAGGAATATATTATTAGAAACACGTCCACTAATATTAAACCGTCATACAATTTGTAAAAGGAAATCTCTTTATGTTCATTGTAACAGGATCATTTTTATATCGCTTGACGTAAAGGTGAAAACGGATTAACAATTTTAGTACGAACCTTTTAAACTGAATCGGTGGATTCTTTTCGTGATACAAACAAATGCATTTTCCTAAATTCTGTGTGAGAACATTGTAAGAGCAAGGTATACTGACTGATGAATTCATAACGTGAAGATAACGAAATGATAATAAGCACATCTCGAGCGCGAAACGTATATTTTATATTATAAGGAAAGAAATATAGGATACCACCCGACTCCCTGTTACTTACATATTATTGTCCATTTTGTATATTTGTTCAGCTTTAAGACGACGGATAAATCATCCATCATTACACTGGCAAACCTTTCGGTGTACCTGTTAGTAGTATTTGTCTGTAGTACAAAGCAATTACTTTTTTGTGTTCATCCTTTATTTTGGGTCTGTTCAGATGTGTTAATGAAATAAACTTACAAGCTGTTAGTCTCTTTCTTGAGTATTATTCAGTACGTCCATTTTCCAATTATCACCATGTTAGCAGAATTATCCAGTTATTTCGCCATTGGCGATAACTGAAAATTGTATGTGTCATCAAGATCTTATTGTAGTCATAGCAATCTGTCATACGTTGTTTTAACGGAGTAATATAATTAAAAACAAATTCATAAAATCTGTCCTTTCATATATTGTTTTTATTACATTAATAAATGATGCTTTCAAATGGTATCCAACTCCTTGTCAGCAGCATATACCGTTTATTCGTTTCATAGTTGTATACTTGTCCACAACTCAATCACGTAATATGTTCCCTCAGTATTCAATCCTATTACGTCCCAGATGTATACAACTTGTTCATCTAACATTACATGTCTCATCTGGAACATTTTCTCTATAACGATGGCAAGTACACTTTTGCAGAGATTGATTGAAAACTTCAAATGCTAATCGTCTGACTTATTTTATAGTATGCATTTCAACAGGTAAACGATGTTTAGTAAAACACAAATTAATACAGAGTTCATATGTTTATCGTTTTTAATTGCTTCAGCTTGGGTCATATATATGGTTCTATGGTAAGTGTTAATATATCCCTGGATTATCTATTGCAATGCATCTGCTACTGCTAGTTCTGGGAATATATTTACATATTTTAGCCATTATCCTTCAGGCTGAATGCCAACAGTATCTGACTGTTTTTGAGAATCTATGTCATTTGCATGTACCCTTTTGCCTGGCTACCTTTCGATTTATCCTTTGCGTATCAGTGATGGATAATTTTGAGTTAACCATTCTCACAATTCCGTGCATTATCTTCTTTAACTGGTTTGACATCATGTATGATGAATACATAAATACTTTTCAGATTTTTTCAGATATTTAAAATATATTTTTTGGTGTCATTCTTTAGAAAAAAAAAACTAAATTAGGTTATATTAAATGAGATGTGTTGTGATAAAGTCTAGTTTGTCTAGAAATTATTTATATATTTTGCCTATAGCTGCATAGTAGTAATGATATTAAGTCAGTATGGTCTTGGCGGGGCTGGGGGTGGGTAAAATGTGAGATTGTTACTTCGTAATCCAGCATAGAGGGGAGTATAAATGTTTTATTTGTCCTCGTTTTCTCTCTCCAGCATCTAAAGACCAATGCTTTAATGATGATGTCGAATTAGTATTACTTTCAGATGCGTTTCTCTTTCTTATTTGTTTATCAAGATTTGATCGAGCAAAGGATGAGTTGTAGTAAACAAAGCTTTACGAACGGTAATTTCAACTTTTAAGCATGCACTAATTAGGGAAGGATACAGTTGAGATATATAGCAACATCAGTGCTGATTTAGTGCAAACGCAGTGAATGGTGAATATTTGTGTCAACCACAGAAAGACATAGGTTACTTAAAAATATTTCTCACTTTATCGTTACAAGGCAATCATTCTTCTTAAAGATACAAGTTTTGCACGATGCAAATATACATTTAATATTTTACTGGTCATAAATGTGCCCGGCAATGATAACGGTAGTAAATATTTAATTGCATTAAAACAGAAAACATATCGCGATGTTTATTTCAACCTAAAACATCTTGTGGAAAATACAATGCTAAGCAACACGTTTGTATGCCCATGTTTTTATCTCCCTCCATCATTCTTACATTCTGTCTCGTTCTCTCTATATATGAAGGAAATAAAGAGTGCTTGGCCCAATGTTATATACACTGGCCATTACGCATTAAAACGGAAGTGATTTGATTTAAATATAAAACTTCCTCCTGAGAAGTGTACTATTGGTTACTTGTTTATATTTTGTGGTTTCCTACTTCAAATTATGTAAGGTTATTGCCATGTCTTCAGGGAAGACTTTCAAATAGAGGGGTTTATTGCATATTTGTTATTTGAGATATGCCATTCATTTGGATTTTTAGAAAATGTACAATGAGCTATAAATTTAATTTGAAACTATTGAGAATTATTCAAAGTAGTTTCCAATAAAGCCATTTTAACACATCAGGACTGTTGGGGAACAAGCATATTCCTGGAACTGAAATTTATACTGAATATTTCATTATTCTGGACCACTGTCGAAGAGGGAGAGAGAGGGATCGATGGAATATATAAAGCAATACATGTTTTGTTATTAATGCGTTTTGATCATATACACCAAATGATGTTAAGCATGTTATACTTGAATAAAAAAGTAACCTGATGTAAACATGTTGCACTACATCTTTTATTATCTTCAAACTCCTGCTGTACAAGAAGATTGAAGATGGTACCAGACACCTGAATATAATTAGATGAATGTGTACAAAAAACCAAAAGAGTAATATCTGGTAGTGATGACATATTTATTTGTATTTATATTTTAGTTGATGTGTGACATTTTAAAACATTAAATAATGGACTTAATAAACAGTGCTCCTAACACTTGACGTATCATTCATTTTATTGTTCTAGCTAACAGAATCAGTACTCAGATAATTTGTCAACACATAAAGCAGTGTTACAAACAACTGTAAATACGTACACGAGTGTATCAAACAACTGTAAGTGCATACACGGGTGTAACAAATAACCGTCTTTAAGTGCAAAATACATGCTTGAATGCAAATATCAAAGTCTACCTAGTTAGAAAAATAACTCTGTATTGATGGCCACAATTTACCCACATACACTTTCTTTCAAACGCTTTTATAACAGCACAATACTAAATATTAAATAACCACATATGTCACAAACGTTATCGTCGCAAAGCAGTACTGACATGGTTACGGTATCCACCGGCATAATCATAACGAATGTTATCATTTAAATCAATATTAATAAAAATACAAAAATCTATATTTTACTCTTTTATTTGCACCTACTTACTGTTTACAATTAATAAAATTATTCTTCTGAGTAATTTTCTGTTCGTGATTAGAGTGACGAATTATCGATAGTTTTATTTCGCTGAAAACAATACGTGTATTCACATGCCTCAATAATTCCAGCACGTCTCTACAAGTATCATTAGAGCAATATGAAATCCAAAATACTAACAATAAACTGTTTCAGTCCGTACATTT
The DNA here is from genome assembly GCA_028554795.2 of Sinohyriopsis cumingii. Classification (NCBI taxonomy): domain Eukaryota; kingdom Metazoa; phylum Mollusca; class Bivalvia; order Unionida; family Unionidae; genus Sinohyriopsis; species Sinohyriopsis cumingii. The sequence goes on along the minus strand of CM068842.1, from coordinate 49,327,120 downwards.
ATGTACGAATGTATGTATTAATTAATATTCACGTGTGTTCCATCCATCTGTATTTTTTACGTGCCTATTTCAAAATATTTAAGAAATAAAAAGCCGGAAACATACTCGGAAGTACAGAAGGAAGTGGATGTTCAATTTCCTCAGGTATTAATCATAATAATGTCTTAAATAAATAAAAAATTAATATTTGCACATATGTTTCAAATATTATGTAAATAACAAAATAATAGATTAGAAAATGGTAAGGAAACAACTTTCACTTTGAAGTCCAATCGGCAAAAATCACTACATACATACACATACACATCTTTGTACCTTCACCTTGTGAACACATTCATTTGAATTGATCTATACTTTGTTTGCTGAAAGTGTGTGAATTAGGCGGTCTTTTACTTGCAATTACTGACCACACCAAATAATAGTTTCAGTCTCTTCAGTGGTCTCATCCGTGGACACTGGGGAATGTGTAAATTTGAATCACTCACGTGAAGTTTAATTTAGAAATCCATACAATAAACTTCAGTTCTTTGAAGCAAATTAGCAATCATAATACAAGAACTAATACAAGAAAACGTTCAGAAGAGTATACAGTATATTCTATATAAGTTACAACAACAACAAAGTGAGCACCGCAATAAGAGCTAGAGGAAAGATAAGTGTTAGGCAAAAAGAAAATCAATTGTGGTTGATACCTCTGAAAGTAAACATTTTCGGAGAAGAATTGAAATGAAAATTATCTAGTGTTGTGAGCATCGTTGTTTAATAAACATATACTTAACTAAATAAGTACCCGATTTCATAATTACGCACATATTTTGCTAGAATGCATTGCACATTAATGTTATTGCCAAGCGAAAGCGAGTTGATAGGAATAGGAAAATCTTCTTTTAAATAAAGTATATACTGTGCGGAGTAATATAGTATCTGAAACAACAACAGTTTTTAACATTCCTCGAAATATTACAACAGTCGTATTAATGACACTATAGGATATTGTTGATTTTTCCTCATAAAGTCAATTGTTATCGTCTCTTTCCAGATGCTGGTGTCCACCATGAGCAATAGGAATACAATCCATCCTCTTAAAAACACAACTGTTGCATATCACCAGCAGCATGCATAGTTTTAAAAGTTTTGGAAAACAGAAGGTCTCCAATAATGAAACAATTAACATATCAATCTAATATAAAGGATTTTTGGACCAAATTCATTCGCACTAACGCCTTTAAGTTATCGCTTGCAAATCAGTGAAAGACATTATAATTTTAACCCTTCAGTGAAAAAATTAAAAAACATTATCATAAATTCCAGTGACAACATCTTAACAATATTGAACTTAATTTAGAACCCAGATGGCAAAAATTATTTATGTAAAAATTAACTGTTTTTCAATCTTGTAATATTCATTAATAATTTTACTTCATTTTCAAACAAACTGCAAATGATCCCATTAGTTCATTTAGAGTCATGTAAAATATTTAAAATACACACTGTAACCGGTAATAATAAACTATCAGTTATTTTCTCTAAACTTTCTATTTATAATAACTCGAGGGGTGGCATTGAGGCTGCTTGTTAATATTCAAAGAATAATGATCATGTCAAGTACACACTCCTTCAATCAATCATTGTATATCTGTCTCTGTATGCATGCCTGTCTCTCTCTGTCCCTCTCTATCTGTTTGTCTTCTGTCCGTCCGTCCATCCGTCCGTCTGTCTGACTTTCTGTCTATGTCTGTCTGTCTGTCTGTCTGTCTGTCTGTCTGTCTCTCTCTCTCTCTCTCTCTCTCTCTCTCTCTATATATATATATATATATATATATATATATTTCATTAAATAAACGGTGATTGCTTCTCTTTTTAGTCAGGTGCCTTGGTACCAGTCTAATGTCTTTACTACACCGCAGCTGCCTTGTTGATATGTATTGAAGTTTGTTTTCGATTTTAGACATGAATGCAATTTTAAAGTAACGTTGAAGTGCCATATGATCGTTTTGCGACCATTGACCCTGTTTTTTATGTTACATCACACAGATTCATGTCATTGTGTAACTGTTGAAGTCGTGTCAAGGAGTAAGAGCTTATATCAAGACTCTGAAAGGTTATCTTGTTGATATTATTTTATCCGGCGATGATATTTTGTCTGCGACATCACCGATTTCAAGCAGCGGTAACTGAATATTTCCATTTATGGGCTGTACTTCGTCTTCGTCGATATCAGATTTTTTTTTACCAAATTTATACTGCTAATTATGGCTTGTCTAGCTGTTTGGTTAACAGCTGGTTTGTATCATTCGAGAGTATTACATACATTGTTTTGCAGGCATGAACCGTAGAGTTTTCGAATTTTCACAAGAATTTTCGTCGTAAGGTCTCCTTGTTTTCTTTTTACCTTTTATACGTTATTTAAACGTTTGAAAAGGAAATGGTATGTTGTGATAGTGGACATTCTATTTAAATACCATATCTGTGCATGGTTATATAGAAATTGGGAAAGGGATTGAAATGCAAAGCAAGCCCATATAAAATTACTATATAAAAATTAAAAAGTCCATAAAGTAGACAAAGAACTCTTTTCAGAATAATTTGTTTTATAAACGCTTTTTCAATGCCACGTTGGATTGAAAACCGATCAATCTACGACTCTGACCCTCTTCTGGTTTGGACTGCAGACAATATAAAGGAAAGAGGGAAGAGGAATGGTGCCCTATTTTTAAAACTAAATCTGAGAATATTACAGGGTTTAGATTTAAGACCATACTATATAAATGTTGAATGAAATTTTAAGATTTAAAATAACTTAAACCATGCCTTAAATAACGGCGTGGAGCACAAGGAGATAAAAAGGGGAAGTTAAATGATTATAAAGTTTAGATAATCAAAAATGTAATCAAAACGTCCACAACCGCTGGGATAAGCGACATCTATGTATTAAATTAGCTACAGAATGGGAAACACATCTATGGTAATGATCCATATAATACGTTCTTTATCTTTTACTTTTGAAAGCTTTTGATATACTTCATGTAAATAGCAGCCAAAAAATAGTGATATTATTACTACCACATGTTACTGTTTGGTACCTTTATTCTGAGATAGAATGAATGTCCAAATTGTTAAATACGGTTAGTTTCAAGGTGGATAACTCAGACATAGAAAGACATTCTAGTAATCTACATAATTTACCAACTGAAAAGCAATTGTTTCAAACAAAAGTGTACCACCTCCTCTGAATTTATTTATATTGCACTGGTTATGCCACTAGACGATATATATATATATATATATATATATATATATATATAGAGAGAGAGAGAGAGAGAGAGAGAGAGAGAGAGAGAGAGAGAGAGAGAGAGAGAGAGAGAGAGAGAGAGAGAGAGAGAGAGAAGACGATGACGATTTAAAAAATCTACTTGATCGTACAGGTAACTAACATAAAACATGGGACACTTTCATCGTTAGAGTAGTGCTTGGGTTTCTCAGCACCTATCAAATAACTAGCTTCATTCACGGAAGAGTGATATTCCCATGACCACCAGGGCAACAAACTGGATATGGATTTTCTTTGGTCTTTATTCTCTCACTGACTACCTACCTTTTTGACATCTTTTCTTTTTATCTATCTGTCTGTATGTGTTTCTGCATGAATGCGTATGTATGTATGTATGTATGTATGGCAAAAGAGAGGTATTTTCAAGGACTCATTGCCGAGTTAATTACTAAAAATGGATTTTGTGTCACTTGTCTTATATTTTATACAGTTTGAATAAATAGCGGATACAATAACCTTTATCTCTGTCAATTTGATTATTTTGCCTTACGGCTTTTGACTGAAATTACCGTTAGGCTATTGCTTCTAAATCATGTTCGTCCTGAGATTTGTTTTGTGCAAATACTCTTTGATAATGTCTTTGTTGTCTCTTGATTTATCTCGTCTTTCTTTTATCTGGCAGATACAAAAGTTAGCGTGCATACGTTCCTCCTACTCCATTCTTGTTTATAATTAATTGGTTCATCTATGGGCTACCCAATGAAATAAAACCGGAATTATTTTTATATAAGTATTTATTGTTGGCTAGTGTGTAGTCTTCTACAATTTGCGTGTTGTTCATGAACTGTCACGTTGGAAAATAACTAGTTTGACCATATTGGTAAACATTTGAAAATTTGTTTTTCTTTCAGTCTTGGACATCCTTATTATATGAATCTTGCCAGAACATCTCTGACTGAGAGATCCAGGTGACCTCCCTATCGTCTCTTCCTTCCTATCTCTCTTGTGTTCGTACATGCACACACAACACACATGTTTTCAATATATATCAACCAAAAAATCTTATACATTGTTATTTTGAATTCGTATTATGAAATATAACTGGTCATTATATCAATCACTAAACATAAGTATTTGCCAACATGCATCAGTGTGTACTCTCTCTGTCTATCAAGAGATTTTGAATCACACAAAATTAGTTAATTTCTTCTTCGAATAGCTAAATTGGTTGCAAAAACAAATATACAGATGACACCGTGGAAAGAGCTATAATAGAATGAGTGATAAAATTAAACATTATATTTTGAGAAAGATTATTACGGTTTAAATAATCCGGGTCTGCGGGTTTTGGCGCACATCGCCTTGCCCGTATGCACCAGTCCACATACCGTCTCGACAAAGTACATGTCCTAAAAAGCTATAGGCGGAACAAACGGTATACATATATATATATATATATATATATATATATATATATATATATATATATATATATATATATATATATATATATATTGTGTGGAGCTGACACACTTTATATCTGTAAAGTGAATTACCGGGTCTAAAGGCGGGCGTGCCTGCTACACGCGAATGGAAGTGATTGTCTTTCTGTTAAATACAAAGATAAACAAATACTATGCAATGATTAAAAAATTACAAGCGGTAATAAGTCTAGTATTTGACGGGAGCGTGTACTGGAAATCATTTAAAATTCCACACATTACAATCTACCTGGAGAGGATGAAAGATATTAGCAACGTGTAAACAAATGTGGAGATTTTCCTCTCTTGGATCTACAACTGAAACGTGAAACACATTTTACAGAGATTGTCCCTTCCCTACACCGGATTATTCTATGAGGATGTTCCTCTCATATAACTCCAATTTGTAAAGCAAAAATACACAGACACCATTATGTAGGTTTTTACCTTCCAGAATCATTTATCTTGTCTTGTTTGTTTTATGCCTTGTTTGTTTTATGTGTTCATGTTTTTGCTAGGCCTCTGTCTGATCAGTTCATAAACATATAGTTCGTTTAGATTGCACAGGTGAATTTGAGAAGATGGAGATGATTCAGTCCTGACTGGTATAACTCTGAAACGATCTCACATGAAAAATAGGATAGTAACCAAGGTAATTTCACAACAGTATCAAGACCCACTTAGAATGAAAGCTGAAACACAATTGGGAAATTAGGAAAAAGTACGTTGGAAATAGAAGCCATGGCTGAAACGTTTAATATAAAGAGACCGAAGGACAGAGAAAATAATATATATATATATATATATATATATATATATATATATATATATATATATATATATATATATATATATATATATATATATATATATAATTTTCTCTGTCCTGCAGTCTTTATATTATATTATATTATATTATATTATATTATATTATATTATATATATATATATATATATATATATATATATATATATATATATATATATATATATATATATATGATGTGTAAGTATCATATTACATAGTTATTTTTGTTCATGATCATAGGTTCTATTGTGGGAGAGTAAAACTATAAAACAACTGTTTTTAGTCTTGATAATCTACCTGTGTAAAGTTTGGGGTAGTTTTCCATTTACATGACTGAGTATTACGACATATGTTACGTGGTGATGCATGGTGAAATATGTCACGAGGGAATGAATTACGACATTGAGTCGTATTTGGGTCGTGGAGATGTATAAAGTGAGTAGTGAGCAATTTATTCCTATTCCTATATTTTATAATGTTTATATTTTAATCTCCGTCAGCAGAAGTACTTGATGTATTATTGATTAGATTTAATTTGAGAGGGATCAATTATTTTAATTATGTAAAGGAATTAGACAGTGTTCATATGCCATTTTGGGTTAAACACTATTTCTGGATTGTTATGAATTCATTCAAAATCGTCCTTAATAATGCATTGCAATACATCAATGACTGATGACACTTCAGCACATTCAAGTCTAGACCAGGAATTTATTCCGCGCACTATATTTGTATTATTTGTTGGCCATACCTCATAGCTACGTCTTATGCATATCTGAATTGTATAACTGACCAATGTCCAAAATCATGTTAATTTTCTACCTAACCCATGTGATTTGTTTTGTAATTAGCACAGTAGATATCTAATATTGCTCTACGATGATTATATATTAAATATTATTTCATTTTTAACAAAGGAACACATATTTACTAGTATCTGAGTGCAGGACATCAATATTTCATTCTGCAATTCCTGATCTTGTTGGCAACTAAGATTACTTTAGAAAAGAAACTGACCTATAATTTGACTCAGTTACTATGTACTAAATATTTATGTATTATTTTGTTTACTTCAAACTTATTCATTAGTACCTTAACATTTGAAGTGGATTACTGTTGTGTACAGGTTTTATTTTGGGTGAATTTATATATTTAAATTATTCTACTGGAATCACCAAGTGGTCATTAATACTTCCTGGATGAAATCAATAATTTGGAATCATAGTAAATTCATTCAAGTACCGTTTGATTATATCCTTGTGAAACATCAAAAAACCCTTGGCACAATTGCCTTTTCGAAACAACAGGCACATCAGCACATTCAAAAGAGCAGTTTCCACCATAAAATTTGCTTTTAAAATTGTTAAACGTTTATTCGATTCAATATATATATTATTAACACCACAACACATTATCCATATCGGGAATACGAATATAAAATGTTATTGTGAACCTTTCATGTTATAGATAGAATACCAAAGCACGTGACCATGTTGTGCTAATGAAGAACAAACTCTATAAACTATTATTGTTAGCAAAATGGCAGTAGAAAACATACAGTTTAATTTATAGATGTGACTTGTTTACTTGCGAAGGTGATAATGTAGCATAAACCTGACGCATGCAAAGATTAGCGCCTCAAGAAATACCGGTCATAAAGTTTAGACCTTTATTAATATATCTACATGTCCTGCAACTTGGACTTCAAGCCAAAACCAAAGACCAAGTTATGAACATTTGCGACCTCCTGTTTGCAGATGAATGTGCACTCAACTCCACCACGGAGGCAAGCATGCAACAGAGCATGGACCTTTTTTCCAAAGCGTGCACTAACGTCGGACTCACCATCTCTACCAGCAAGACCGAGGTTCTGCATCAGCCAGCGTCTGGAGAAGATTACCTGGAACCATCCATCACTGTTAGTGGCCCAAAGCTCAAAAATGTAGACAGGTTCACATATCTAGGCAGCACCCTCTCACAAGCAGTCTACATAGACGATAAGGTCAACACCAGGATTGCCAAAGCCAGCGTAACATTTGGCAGACTCCCCTAAAATGTCTGGGAAATAAGAAGCATCAAGCGTGCCACCAAACTCAAAGTCTACACAGCTGTTGTTCTCCCACCCTCCTCCATACTTGCGAGACCTGGACTATGTAAAGCCATCATGTTAAAAAATGAACCACTTTCATATGAGCTCCCTGAGAGAACTACTTAACATCAGATGGCAGGACAAGGTCGAACACAGAGGTTCTCACTCAGACCGACATGACATCCATCCATACCATGCTGTGCAAGGCACAACTCCGATGGGCTGGCCATGTTGTCCGCATGCCAGTAGAACTCCTACATAAGAAGGTCTTCTATGGAGAGCTGCAGCAAGGAAGAGATCCCACAGTAGTCAAAGAAAGAGGTACAAGGACATCCTCAAGGCCTCGCTGAAGAACTTAGGCATTGATCCTGACAGCTGGGAGAGTGTCGCTGCTAATCATTTGCTTTGCGTTGTCAAGTCAGCGCCGGTGCGACAGCATTTGAGCAGAAAATAATGATGTAGGCAGCTTAGAAACGTGATCCACACAACTCCAAGAACAGCAGTTCCTCAGTTCAGAGTCAGCAACCTTTATATCCATGTCCCCACTGCAACATACTCTTCTGGGCCCAGATCTGAATTATCAGCAAGCTCCAGACCCACCCCCACTGAATCGATGACATTGAATGGTCCTCATCGTTACTGATGGACGAACATCACATGTTCCGCAAGTTTTACTTCATTGATCAACTACGGCTTACTTGTTAACACTATATTAGTGGAATTATTGTAAATACGTGTAGAAAAATGTTTATCTTCAAACACTTATCTTTTTCTGAGAGTCAATGGTGGATGGTATACGTGGACGTCATGGACCCCTTGCTACGGCGAATTTTCTTGTGAGGTTGGGTTTAGAACAGATCTCGACTGTGTTCAAACCCCAATCATGCAAACGGTGGAAAAGTTTGCGATGGAAGCTCAATTGTGGCCAGAGAATGGTATGTATACACTTTTTCTTCGCTAAAATGTCTTTTCCTCAAGCAATTCAGTTTATACATGACAAGTTAATTCTATACATGACAAGTTAATTCTAATTTACGAACATTTTCAATATAGTTAAAAAGCTAGCTAGAGGTTTCCAGGGAAGGTGGAAAATATGTTCTCAGAACCAAAACGTACCTTCAGTTTAGAGCTGCTTTCCATCATCGCACTCAAAATGAACAAGTCTGAACTTAGGACCATAAAATCATAAAGTTTACTTTTTTCTCTACCACGCAACAAAGAAATCTGGGTGTTCTGCTAACCTTATTTTCCTAATCTCAGTCTATGGTGTCCATGCAGTTGGAACTACTTTTAAAATGAAGAAATCCGTGTTGTCTTCTTCTATTCCTGAACAAATTTTCAATAAAATTAAACAGCAGCAAAAACGAATATATAACAAAAAGGAAGTTCACTAATAAAACAACTTAAAGACTCTTCAACCTTCATAACACGCGATACCAAACATTTTGAGATGTACTGATATACACACCCACACGTACTTTATGAAGTTGGTTTTATGCTAGAAACTACACACATTTATGGGGAAATTTATCCTGGCTGTAACCCATTAATTTATATTTATTCGTTCGATTCAAACAGATAAGCTCTATAAAAAACAGAAGAAAAGCTAGCTTGCATTTTTTTTAGAAATGCATAATTCAGCTATCGTTTCACAACTGTTAATAAATAATACATTACAACAAAATTCCTTCTATTGCGATGTGGTGATGCGGGATAATATCATTTTCGATGACCATCATGCAAAGCAACATTCAATTTATCTTAACGAGTAAGAAATATGTTGTTTATGGTCGTTTAAGCACATTTGCGGGAACTTCAACATTTAGAGGATAGATATAAGTTCGATAAATTTTGATTGTAATAACCGCTAACTTTGGCACACTATTTAAAGACTCGGATGTATTATATTTCATTTCAGCAGACAAGTGTTGAATTTTAATGAAATAACATAATTGTTTTGTGCAATTAACCTTTCGAGAACCAGCATAATCTGACCTGTTTGCCGTGTTATAAATCAAAAAATTGAACTCAATCAACTTTTTATTTTATCTTTATACGTAATTCTTCTTTCTAATAAATTGAAGTAACATTCTTAACTGATACGCAGATGTCCATTATAATCAGAAAAAATAAGAACAACAATATGATCAAAGAATGACGGGCTGACTCAGTTTTGGGATTGCGTGAAGAAATGACAAATGCGTTAGGACTATATTGTCTGCAATTGTATCACGTTTAAAGCATACATGTAACGCTTATTGCAATTGATCTAATGTGTTTTGCTCTACAGTAAATTAATTTCCACAGTAGTGGTGTTAGTTGAGTACCGTTTGATGCAATAAGTGACAAATATAAGGTACAAAAACAAGTACTGACTTTCCATTCTAATCAAAATCTAAATATTTCTTACTGTTGAGTTAGAGGATATACATTTCTACGAGACAATAATGATTTTCTGTACTTCCAAATGTTGTAAGTGTTGAAATGTTTAGAAAATACTCAACTCGTCACAACATTCAAAAATGCAATAATAAATCATAATGGGTGTCATAAACTGATTTGTGTCTTGATGTATAATTGTCAGAAATATTTAAACTGATTGGTGTAGTGAAGCTGTTAGAAGAGATAGGATATAATGAAGGAATGCAAATTCCATTCACCTTTTATCAAAGCATCTAAACGTTCTTTGCCAAATGATTTGAAAGAAAATACCGATAAGAAGAAAAAAATGTTGGTCCACGCTTAAGATTGTTATGTCTTTGCTGGTAGAATCCTTGCTCAATGGACTGGTTGGAGGGCTTGGATGACTTGTTGGAAATGTTTTAGCCAGCGCTCCGATGTAAGGAGGAATAAGAAGATTAAAATGACTTCTTTTCTGGAAAGACATCATACGTGTAACTTGTTGGGTGCCTGCTACAATTTGTTATATACTGAACTGCACTATCGAATTGTTTCCTGTCAGCGGACTAGCGTGTTGCCGTCATCCTCCCGCCTATAAATTGGATGACATGAACTGCGAAATGTTGAAATATCTCTCGACGTACCCGAGTTACGAGGAATGTCTCCCAAATAAGACGACGTGAGTAGTAATAAGGGGCAAAGTAGGATTACGTAGACCTCTAGTGTAAAATATGGGGGGAGGGTGTACGGTGTGGTCAAAATGGAAAATTATTGTGACTGTATAGTGTCAAATGAAAATTGATCGGGACCGTATAAGGTAAATAGAACAGGGTGGGACTGTCTATAGTCAAAAGAAAAATGTATAGGGCCTATATAGAGTCAAGGGATGTATTGGGACTAACACAATATAGACATAAATAGACATAGACAAACAAATAAATACACAATCAAATACTTATACAATAGAAAGAGAATAACGTCTTTTGACAGAAGAGTAGAACTATGTTCGAGGCAATAGAGTGTTCCTGAAGTGGTGTGCACTTCTTCAAAAGCACTGAAGCGATTACTCTGGCACAGGTCTTTCTATACTGGAATACGTCTGCACTGACTGTCGGTACGTCGTACCATTTTCATGGTGGTCATCACTCGATGTTGAGGGGTTTGCATCATGACAGATATTGCTTGGATAAATCCAGTAAACTCTGTAATACTTCCGGTCTCTCTTGACTTAGATCTTGGGATAGAGCACATTTTAACAGCTGCCGCTGTGATTAAAAAAGAAACGGTTATCGCCGGAGGAGAAACTCCTATAGAAACGGGTTACGAGATTATCAAAAATTGGAAAAGGAGCCTGTCAAATCGAGCAACGCGAAGAGAAAGAATCTGCTGGAGACACGGTAACGGAGGGTCGTGGTTGGGATTAGTAAGGTTGTGTCCGGGAAACACTGGCTCTCTTATGGGTAGTAAATGTTTTCTTGGCACTTTTCTTTTGCGAGGCACTTTTATTTTTTGGGGACGTGACTTAGTTGTGCCATTATTTATCTTCTAACGTCTTTCGGGAGAGGATTTTTTCTTGGGGTCGACTGCTGCTGAGCGATTAGGATCCCATTTTAAAACGGAGCAAATCCACGTGAAATGCTCCTTCCAGGTTTCAAAACGATTTTCGTTTTTGTTCTGGGATCCGCCAGTTGCAACAAGGCCACTTCATCTTTGTAGAAAAAGCGTTTGGTTTGATGAGGAATTTAAATAATGTGAACATAAACTAATGTAAGACTTCTTTGAGACCGGCTTCTAACAGACTAGCTATCACTTGGCGATTTTGTTGCGACTGTTGCCGTACAAGGCACTATTCAGTTTGGCTGGAATGTGAGATTCAAAGGAAGCCATGTTGTGATGCAAGAAGTGTCTGAGGTTTTTATAGTCTTTTATATAAATGACTAGCCCTCCGTCTTGGTAGAAATCGTGAAACAGATGGGTACGAATCGCAAATAATAGAGTATGTTGGGTATTAAATTGACGAGTAAATAGGCGTGAGGTGTTTGAGTGGCATCGTCGTGCGCATTAGGCAGCCAAGGAGATTCTAACTCTTTGGCTAACACTTGCACTTGAGATTTTAGTCTGGGACTTTTAAACAAGACCACGTAATCAACATTGAGACTGATGTACCATCTTTGTGCCTAAACCAAAGTTTAATTTCATCTTTGTCTTCTCCTAACATATCGTCGAAGAAGACTAGATACTTTTGAATTCTGTCAGACAAGATTTTATCGTCTTTGCAAGGAATGTCTTTCACAATGACGATGGATTTTACTTGACATTCTCGAAGCAGACTGTAATCAAATTGCCACTCTTTGCAACACCACATGATGCGCTGAGGTTGACGTTTGATTAAATGCCGTTAGTGCTCGATGAAATGTTTGACATATTCGGTTTTGTCCGAACTACTCGATCCAACAATCAACATTTTAAAATAGTGGAGAAGATACAGTGCCTCCCAACCTGCATGATTTAACTTTTCATCAATCACTTTGAGAGCAAAGGAAGAGGAATTAGACACTTCGTACAATAGTCGGCGAGCGTGTGCTGTCATGTAGTCAGCATTGATGACATTTCCAAATTCTTCGGCCTGTACAAAATCCAGTTCTTCATAGTAACTGACCAGGATCAGATTTCAGTGAACGACGTCCAGGTCCTTTCTATTTATCCTTTTTTATGACTTATATCGTAGAAGCTTCAGGGCTCAGTCACGTACTCCGTCATGGGTAAACAAGGTGTCTTTGTGTCATTGTTCCCCACAAGCAGTTCAACACGGCCTGTCTCAGTCAAGTTCTCCGTCATGGGTAAACAAGGTCTTTTTGTGGCATTGTTCCCCACAAGCAGTTCAACACGACTTTGGTAAACGAACATCTTCAGTCGTTGGTCTAAAGTGATGCCTTCCTTGGAACATTACTCCTCGCTGAGTTTGACTTGACCTTCGGGAATGGTACCAGGAAGGACAGCGATTCCAGTTCCATAGCTTGAAACAGTTACACGCTATCCACGCTCCCGCCTGGATGTGGTGACAAGATTGGTCTTGGTTACAAGTTTAGGCACAGGTTTAGCACAAAGGAAACATATGTTGTCCATGTCAATGGTAGGGGAGAATGGGGTGGTACAAGTCGGTGGGAGGCAAAAGTTTGAATTTGATCAAGCCTTCGTATTGACGATTATTTTTCATGTCGATGTGTTCAGTCAAGAATTGTGGGTGTCCTGCTGTAAAGTGAAAATGTTTCACACCCAAAGATACAGCGAACACACGTTAAGATATTAAACCTCTCCTTTCTCCTCGTGCACGTGGTACAGCAAGCATGTGGCATTCGTTCGTCCTCCAAACAATTTGTCCCGTGGGTCCTAGAGGGTTCACCAGGTTGTAACTTCCCACAATGCGTTTAAAATCGAGATCGCTTTTCTAACGGCGGTCGTACTCGTTGACATTTCATTAACTCGTTATTTTCATTGCTTTAACTTGGAACATCGTTGACAACTTTCCTCGCATATTTTACCATGGTACGCTATGAGAATGGATTTTTCATACCACGTTGAGGGTAAAAAGTGGACATTCGTGAAATAAGCATCTCTGAAACTCTTGCTCGATCTTGGTTGTTTTTAAAAGTCACAACCATCTACCGAATCTGTTCCAAATGTCCTTCCGTTCATGGCATATTGGATCATTTTGTCTTCCTTTTCACACAAGTATTGAAGCCAGCGCATTGCTTTGACCGAGTATCGATGCTCGATCAACTCAGAAGTTTGAGGACGCATGACAGCTAGTGTGTTCTCAGGCATGAATCGGTTGCAGTACTCTAAGGAGTACGCATTGGTTATGGTACAGTTTGGATTGAAAGGATCTATTCTTCATTGTTCCCTGAATAGTTCACAAAATGTTCCGCATTATCGCCTTAAAATATCCTCGTCGAATCGAATATATTTTAACACTTCTTCCTGAAAATTGAAGAGGGTTGGAAGCGTGAGAGCGGTACCAAGCGTAGAAAGTTTCTTGCTGTTCGGTGAGCATCTTGTCTGGGTTGTAATAATGGGCGTCTAGCAATTGGATTGGGTAGAAATGCGTCAGAGTGGCTTCGGTATTGAAAAAGTGCGCACAATATTCTGTGGCCCTTTTATCATATATATATATATATATATATATATATATATATATATATATATATATATATATATATATATATATATATATATATATATATATATATATAGTGAGTCTGTTTCGATATCTAGCTCAAATTAAGTTCTGCTTCCCAGAGGGATACATATATTTTATCGTTAAGTTTAATTATTTCTTTAAAAATTTATTTTCCTACAGAAAGCAATCGCGCTTGTTCATTGTTTTGTGTTTTTATGCAGCAATCGTAAAATCGTTTTAGTATGTATTGTCTTCGTTTATAGCCGTATATGCACAAATTCATTATTTAAGCTATTAGTCTTGCAAAACAGGTAGTATTCTCGCTGAAAACGAATGTGCAAGATTTATCTTTTGCCTTTACTGTTTAGACAATTTAAACTTTTCTTATGTCTACAGTTATTACAGATTTAAGTTTTATTAGTAATAATTCGTCAATGGGAAATAATTTTCATAATTACTATTACTGTTTGATATCATAGTTTGTAAGCTTTGCACGCCTTGGAATGTTACTGTGGATAATTAAAGCAGAACCTTTATGTTACTTATTCGAAATGCATAAATTATCTTCAATCATGTATAGTTCACTTACATCATAAATTGTAAAGAAACATAGTGTTTGAGGTAGTTTACAATTTACTGTAAATAAGAAAGGACAATTCGTCCTTTAGAGCTCATTTTGCCACGAAAATCACAAAGTTTTATATTTCTACAGGTCATTCATTCATATAACCATACGACATGTTATCAGTCTATCTCTTTCTTCCTGCTCGACTGTAACAGTCGTATTGAAAACAAAATCTCTAAATAATGCCACCACTAGTTTCATAAACATTAATATTTTAAACATGCATTTTTGAAATTTTCTTGATGCAAGTTTCAAACTACGAAAGAACGCTGTGTCAGTCCTATTTCAGATTGTGTTTACACACGGCTATCAGTAATTTTTTCATGGGCCACTACTTTTGAATGTGTGCTCTTTTTATAAACTATATCATAGTGGAAAGCCTGCATAAATTAAACCTTCATGTTGTATGCTTACTGTTAATTAATCAGGAAATTGCATTGTTGTTTAAGGATGAAAAGGTCATAATTGAACGCAAAAAGAAAAAATTTCGACTAGTATTACGATGAATTCGTTCACGCATGGCGTCAACCATTGGTTATTTAATGGGCGTTATACTAATGGCAGAGCAAACAAAAACTCATCTTTGTTATGTGATGCCTTATATATTTACAGCCACACATGTCGAACATACGTATTGATCAGAAAATATAATTACATTTTGGGCATTAGACTAATGCAGAGCAGTATAAAACAAGTCCGTCTTTTCATACCTTGTACTGTCAGACGTATAGAACGTATTCCTTCAGTAGAAACTATATGCATATTTTCTACTTTGTAGTCGAAAAGAAGAAAAGGAAGGGAAATTAGATAATGGCAACTACTATTGTTACTACATCGAGACCAGAGAAACTGAAGAGGTTCAAATTCTAAACTAGTTGCAATTTAACAAAGGTTGGATTTATATTGCATTTTTGTATGACAACATTTTCAATGAATGTGCTGTATTTATTGATTATATATATATATATATATATATATATATATATATATATATATATATATATATATATATATATATATATATATATATATATATATATATAAATATATACGGTTTTTAATTCGTTATAGATCGATTCCACCCGCAAACAGGATCTTTGGGTTCTACTGATGACTCCTAATAAGCTGCATAGATCAAAATCTGCTGCGGCATTATGGGACAGCACAATTGGGTCTATGGATGTAAAACTATTATACACGGTAGTTATTGGATCTCTTCAAAATCGTGTTGACGGGTGTACGGCGTATATTATAAGATGATTTTTAAATCATATTTCCAGGATTAGGAATTATAGCAGATCTCAAAATAATGTGTATATACATTTAAAGTCTTTATGTCATAGTGCATGCATTTTTTGTAAAAGAACCATTGCATTAACCACAATGTGTGTACAATAATAATGTAAGTAATATATTCATTTGTCCAAGACAAAGAGATGAAATATAAAAGATGAAATATTGTATACAATTAGATTTTATTTTAAATACAGAGAAATTTTCAATATATTAATTTCAACAGTCATGGTCAGTTTAGTAAATGTGACTTCGTTCATAAGGTGGTTAATTATCTGATTTGCAAGAGTTATTTCTGTAAAACTTAAAAGGTCAATTTGCAGGAGGTCTAGAACGAAATTCGACGAAAAATGTCACGTGCGGTCACGTTTGCCTTCTCATAGTCTGAATGAGACAATTACCTCTAAAAGGGTTACTTCTTCTAGATCCCTGAACAACAACTTATTATCAAATTCTCGCTCTACTGAAGAAGATTACTATTTGGGATGACCATATTTATCTCTGCTTGTAAGTATTGTTTTACTTTTCTATATGTGCTGTGTTTAGCCTATCCCAAAACAATGAATTATATTCTGCATTGAGCATATACATCTATATTGATAAACCTATGTATAGATGTACGGAACAATGGCTTAATATTATACCACAAGGGAGTAAGTAAGGTGTGTTTAAATATATATGTTAACTTTAAGTAAATAACACACTACTAAAGAAAATGTAGTGGATCACAAAAGAAAAATCGCAATCATTTGGCAGTATAGCCAATAACTGATTACGCTCTACGTTACAACATTTCCTGTGGTTAAATTCCTCTGTCAAATTCCTAACTAATATGCATTTCAAAGGCTTTCTTATTAGGTCCGTTGTTAGGTATTTGTTGCTTGTAAATATTCAACTGATCTAATTGTGGATTATGGAGTCTCTCTAAATTCATCATGCTTACATACATGTCTTCATCGCGCGAAGTTCATTTGTTGGTACTAGTAAGTTTAAAATGATAAAACATATGGCTCGTTTAATTTAATGATGTTTTCAAGTAAGGAGGACGAATCAGTGAAGGATACGGGTAATTTTTCCTCTCATTTCAGAAGAGGTAGTGAAATATACAAATTTGCCATAGGGGTAATTCATCGTAAATACACAAAGATACACACACACACATATGTTAGCTAACTGATGTTAACATTTCATCCTCAACATTAAATTTAGTAGTTGTGGACTGTTTATATAAAGATATGTGTTTCATAAAGTGAAGTACATAGTTGAGATATTCTTTGAGAACTATTGCTACATGTCTCATTGTCGCGCAAAAATAATGTATGGTTATATCTGCCTGAAGTGTTCCTCTGTTAATCAGCAGCCCTTTTTAATCTAATACTTTTTCCAGATCCATCATATCAAATTAAAATGAAATCGCATATTAATCAAGGCGCCATCTATATAACAATAGTGCTATTTACTGATTAGAGAAATATATGATGTCTGCTAGTCAACCCTTTAAACTATCAGCAGATTATTAAGATTCGATTAGGCGCCATTCCCCAAATATATAAATAATAATAATTCTTTGTTCAGCAATTTAAGCCGTCGGTTCATATTATAAAGAAACACGAAGAGTTTATATAATGTATGCCGTTGTGTATAGTAATTAAAAGTGATGATAAACTTGGGGAGACATACATAATTACCTATAAATAATCCGAGAATAAAATTACAAAGATGAGATGTTACTTCCACTAAGAGTATCATTCACCATAAGCATGAGTTGTCAAGATTGTGTATGACGAAAAGCCGAACTGATATGGTAAGAAAGATTTCTTATGATATTTGTATTACTATGACACATGAGGGATACAAATTTTCTACATAACTGATGGAGATAATAAACTTCATTGAATATTTCTCTCTTAAATAGTCATACGCTGGACAAACAACAAAAAATAAAATAGAATTCATCTTCTACCAGACGAACATTACAGTTTGGGCATAATTCCCGGTTACTATGATTTCTTCCGATCTTACTATAACTACCCCTCTCTATATTCAGCATTTGCGCTTAGCACCTACATTTAGCTGGGAACTTACCAAACAAGTGTGATAAACCACATGATAGGGTTTTAGGTTTTATACATGTTATAATACACACATTTATGTGAAATGATGACATAAATTCGCCAGTTTTGGAATGCCGCATCCGTAATTCTTTGCGGAAAATAGTGAGAATAAAGGTTTTTCCTCTCCATCGTCTTTTAGCAAGTCATACCCACCGTCAGAGCAAATAAAATGTATGTAACTTTGATGACATGTGTCACGTTTGATTTAATCCAATCTTTTCAACATTGAAAGTCATAGGTAGCGAGTTAACGGCATTCTTACAACGTATAGCCAGTATTTAATAAATCGCAAAATATACTAGGTACAAGGTCAGCAATCCTCAAGACAAATCACATTACTGTAGCTGTACGAACGCCTAAATACTGCTTGCAAAAGTTGTATTTCACATTTTCAAAATCTCTTCTAAATTCATATCTCGAACTTTCTGAGTCATCTCAAGCAATTGCTATCACCAGAAAATCAATACTTGTAAACGGATACTCATCATTGTAAGAGCCAATCGTTTTCGAAAATACATAATTCGTGAAGCTGCTTTCTTTGTTTGAACAGCTTTGCTTTTGTCCAGACGAACATGGGATGAAAAGTATACCCATGCTTGTAGTACGGAACACACTCAACACTTCTTTCTTTGAAAAACCAAACATCCTCTTGCTTGAGAGATCCTCCATTTCTGAAAAAAATTAGTTTTAGTTTTATTGAGATTGACCATCTTACCAGTTTAATCGTATAAATATTCAATAATATTTATTCGGTCATAAGGAAGCTTTGCTGTCATTAACATCGTCTGAGAGATACGCATCGGTCGTATTCGAGCTTCAGCTACGTAATTAATAAAAAGGGAAACCACGATGGGGCTCAGAACACAACCTTGCCTTCTATACATCTTTTTTAACATATTTACTATCTTAAATACATACCTTTACGTATTAATGACGACCATTATTTAGCATGCTGTACTTTATTAAAAGCTTTGTAAAGTTGACAAAAGGCAACACAATCTACCTTTCTATATATATATATATATATATATATATATATATATATATATAAAGCTAAAGTCTAAGTACAAATATCTTGATAATAACACTGAAGCTTTCTTTTTGAGACTCGTTATCCATCTTATTGCAGTTCTGGTCTAATAAATAAATGGAAACTCTCAAGATGAAATGACAAAGGTTTAATCTTGTTTGATAAAGTTTTCTGAAGTCTGGCAAAATCAACTTAATTGGACGGTATGAATTTCAGCAGCCATATAAAAATATGCATTATTGACCTTGAAAAGGTCCAAGTTTGCTTGAGTATATTAATTTTTGTTGTCTAGTCTTAGATAGAAAAGTTTGTTTGTATGCTCTTTATCGTTGCATAGCAAAGAGAGGTTTGTATTTAAAAACAGCGTCATATATTTAAATCGATTTTAAATTATATCATATATAATTTAAACTATCTACAAGCAAAGACGAAAAAGATTATTGCAAAAAGATCATTATTAGACGTGCAAAGGACTTACGGGGTGCCTAAGATTCGAATAATTAGGCTTTATGGTTATTCATACTGTATGTAATGTTGTTCAAAACAAACCATCTCTTTCAATGCCTTTGTCAACTGTTCAAGATATTCTTAATTGTTATTTTGAAAAAATAGTTTAAGATTAGACTAAGACAAGAATATGACGGTAAGCGTTAGAAATTTATCTCATATTCCAAAGTTACAGCTGTTTATGGCGTAGGTGGTGGCGGTATATTTTATTTTCGAGTGACACGGTGAACGGGTAGCGTTGTTGAGTAGAACAACAACTTGATACAAGTCATCCAGTAGCTGTATCTGTCTGTTAAACACAGTCATACTGACAAACATGGTAGATTTGCCGTGATATTTTAAGCAATCTGTAATAATTCTACAAAAATGCAGAATAATCCAAAGAACATGTTTAAAAGCAATGTATTTATTAATTGGAACAGTACAAAGAAACTGAAACACGATATGACAATCATTTATATTTATACTAATAGTTGTAGGTGTAGTTTGAAAATGGATTTTGTATATTCAATCCCTTATTTACCTTTTAGTAACACAGTTTATAAAAATGCAAACAACATACCAAAATTATGCTATATTAATGAAATTACATAATCAGCTAAACCTGTTACAATCGGTAATGCAGTCTTAAGGAACCATTCTATTACACAACCAAGTATAGCAAGCTATGCTGCTAGTTCAATCTTTTCATCTTTTGTCTGACGGTGCTTCAGTTCTAACACGAATTCCTATAAACCGTTTAGTCATATCCGTATTACTGTTATTACTGAAGATAACGATCCTGTTATCCTTTCACCTAATATTAACTTTTCTGGAAGTATTGCAAAAATAAGTTCAATGCTGTCTCTAAACGTCGAATGAGGTGTGCTCTTTAACGTTCAACACTTTCCAACTGATCTGGCAATTTAACTTTCTATTTGTATGTCTTATATATATATATATATATATATATATATATATATATATATATATATATATATATATATATATATATCAGTCTCATGCATCTTTTGATTCATTATTTCGAAATATAATTTAATCGATTGTAGATTTATTTCCATCAATTGTATATCAACTTATATATAAAATTGCATTGTAGTGATTGTTTGGATGCTTATTATGGATTTTGTATTTCCTAAGTTAGTTTAATATTATTGTACTTTTTAAATTTTGTTGTAAAAGTGTATCTAGAAGTTTACAGTTTGACTCTTTCTTTCTTCCGTTGGTTTAAAGCGGCTGCCATTTTTTTCGTAGCTATAGACTTAGGTCCTAGCAATATACATTTATATTTATTATCCACCCAATTCACGGTGATAGAATATTTTTCCATCAAGTTTGAATGATGCTTAACTATTTTATATGGGTATCAGTAACATCGGCCTCCGTGGACACAACGTTCAGTGATGCCGAAGGAAATCGCCAAGTTCTGGGAGTTGTTAATCAAAATAGATGAAATTTTGAGGTAGATTACAGATAATTACAAACAATGCTCATGCAAGGAGAATTATTGCGGACGGTTAAAACCGACTGCATGATTATGATTTGAACTAACACACAGTTACGGTAATAACAGAACAAATTGGATGAAGTGGCGCAAGCAAAAGAGACATCTCACAGCTCAGATATACATGAAATTTAAAAAAAAAATATTTTCCGATGAAACCCAGACCATCATCTCTGGTGAAAACTGGTATTGTAGAGAACCGGCGAAGAACTAGATAAGTTCCATTTCTAGATTTTTAATTACTCTGTTTTAATATTGTATATTAAATATTTATGTCGTCGACGTTTTCATCTGTGAGTTGCGCTATCTGCAGCAAGTCACTATTCATCAAAACATACCTAAAAATAAGGTAGGGTATATGTTTATGTAGAATGATTGATTCAAACCTCAAGTTAAAAAGAAAATATTAAGCAAATCACAAGAAAACTGACGTTATATAGCAACCGAAAAATATATAATCATACATACAAATATGTTTTGACTTTCTTACTCTTACGATAATATTTAATATTATATTTGTAACCAGACCTTCATCGTCTCTGCAAAGTTTGTGCTTCCTGGTGTGGCTGGGTGTAAAGTATTTAAAGTTACTGACGTTAACTTTGAGTAAATTTGATCTTTACTATGGTTTCAGTTAGAAAACGCAAACAATATAACACATCATCCTTATATTGCAAGCTCTGTCTATGACAAGAAGTTGATTCTTTCTTGTGAAAAGAGAGGTTCCTATTTACTATCAATAAAATAGAGTACAAAGCAGCGAGGCAAATATTATCTGAATCAATTTCAGCGGAAAACGTTCCATAAAATGAAACATCCATTATAAAAATGCTGACATTATTTATTTTTATTTAACTGTTGTAGAACTCTGCAGTTTCAACGTTTTACTCGTAATAATATGTGGTACATTAAACATGAACCTGTTTATTGTGAAAAATGCCTATTACAGATGCAAAATGCATTTTAATAATTATTAAGAAATAGTAAATCTGCAGTTATTAAAACATTTGTATTAAAATCGTGTTTCAAAGACATTTGAACTTTTTCAAACCAACTCCTTTCCTCCGAGTGCATGCATCCTGTTGGTTTCATAGTTTTTTTTTCAATACAACAGTTGCTGTCTGGTTTCTCCTAGCTCATTTAAGACCTCTTGCAGAGTACTACCAAAGAACATATTAGGATGACCATTAAGAAGTGTTAATACATGAGTTGGGGAAACGTGTGAAATATTAGTTTGTAACAAAAACAAGAGGCAATCAAATCATGAGCAATCTATCTTTCTACAAAGTTATTCACTATAAAAAAAATTGAAAATGTCATTACGATGTCTGTGAGAATCCAACTGCAATTTAATGCAACTGTTGTATTCAACGTAACCTTTAACATAGCTGGCAAAATGTTTTTGTTTTATGAATCATATAGCTCTCAGGTCTGCAACATGCAATCATAAATTCACAGAAAAAAGGAAGACACACTTGGAATACTCAGCGATATATAAAATAGAAACCTGCACCGTTGACAATGATACGAACCAACTGACTTATTTTACCATCTGCTTTTAGCCCACCGACTACACAAAGAAACGGTAGAGTTTGCTAACGTTGATTTATAATATTTACAGAATTCTCTAGATCACAAAGATTCTGTGTTAAAAAGGACGTTAAAAGCAACGTGGAATACTTTAAAAAATGTATGTATGTATGTATGTATGCATATGTGTGTGTATGTATGTATGTACAGTAAGTTATGTACACAATCATACATACAAATAAATAAATAAATATAAATATGTGTGTATTGTTAAATCATGCAAACTCATAAAAATGTATGAATATGTTGGATAGTAATAAACAGCTTGGCCAAAATAAAGATCCACGCATATAAAAACACTTAGAACCAGAACTTTGCAAATGAACTTCAATGATTTGGATTCTTAAGAAAATATACTTCTTTGATGTTGCTTGTTAATATTCAACTAATTAAGTTGGGTTGTCCCACTTTGTATGTCTATCTGTCTTTATATATGTATGTCTGTCTCTTGCATATATCATTGACACATCTGAATATGCTGGTTAGCAATAAACATCTTGGCCAAAGTTAAGATTAACTTATATAAACACTTTAGCACTAGTACTATGCCACTAAACTGTTTGCAGTGTGTATGAAGGATATTTCCAGTCTTATAATGATAACGTTGCAGTTTCTACTTTTATAGCCTGTTTCCGCCATTACTTTATTTTTTATTAAAAGGGTTAGCGTTACAGATTCAATGAAATTTATTGTCGTGCTGGCTCGTTTCTTATTATTCCTCTATCTAGATGTTTCTTCTAATGAGTTGGCTTGCTGTACAAATATGCATCTTGAAGTTGTCATTTAATATTCAACTTTCTAGACTTGGTTGTCCCTCTTTGCATGTCTATCTGTATGTGGGGTTGTGTATATTTCTTTATATATATATATATATATATATATATATATATATATATATATATATATATATATATATATATATATATATATATGCTGGCATATGAAAGATGTATCATGGATAGATCTATTTTATGTGAAATGGCTTCAAGGGATACAAACGAATGCTAATTTTATTGCAATACAGTTTATTTTTTCTCTCAATTCTTCCGCATACGCAATGTTTCTAAAATAAAACATACATTTATTCGTCACGAGATCAAGAAGGCGGGACTACGCTGATAATTGGTCAATTTTGGTACTGACTGTCGTGTATCGGAGTGATCTCAATAAATAGGGCTTTGTTCCTTCTCTTCTTAGTTGTGAAAGTGTCGGAGCAGGAAACGGTAAGTCTTAGTATGCTAATCTTTACGTTACTAAATATGTTTACCACAATGACTTGTCAGGCACTAACGTCATCTTCATGATGATATGATTTGTACTTTGATCCCAGTTATATGGATGTTTGCAAGTTACTGTATAAAGTCTGATTCTTGTTACAACAAAATAAAGTTAATAACATCTAAATTATCAATCTTCTGGGACCTTTAAGTTTAATTATATGGTGTCTAAATCGATGGCCGTGGTCTCGAATTAAACAGATATTTTATGAAATCATTGTAGCATAGATACATAATATTTGCTCGATATATGACAACACATAAAAAGCAAAAAAATATTAAAACATTGCATCCATCTAATTTTTTTACTGGACTGCACCTACGTTGCTAATAAAAAGTGATATTTACTTCCAATTTCAGGCAAGACTATATAATTCAATTATATAACGTTTTGGTACCCCCAGGTTAATTTATCTTGTTTCTTGGGTATGCCATATGGATTCATGTCTTAGTGACAATTTGGTAATTTTATGTGTTCTAGTACTTAGAAAGAGTAGAGGTTTCTGCCACGATCTTACTTTCCTAGTAATATTCTGAAAAAGTAACAATGGATCATGAATATTGGATAGTCTTCTCAATCTTGTCATAATTATGCAAAATTGTTTGTTTAAATTTGAGAAGTTTATACTGTTTTTACCGCGTAAAGGCATGGCGACGAATAGTATAAAGTATGATATATGGGGATAAATATTGTAAGATTAATTAGATAATCAAAAATTTAGAATCTAAATTAAAATGAGAAGCATTGAAAAATTAACAATATTTTGTAAATACAAGATGCAAAACATTTATGCATTTAAACAAATTATATTATCAAAATAGATCAAGAAGAAAAAACTAAAATCAAATCAAACTTGAGACTATGAGAGTCATTGTTATACCTTTATCTTAATGTTTCGTATAGATTATTTTGTATGGTTCTCCTTCAGAAAATCCCAACAATTTGGTATTGCTATGGAACAAAACGATTACGAGGAAGACCAATTATCTACTTTGCGGTTCTTGTATCAAGTAAAGACAAATGCAACGTATTTGCTCCTCTCAAGTAGAATCACACGCGTTTCTTACGTTAGTTTTATGTTATATGGTAGTGTAAATAGATATAGCTTTATCTCATGAGCCATACGTTGAATCACATATAGTCACGCTAGTCTTTAAAATGACCTCATTGCTATATATTACTTTCCAATAAGCTATTAAAAGTACTAACATTTCGTTTGGAACGTTTAAATTGATTGATGAGAATATGAAATTCCTGCATTTTAACAAATAATAAAATTAACTAGAGACAACCAGTCATACATATAATTATATTGTTATAAAGGATATATAATATATCAATTTAAATTATACAGTTTTATATAGTGCATTATCATTAAGTTCATTAGGATACAGATTATCTAACTTATGAATCCAATAAGTTTCTTTTATGAGTCTATTCGTGTTACCATGCACAATATATATTGGCATGAAAGAAAAATCAAGAGAGCGATTATTGGTGTTAAAGTGATTTGAAACATTAGAGGAAAACTGAGGATCTCTATAATTTTTTATATGAAAGCGACGATTATTCATTCTCTTAGAAACATGTTGTAGTGTTTGTCCAACATATTGCATGCTACATTTTTTACAGGTTATTAAATAAATCAGTTGATATGCAGTTAGTGTTATCGCATAGAGAAAATACTTCTTTTGTATTAGCACTACTGAAAGAAGTACTTTCTCTTATGTTTGCACATTGAGAGCACCGGTGTCTGTTACATTTAGATGACGAAAAGTGTATTTTTTTATTTTCTGACTGTTTAGTTCTGATTAAAAAATCTTGCAAATTCTTTTGTCTTCTATAAGCGAGAACTGGTTTAATTTTTAAAAGTGATTTGACGCTAGTTTTATTGGATAAATTTAGGAGACTGTAATATTTATTAATCATACGACCTATATTAGGTAATGAAGGATTATATTGTATTGTGAAAGGAATTACATCTTTCTCTATTTTACATTCTGCTGTGTTTAAAGCCTCACGTTGAGTAAGATTACGGGCTTTGTTCAGTGCAGAATCAATTATGTATGTAGGATACTTTTCGGCGTTTGTGTTGTTTTTTTATCACAATTCTGCATTTTAAAAAGAGATTCCTAAATGTGGTAACTATTACAATGACACTGCCAGTATTTATCATGCAAAGAAAACATCTCCGACGAGACAAAGGTTCTTTGATAGTTTAAATGAAGATCTTGTAAGAAAAAAGGACAATTTCCATCCTCGTGGCGGCTGATATTGACTTCTGTTGTCCCAGTTTTGTGAAAACGTTACCTCACTCTTCATTATCAGAAAGTCGCACGATCTATGTGATCTTTTTTAATACGTGGAGATGAAATTAATTAACTGGGTAATCAAAACTATACCATTATTCAACAGATGATGCCCCATTCTTTCCAGCTGGTATATTTCTTAAACATGACATTCAATTATAAAATGTGTTAGGTGGCTTGAGCCTATTTCCAGAGTGTTAAATAGAAATGGTATAATTATTTTCACTGTATCCATTGTTACAAAATGTTTGGATTTTTTATGTTCCGCAAACTATTTTCTTTCAATATATTACATGGTTTTTTTTTCTCATCTATTTTTGACTTGTGTGTGTGACCAGTTTAATATATAGAAAGAAAGGTACTGTATACATATAGGCAACTTCGACACGGAAACTTCCTTGCACGGTGCTTTCTGTGCCAGTACATCATTAAGGATCTATATTTTATAACACATAGTGGTACTACGCTGATTTGGTTTTAGTGCCGTCCAGGTTTTCCATGGTTATCAGCTATAACAGCTCAATTTGAGTATCAAGGTCGATAGTCGCATCGGCAAAAGCTTTCGGTTTTACTCCAAGCAAACACGTGATCAGAGATATCAGGATCGATTCAGCATGATGTCAATGAACTGTATGAATGTTCGCTAGATGCAGCGCATATTACAGCAACCAATCGCAACACTGGTTGTCATTGCATTTCACATGTATTGATGCTAGTGGTGGAATACATTTTGGTGTTAGAATGTAACTCAAGTCCATCCAGAAACTGCGTTGGGAAATTTGTCCAAGTTCTCGAGAATCTTTGGAAAAGCGTGTCGATTGTATTATTAGCAGCCTCAGTGTTATTATGGTTCAGTATTATCAAGGCTTTACTCAAAACTATATGTTTTAGATTTTTAACATATCATTGTCCAGTAAATCGATGTTTTTCGGGTGGTTTTGATACATAATCAAGTACACACTAAGAACAATGTCCTCCATCAACCCAAACATGATCTCAATGTCTTTTCCGAATAATCTTGTCCGGCACTATAGCGGTTGGGCAATGTAAAACAGGGTACGTAGATTTCGCTTCTCTATTGGCGGCATATATTCTCATTAGCAACCATATTCACGACTTCGGCCCTCCTGCCTCGTGGAGTACTCTGCATATATAACGGTGCTTCTGTTTCACGAAGCTGCCTCATGCTCAGAATTGGCTTCTACGGCAGAAATACTAATAGAGTAAGTATACCTGCTTATGTTGTGACTCTTTGTATCGTTATTCCACGTTTTCGTGCGGATTGCTCAAGTCGATTCACAGTTTTCCACTTTTGGTTCATCTGGGGGATGGTGCCTCACAGTATGCTGTGGATGAACTGTAAGTCATATTAGTGCCAAGAACATGTCTTTATCGTACCACTTGGAGTCCGTATCCCACGTTTTCTTAATCTGATTCACAGTCGACATACCAGTATATACTATAAATATGCCCAGTTTAATTTCTTTGTTGTTGTCACTGTCTTCGCAGGATGATACATTATTTTCGCTACCTTGCTGGGTAACTCAAAGTCTGCGACTTATTTAATTCTTGCAGGACTTTATGCATAATCTCGTGTTGCTTCTAATGGCAGTACAAGTCCACTAAAACTCTATAAAGGTTCTTGGCATATATGTCTAAGCGAGATTTATCATAATGAGGGTGTATGAGACCACGCGTTGCTGGCACGGATCACGTGACTCGGCTCTCAGAAGTAGATTGGTGGTACTAACACCTAATATATTTTTACACCTTTATTATTCCGAGATAAAATAAACGTTTAAGAGATTGAATGCGGTTTATTTCAAGGTGGGTAAGAAGCATACAGACAACATTTCAGTAACCTATATATTTGACGACGGGAGAAAAGATTGTTTGAAACTAAATTGCACCCACATCCTTCGAATCCATTTATAATACTCTGCTCGTGCCACTAAAAGTTAGATGATCAATCGGCCGATAGTGAGACAGAGACAAACTAAAAGTTTGAAGTGCCACTGAAAGTCGGATGAGTGATCGGCCGATAGCAATAGAGATACACAACGAGGCATATATATATATATATATATATATATATATATATATATATATATATATATATATATATATATATATAGAGAGAGAGAGAGAGAGAGAGAGAGAGAGAGAGAGAGACAGACAGACAGACAGACAGAGAGCGAGAGACAGAGGGGTCAATTTAAACATTTGTGATTTATCATACAGGTACCAAACGGCATGCGATACCCGATTGTTTTGTTGGTAGTGCTTGGGTTAATCAGCACTTATCCAATAACCAACTTCATTCACGGAAGATTGATATTCCCAGGACAACCAGGCCTACAAACGGGATATGGATCTATTTTTGGAATTCTTGGTGTCTATTCTCTCATTGAAATCATACATATTTGACATCTTTTATGTTTATCTGTCTGTCATCTTTCTGTTTATCTCTCGGTCTGTGTGTATCTGCATTCATGCATACCTATGTACGTATGTATGCATGTATATATGTATTTATATATGTATATATGTATGCATATGTATGTATGTATGTATGTATGTATGGATGGATGTATGTATATAGGTAGGTAGGTAGGTAGGTATATATGTATAGCTTTTAGAGCACTAACGAGGTATTTTTAATTATGCACTGACGAGTTCATTGATATATGTCGATTTTATGTCAGTGTTCTTACGTTTAATACAGTTTGGTCAAATCTGATAAAGTAACATTTTTTTCTCTTTCAATTTGATTTGTTTTGACCAACGGTTCGATGGAAATTTTGAATGAGTTGTTTCGTCTGAAAGATTGTCATGCTAAAGTCGTTGTCTCTTGATGTACAGTTGACATGCATACGTTCTTCATAATCCATTCTTGTCTATAATTAATTGGTTGATGGATGAGAAACAAGATGAAGTTAATCAGATTTTGCTTACATAATTATTTATTGTTGACAATGTTATTTGTTTCTATATTTCTTTGGTTTTTCTTGACGTGTTATTTGGAACATATTTTTAAGTATTTGCAAAGTTCGCTTTTGTTTCAGGCTTCGCCATCCTTGTTTTAGGATTCTTACCAGAATATCTTCGGCTTAGAAATGTTACTCCTACAACGCCAGCCCCAGGTGACCCTCATGCCGTCTCTTCTTCCATATCTCTCTAACGATCTTAGATGTGCAGATAATGCACACATGTTCAGTATATATCAACCGCATAAAATTTTATTTATTGTTATATTAGAAGTCGTATTAGGAAAGGTAATAGGTTTTTAAATCCAACGCTGAACATGATTATTTGCTTACGTACATCAGTTAATAAATTCTGTCAATAACGTTGAAATCACACAAACTGAGTTCATGTCTCCATGTAATAGATATATATGTTGCAAACACAAATATACACTAGACAGAGTGGAAAGAGCTATTATTGGATCCCATATAAGGATGAGTGAGAATATAAATAGCATTATAATTTGAGAAATAATTGTATTATTACAAGTTAAGCGAATTTTAACTCGTCCCCTGGTGTAATTAGAATTTGGGGTTTTACACATATCACCTTGCCCGTATTCTCCAATCCCCATACCATCTCGACTAAGCTAAAAATCTCCCAAAAAACCTACGGATCCAAGCCATAGATATAGGTATTCTCGTTGAGCTGACACTTTGTTTATTTTGATGAAAGTAAATAGCTGGGTTGCTACGCGAATGGTTATGATTTTCTCAACGCTAAATATAAAATAAACACATAATGTTGAATGATTTCAAGCGTTCAAACGCTGAACCATCTGATTTCTTGACGTGGTGTGCTCTGCTAATCATTTCAAATTCCATACATTTACAATATGCTGGGCGAAAATGAATTGATAATATCAGCTAAGAGTTTGCAAATGTCCAGAGTATTATCTCTTAGATCTGTAGATAAAACGTGTAAAACATTGTACAGAATTTATCTGATCCTTCTTCTGATTTTTCTATGAAGATTTTCTTCACAGATAACTCTAATTTGGGGGCGTAAAAGCAGTAACACGCAAAAACCATTACAGATGTTCTTAATTTTCATAATTATTTCTCTTACTCTATACTTGTATGTGTTTATGTTTTTTGTTCGGTCTCTTTGTGATCTGTTTTAATGACAAGTTTAATATTATGCTATTTCTGTTTGTAACGAAATATGCTTGAACTCAACTAAACTATTTTGATGTAAAATCCAGTTTTTAATCTGGCCTATTTCTTCAAACAGGTAAAACGCTACGTTGTTACGTTCACATATGTTTCTTGCATTCATTAATTTCATAG
Source organism: Sinohyriopsis cumingii (assembly GCA_028554795.2). Classification (NCBI taxonomy): domain Eukaryota; kingdom Metazoa; phylum Mollusca; class Bivalvia; order Unionida; family Unionidae; genus Sinohyriopsis; species Sinohyriopsis cumingii. The sequence continues at coordinate 49,296,325 of CM068842.1, read as the reverse complement.
TGTTAACTGTTACATTCAGATACATTCGTTTTCACTCTCCTTAAGTTTGTGGATTTGGTATAAATATCCTTTGTGGCACATTCTAAGAGATTGTTTAGTCTTACATGTAAAGAAACTACGTTAATAATTCTCGTGTCTATTGTGTAATCTTTTCCTTCTGTTCCAGCAGGTTTACATATTTAAGCATATATACAGTAATACATACATTAATAATTCATTAATAATTTATAAATGCCAACAACAAATTAAATTAACTTAGACATAAGATCATTCCTTGCACGCCAGCATTATTAGAAGTTCCTAGGTTGTATATCTAATGAATGAAACAAAACGTGGAGCATAAATTTACCATGATTAGTAACAGAAGGTCCAGAGCGTTCTCGATTTTGTACACGGTGTTGTATCTTCCAGAATAATTGTTCAGTTTTGCACACCTTCTACTAGAAAGACACCAAGTACTGAATTCTGGTATGGAACTAATATTTTGACGGTCCGTCCTTATCTGCAATATCTGTAATAGAGAGTTTATTCAAGTAAAGTTAATCCATTTATCTAACAGATTGATGTAATGTAATTGATGTAAATCTTGTAAACATAAATGGACTTCAGATTAATTAGCAATCAATGTACCCTATTCTACTTGGAAACTCGGTTATATGCACAAATTGATAACTGAATGGCATATATATTCAGAACGACAAATATGTTCTACGGAATAAATGACCATGTATTTTAACATTTGATAACAATGATTCATTGATCACCTTAAACAGATCAGGAAACCAAAGGTAGCCGGCAGAATTGATCGATATGTAAATATTCTAGATCAGTATCATGTGACCGTTTACATCCAATCAAAACGTAGAAAACAAAGAAAACGCCGTCAATTCATTAGAATTAGAATTATTAATAATTAAATCTAAAATAAAATGGAAAACATAGATTGGAATAAAGACTCCATAGCTTAATCATTTTAGACAAGAGGACAAAGATTGTTATGCGTGCGAGGAAGCAAATCAAACAAGTTCACAAGTTCAGAAAAGAACAATAGAGTAAGTAATATATGTTTGGTTGATTAACTGTAGTAGTTGTTTAATAACCTGTTTAATTTATTCAAAGAGAGAACACAACATTGGTCAAAAATCAAAACGATTGGATGTCAGAGAAAATTGAAGACAACAAACTCACGTAAAAGTTCCAAATCTGTGAAAAAAATGGAATACCATTTTCAGAAATGGGGCCCACAAAGTTACGTTCATTGAGTTACCGTTGCAGCTAATAAATGTTCAAGGAGACGAACAAGACATTAACCTTAACAAAGTATTACATTGTGAAACACAATGTTTTACATTAAAATGTAAAATAGGATCACCATCGCAAATGACTTTTGAAAGAAGGCTTGAAATAAATTATTCCAATGTCTTAAGTTTAATATTGATAGTTTGATTTTACAGGGAACATTGACAGACAGAATGATCAAATAAATAAATGAGACCTATTGACCTCACGTTCGTGCGTTCAAAGCAAAATCAAAACGGACTATAGTTATCACCCAATAAAAAAGAGATATCATTTTCAGTTAGAACGCAGAATGAATGAATCTATCAATTCTTGATTACTTTCTGTAAACTAATTTTAAAATAATGGCGCATGAGAAAAATAAACACGTGATTGTCTAAAGTGTCTAGTTCATAAACGTATGAGGGGGAAGCTAGTGATACAACTAGAAACCAACTTATAATAACATAAATGTAATACTTTTAAAATCCAAAAAATATGAAATCATTACAAAAATACGTTGATAAAGATTACATTACAGAGGTTACAAGAAGATACAAATACTTCATTCTTTTTTTAAAATTGGATCCTAACATACAACGACCAGAGATGCTGAGAAAACAGCTAATCTACACAGCGCAACGAACATTAAAGATTTACAATAAAATACGCATCGAGCTTAATTGAAGTGGATTCATAAGTTACAATTGTAACATCATAGGTGTGTATTAGTTATTACAACTGGATAGCAAAGTGGAAACGTGTTATTCATTGATGCAAGTGGAAACGTAACTAGACTTGAAACATGGCTTCATTACAGTAATATTTCCGGTTAAATAAAAAATAACATGTTCGATACTTATAGCGTAAGTAAGTAAAAATAATGTAAAATTTAAAAAATTATAGAATATAAAAATGGTGATAGTTTTATATCAATACAAGCAGATATTTTAATTGCTCTATAGTTGATATAATTAAAAAAGAAATGGTTAGAGCGCGCAAGTACTTGAAGATGTTTAAAACTCTGGACTATTAATGTTAACCTTGTCACCGATGATAATGAATTATTTCATGTGTTTATTTTATTTAACTAAGACTATTTGGTTCAAGGTGGTTCATCTTTTGTTTCTTGAGTTAAAATTATAAAAACATGTCGTTTGTAAATGGCGGGTGAGAAAGGCTTGTCTAAAACGTTTTGAAAGTAGTAACCATGGAATTTATTTTAGTATTTGCTATAAATCAGATATAAAATTTAAAAATTATAAAAAAATAAACTTTTATTGTAAATGGCGGTTAGCCACCTTTTTAAATTAGAAAGTGGTGGATGGTCAACGTTTAAGAAAAGCAATTCAGTTTTCTTCATGAAGAAAAATATTGTTCATGATGTATTTGTGAACTATTTTTATACAAAATTTGAAAGGTTAATTGTGGTTGATACAAGTTTGAAAATGTTGGAAGGCCGCATAGGTGATCTTGGTTTCTTACTTAAAAGTTTTGTAAACCATTTTAGCATGATTTGTTGAGATAAGTTTGTATTGTTATTATCTACCTATGTAACATTTTTATCCAGGATGTCCATCAACTTATTACATGTATTCAACCGCGTGTGGGCGATTCTGTTATCGATACGAGTCCTCAGACTGCAAATCCTGGTCTGCTGCACGCACAGTCTGCCGAGAGGAAGGAGGTGACCTTTTGGAGCCCTCCGAGTGCTACTATCAGTTTTTCAAGGAACAAGCGCAACAAAATGAGGGTAAAATGATCATTGTTTGTATAATCACAAGCAATGCCGTAATGAAATATCATAATAAGAAGCGATCCACAGTTCAGTGCTATTAATGCTCTACTCGTATGAAAATTGGGAAGTTGTCGGTAATCACTATTGTGTCTCTGAATGATTATGAGCAAATAACTAACGAATAATTGATTGGACGTGGTTCAAATCTGGTAAGTTTATCGAGATTCATTTAATGCAGGAATTAGTACATTTTGCTGCTCGTTTGTAACTGTTGGAGTATGTTATAGCATTTTCATTGTTAACAAGGTACTACGAGTTGTATTAGATTGGGTCAAGAGACGAACGTTTGCTTTATTCGCGTTGTTATAAAGAAATCAAATCACAAAAGGAGACGGACAAGGACTAGCATACAATCACTAGGGCAATAGAGTTTTCTCCTCATAGAAAATCAGTAAATCATGATTGTGGTATATGATTACAGCCTGCAATTGGTACCTACTTGTAAGTGTGAAATGCGTGTAATAGTGGTTCGAATGGCTGTACGTTATTCTTCACCGCATTGTTACCTATTGAGGTTGTTTCATTTATTAGTAACAGAATCAACAGGTTCGCGACTACTAAACCTCAATAAAGTAAGGAACATGTATCGAATACTTCTAAGACTTAAATAAAATAACAAACCAAGGTAACGAAGGCCAAATTACATGCAAACCAGCTAGAATTAGCAGATTATACAAAAATGAGAGCAAAAGAACGTACGGCTGGTCAGCCATTGTTAAGATTAACCAACTAAAATGATAGAAAATGCTTACCTCTAATATCTTGGGAGTAAATCTCATCTACTTCATGTGTACAGTAATTCTAGTCGTACAAAACGTTTTCTTGTACGCTTTGGTTAATCCGTTTACCTTGACCATATGGTATTTTTGTGTACTTATAACGTATTCAAAATTAGATTGAGTATAGGTAGATCTCAATTCTGGTAAAGTGAATACTTTTAAGGAAAAACGTTGTTTATGAGTAACCTCATGCAGCTAGATATTTAAACAATATTTTGACGATCTATATGTTGTGTTGGCTCTTACATTTTTATCCTGTCAATGACTTCGCAAAGTGATGCCAAAACGAATTCCGTAAAAACAAAATATAATTTTGGACACAATGTCTATATTATTAAAACGTTTCATTTTCGTAATTTAACTTAAAACAAGTTGAATAATTAGGTATAACATATAAATATAAATATAATGAAAAGACAGAACGTAAAATCAATATTACTCTTTTTCAGGAAGTTGCACTACATCTTTCTGGTTAGGGGGTAGTTCAACAACTCCTGGGACCAACTACGTAACAGTGAGAGGAGCTCCAATTTCAGACATGTTCTCCTTTTGGAGGCCTGGTCAACCTGAAAGTAATGGCGGAACAGAGAGCTGTTTAGAAATGAAGAAATCGCATAACTATCTGATGAACGACTTCGTCTGTAGCAGGACACAAGGTTTTATTTGTCAAATACCGATATAACTGCAGGAATTGTGGGAAACATATCGGTACAAGTTTGAGAGAAATATGGAGAATAAAAACATACTTTAACTCTGATGACTATCGTTGTAAATGGAATGATGAGTTTTTATATGTTTGTGTGTGAATCGTATGCGCTTATAAAGATGTATATATATATATATATATATATATATATATATATATATATATATATATATATATATATATATATATATATATATATATATGAAAAAAGGGTGAAGATTTTACTGCTGGAAGGTTTATTTTTGAAAACTAATGCTTCCTACAATCAATGACGTCAAAAGTGTCGTTTTCTTGTGGACCACTTACGTGAGGTTGCGCCTCCTCTGCTGCTATAATTAAATCATTATTTATATCAATAAATGGCACCTGGTGCTGAATCTCACACGGCTAGATTAGCTAGAGAAAGATTAAAAGCCATCAAAAAGTTGTTTCCTGTTCCTGATTCTCTCAGACAAAAACTTCAAGAACGTCAAGAATCTCAAGTTGAATATGCAGAAGTTACATAATAATTATTTAAACCCATTACGAAAGTTACTGAAAGAGTTGCAGGAGCAGCTGAAAAAGTAAGAGATATTTTGGAAACTATTCCAGGTTATATACTTGCTACTAGGACTCTTTCTCCTACTCTTGCTAGCGTGAGTGGTGTTAAAGGCAGAGAACAAAAAGGAAAGATTGAATTATTTGATAAATTTCATGAAGAAATTGCTGATATGGTAAGAAAATTGAAAACTCCAAGAGACTTAGCTGAATTTGCTATTGCGGGTTTTGATAATATAAATAAATTTTTAAAACCTGAACATGATGATAAACCGGTTTCAAGAGACACTTGTGTAAATTGGATATTTCGATTATACAAGGGAAGTAAGCAAGCTGGAGAGGATGATATTTATTGTATTGCATGTAAAGATGAAATAAGAAAAATATCGTTACTTAAACAACAATTAAGAGAACAATCAGCTATACCTTGTATTAGTCTTCAAGATAAATTTACGATTGATTGATTGTATTTTAACGGCGCATCAGCACTGTTAGGCTATTTATGTATTAAAAAACGGACGGTATATATATATTGCATAAAACTGCACTAGGTGATAGCATAAAAGTTAGAGTTTAGAGTAAGTATTCACTGCTTTCAGGAACTCTATAATACAAGTGATGTTTATTGTATCATAAAGTTCCTTCATGTCATGCACATTGTAACACTGATCGCGCGTATGTTGCAGGTCGAAACACTCTATCATAAACTGCTTAACAGTGAATGGTTAATTGCAAGAAACGCACTCTGGTGGGTCTCCACCCTTTTAGTATGTGCGAGTGGGTTATATAAGTATGACCAATTCGGATTCTTGCAAAAACTACCTCCTCCCTACGCATGGTTCTGTAGGAAGTAGTCCAATCTCCTAGGGTTGGTTTGATGGCGTGAAGTTTATTATTGACTGCATCATTCCATGATACATGCCACTTCTGACGTAAAGTCTCTTTGATACTAGGTTTAAAATCAGTATACGGTATTTTACAATCAGATAGGTCTTGAGATAGGGCCATTTTAGCAGCGCGATCTGCTTTTTCATTACCTTTAATACTAATATGGCTAGGTAGCCAGCAGTATACTATATTGTAGGAGGTACTCAGCTTTGTATTTTTACGAGAACATTAGTCAACAATAGGCTCTCCAGTTTTTATTGAGTAGTGATTGAAGTACCGATATGGAGTCGGAGAAGATGAAGCTGTTTAAAATACTTTTGTTTTCGATATATTGCAGTGCAAGGTCTATTGCTCCGATTTCGGCTGAAAAAATAGATGTGCTGTTTGGTAAGCGAACTTCCGTTGTGTGATTTCCACAAACGAAGGCTGCAGCAGCCTTTTCCTCATCCTTTGATCCGTCGGTATAATTTCTTGTGTAGTTTTTAAATTCGGTGAGGAGTTCATGATAAGAGTTGTGGGAGACGGAAGGGTTTGTCTCAGATTTGTTTCCATCGTGGTTGTTTAAGTAGCCAGGAAGGTGTTTTGGAGATGGACGTTTTCTGAATTTTAGTAAGATCAATATTTGTACTGTCAAGGCTGGATGATATTCTAATGCCAAAGGAAGGTATGGCGTTTGGTTTATTTTCGTATAAGGTTTTGTATTTGGGTTGAAAAACAGCCGAAAAAGCAGGGTTCAGAGGGTTTAATTTTAATTTGAGATCATACTGTGCGAAAAGCATTTCTCTACGATGTGATGGGCATGAAAATCCCCGAGTAAAACAAAGGGTGCGGGAAGTTGTTTAACAAGATTGTCTAATTGGTTTGGTACTATGTTGGTGTTTGGTGGTATGTAAATAGAACAAAAGGTAATCACTCGATGTGGAGTGACGCTTACAGCAATGGCTTGTAAATTTGTGTTTAAAGGGATGACGCTATGAGGGGCTCTGTTGTTCACAATAACAGAGAATCCTCCTGAGACCCTCTCAACATTTTGAGAGTAGGTGTTAAACAGGGAGTAGTTTTTAAGTATGATGTTATCCGTATCTTTCAAAAACGTTTCCTGAAGGCATAGAACTGCAGGATCATGTTCGTTTAAAAGCAGAAGAATAAAATGGTAGTAGGCTTAAAGTCCTCTATAGTTCCATTGTATGATGGTGTTCTTCATTACAAGTTTATCTTGAAGATTCTGGAGCTAGGTTAGACCTTTCGCGGAGGTAATCTGTTTGGTTATTTCTCTGGAGGAAGTACGGGGGGTGGGTGGATTTTTTGTTGTCAGGTCTGGAGCCACCTTGAGGACATGGAGCACTTTCTTCTGCATCCATATTCTCAAAGTCTCCAAACCTATTGTGCAGCTTTATGAGGTCATCAGACCCCTTTTGCTGCCTATTTGTTTGCGACTTTTTTTACTGTTTGGTGATCTTGGCGGTGGAGTGTTGTTGAATGTTGTTTGAGTCGATATTGAGTTTTTGGGGGGTTTGTAATGCGGAATGTTCGAGCTGGAAGGGGATTCAGGTGTGTTTGTTTGGGTTTAGGCGTCTTTCGTTGCTTTTTGGTTGATATTCACTACAGTTGAGAAGGACGGGCCGGGGAGGGATGTTCCAGCTTGTTCAAGCTTCCTGGCGTCTGGATAGGGATGTTGGATAGATATTTAACCCTCTGTATTTCCTTCTCCTGTTTCCAGGTGTCACATTCCTTTGAATTAGCATGGTGTTCCTTTCCGCAGCTGACTCAATGCAGAATGACTTTGCACTCAGATTCCCAATGAGAAGGGTCTCCGTATCGACCACATATTTGGCTTCTGGAGCATCGGTCTTCATGATGGCCGTATTTTTGACATTTATAGTATCGGAGGGGATTTGGTATGTACACCTCAACATTAACTTGTAGGAATCCAACTTTGACCACTTTAGTTATTGTTAGTTTGTTGAAGGTGAGCATAATGGGTTTGGTGTCCTGCAGATTGTTGTTTCGTTTGATACGAATTCTACGGACTGCAGTGACACCTTCATTTTTCATCCCCTCGACGATTTCAGTGTCGCTGACTCCAGCTAAGTCACAGCAACGAATGACGCCTTTTGATGTATTAAGTGAAGAGTGGGCGAAACAGGTTACTGGAATATCGCGAAAGGTTTTACTTTTGTGGATATTTTCAGTATGTGCTTTGCGGTCGCACTCTACAAGTAGGCCACCTGATTTTAGTTTTTCGGCACTTTTTGGCTTGTCGACTATTCCAAGTATAGTCTTTTCGACTATAAATGGCGATAGTGCAGCAAGTGTTTTAGATTCGTCTTTTGATTGGATGACCATGAAGCTAGGAAAGGATTCCTCGCCACATGGCTCATCATTGGAATTGGAGATAGTTTTAGTTCTTTTAAGTAGCTTTTTTGTTTTGTTTTGACTCATTTTTTTGTTTTTGTTTTTTACTCATTTCATCACCCCTGCTCACCCACCCGCCGCTGAGTCCAACAAGGGGACACTTTTCAAGTGCCAGGGATACACAGGCGGTATACTCAGTAGGTAAGATTACCTTCCGATTGACCCGTTAAGCCACCGCCTTCTAGGAAGTCTTCTGAGAGTAGGAGAAAGGTAAAAATAAGGGGTAAAAAACAGGGGCAACGGTGATATCAAGAGATACATGAAGAAAAATAGAGAAAGTGAAAAAGTGGGCAAGTAACATAAGACCGCCTAGAGCTTGGCGTGACCAGCCGATTTGTTGAGATCGGGCCCATCCCGACCACCCGTCTAGAAGATGTAGAGGCCGAAGTAGTGTATTGCATCGGAAAGCCTCTGCTCAACTACCAGGATCATTTCCTCCCCCGACACGGGTCGCAACCCACGGCAAACAGGTTGCCTCTACTTAGTCGCCTCTTACGACACGTAGTGAGGCACGTCGGGCCAATTCTACAACCCCGGACCCGCAGGGGAGTAAATTTACGAAAAAGGGCCTTAAAAAAATCAAGAACCGGAAGAAGTTTATGATATTGCTAAAACATATGAAAGTAGGGGTAATTATGTGAGAGCAAAATATACTGATGCTAATGATTTTCGAGTATTTAAAAGAGAATTGAAACAATTAAAACAGCAAGAAATTGTAGGGTCAGCCACAACTTTCGCAGCAGCAACCTTCCTATCAACTTCCTCCACCGCAGCAACAGATAGAACGAGAACAATCAGAACTACGGTCTCCTTGTCGACAACTTCCAGAAACTCCTTCAGTTGCTCCACAAAAAGGGAGAAGATCATTATTTACACCTCCTCGATCTCAGCAAGGGTTGTCTCCACGAGAAGAAGAATTGGAACTTACTATTATTAGAAACAGATTTACTGATGCAGGTATTAGAAGAATCCTGAAATTAAGCGAGCCACGATTATTAGACATGGCATCTGATCCCTCGGAATTCGCAAAACTTGTACACAACATTGATTCTTATAAAGAGTATATTGAATGAAGAAGAGATTGGGTTAGAGATTTATTTTCTGTGTTCATGACTACGTTCCAAGTACTCATAACTCGATTTTTGTTGATTTTAAGCGTGACGTAGAATATGAGAAAATTGTGGAGAAGAGAGGAGAGAAGGAGAGAAAAATCCGAAAACTATCAAGACAATTAAGTTTGCTTGGACCTCCAAAAGATTTTGGCGATGACACGCACCCCGGTGCTACAGGAAGTATTTTTTATACTCAAGGAAGCGGTCTTATTGCTTGTCCTGACAGCGTTCTTACCAACATAGATGCATTGCAAGTTCTGATTGGAGGAAAATGTGCTGGAAATAATTCGCCGGAAATAACTAATGAAATATCTGATATATTTGTCGAAGATTATTTACTGGCGGTATCATGGATTGAAACATTTATCGTTCTCTCATCAATGAAATTGCTGATGACTATCACAACGACTAAACAACTAATTAATCAGTATGTAATTAAAAAAATGATTATACACTCTGCTGAACGCAGACCTGTAATGGTCCGGATAATAAACTCACGATTACCAACTTACAAAGCGATTTACGGGGATGGAATAGGTGATACTGTTATGGGGTTATTCAAAAGGATGGCTCCAAAAGCAATACCGATTGCAAAACAATTAGGGATGACAGCTATTGATGTTATTCGTAATAAAGGTATTAATGCTATTGGTAATCTTGCCGGTAAAGGGTTCTCTGCAGTCAAGGATAGACTATCTCGATTATTTCAAAGAACCACAACCACCAGTGAAACTGGCCAGCACTGAAGTTATGCCTGCAAATGTCAGTAAATTAATAAATCAAGTCACAAATCAAAAACTATCAGAGTTGGCTGGTGAAGCAGACTACCAGATCAGCGTAGTCGAATCGAATACAAGTTCAAGATGCAAGCAGATATTTCTTACCGGCTTAAGCATTTGTTTTGGTAGAAGGTGAAATTATAAAAGCAGATTATACTGAGTACGCAGCTGATGTTAGAGTTGGTTTTGTCAACAACGGTATCATGGCGTTATTTGACAGCGCCACGTGTATTATTGACGGAAGAAATATTGAATCGATTCAAAACGATGTTGATGTTGCCACAACGATAATAGGTCTGGCAAAATATTCTGATGATTACGAAAGATCAGCTGGCCCGACAATGATGTTTTCCAAGGACGGCACTGACAGCTCTGACCACAGACCGCATAATATAAGACGACCACGAAACGATGCCGACACTTCTGATGCTGCGGTGTGGTCAGTGTCTCACGGTGCTAATCCAGATTACAACTTAGGATTTTTATCACGACGATCAGTGTTGAAAGGTGATCGTAGAAGATTTACATGCGTAATTCCACTGTCACATATTTTTGGATTCTGCAGAAATGTCAGAAAAGTTATCTTTGGAGCTAGACATGCAGTTGCTTTCAGAAAAACGTTGATGTTGCTACAAAAATAATAGGTTTAGCAAGATATTCAAATGATTATACGAGATCAGCCGGTCCGATAATGATGTTTACCAAAGACAATTCTGATCACCCGGACAGCAGACCGTATAATATAAGACGACCAAGAAATTTTGCCGATAACGCCGATGCTGATGTATGGCCGATTGTTCATGATGGTAATCCAAATTACAACTTAGGATTTATGTTAAAAGATGTTCATAGAAGATTATCATGCGCAATTCCATTATCCCACATCTTTGGATTTTGTAGACATGCTAGAAAAGTTATTTTTGGGGCTAAACATACAACTGCACTAGTAAGAAAAGCTACCGACGATGATGCACTCAGGCGACCTGCTGTTGATGCTGGTAAAGTAATACTAACAATGCTTTCACTGTGGAAGCCGGTAATGACTCCAACGATTGCCGAAGAACAAAACTACTTTCTTTTATGGCTTCAGGCGGTAAATCATTAATATCATGGTTGACAGTAACTACAGATAGCATTCAAACTAGTATTAATAGTTTATTTACATGGCACATAGCATCGCAGCAGAGCGTTTCCGCGCCACGACATGTATTTGTTGCTTTTCAAGATTCTACGCGAGCGAATAAATTCACAAACACGTAGTCATATAATATTTGACAAACTTGGAGTTACTGAACATCAAGAATCAGCTGAGGATATATTGTTCAATTTTGATCAGAATCATGTAGCGCGTGCATATCATCGTTTGGTGACATTTATGGGACATGATCAAAACATAGATACAGGGTTGCAGATATCACAATTAGATTTCACAACATTGTATCCAATCTATTACTTTTCGCTGGAGCATCTTGATTTCTCTAGACAGTCTGTCGTTGATGTTCACTTTCGAGCTCAAGTAACACAACCTGCCGTTGATGTAGCTGGTCCGTAATTCATGGTAATTATAGAGCAATTGCAGCTATTCTTTCAGATTAATCAGTGCTACTTGAAGGCGCTGGTGGAAGAATGCGAGTTATTGACGCTAAAAATGTCGTACATTCAAGTTGGAGTTACTCTGACTTCCGGTCAGGTGAATAAATTACAATCAAAGCTCGCGAGTATATGCGGAACAAAAATATCACTAAAAAAGATCAAATTTCTAATGCGGACCAAGCAAATTATCATTAACAAAGACTCAACTTAAACATTTTGATAAGGCCTTAGAATCAAAAACGGGAGTTCAACTTCATCTTTCTCCGAGCGCTATTAGAGATATGGTTAAAGTTGGTGGTATATTACCACTTCTTGCAGCTATACCATCATTAATAGCCACTGCAGCCCCAGCTGTAGCAAAAGCATCCGCATACGGTGCTGTTGGAATCGCCGCTGCAATGGCATTAAAGAAAGCAACATTTTTACAAAGATATAAAAAAGGGAAGGGGTCTAAGATTACCGGGAACCCCTTATCGATACCGGAAAGGTCTGAGACTTCCGGGAACACTTCGTTAATCCGTCCAATGTCTAACTTTGATGTACTTGATGCTGATAAAAAAATAAATATAAAAAACTTTAGAAGTGTTTTATGCGTGACCAATTACCCAAACAACCAAATAATTTTGAAACAGGCATTATTGATCTTGATGATAATTCAGGGCCTTGTACTCATTGTACGCAATTGATCCACGTGGAATCGTTTATTTCGATTCGTATGGGCTTCCTCCACCAATTGAATTTTTAAGGTATACAAATACAATAAAAACTCCAGTCTGGTATTCAATATTACAAACACAAACACTGACTGATCCACCGATATGTGCCCGTGAAGTAATTAATGTACTTGACGCTATATCAAAGTCTTCCAATGCACCTCATAAAGTCGTGCATGATTATACAAGTAATCGCGTCGTTTTAAACAGATCTTAAAGTATAATAATTGATATTTACGGAAGCTCTTCTTCTATCAAGGCAAGAAAAAAAGATGATATTGATTTGTCAAATTACGCGACTAAAGATGAACTCGCTGATATTATAATCCTCTCTGGAGTTGACCGAGATGAAGTTGTTATTTTTCAGAATAAATACGGTGTTTTAAAGACGAGCAACATCAAAGGGAATGACACAGTTCCAAGAGTTATCTGTGCTACTGCGGATAACATTCCGGTATTTACTGATGGCGGAAAAATCAGAGACTCAGATATGTCATTCGCAACTATTAGCAATGAAATTGCAAGAAGCGTTACTAATCGTTTGCGGAACACCGGTGATACAATGACAGGCGAACTCAGCATGAACGGAAATAAAATAGTTGTTTTAAGAAATCCAACATCTGATGAAGATGCCACGACAAAAAAAATGTAGAAACAGTAGATACTAAATTATCCACGCTACGAGCTGAGTATGACTTTCACATGAATATGTTATGTTTTTAAATACTAGCAGAAATTTTCAAGTGCAGATATTAAAGCAGCTATATCAGAAATTGAAACGATTAGAAAAATAACTAGAAGATGTCATAAGTGGGATTCTTGAGATCGTTAAAAAAATTAATCTCATTAAAATCCCCACGGGCAGATTACCGACACAGTATACACAGTATCATCAAGATTGTCGACATGGTCACAGCAAAATAAAACTCTCAAACAAACTGCAGATGTCACTGGTGTGTATAGACTGTCTGTGTTCAGCGCTGAAAAATTTGAGATATTTACTTGGTATCCCTGGCGGCATTCAACTGATAAGTTTTCTGGAGTTGTGTCTATCATATTAAATAAAGGAAATGAAGAAATACTTATTCTAGAAGCAGCTGATAAGAAATTAACTGCAGTATCTTACTGGTGGTGTCTGGAATTTGTTGCTGAAAAACCTGAGTTGGTTACTAAGTAAAATATAATGAGTACTTCAATCGACGTTCAAAAATTTAGGTACAATCAAGCATGTGAATGGCAAACAAAATTAAAAGATACTGTCGAACATTATACAATAAAAATAAAGAACTATCGCAGCGGTGTAGTTATTGTTGCTGTAATTGTTTATTCAGCGTCTGCTGTTATTGCTGGAACCGGCTAGTTATTATCAACAATAACATTGATGGCGCCAGTAGCTGTAACAATTTGTGTTTCAACTACAACAACGATTGCCGATATTCTCAATATCATTGCAAAAAAATATGCACGTGCACAAATGCAAAATTGCACGATTATATAATAAAATTAAATACAGCAACGCTAGCATACTCCAAATTGTCCTCGTTATTATCTACGTGCCTTAGTGATGGAAAAATATCAGACTTTGAATTCACGGATATGATCAAAATCTACAATGAAGCAATGACAGTGATTGATTTAGAAAATCAGGATTTAAATAACGATGACATCGCCAAGCGAGCTACTACAACAAATTGTAACGAACACGACTCCAACAAAAACAGCGATGATATCAGTAAATTCAAATAATCCAGAATTCAGTGGTAACTTTCCAACTGCGATTCCAGTGAAAGAAATCGCACTAGCGCAATTACGAGTATATTATAGTTGGCCAAATATCAAATCAAAATCATTTGGTGGATTGCCAGCAAATAATTCGCTTGTATTTGGAAATAAAAATAAAGATGATGGAACCCCTGACTGGTTAGTTGTTTCTATTCCCACAGGGAGTTATCAGATCGAACAAATCAATGATGAATTTCAGCGCAGAATCAAATTGGTAACGGGGCGAGAATCCAAGATAGCCATAACAGTCCACGAACCAACATTATCATCCGCGATATAGATAAATTCTCCAGATTACGTTGTAGATATTTATCAATCGTCAATCAGATCTGTTTTAGGCTGGCCTGAAATTCCACCAGAGTATCATGGACCACCAGAACCAGCGCGAGCTGATTTTTCCACTGACGAAAAGAAATACATAACAGAACCAGAATATCGGAGAAAATATCCGTGGAGATATTGGAGGATAGAGTTTACTGAAATAATAGGTTATTTATATACACATAATGATAAATTAAATCCGATTGTCCACGAACAATTTATCAGATCATTTTTCGATCTCATTAGAGTTGCGTTTAGACGATAATTTAACCAATTACAAAATGTATTTCCTGGAGTTACGCAAGACTATAATGATAATATAAAATAACAAATTCTTACAACGATACAACATCTGAATCAGGTTATATCAGATTTTGATTATATGAATAAAACTATCATTTGGAATATGAATCGCCTTGGCAGTGAATTTGTTGATTATCATGGAAAACCCCATACAATAACCCTTAAACAGCTGTTTTTAAGACATCATGAGATCAGAGTAGAACAATTACCAACGTTTGTAATACCGGAATTTAAAACCGACGAACTAATAAAATCAGTCAACGATCTCATCAACGAAAATTTCCTAATACACTCGAATCATGGAGGAAAATAGCCCCTCCTCCAGCTATTCTAAGACACAATAATAACCCGTACGGTGAGAGTCGTCATATTTCACCAGGAGTCATTAATATAACCTCAGCGATTGCAGTCAATCTTGTATATGACGTAATCGATGGTAACTTTCAAATAGGTATCTTGGCCGAGTCTTTGTCCTTGATTTGAGTAGATAGTTGAATATATTAAAATATTGTATCCTCACGTATAGTTGCATTTATTAGAATATTTAATCGTATCATATTGTTGAATTTATTAAATAATTGAATTATAACATGTACTTAACATCTATCAGAATGTAGACTGAGCACTGTGCAAAATTAGATGGAGTTGGATTTATGTGCATATGTATTTATATGTATAATTCTGTAATTCTTAGGACGCATGCAATCGGAATGATTACATAATAACGATGGGTAGATAATAATAATAATAATAATAATAATAATAATAATAATAATAATAATAATGAGGACTTTGTACAGCGCCTAATCTTTAGAAGCTCTAAGCACTTTAAAACATTAGACAACACATATAAGATAAAAAAAACATATAATGATATGATTACAAAAACAAACACCATACAATTAGAAAACATAAAAAAAATTAAAAAAATACTGAGAATATTTAAGGTAGGAAACAACGTTAGGTCTTTAAGTTTGTTCTTGTTTGTTCCACAGTGTGATTGTGTTACAATAATTCATTGAGTAATGCTATTCGTGCGTAGAGCGCATGGCATGAATCCGATAAGTGGAAGTTTATATGTACATAGGGCCTGGTAAAATTGTTCGCCCATTAGTTTGATGGAAGGCCCGTGAGAGAGTGGTTAATTTCGAAGAGTGGAGTAGGGAGACAAAGGTGTACGTCCCTTATATTTCTTCAGGAAGCTCCCAGGGTGCCGTGAGAGTCGGTGCTGAGATATTCCAGGGTGTACGAAGTGACGACACCGAGAAAATTAGAAGGAAGCCGTGGAGACTTCCAGTGTGTACACAATAGGCACAGTGTATAGAAGGAGGAAGCGGAAGGACTGAACAGAGACTCTCTCACAATAGGACAGTAATTTCTATATGACGAAGTAAAGAGTAAAGGGCATTTGGTCAACTCCGCCATTATTGTATTATGATATATTGAGCTGAAGATTTATGTCCATGAATATTTGATAAAATTGTTATTTATCCAACCTTGAGTTGTTATATGTATTTAGAGAGTCAGAACTGCTGACTGGGGGCTCGTGAGTCATTAAATTTCAATGCACACCTTCTGCATTATTATTTATAATACCATAGTGGATCAGTATTATTTATGATACCGTAGCGGGGTTGTGACAGGAATATATATGGGGAAGCAATATCACTATAGTAGTTCGAACAATGCAGAATGGTGTGTTCATTGTTTCAGTCCTCTCTGTATCGGTTTCTACTAGTCTGATGTTTGTCTTTTGTGAATGAATTTCATGTGCGTCTTGTTTTTCTCTTGAAGTATTTCCGGCATGATTTAGAATATAATGTTAGTTTTCCAATCATGTTGTTGATGTAGTTGTGTGCAATTTAAATTTTCAAAAATACGCACACACACAAACACACAAAATAAATCACTCAGCTCTTACCCGTTTCCAGTTGGTTCTAAATGTTTCATTGCCGATATGAGTTCATATATGGGTCACCCTAGAGTCAGATTGTAATTTTTTTTCAAAAATGACGCCATCTAAAGGTTTACATAAGAAGCACTCTAAAGCCAAACGGGAATTTAACATTGTGTGTTCCTGGAGCCAAACAGGAGTTTAACATTGTGTGCTGATGGAGACAAACGGGGTTTTTACATTGTGGGAATGATAATGTTATTTTAAAAAAATTATAATCCAATACGCCACGTTTACAAACCAGCTACCTGGCAATACACACGTCCCATAATCCTGCAACCGCCTTTTGATTACTATCCAGCAATCTGATCAAAATCAGATCTCCGCTGTCCAACGTGAAGATATGACAAGGACCGTTTAATATTCATGCTCTGGTGACCTTTGAATTAGCAAATAAAAATGCATCTTTAAAAAATCTGAAGGTGAATTAAATCGTTCGGTACACATTGATGTTATTCTTCCGCACAGTTCAGTCTCCAAACTCAAAGATATAAGAATTCGTCTGACTGGCTGACAAAATTAGCGATTATGGTAATAACATGTTACCAGAACATGACCACTAAGTTGTCGCTGTCAGATCTTCACGTACAACAGCGGAGATATGATTTTGATCAGACTGACAAACTAGCAACCGCTTTTTGTCTATTGTTCAAACACACAATCCTGCTATCATGCTAAAAGTGTCGGAATTTTTTATGCAAATGTGCTATACTTAGATACACACAAACAATAGAGCAATAATAGAGGGTTTTTATTGATGTAGATCTATAAATTAATTTTTTTATTTCATGACTGAAAATTGCAGTGATTATCTTTAGTTGAAAATTCGTTAGCTCATTGGTTCTATGTTAAGATATTATGAATGCAAATTTACATAGTATCTATAAATAGATGCTGACGCACGTGTTTACTGTTACTAATAATACAATTAGCAAATATATTGACAAGTTTTGGGTTGTTTCATACTGGAAAGGTCAGTTAGGTGGGTTCTTAGAAGAAATGATACTTCTCATTTGATAGGATGGATGACGTGAACAGATATTTTGAAATATTAGATTAAGTAGTTAGATCTGTACCGTGGGATATATTGCGACAAAATGGTCGTAATAGACTCTTGAAGGTACATATGAGAAGAGAACTGAGCAATCAAATTCATTCCTTTTTTGGATTCAAATTTCATATGTTAAAATGAGTTTGCAAATGAATTCTATGTTGTATTTACCTATTATTTGAGAAGAAAAACAGTTGTTTGGATTATTCAGTGGAAATTATTAGTATTATTGCTAAAGAATAAAGACAGCTATTAAAAGTGTTTATTTCTCAGAGTCAAGGTCATAGTCATGTATTGGATACAGTACGTTTGCTGGGTCAAATAAACCCCAATCAGATTTTATGGAGAATTCAAAGCCGTTCATGTCAAAAAGTTCTATATCAATTATTGTTGATTCGGCCAATCCTATCCCTATATATCCTGTTTGTTTCAGAGGGTTATTAGCGAAGCTAATTCTGCAGATGTAGCAACTTGAGTTATTAATCGTAATGAAATTGTTTTGTACTGCCATGAAAAGTTCGGAATAGACACGTATTCCAGAATGCAGCCATGAATAAATACTTTTACTAGCACCATCTGTGACACTTGTTACTATCGATATAGACGACAATTCCATTAGGTGCAGCTAAAATAGTCGATGTGGTTGCGATTTATACCACACTCAGACCAAAGGTTGTTGCCGTGTCAGTTTAACAAATAGCATGTTGCACATTTTAAATTTACCAGTTTGATCTTCAAAATTCACATATTCGCCTGGGTCAATGTTAGCAACAATGTGGCTGGTAAACGCAGCCAAATCTGCTTTGGCAGAAAATCTGCTCAGACTGTCATCAGTACCAGATCTGAGTAAATAATAACATATATTTTGTATAACGTTAAGCACACTTTAACGTAACTTCAATACGCATTTGCTGGGATGGGGAACGCTTAAGTCCATGCAATTCTTTAACAACAACATGACCACATATCGACCCATCCGACAGAGATTGCAACAGCAGAGTTGAATAATATGATGTTCTTAAATGTCAAGCACTGCTTGAATATTGACACTATGCCTTTTCTCTTTGCATGTCAGTCTCTTTCCACAAAACTTGTAACATTGCATCATTTGCTTAGATTCTTCATCGTCTCATATTCATATAAAGGTGTTGTTCGTAATTCAATATATTAATGCTAAAGACATCTCTCTGTAATTAATTCATTCTTGACGATCTTCTTAGGCTACTATATTCATTTCATGTTTTCAATGTCATCACTATCATCATCATTACAGTATTTATTCATTTTGGGTTTCTAGGATTTTTGTCTCCCAAGTCAGGTTTACCAGTACAGCATTGCTACTCCAAGATAATTTCTAAGTTGAATAAATTATCAATATGTCCCGGCTATTTCTTTAACAAGTCTCTGACTAATCTTTATGATATATGTAAGCGAAATAGTATTTTTTTTTCTTCTGAAACATTTTGTACAACTCACGGATCTGGTGAAATGTCAATACATTATTTCAAAATACCACACATATCAATCTGCGATTTTTATTTGTTGCCATTTACATATAGTGCGGTAATTGTTTAATATAAAAATTACCTATGCTGCAGTTGGCATAAAATAATTTCTAACTAACTCTGCCACAGAAAATAAAATCATTGTAGTGGTGATCAATATTCCTATTTCTATAGTTACTCAAGAATTTGTAGTGTAACCGCAGCCAATAATATAGGCCTGATTGAAACTACAGCTATGTGCGTAATGCAGTAGGGGTCACTTTTTTACCACACATGCATTGATACAGATCACGGTCACATTGAAAAGTTGCTTATACAAGTAAAGTCATGAAAGTCTTTTTGTCCATCTTCTTCTGAATAAGAACTTGTCAGACCCTTTGCATGTGTACATGGAATTGAGATGTCCCTTGCTCACGCTTGCACTAGTGTAATGCAACACTGGTTAAACACATCAAGTGGCACCTATGAACTACATCAAAAATATTAAGAAAAACTGTATAAAAACACACAGATGCTAATGAACATCAACACGGTTGATATTAATCAAGCAATGAGGACTAGTGGTCCGTTATCTGACATTGAAAATGTATAGGCATCACCAATCACTACTGGTCCAGCAGCTGATATACACATATATAAATGTACATTCCAAAGTATCTTTTGGTATTGATCATGGAATTTAAATTTGGTTTAATAACAATTCCTCAACTGAGAGAAGAACAATAAAAAAATGCGGGGATTTCGGGACAAAAAATGAGCTGCTTGAAAGGTTTGCATGTCAAAATACATCTTTTGACACATGTTACACGATGTTATCAATGAAGGCTAAAGTAGAAATTCTTCAGAAAAGGGTCGCTTATAAAGTTCTTTTAAAATCCAAATGTGGTTCTGTGGTCGAGAACACTCACCATTATACCATGGCCAAGGGACTAAAGAAAGTGTAATTTTGTCTCCGTAAAGTAACATGTTAAGATTTTCAACACATGTGTACTCTACAAACGTGTAGATGTGTCATGTTTACTTCAGAAGGACTTCAAAGTTACACCGACCGACTGAATAGTTTACATAAAAGTGAATGTATTTTCCCCCATGCTCCTTTTTACTTTTCAATTTGTATATGTACAGATTAGTCTTGCAATTCATTTCTGGTTGCGTCGCCAGATGGTTTTGTAAATATATCTCACACTGTCCAAACAGAAGGTGTCTCAGTATTAGTCAATGGATTAAATAATGACACTGCTCTCTGTGCCATATTCGAAACTTAAAAGTAGACATCTATTTCCCCAGAGGGAGAGTCACGCCTTGATGAAAACCGTGACTATCCTTTTCAAATTCAAGGATAACATTTTTGCACTGGTGCATATAAATGTATTTTGTGCGTACAGTCTATGAAATTCAAGTCATGGACATCAAGTACACTGACTTTTATACGAATGAAACATTCAGAACTGAAATGGTCAAATAGTTTAAATATTTTAAAAATCCCATTTCAAATCGGAGCTTCTTGACAAACATTTTGATAAGCCGTATTTGAAGTGAACGATTATCATTGCATCTGTTGCCAATATTTTCTGAACTCAAATAAAAGACCTAAAGAACGACTGCTTTAATCCTATTTATTTCCAGCACATCCTTTTCAAAACCATGACTGCAAGCACATAAGATAATATACACATATATTGGATAAATAGCATTTCTACATGTTCTGAAACAATACCAGTTCTAAAATTACACCACATAAAACAAATGAAAGTTATTTCTGATGGCAATTTCGACTCCATACTAGTCAAGGGATTTGCAAAAAGTTTAAATGTTTTGAATGGACCTATCATTCTTTCAATATGTACTTTTACTATTTGTTTTCCTGTCATTTAATACTACCCAGACACACAGCAACACATACTCTACATAACTAAAAAAATTTAAACTTCATAATTCAATCTAAGAAGCTTTGTCCTTATTTATGATTGACGGTAACTACAAAGGTAATTGATGGACCAGTAGCGGTGGTGCAACCTAGCTAGTAACAATAACTTATTACTATCTACCACTGGACAATGGCTTACATCAGGATCTGGAGGAAAACATTGCTTTACTTGAAATATTTTGAGATTGAAAAAAATACTAAATTCAATTTAATATGATTTCATTGATGTCTTTTCATGTTTGAAGTACAGCAGTTTCAAGCTGTGCGACAAATAATAGTTTCAAAAATAGGGCAGTTTTGAGCACATGGAAACTGAAATCAGAGCTTGTGATTGTTTTTAAATAAAAAGTCACCAGCCCTGGGACAGTGTCTGAAAAATGTTACTATAGGCACTGATACCCCAAATACAACTGACTTTGGCATCCCTAGATATCCATCACATTTCAACCAACTAAAGTGCATTTAAACGGAACTTGTAAATGTGTGTGTGTGTGTGTGATTCACATTTTCAATTAAGCTTTAGCATTTTGTCATATCCCTATGATGTCTGCAGTGCGTCAGTTTATAGTAATGTCTAGCAATGGGGCATCATGCCACAGACGAGTAGGATCATGTCCCATATAATCACACGCTCCTGACACCAGGAGGACCAGTCCAAACAATAACCTCTTAATGCTGAGCGCCAATTAAGGCAGCTACTATTACCATTTATATAAGTTAGTATGACTCGGTTGGGTTCAAACCAGCTACATCCAGCATTAGAGGCAGATATTCTAACCACTTAGGTCACTGGAGCTGTCTCCATCAGAAAACAAACTTCATTCTAGGCATAGTCAGACTAGCAAGAATACTTTAATCTATGCAGAAGTGGCAATGTGGGCTGCTGAGTGTGAGAGATATTCTTGACAATTTGACATCTAGTTACCATGTCAGTCAACCAAGGAACATGCTACTCAAACACTGTTTATTTTGTAAGAAAGACCCATACAACTTCAATATCAGGGTGGACACCTAACGTTGTATTATTGGGATTAAGTGTAAAAAAAATTGCCACTACTTACAGCTAACATTTTACTGCCATTTATCTGATATGTGAGAAACCTTACCGTTTATAATCCCCCCCGCCAGAACAAGTTTTTTAACTTTTAAAACCGTCTGAAATATACTAGTTTATTCTAAGATGAGATAGGGTAAAAAAGGAAATCGGAAATATTAATATTTAATTTAATTATGAAATTTCATGCTTATTCAATAATTATATGACTCAGATGTCACATACAGTACACTGAATTCTTAGTCCATCTCTGCGTTAGGAATGCTCTATTTCCAGTGGATATGGTATACTTTAAAAATGCAAGTGTTACAAAACAGCTGAATAATTTAATGCAGTGGATTAAACGTGTGTGTAATGATCATCATTGATGATTCTAAAAGTGAGGTGAAAAACATATGTGCGTGCAATAAGTCCTTATTTCATTAGGCATCTTAATTTCCTTATCTGTTACAGTTATGATCTAACATCTAACACGCACACAGAATGTGATTCATCTACTCAAAGGAGGCCCACACTAGGCTTCAGAATCAGTAGTCCATGGCTACACAAAATGATGTATATTTGTGTTGGTTAAAAGAAAAAATTTAAAAGGGAGTAAACTTATACTGGGGAGGAAATTATGTCCTGTATTTTATTTTATGGGATCAGAGGTGCGTGTTGTCCTGGGGGTATTTTATCTGTACCCAATATTATCGATAGGTAAACTGCCCTAAGCTAAGATAAGAGACCCACTCCACCCCTATAACGGTGTGGCATTTTGCAGTACCTAAATTGCATGTACATTAAATAAAAAACCAATCTTTAATCTACAGTATGCACTCTGTCTAAGAATGATGCAAGTCACTGTGAGCTATTTCGCCTCAGTTTGCAATATGAGTTATTGACAGAATATTCCAATACAAGCAACAGTCACATTCAGTCAAATTACATGATCAACCAACCTCTTTTATACTTTGGAATATTCTTCATACTGGCTACACTGCTAGATACCTGTTACGTCTACAAATCCCTGCGTTATATTTGCAGTGATTACAATGCGCTTTCTGTAAGGTAACTGCAAACCAGCAATTATTTTTGAGAATATAGAGACGGCTTGTCCGGAAGCTGACTAGGCCTATATATAAGCATGCGCATCACGCTCGAAGGTATCACTTCCAAGGTTAAACCTTGAAGTGCGCAAAATATTTAGCTAATATGTGGAGCTATGGTATTTCATTATCTATGCAAACGGTCCGATACGTAAGAACGATGATGATCAAAAATAAACTTAGAATCTATTTTAGTGATATAAACATGCACGCTATCAACAAAGATATACGTAGTATACATGATGTTGCCGATCGGTTGCACCGTCCACATATATATATTTTTGCAAGACACGACTCTGATTCTCTATTTTGACTCTAAAACATTGTGCCATACACTACACGCCAAGTTAGAAGTCTTATTGTAGTCCTAGCAATATGTTATACGTTGTTTTAACGGAGTAATATAATTAAACAAACTTTCATAAAATGTCCTTTAATATTTTGGGTTATTTTTATTCTAATGTGAAATGATGCTTTCAAATGGTATCCAACTCCTTGTCAGCAGCATATACCGTTTATTCGTTTCATAGTTGTATACATGTCCACAACTCAATCACGTAATATGTTCCCTCGATATTCAATCCTATTACGACCCAGATGTAACCAACTTGTTCACATACAATTACCTGTGTGAATCGGAATATGTTCTCTGTTAACGTAGGCAAGTACACGTTTGCGTTTGCAGAGATCGATTTATAAATTTGAAATCCTAATCGTCTGACTTATTTTATAGTATGTGTTTCCACAGGTTAAAGGGGTTTAGTGAAACACATATGTATACACACTTTATATCTGTTTTTCTTTTTTCATAGCTTCAACTTGGGTCATATCTATGGTTCTATGGTAAGTGTTAATATATCCCTGGATTATCTCTTGCAATGCATCTGCTACTGCTGGTTCTGGGCATATATTTCTACATTTTAGCCATTATCCTTCAGGCTAAATGCCAACAGTATCTGACTGCTCTTGAGAATCTACGTCATTTACATGTACCCTTTTGGCCTGGCTACCTTTCGCTTTATTCCTTGCGTACTATTGAGGTAGAGTGTTGAGTTAACCATTCTCGCAATTCCGTGCATTATCTTCTTGTACTGGTTTGATGTCATATATGACTGATACATCAATACCGTTCTGATCATTTTTCAGATACTTTAATAATAGTTTCTGGTGTCATTATTTAGAAAAAGAAAATAAGGTGACTTTAAATTAGATGTGTTGTGATAAACTATGTAGTTTGTGAAGAAATGATTTATATATTTTGCCTATAGCTGCATAGTAGTAATGCTTTTATGTTGGTATGCTGGGGGGGGGGGGTAAATGTGTGATTGTTGATTTGTAATCCAGCATAGAAGACAATATAAATGTTTTATTTGCCCTCTTCCTCTCTCTCCAACATCTAATGACCAATAAGTGTCACATTCAGATACGTTGCTCTTCTTATTTTTTTTATCAATGTTTAGGACGAGTTGTAGACACCAAAGCTTGAAGAACGGTAATTTCAACTTTTATGTAAGCTATAATTAGAGAAGGAGACAGTTGAGATTTATGGCGACATCAGTGGTGATTTAGTGCAAACGCAGTGAATGGTGAACATTTTTCTCCACCAAAGAAAGACATTGGTTTCACAAAACTATTTCTCATTTGCAATAGTTACATCGCAATCATCTTTCGAAAAGATACATGTTTTGCACGATACGACTCTAATTTTAATATTTTATTGGTCATAAAATGTACCCGGAAATGATAACTAAAGTAAACATTTAATTCTATTTAAAAAGGAAATAGATGACGATTTTCATTTCAACCAAGATCATCTTTTGTAAAATAAAATACTAAGCAACACGTTTACATGCATACCCATGGCTATTGTCTTTATCTCCCTCCATCATTCTTACTCTCTCTATATCTATCTATCTATCTATCTATCTATCTATCTATCTATATATATATATATATATATATATATATATATATATATATATATATATATATATATATATATATATATATATATATATGAAGGAAATAAAGAGGGCTTGGCCCATTTTAGATATAATGGCTCTAAGGCATCAGAACAGTAGTAATTTGATTTAAATAAACAATATTTCCTGACAAGCGTGCTAATGGCTACTTGAATATATTTTATGTCTTTTCCTACTTCAAACTCTGTAATGTTGTTGCCATGTCTGCAGGGAAGACGTTCAAATAAAAACTATTTCTTTTCCTCAAAGACTC
The DNA here is from genome assembly GCA_028554795.2 of Sinohyriopsis cumingii. NCBI lineage: Eukaryota > Metazoa > Mollusca > Bivalvia > Unionida > Unionidae > Sinohyriopsis > Sinohyriopsis cumingii. The sequence continues at coordinate 49,270,507 of CM068842.1, read as the reverse complement.
ATCGCATGCGCAAGGCTATATTTCATTTATTCGTTGTTTCAGTCATGTGATAACGAAGGCGGAACTATAAAGAAAAATCATTGATCAATTTGGTACCGGCATTATTTTCAATAAATATAGGGATGCTTGTCTCATAAACAGGTGTGATAGTATCGGAGCTTGCCACTGTAAGTCCACTCCTGCTATCCTGCATATTACTAAATTTTTGTTTACCACATCTACTTGTCGGCCTCATAAGATGTCTCTATGATGATTATGACTGATATTGTATTTATCTCTCATATAGATGCATGTTTGCACATCACTTTAGTAAACCATTCTACTTTTTGTTAGTATTTAGGAAAGCTCATGACCTGTTTATTGTCAATCGTCGAAGACCTTTGCGTCTACTTTTATGAAGATTACTTTGATGGATGTTAGATTTTACTGCAAAATTCAGAGTACATGTTACCATTCTTGTTTCTTTTTCTTCCCAAAGTTCACATTCGCTACTCTTCCAGTAGCTTCGATATGTTAAATAATTTTCAGCTAATTGAAAGAGGTCTCCTTCAGATGAAAGATAGTGAAATAACAATTACAAAAAATTGATCGGAGTCAAAATTGCAGTCATCTTGTACCTCCGTTATATTGTCTAGACTTATAGATGATGATAAGCAGTAGGATTAAAACTGCAAATAATATTATTCCTATGCTTTTCTTCTGGACTAATTTTAAAAATAATTTTTAAATCATAATTGTATTACACATTTTGTTTTCCATCATGCTTTAAAGGTATACTAAATATGGTACTGCTATTTCAATGTTAAAAGTCATTCTGCGCCACTGTTTTACTATTTAAACTGAGCCAAGGCCTGTTGAACGGTTGAAACTGGAATCTTGTGTTCATGCCAGAAACTACATTTAACCAGATGTACTACCGACAACTCTATGAATTTTTCAGCATTATTTAGAATTCAGTCACAGTTACCAATAGGATACTGCATATTCTCCCTAAATTTTCATTTTAATAACATTGATGATTAAATTGTTTGCAAAGGTTTCGAATACTTGTTGGTTTTGTTGCCTTTGTTACTTAGTTCATGGCCTCAGTATATATATATATATATATATATATATATATATATATATATATATATATATACATGAACAAAGATCGAGATAGACGGATAAATTTCCAGAGAGACAATAAGATGGACAGATAGATGGATGGAATATATAAAACAATACAATATATTGCATTGGTCCTCCTTTATCATTAATTGTCAGTCTGTATGTCAGTTTCCCCTGCATGCATATGTACGTTTGTACTTTTGTATGCATCGATATATAAATGCATACATGAACGCTTGTATGTATGTATGTGTCTGTCTGTCTGTATGTATGTATGATTTAACTGCCAATTGATAATTACTTCCGTGTGACTAGCCTGAATTACCTTAGGCGATTGGAAATTAGTTTTAGCTTTGAAATATTTGGTTTTATTAGATATAGTACGGTTAATCTAATATGATATACATATCAGTCAGATGCTAGCCTTGTTCATAATTAAGCGTGAATTTCGAGCTTGAAATAATGACAAATCTATAACTACTAAACAGTAAATATATTAACCGTGAGAAGATAATCTGTGTGTGTGTGTGTGTGTGTTCATGTGTATGTGTGCTTGTGTTGTGTGTGATCTTGAAGAGAAAATGAAGCTAGTATCTGGCTGTATAGCGCGATTTGAATCTAATAAAACAAGCCAGTCAAGAGTTTTCAAATTGTATCGCTATGAGTATAAAGCAGGGGCATCTTGTTTGAATGAATGATGAATTCATAAAGTGAAGTTCATGAAATTATAATACACACAACACAAACGCAAAACCTATACTCTATATTATATGGAAAGAAATATAGAATACCACCCGACTCCCAGTCACTTAAATATTTTTGTCCATTCTATACATTTGTTCTGCTTTAAGATGCCCGATCTATCATCTATCATTACAGCGGCAAAACATTCGGAGTACAGTTTGGGAATATTTGTCTGTAGTACAAAGCAAATACTATTGTTTGTTGATCCTTTGTATATGGTTCATTGAATTTCTTTCTTGCATTTATGACCTGCAATATTACCCATTTATTTTCTGCATGCATTTTTGCAAGACACGACTCTGTTGATATATTTGGTCCCTCAAACATTGCGCCATACACAACACTCCAGGTTTGAAGTCATTAATGGATCCATTGTTTTAGATCTGTTCAGATTTTTTAAAGAAATAAACTTACAAGATGTTAGTCTCTTTCTAGAACAGTATTCATTACGTTCTTTTCCAAATTTATCAACATGTTAGCAGAATTATCCAGTTATTACGCTATTGGCGATAATTGAAAATTGCATGTGTCATCTAAATCTTATTGTTGTCCTAGCAATCTCTTATACGTTGTTTTAACGTAGTAATATAATTATAAAAACGTTCTTAAAAAAATCTCTCCTTTAATATTTCGATCTTTCTATTCTAATATGAAATTATGTTTTCATCTGGTATCCAACTCCTTGTCAGCAGTATATACCGTTTATTCTTTTCATAGTTGTATACTTGTCCACAACTCAATCACGTAATATGTTCCCTCGATATTCAATCCTATTACGTCCCAGATGTACACAACTTGTTCACATAACATTACCTGTCTGATTTGGAAACGTTTATCTATAAACGTTGGCAAGTACACTTTTGCTGAGATTGATTGATAATTTGAAATCCTAATCGTCTGACTTATTTTACAGTATGTATTTCCACAGGTAAAAGATGCTTAGTAAAACACAAATTAATACAGACTTCATATGTTTGTCTTCTTTAATTGCTCCAACTTGGGTCATATCTATGGTTCTATGGTAAGTGTTAATATATCCCTGGATTATCTCTTGCAATGCATCTGCCACTGCTGGTTCTGGGCATATATTTCTACATTTTAGCCATTATCCTTCAGGCTGAATGCCAACAGTATCTGACTGCTCTTGAGAATCTATGTCATTTACATGTACCCTTTTGGCCTGGCTACCTTTCGCTTTATTCCTTGCGTACTATTGAGGTAGAGTGTTGAGTTAACCATTCTCGCAATTCCGTGCATTATCTTCTTGTACTGGTTTGATGTCATATATGACTGATACATCAATACCGTTCTGATCATTTTTCAGATACTTTAATAATAGTTTCTGGTGTCATTATTTAGAAAAAGAAAATAAGGTGACTTTAAATTAGATGTGTTGTGATAAACTATGTAGTTTGTGAAGAAATGATTTATATATTTTGCCTATAGCTGCATAGTAGTAATGCTTTTATGTTGGTATGCTGGGGGGGGGGTAAATGTGTGATTGTTGATTTGTAATCCAGCATAGAAGACAATATAAATGTTTTATTTGCCCTCTTCCTCTCTCTCCAACATCTAATGACCAATAAGTGTCACATTCAGATACGTTGCTCTTCTTATTTTTTTTATCAATGTTTAGGACGAGTTGTAGACACCAAAGCTTGAAGAACGGTAATTTCAACTTTTATGTAAGTTATAATTAGAGAAGGAGACAGTTGAGATTTATGGCGACATCAGTGGTGATTTAGTGCAAACGCAGTGAATGGTGAACATTTTTCTCCACCAAAGAAAGTCATTGGTTTCACAAAACTATTTCTCATTTGCAATAGTTACATCGCAATCATCTTTCGAAAAGATACATGTTTTGCACGATACGACTCTAATTTTAATATTTTATTGGTCATAAAATGTACCCGGAAATGATAACTAAAGTAAATATTTAATTCTATTTAAAAAGGAAATAGATGACGATTTTCATTTCAACCAAGATCATCTTTTGTAAAATAAAATACTAAGCAACACGTTTACATGCATACCCATGCCTATTGTCTTTATCTCCATCCATCATTCTTACTCTCTCTATATCTATCTATCTATCTATCTATCTATCTATCTATCTATCTATATATATATATATATATATATATATATATATATATATATATATATATATATATATATATATATATGAAGGAAATAAAGAGGGCTTAGCCCATTTTAGATATAATGGCTCTAAGGCATCAGAACAGTAGTAATTTGATTTAAATAAACAATATTTCCTGACAAGCGTGCTAATGGCTACTTGAATATATTTTATGTCTTTTCCTACTTCAAACTCTGTAATGTTGTTGCCATGTCTGCAGGGAAGACGTTCAAATAAAAACTATTTCTTTTCCTCAAAGACTCATCGCATGCGCAAGGCTATATTTCATTTATTCGTTGTTTCAGTCATGTGATAACGAAGGCGGAACTATAAAGAAAAATCATTGATCAATTTGGTACCGGCCGTCGTGTATTGCATTATTTTCAATAAATATAGGGATGCTTGTCTCATAAACAGGTGTGATAGTATCGGAGCTTGCCACTGTAAGTCCACTCCTGCTATCCTGCATATTACTAAATTTTTGTTTACCACATCTACTTGTCGGCCTCATAAGATGTCTCTATGATGATTATGATTGATATTGTATTTATCTCTCATATAGATGCATGTTTGCACATCACTTTAGTAAACCATTCTACTTTTTGTTAGTATTTAGGAAAGCTCATGACCTGTTTATTGTCAATCGTCGAAGACCTTTGCGTCTACTTTTATGAAGATTACTTTGATGGATGTTAGATTTTACTGCAAAATTCAGAGTACATGTTACCATTCTTGTTTCTTTTTCTTCCCAAAGTTCACATTCGCTACTCTTCCAGTAGCTTCGATATGTTAAATAATTTTCAGCTAATTGAAAGAGGTCTCCTTCAGATGAAAGATAGTGAAATAACAATTACAAAAAATTGATCGGAGTCAAAATTGCAGTCATCTTGTACCTCCGTTATATTGTCTAGACTTATAGATGATGATAAGCAGTAGGATTAAAACTGCAAATAATATTATTCCTATGCTTTTCTTCTGGACTAATTTTAAAAATAATTTTTAAATCATAATTGTATTACACATTTTGTTTTCCATCATGCTTTAAAGGTATACTAAATATGGTACTGCTATTTCAATGTTAAAAGTCATTCTGCGCCACTGTTTTACTATTTAAACTGAGCCAAGGCCTGTTGAACGGTTGAAACTGGAATCTTGTGTTCATGCCAGAAACTACATTTAACCAGATGTACTACCGACAACTCTATGAATTTTTCAGCATTATTTAGAATTCAGTCACAGTTACCAATAGGATACTGCATATTCTCCCTAAATTTTCATTTTAATAACATTGATGATTAAATTGTTTGCAAAGGTTTCGAATACTTGTTGGTTTTGTTGCCTTTGTTACTTAGTTCATGGCCTCAGTATATATATATATATATATATATATATATATATATATATATATATATATATACATGAACAAAGATCGAGATAGACGGATAAATTTCCAGAGAGACAATAAGATGGACAGATAGATGGATGGAATATATAAAACAATACAATATATTGCATTGGTCCTCCTTTATCATTAATTGTCAGTCTGTATGTCAGTTTCCCCTGCATGCATATGTACGTTTGTACTTTTGTATGCATCGATATATAAATGCATACATGAACGCTTGTATGTATGTATGTGTCTGTCTGTCTGTATGTATGTATGATTTAACTGCCAATTGATAATTACTTCCGTGTGACTAGCCTGAATTACCTTAGGCGATTGGAAATTAGTTCTAGCTTTGAAATATTTGGTTTTATTAGATATAGTACGGTTAATCTATATATGATATACATATCAGTCAGATGCTAGCCTTGTTCATAATTAAGCGTGAATTTCGAGCTTGAAATAATGACAAATCTATAACTACTAAACAGTAAATATATTAACCGTGAGAAGATAATCTGTGTGTGTGTGTGTGTTCATGTGTATGTGTGCTTGTGTTGTGTGTGATCTTGAAGAGAAAATGAAGCTAGTATCTGGCTGTATAGCGCGATTTGAATCTAATAAAACAAGCCAGTCAAGAGTTTTCAAATTGTATCGCTATGAGTATAAAGCAGGGGCATCTTGTTTGAATGAATGATGAATTCATAAAGTGAAGTTCATGAAATTATAATACACACAACACAAACGCAAAACCTATACTCTATATTATATGGAAAGAAATATAGAATACCACCCGACTCCCAGTCACTTAAATATTTTTGTCCATTCTATACATTTGTTCTGCTTTAAGATGCCCGATCTATCATCTATCATTACAGCGGCAAAACATTCGGAGTACAGTTTGGGAATATTTGTCTGTAGTACAAAGCAAATACTATTGTTTGTTGATCCTTTGTATATGGTTCATTGAATTTCTTTCTTGCATTTATGACCTGCAATATTACCCATTTATTTTCTGCATGCATTTTTGCAAGACACGACTCTGTTGATATATTTGGTCCCTCAAACATTGCGCCATACACAACACTCCAGGTTTGAAGTCATTAATGGATCCATTGTTTTAGATCTGTTCAGATTTTTTAAAGAAATAAACTTACAAGATGTTAGTCTCTTTCTAGAACAGTATTCATTACGTTCTTTTCCAAATTTATCAACATGTTAGCAGAATTATCCAGTTATTACGCTATTGGCGATAATTGAAAATTGCATGTGTCATCTAAATCTTATTGTTGTCCTAGCAATCTCTTATACGTTGTTTTAACGTAGTAATATAATTATAAAAACGTTCTTAAAAAAATCTCTCCTTTAATATTTCGATCTTTCTATTCTAATATGAAATTATGTTTTCATCTGGTATCCAACTCCTTGTCAGCAGTATATACCGTTTATTCTTTTCATAGTTGTATACTTGTCCACAACTCAATCACGTAATATGTTCCCTCGATATTCAATCCTATTACGTCCCAGATGTACACAACTTGTTCACATAACATTACCTGTCTGATTTGGAAACGTTTATCTATAAACGTTGGCAAGTACACTTTTGCTGAGATTGATTGATAATTTGAAATCCTAATCGTCTGACTTATTTTACAGTATGTATTTCCACAGGTAAAAGATGCTTAGTAAAACACAAATTAATACAGACTTCATACGTTTGTCTTCTTTAATTGCTCCAACTTGGGTCATATCTATGGTTCTATGGTAAGTGTTAATATATCCCTGGATTATCTCTTGCAATGCATCTGCCACTGCTGGTTCTGGGCATATATTTCTACATTTTAGCCATTATCCTTCAGGCTGAATGCCAACAGTATCTGACTGCTCTTGAGAATCTATGTCATTTACATGTACCCTTTTGGCCTGGCTACCTTTCGCTTTATTCCTTGCGTACTATTGAGGTAGAGTGTTGAGTTAACCATTCTCGCAATTCCGTGCATTATCTTCTTGTACTGGTTTGATGTCATATATGACTGATACATCAATACCGTTCTGATCATTTTTCAGATACTTTAATAATAGTTTCTGGTGTCATTATTTAGAAAAAGAAAATAAGGTGACTTTAAATTAGATGTGTTGTGATAAACTATGTAGTTTGTGAAGAAATGATTTATATATTTTGCCTATAGCTGCATAGTAGTAATGCTTTTATGTTGGTATGCTGGGGGGGGGGGGGGTAAATGTGTGATTGTTGATTTGTAATCCAGCATAGAAGACAATATAAATGTTTTATTTGCCCTCTTCCTCTCTCTCCAACATCTAATGACCAATAAGTGTCACATTCAGATACGTTGCTCTTCTTATTTTTTTTATCAATGTTTAGGACGAGTTGTAGACACCAAAGCTTGAAGAACGGTAATTTCAACTTTTATGTAAGCTATAATTAGAGAAGGAGACAGTTGAGATTTATGGCGACATCAGTGGTGATTTAGTGCAAACGCAGTGAATGGTGAACATTTTTCTCCACCAAAGAAAGTCATTGGTTTCACAAAACTATTTCTCATTTGCAATAGTTACATCGCAATCATCTTTCGAAAAGATACATGTTTTGCACGATACGACTCTAATTTTAATATTTTATTGGTCATAAAATGTACCCGGAAATGATAACTAAAGTAAATATTTAATTCTATTTAAAAAGGAAATAGATAACGATTTTCATTTCAACCAAGATCATCTTTTGTAAAATAAAATACTAAGCAACACGTTTACATGCATACCCATGGCTATTGTCTTTATCTCCCTCCATCATTCTTACTCTCTCTATATCTATCTATCTATCTGTCTATCTATATATATATATATATATATATATATATATATATATATATATATATATATATATATATATATATATATATATATATATATATGTATGAAGGAAATAAAGAGGGCTTAGCCCATTTTAGATATAATGGCTCTAAGGCATCAGAACAGTAGTAATTTGATTTAAATAAACAATATTTCCTGACAAGCGTGCTAATGGCTACTTGAATATATTTTATGTCTTTTCCTACTTCAAACTCTGTAATGTTGTTGCCATGTCTGCAGGGAAGACGTTCAAATAAAAACTATTTCTTTTCCTCAAAGACTCATCGCATGCGCAAGGCTATATTTCATTTATTCGTTGTTTCAGTCATGTGATAACGAAGGCGGAACTATAAAGAAAAATCATTGATCAATTTGGTACCGGCCGTCGTGTATTGCATTATTTTCAATAAATATAGGGATGCTTGTCTCATAAACAGGTGTGATAGTATCGGAGCTTGCCACTGTAAGTCCACTCCTGCTATCCTGCATATTACTAAATTTTTGTTTACCACATCTACTTGTCGGCCTCATAAGATGTCTCTATGATGATTATGATTGATATTGTATTTATCTCTCATATAGATGCATGTTTGCACATCACTTTAGTAAACCATTCTACTTTTTGTTAGTATTTAGGAAAGCTCATGACCTGTTTATTGTCAATCGTCGAAGACCTTTGCGTCTACTTTTATGAAGATTACTTTGATGGATGTTAGATTTTACTGCAAAATTCAGAGTACATGTTACCATTCTTGTTTCTTTTTCTTCCCAAAGTTCACATTCGCTACTCTTCCAGTAGCTTCGATATGTTAAATAATTTTCAGCTAATTGAAAGATGTCTCCTTCAGATGAAAGATAGTGAAATAACAATTACAAAAAATTGATCGGAGTCAAAATTGCAGTCATCTTGTACCTCCGTTATATTGTCTAGACTTATAGATGATGATAAGCAGTAGGATTAAAACTGCAAATAATATTATTCCTATGCTTTTCTTCTGGACTAATTTTAAAAATAATTTTTAAATCATAATTGTATTACACATTTTGTTTTCCATCATGCTTTAAAGGTATACTAAATATGGTACTGCTATTTCAATGTTAAAAGTCATTCTGCGCCACTGTTTTACTATTTAAACTGAGCCAAGGCCTGTTGAACGGTTGAAACTGGAATCTTGTGTTCATGCCAGAAACTACATTTAACCAGATGTACTACCGACAACTCTATGAATTTTTCAGCATTATTTAGAATTCAGTCACAGTTACCAATAGGATACTGCATATTCTCCCTAAATTTTCATTTTAATAACATTGATGATTAAATTGTTTGCAAAGGTTTCGAATACTTGTTGGTTTTGTTGCCTTTGTTACTTAGTTCATGGCCTCAGTATATATATATATATATATATATATATATATATATATATATATATATATATATATATACATGAACAAAGATCGAGATAGACGGATAAATTTCCAGAGAGACAATAAGATGGACAGATAGATGGATGGAATATATAAAACAATACAATATATTGCATTGGTCCTCCTTTATCATTAATTATCAGTCTGTATGTCAGTTTCCCCTGCATGCATATGTACGTTTGTACTTTTGTATGCATCGATATATAAATGCATACATGAACGCTTGTATGTATGTATGTGTCTGTCTGTCTGTATGTATGTATGATTTAACTGCCAATTGATAATTACTTCCGTGTGACTAGCCTGAATTACCTTAGGCGATTGGAAATTAGTTTTAGCTTTGAAATATTTGGTTTTATTAGATATAGTACGGTTAATCTATATATGATATACATATCAGTCAGATGCTAGCCTTGTTCATAATTAAGCGTGAATTTCGAGCTTGAAATAATGACAAATCTATAACTACTAAACAGTAAATATATTAACCGTGAGAAGATAATCTGTGTGTGTGTGTGTGTGTTCATGTGTATGTGTGCTTGTGTTGTGTGTGATCTTGAAGAGAAAATGAAGCTAGTATCTGGCTGTATAGCGCGATTTGAATCTAATAAAACAAGCCAGTCAAGAGTTTTCAAATTGTATCGCTATGAGTATAAAGTAGGGGCATCTTGTTTGAATGAATGATGAATTCATAAAGTGAAGTTCATGAAATTATAATACACACAACACAAACGCAAAACCTATACTCTATATTATATGGAAAGAAATATAGAATACCACCCGACTCCCAGTCACTTAAATATTTTTGTCCATTCTATACATTTGTTCTGCTTTAAGATGCCCGATCTATCATCTATCATTACAGCGGCAAAACATTCGGAGTACAGTTTGGGAATATTTGTCTGTAGTACAAAGCAAATACTATTGTTTGTTGATCCTTTGTATATGGTTCATTGAATTTCTTTCTTGCATTTATGACCTGCAATATTACCCATTTATTTTCTGCATGCATTTTTGCAAGACACGACTCTGTTGATATATTTGGTCCCTCAAACATTGTGCCATACACAACACTCCAGGTTTGAAGTCATTAATGGATCCATTGTTTTAGATCTGTTCAGATTTTTTAAAGAAATAAACTTACAAGATGTTAGTCTCTCTCTAGAACAGTATTCATTACGTTCTTTTCCAAATTTATCAACATGTTAGCAGAATTATCCAGTTATTACGCTATTGGCGATAATTGAAAATTGCATGTGTCATCTAAATCTTATTGTTGTCCTAGCAATCTCTTATACGTTGTTTTAACGTAGTAATATAATTATAAAAACGTTCTTAAAAAATCTCTCCTTTAATATTTCGATCTTTCTATTCTAATATGAAATTATGCTTTCATCTGGTATCCAACTCCTTGTCAGCAGTATATACCGTTTATTCTTTTCATAGTTGTATACTTGTCCACAACTCAATCACGTAATATGTTCCCTCGATATTCAATCCTATTACGTCCCAGATGTACACAACTTGTTCACAACATAACATTACCTGTCTGATTTGGAAACGTTTATCTATAAACGTTGGCAAGTACACTTTTGCTGAGATTGATTGATAATTTGAAATCCTAATCGTCTGACTTATTTTACAGTATGTATTTCCACAGGTAAAAGATGCTTAGTAAAACACAAATTAATACAGACTTCATATGTTTGTCTTCTTTAATTGCTCCAACTTGGGTCATATCTATGGTTCTATGGTAAGTGTTAATATATCCCTGGATTATCTCTTGCAATGCATCTGCCACTGCTGGTTCTGGGCATATATTTCTACATTTTAGCCATTATCCTTCAGGCTGAATGCCAACAGTATCTGACTGCTCTTGAGAATCTATGTCATTTACATGTACCCTTTTGGCCTGGCTACCTTTCGCTTTATTCCTTGCGTACTATTGAGGTAGAGTGTTGAGTTAACCATTCTCGCAATTCCGTGCATTATCTTCTTGTACTGGTTTGATGTCATATATGACTGATACATCAATACCGTTCTGATCATTTTTCAGATACTTTAATAATAGTTTCTGGTGTCATTATTTAGAAAAAGAAAATAAGGTGACTTTAAATTAGATGTGTTGTGATAAACTATGTAGTTTGTGAAGAAATGATTTATATATTTTGCCTATAGCTGCATAGTAGTAATGCTTTTATGTTGGTATGCTGGGGGGGGGGGGTAAATGTGTGATTGTTGATTTGTAATCCAGCATAGAAGACAATATAAATGTTTTATTTGCCCTCTTCCTCTCTCTCCAACATCTAATGACCAATAAGTGTCACATTCAGATACGTTGCTCTTCTTATTTTTTTTATCAATGTTTAGGACGAGTTGTAGACACCAAAGCTTGAAGAACGGTAATTTCAACTTTTATGTAAGCTATAATTAGAGAAGGAGACAGTTGAGATTTATGGCGACATCAGTGGTGATTTAGTGCAAACGCAGTGAATGGTGAACATTTTTCTCCACCAAAGAAAGTCATTGGTTTCACAAAACTATTTCTCATTTGCAATAGTTACATCGCAATCATCTTTCGAAAAGATACATGTTTTGCACGATACGACTCTAATTTTAATATTTTATTGGTCATAAAATGTACCCGGAAATGATAACTAAAGTAAATATTTAATTCTATTTAAAAAGGAAATAGATAACGATTTTCATTTCAACCAAGATCATCTTTTGTAAAATAAAATACTAAGCAACACGTTTACATGCATACCCATGGCTATTGTCTTTATCTCCCTCCATCATTCTTACTCTCTCTATATCTATCTATCTATCTATCTATCTATCTATATATATATATATATATATATATATATATATATATATATATATATATATATATATATATATATATATATATATATATGAAGGAAATAAAGAGGGCTTAGCCCATTTTAGATATAATGGCTCTAAGGCATCAGAACAGTAGTAATTTGATTTAAATAAAAAATATTTCCTGATAAGCGTGCTAATGGCTACTTGAATATATTTTATGTCTTTTCCTACTTCAAACTCTGTAATGTTGTTGCCATGTCTGCAGGGAAGACGTTCAAATAAAAACTATTTCTTTTCCTCAAAGACTCATCGCATGCGCAAGGCTATATTTCATTTATTCGTTGTTTCAGTCATGTGATAACGAAGGCGGAACTATAAAGAAAAATCATTGATCAATTTGGTACCGGCCGTCGTGTATTGCATTATTTTCAATAAATATAGGGATGCTTGTCTCATAAACAGGTGTGATAGTATCGGAGCTTGCCACTGTAAGTCCACTCCTGCTATCCTGCATATTACTAAATTTTTGTTTACCACATCTACTTGTCGGCCTCATAAGATGTCTCTATGATGATTATGATTGATATTGTATTTATCTCTCATATAGATGCATGTTTGCACATCACTTTAGTAAACCATTCTACTTTTTGTTAGTATTTAGGAAAGCTCATGACCTGTTTATTGTCAATCGTCGAAGACCTTTGCGTCTACTTTTATGAAGATTACTTTGATGGATGTTAGATTTTACTGCAAAATTCAGAGTACATGTTACCATTCTTGTTTCTTTTTCTTCCCAAAGTTCACATTCGCTACTCTTCCAGTAGCTTCGATATGTTAAATAATTTTCAGCTAATTGAAAGAGGTCTCCTTCAGATGAAAGATAGTGAAATAACAATTACAAAAAATTGATCGGAGTCAAAATTGCAGTCATCTTGTACCTCCGTTATATTGTCTAGACTTATAGATGATGATAAGCAGTAGGATTAAAACTGCAAATAATATTATTCCTATGCTTTTCTTCTGGACTAATTTTAAAAATAATTTTTAAATCATAATTGTATTACACATTTTGTTTTCCATCATGCTTTAAAGGTATACTAAATATGGTACTGCTATTTCAATGTTAAAAGTCATTCTGCGCCACTGTTTTACTATTTAAACTGAGCCAAGGCCTGTTGAACGGTTGAAACTGGAATCTTGTGTTCATGCCAGAAACTACATTTAACCAGATGTACTACCGACAACTCTATGAATTTTTCAGCATTATTTAGAATTCAGTCACAGTTACCAATAGGATACTGCATATTCTCCCTAAATTTTCATTTTAATAACATTGATGATTAAATTGTTTGCAAAGGTTTCGAATACTTGTTGGTTTTGTTGCCTTTGTTACTTAGTTCATGGCCTCAGTATATATATATATATATATATATATATATATATATATATATATATATATATATATATATATATATATATATATATATATATACATGAACAAAGATCGAGATAGACGGATAAATTTCCAGAGAGACAATAAGATGGACAGATAGATGGATGGAATATATAAAACAATACAATATATTGCATTGGTCCTCCTTTATCATTAATTATCAGTCTGTATGTCAGTTTCCCCTGCATGCATATGTACGTTTGTACTTTTGTATGCATCGATATATAAATGCATACATGAACGCTTGTATGTATGTATGTGTCTGTCTGTCTGTATGTATGTATGATTTAACTGCCAATTGATAATTACTTCCGTGTGACTAGCCTGAATTACCTTAGGCGATTGGAAATTAGTTTTAGCTTTGAAATATTTGGTTTTATTAGATATAGTACGGTTAATCTATATATGATATACATATCAGTCAGATGCTAGCCTTGTTCATAATTAAGCGTGAATTTCGAGCTTGAAATAATGACAAATCTATAACTACTAAACAGTAAATATATTAACCGTGAGAAGATAATCTGTGTGTGTGTGTGTGTGTGTGTGTTCATGTGTATGTGTGCTTGTGTTGTGTGTGATCTTGAAGAGAAAATGAAGCTAGTATCTGGCTGTATAGCGCGATTTGAATCTAATAAAACAAGCCAGTCAAGAGTTTTCAAATTGTATCGCTATGAGTATAAAGCAGGGGCATCTTGTTTGAATGAATGATGAATTCATAAAGTGAAGTTCATGAAATTATAATACACACAACACAAACGCAAAACCTATACTCTATATTATATGGAAAGAAATATAGAATACCACCCGACTCCCAGTCACTTAAATATTTTTGTCCATTCTATACATTTGTTCTGCTTTAAGATGCCCGATCTATCATCTATCATTACAGCGGCAAAACATTCGGAGTACAGTTTGGGAATATTTGTCTGTAGTACAAAGCAAATACTATTGTTTGTTGATCCTTTGTATATGGTTCATTGAATTTCTTTCTTGCATTTATGACCTGCAATATTACCCATTTATTTTCTGCATGCATTTTTGCAAGACACGACTCTGTTGATATATTTGGTCCCTCAAACATTGTGCCATACACAACACTCCAGGTTTGAAGTCATTAATGGATCCATTGTTTTAGATCTGTTCAGATTTTTTAAAGAAATAAACTTACAAGATGTTAGTCTCTCTCTAGAACAGTATTCATTACGTTCTTTTCCAAATTTATCAACATGTTAGCAGAATTATCCAGTTATTACGCTATTGGCGATAATTGAAAATTGCATGTGTCATCTAAATCTTATTGTTGTCCTAGCAATCTCTTATACGTTGTTTTAACGTAGTAATATAATTATAAAAACGTTCTTAAAAAATCTCTCCTTTAATATTTCGATCTTTCTATTCTAATATGAAATTATGTTTTCATCTGGTATCCAACTCCTTGTCAGCAGTATATACCGTTTATTCTTTTCATAGTTGTATACTTGTCCACAACTCAATCACGTAATATGTTCCCTCGATATTCAATCCTATTACGTCCCAGATGTACACAACTTGTTCACAACATAACATTACCTGTCTGATTTGGAAACGTTTATCTATAAACGTTGGCAAGTACACTTTTGCTGAGATTGATTGATAATTTGAAATCCTAATCGTCTGACTTATTTTACAGTATGTATTTCCACAGGTAAAAGATGCTTAGTAAAACACAAATTAATACAGACTTCATATGTTTGTCTTCTTTAATTGCTCCAACTTGGGTCATATCTATGGTTCTATGGTAAGTGTTAATATATCCCTGGATTATCTCTTGCAATGCATCTGCCACTGCTGGTTCTGGGCATATATTTCTACATTTTAGCCATTATCCTTCAGGCTGAATGCCAACAGTATCTGACTGCTCTTGAGAATCTATGTCATTTACATGTACCCTTTTGGCCTGGCTACCTTTCGCTTTATTCCTTGCGTACTATTGAGGTAGAGTGTTGAGTTAACCATTCTCGCAATTCCGTGCATTATCTTCTTGTACTGGTTTGATGTCATATATGACTGATACATCAATACCGTTCTGATCATTTTTCAGATACTTTAATAATAGTTTCTGGTGTCATTATTTAGAAAAAGAAAATAAGGTGACTTTAAATTAGATGTGTTGTGATAAACTATGTAGTTTGTGAAGAAATGATTTATATATTTTGCCTATAGCTGCATAGTAGTAATGCTTTTATGTTGGTATGCTGGGGGGGGGGGTAAATGTGTGATTGTTGATTTGTAATCCAGCATAGAAGACAATATAAATGTTTTATTTGCCCTCTTCCTCTCTCTCCAACATCTAATGACCAATAAGTGTCACATTCAGATACGTTGCTCTTCTTATTTTTTTTATCAATGTTTAGGACGAGTTGTAGACACCAAAGCTTGAAGAACGGTAATTTCAACTTTTATGTAAGCTATAATTAGAGAAGGAGACAGTTGAGATTTATGGCGACATCAGTGGTGATTTAGTGCAAACGCAGTGAATGGTGAACATTTTTCTCCACCAAAGAAAGTCATTGGTTTCACAAAACTATTTCTCATTTGCAATAGTTACATCGCAATCATCTTTCGAAAAGATACATGTTTTGCACGATACGACTCTAATTTTAATATTTTATTGGTCATAAAATGTACCCGGAAATGATAACTAAAGTAAATATTTAATTCTATTTAAAAAGGAAATAGATAACGATTTTCATTTCAACCAAGATCATCTTTTGTAAAATAAAATACTAAGCAACACGTTTACATGCATACCCATGGCTATTGTCTTTATCTCCCTCCATCATTCTTACTCTCTCTATATCTATCTATCTATCTATATATATATATATATATATATATATATATATATATATATATATATATATATAATATATATATATATATATATATATATATGAAGGAAATAAAGAGGGCTTAGCCCATTTTAGATATAATGGCTCTAAGGCATCAGAACAGTAGTAATTTGATTTAAATAAAAAATATTTCCTGATAAGCGTGCTAATGGCTACTTGAATATATTTTATGTCTTTTCCTACTTCAAACTCTGTAATGTTGTTGCCATGTCTGCAGGGAAGACGTTCAAATAAAAACTATTTCTTTTCCTCAAAGACTCATCGCATGCGCAAGGCTATATTTCATTTATTCGTTGTTTCAGTCATGTGATAACGAAGGCGGAACTATAAAGAAAAATCATTGATCAATTTGGTACCGGCCGTCGTGTATTGCATTATTTTCAATAAATATAGGGATGCTTGTCTCATAAACAGGTGTGATAGTATCGGAGCTTGCCACTGTAAGTCCACTCCTGCTATCCTGCATATTACTAAATTTTTGTTTACCACATCTACTTGTCGGCCTCATAAGATGTCTCTATGATGATTATGATTGATATTGTATTTATCTCTCATATAGATGCATGTTTGCACATCACTTTAGTAAACCATTCTACTTTTTGTTAGTATTTAGGAAAGCTCATGACCTGTTTATTGTCAATCGTCGAAGACCTTTGCGTCTACTTTTATGAAGATTACTTTGATGGATGTTAGATTTTACTGCAAAATTCAGAGTACATGTTACCATTCTTGTTTCTTTTTCTTCCCAAAGTTCACATTCGCTACTCTTCCAGTAGCTTCGATATGTTAAATAATTTTCAGCTAATTGAAAGAGGTCTCCTTCAGATGAAAGATAGTGAAATAACAATTACAAAAAATTGATCGGAGTCAAAATTGCAGTCATCTTGTACCTCCGTTATATTGTCTAGACTTATAGATGATGATAAGCAGTAGGATTAAAACTGCAAATAATATTATTCCTATGCTTTTCTTCTGGACTAATTTTAAAAATAATTTTTAAATCATAATTGTATTACACATTTTGTTTTCCATCATGCTTTAAAGGTATACTAAATATGGTACTGCTATTTCAATGTTAAAAGTCATTCTGCGCCACTGTTTTACTATTTAAACTGAGCCAAGGCCTGTTGAACGGTTGAAACTGGAATCTTGTGTTCATGCCAGAAACTACATTTAACCAGATGTACTACCGACAACTCTATGAATTTTTCAGCATTATTTAGAATTCAGTCACAGTTACCAATAGGATACTGCATATTCTCCCTAAATTTTCATTTTAATAACATTGATGATTAAATTGTTTGCAAAGGTTTCGAATACTTGTTGGTTTTGTTGCCTTTGTTACTTAGTTCATGGCCTCAGTATATATATATATATATATATATATATATATATATATATATATATATATATATATATATATATATATATATATATACATGAACAAAGATCGAGATAGACGGATAAATTTCCAGAGAGACAATAAGATGGACAGATAGATGGATGGAATATATAAAACAATACAATATATTGCATTGGTCCTCCTTTATCATTAATTGTCAGTCTGTATGTCAGTTTCCCCTGCATGCATATGTACGTTTGTACTTTTGTATGCATCGATATATAAATGCATACATGAACGCTTGTATGTATGTATGTGTCTGTCTGTCTGTATGTATGTATGATTTAACTGCCAATTGATAATTACTTCCGTGTGACTAGCCTGAATTACCTTAGGCGATTGGAAATTAGTTTTAGCTTTGAAATATTTGGTTTTATTAGATATAGTACGGTTAATCTATATATGATATACATATCAGTCAGATGCTAGCCTTGTTCATAATTAAGCGTGAATTTCGAGCTTGAAATAATGACAAATCTATAACTACTAAACAGTAAATATATTAACCGTGAGAAGATAATCTGTGTGTGTGTGTGTGTGTTCATGTGTATGTGTGCTTGTGTTGTGTGTGATCTTGAAGAGAAAATGAAGCTAGTATCTGGCTGTATAGCGCGATTTGAATCTAATAAAACAAGCCAGTCAAGAGTTTTCAAATTGTATCGCTATGAGTATAAAGTAGGGGCATCTTGTTTGAATGAATGATGAATTCATAAAGTGAAGTTCATGAAATTATAATACACACAACACAAACGCAAAACCTATACTCTATATTATATGGAAAGAAATATAGAATACCACCCGACTCCCAGTCACTTAAATATTTTTGTCCATTCTATACATTTGTTCTGCTTTAAGATGCCCGATCTATCATCTATCATTACAGCGGCAAAACATTCGGAGTACAGTTTGGGAATATTTGTCTGTAGTACAAAGCAAATACTATTGTTTGTTGATCCTTTGTATATGGTTCATTGAATTTCTTTCTTGCATTTATGACCTGCAATATTACCCATTTATTTTCTGCATGCATTTTTGCAAGACACGACTCTGTTGATATATTTGGTCCCTCAAACATTGTGCCATACACAACACTCCAGGTTTGAAGTCATTAATGGATCGATTGTTTTAGATCTGTTCAGATTTTTTAAAGAAATAAACTTACAAGATGTTAGTCTCTTTCTAGAACAGTATTCATTACGTTCTTTTCCAAATTTATCAACATGTTAGCAGAATTATCCAGTTATTACGCTATTGGCGATAATTGAAAATTGCATGTGTCATCTAAATCTTATTGTTGTCCTAGCAATCTCTTATACGTTGTTTTAACGTAGTAATATAATTATAAAAACGTTCTTAAAAAATCTCTCCTTTAATATTTCGATCTTTCTATTCTAATATGAAATTATGTTTTCATCTGGTATCCAACTCCTTGTCAGCAGTATATACCGTTTATTCTTTTCATAGTTGTATACTTGTCCACAACTCAATCACGTAATATGTTCCCTCGATATTCAATCCTATTACGTCCCAGATGTACACAACTTGTTCACATAACATTACCTGTCTGATTTGGAAACGTTTATCTATAAACGTTGGCAAGTACACTTTTGCTGAGATTGATTGATAATTTGAAATCCTAATCGTCTGACTTATTTTACAGTATGTATTTCCACAGGTAAAAGATGCTTAGTAAAACACAAATTAATACAGACTTCATATGTTTGTCTTCTTTAATTGCTCCAACTTGGGTCATATCTATGGTTCTATGGTAAGTGTTAATATATCCCTGGATTATCTCTTGCAATGCATCTGCCACTGCTGGTTCTGGGCATATATTTCTACATTTTAGCCATTATCCTTCAGGCTGAATGCCAACAGTATCTGACTGCTCTTGAGAATCTACGTCATTTACATGTACCCTTTTGGCCTGGCTACCTTTCGCTTTATTCCTTGCGTACTATTGAGGTAGAGTGTTGAGTTAACCATTCTCGCAATTCCGTGCATTATCTTCTTGTACTGGTTTGATGTCATATATGACTGATACATCAATACCGTTCTGATCATTTTTCAGATACTTTAATAATAGTTTCTGGTGTCATTATTTAGAAAAAGAAAATAAGGTGACTTTAAATTAGATGTGTTGTGATAAACTATGTAGTTTGTGAAGAAATGATTTATATATTTTGCCTATAGCTGCATAGTAGTAATGCTTTTATGTTGGTATGCTGGGGGGGGGGGTAAATGTGTGATTGTTGATTTGTAATCCAGCATAGAAGACAATATAAATGTTTTATTTGCCCTCTTCCTCTCTCTCCAACATCTAATGACCAATAAGTGTCACATTCAGATACGTTGCTCTTCTTATTTTTTTTATCAATGTTTAGGACGAGTTGTAGACACCAAAGCTTGAAGAACGGTAATTTCAACTTTTATGTAAGCTATAATTAGAGAAGGAGACAGTTGAGATTTATGGCGACATCAGTGGTGATTTAGTGCAAACGCAGTGAATGGTGAACATTTTTCTCCACCAAAGAAAGTCATTGGTTTCACAAAACTATTTCTCATTTGCAATAGTTACATCGCAATCATCTTTCGAAAAGATACATGTTTTGCACGATACGACTCTAATTTTAATATTTTATTGGTCATAAAATGTACCCGGAAATGATAACTAAAGTAAATATTTAATTCTATTTAAAAAGGAAATAGATAACGATTTTCATTTCAACCAAGATCATCTTTTGTAAAATAAAATACTAAGCAACACGTTTACATGCATACCCATGGCTATTGTCTTTATCTCCCTCCATCATTCTTACTCTCTCTATATCTATCTATCTATCTATCTATATATATATATATATATATATATATATATATATATATATATATATATATATATATATATATGAAGGAAATAAAGAGGGCTTAGCCCATTTTAGATATAATGGCTCTAAGGCATCAGAACAGTAGTAATTTGATTTAAATAAAAAATATTTCCTGATAAGCGTGCTAATGGCTACTTGAATATATTTTATGTCTTTTCCTACTTCAAACTCTGTAATGTTGTTGCCATGTCTGCAGGGAAGACGTTCAAATAAAAACTATTTCTTTTCCTCAAAGACTCATCGCATGCGCAAGGCTATATTTCATTTATTCGTTGTTTCAGTCATGTGATAACGAAGGCGGAACTATAAAGAAAAATCATTGATCAATTTGGTACCGGCCGTCGTGTATTGCATTATTTTCAATAAATATAGGGATGCTTGTCTCATAAACAGGTGTGATAGTATCGGAGCTTGCCACTGTAAGTCCACTCCTGCTATCCTGCATATTACTAAATTTTTGTTTACCACATCTACTTGTCGGCCTCATAAGATGTCTCTATGATGATTATGATTGATATTGTATTTATCTCTCATATAGATGCATGTTTGCACATCACTTTAGTAAACCATTCTACTTTTTGTTAGTATTTAGGAAAGCTCATGACCTGTTTATTGTCAATCGTCGAAGACCTTTGCGTCTACTTTTATGAAGATTACTTTGATGGATGTTAGATTTTACTGCAAAATTCAGAGTACATGTTACCATTCTTGTTTCTTTTTCTTCCCAAAGTTCACATTCGCTACTCTTCCAGTAGCTTCGATATGTTAAATAATTTTCAGCTAATTGAAAGAGGTCTCCTTCAGATGAAAGATAGTGAAATAACAATTACAAAAAATTGATCGGAGTCAAAATTGCAGTCATCTTGTACCTCCGTTATATTGTCTAGACTTATAGATGATGATAAGCAGTAGGATTAAAACTGCAAATAATATTATTCCTATGCTTTTCTTCTGGACTAATTTTAAAAATAATTTTTAAATCATAATTGTATTACACATTTTGTTTTCCATCATGCTTTAAAGGTATACTAAATATGGTACTGCTATTTCAATGTTAAAAGTCATTCTGCGCCACTGTTTTACTATTTAAACTGAGCCAAGGCCTGTTGAACGGTTGAAACTGGAATCTTGTGTTCATGCCAGAAACTACATTTAACCAGATGTACTACCGACAACTCTATGAATTTTTCAGCATTATTTAGAATTCAGTCACAGTTACCAATAGGATACTGCATATTCTCCCTAAATTTTCATTTTAATAACATTGATGATTAAATTGTTTGCAAAGGTTTCGAATACTTGTTGGTTTTGTTGCCTTTGTTACTTAGTTCATGGCCTCAGTATATATATATATATATATATATATATATATATATATATACACATGAACAAAGATCGAGATAGACGGATAAATTTCCAGAGAGACAATAAGATGGACAGATAGATGGATGGAATATATAAAACAATACAATATATTGCATTGGTCCTCCTTTATCATTAATTGTCAGTCTGTATGTCAGTTTCCCCTGCATGCATATGTACGTTTGTACTTTTGTATGCATCGATATATAAATGCATACATGAACGCTTGTATGTATGTATGTGTCTGTCTGTATGTATGTATGTATGATTTAACTGCCAATTGATAATTACTTCCGTGTGACTAGCCTGAATTACCTTAGGCGATTGGAAATTAGTTTTAGCTTTGAAATATTTGGTTTTATTAGATATAGTACGGTTAATCTAATATGATATACATATCAGTCAGATGCTAGCCTTGTTCATAATTAAGCGTGAATTTCGAGCTTGAAATAATGACAAATCTATAACTACTAAACAGTAAATATATTAACCGTGAGAAGATAATCTGTGTGTGTGTGTGTGTGTGTTCATGTGTATGTGTGCTTGTGTTGTGTGTGATCTTGAAGAGAAAATGAAGCTAGTATCTGGCTGTATAGCGCGATTTGAATCTAATAAAACAAGCCAGGCAAGAGTTTTCAAATTGTATCGCTATGAGTATAAAGCAGGGGCATCTTGTTTGAATGAATGATGAATTCATAAAGTGAAGTTCATGAAATTATAATACACACAACACAAACGCAAAACCTATACTCTATATTATATGGAAAGAAATATAGAATACCACCCGACTCCCAGTCACTTAAATATTTTTGTCCATTCTATACATTTGTTCTGCTTTAAGATGCCCGATCTATCATCTATCATTACAGCGGCAAAACATTCGGAGTACAGTTTGGGAATATTTGTCTGTAGTACAAAGCAAATACTATTGTTTGTTGATCCTTTGTATATGGTTCATTGAATTTCTTTCTTGCATTTATGACCTGCAATATTACCCATTTATTTTCTGCATGCATTTTTGCAAGACACGACTCTGTTGATATATTTGGTCCCTCAAACATTGCGCCATACACAACACTCCAGGTTTGAAGTCATTAATGGATCCATTGTTTTAGATCTGTTCAGATTTTTTAAAGAAATAAACTTACAAGATGTTAGTCTCTTTCTAGAACAGTATTCATTACGTTCTTTTCCAAATTTATCAACATGTTAGCAGAATTATCCAGTTATTACGCTATTGGCGATAATTGAAAATTGCATGTGTCATCTAAATCTTATTGTTGTCCTAGCAATCTCTTATACGTTGTTTTAACGTAGTAATATAATTATAAAAACGTTCTTAAAAAAATCTCTCCGTTAATATTTCGATCTTTCTATTCTAATATGAAATTATGTTTTCATCTGGTATCCAACTCCTTGTCAGCAGTATATACCGTTTATTCTTTTCATAGTTGTATACTTGTCCACAACTCAATCACGTAATATGTTCCCTCGATATTCAATCCTATTACGTCCCAGATGTACACAACTTGTTCACATAGCATTACCTGTCTGATTTGGAAACGTTTATCTATAAACGTTGGCAAGTACACTTTTGCTGAGATTGATTGATAATTTGAAATCCTAATCGTCTGACTTATTTTACAGTATGTATTTCCACAGGTAAAAGATGCGTAGTAAAACACAAATTAATACAGACTTCATATGTTTGTCTTCTTTAATTGCTCCAACTTGGGTCATATCTATGGTTCTATGGTAAGTGTTAATATATCCCTGGATTATCTCTTGCAATGCATCTGCCACTGCTGGTTCTGGGCATATATTTCTACATTTTAGCCATTATCCTTCAGGCTGAATGCCAACAGTATCTGACTGCTCTTGAGAATCTACGTCATTTACATGTACCCTTTTGGCCTGGCTACCTTTCGCTTTATTCCTTGCGTACTATTGAGGTAGAGTGTTGAGTTAACCATTCTCGCAATTCCGTGCATTATCTTCTTGTACTGGTTTGATGTCATATATGACTGATACATCAATACCGTTCTGATCATTTTTCAGATACTTTAATAATAGTTTCTGGTGTCATTATTTAGAAAAAGAAAATAAGGTGACTTTAAATTAGATGTGTTGTGATAAACTATGTAGTTTGTGAAGAAATGATTTATATATTTTGCCTATAGCTGCATAGTAGTAATGCTTTTATGTTGGTATGCTGGGGGGGGGGGGGTAAATGTGTGATTGTTGATTTGTAATCCAGCATAGAAGACAATATAAATGTTTTATTTGCCCTCTTCCTCTCTCTCCAACATCTAATGACCAATAAGTGTCACATTCAGATACGTTGCTCTTCTTATTTTTTTTATCAATGTTTAGGACGAGTTGTAGACACCAAAGCTTGAAGAACGGTAATTTCAACTTTTATGTAAGCTATAATTAGAGAAGGAGACAGTTGAGATTTATGGCGACATCAGTGGTGATTTAGTGCAAACGCAGTGAATGGTGAACATTTTTCTCCACCAAAGAAAGTCATTGGTTTCACAAAACTATTTCTCATTTGCAATAGTTACATCGCAATCATCTTTCGAAAAGATACATGTTTTGCACGATACGACTCTAATTTTAATATTTTATTGGTCATAAAATGTACCCGGAAATGATAACTAAAGTAAATATTTAATTCTATTTAAAAAGGAAATAGATAACGATTTTCATTTCAACCAAGATCATCTTTTGTAAAATAAAATACTAAGCAACACGTTTACATGCATACCCATGGCTATTGTCTTTATCTCCCTCCATCATTCTTACTCTCTCTATATCTATCTATCTATCTATCTATATATATATATATATATATATATATATATATATATATATATATATATATATATATATATATATATATATATATATATATATATATATATATATATATATATATATATATATATATGAAGGAAATAAAGAGGGCTTAGCCCATTTTAGATATAATGGCTCTAAGGCATCAGAACAGTAGTAATTTGATTTAAATAAAAAATATTTCCTGATAAGCGTGCTAATGGCTACTTGAATATATTTTATGTCTTTTCCTACTTCAAACTCTGTAATGTTGTTGCCATGTCTGCAGGGAAGACGTTCAAATAAAAACTATTTCTTTTCCTCAAAGACTCATCGCATGCGCAAGGCTATATTTCATTTATTCGTTGTTTCAGTCATGTGATAACGAAGGCGGAACTATAAAGAAAAATCATTGATCAATTTGGTACCGGCCGTCGTGTATTGCATTATTTTCAATAAATATAGGGATGCTTGTCTCATAAACAGGTGTGATAGTATCGGAGCTTGCCACTGTAAGTCCACTCCTGCTATCCTGCATATTACTAAATTTTTGTTTACCACATCTACTTGTCGGCCTCATAAGATGTCTCTATGATGATTATGATTGATATTGTATTTATCTCTCATATAGATGCATGTTTGCACATCACTTTAGTAAACCATTCTACTTTTTGTTAGTATTTAGGAAAGCTCATGACCTGTTTATTGTCAATCGTCGAAGACCTTTGCGTCTACTTTTATGAAGATTACTTTGATGGATGTTAGATTTTACTGCAAAATTCAGAGTACATGTTACCATTCTTGTTTCTTTTTCTTCCCAAAGTTCACATTCGCTACTCTTCCAGTAGCTTCGATATGTTAAATAATTTTCAGCTAATTGAAAGAGGTCTCCTTCAGATGAAAGATAGTGAAATAACAATTACAAAAAATTGATCGGAGTCAAAATTGCAGTCATCTTGTACCTCCGTTATATTGTCTAGACTTATAGATGATGATAAGCAGTAGGATTAAAACTGCAAATAATATTATTCCTATGCTTTTCTTCTGGACTACTTTTAAAAATAATTTTTAAATCATAATTGTATTACACATTTTGTTTTCCATCATGCTTTAAAGGTATACTAAATATGGTACTGCTATTTCAATGTTAAAAGTCATTCTGCGCCACTGTTTTACTATTTAAACTGAGCCAAGGCCTGTTGAACGGTTGAAACTGGAATCTTGTGTTCATGCCAGAAACTACATTTAACCAGATGTACTACCGACAACTCTATGAATTTTTCAGCATTATTTAGAATTCAGTCACAGTTACCAATAGGATACTGCATATTCTCCCTAAATTTTCATTTTAATAACATTGATGATTAAATTGTTTGCAAAGGTTTCGAATACTTGTTGGTTTTGTTGCCTTTGTTACTTAGTTCATGGCCTCAGTATATATATATATATATATATATATATACATGAACAAAGATCGAGATAGACGGATAAATTTCCAGAGAGACAATAAGATGGACAGATAGATGGATGGAATATATAAAACAATACAATATATTGCATTGGTCCTCCTTTATCATTAATTGTCAGTCTGTATGTCAGTTTCCCCTGCATGCATATGTACGTTTGTACTTTTGTATGCATCGATATATAAATGCATACATGAACGCTTGTATGTATGTATGTATGTATGTGTCTGTCTGTCTGTATGTATGTATGATTTAACTGCCAATTGATAATTACTTCCGTGTGACTAGCCTGAATTACCTTAGGCGATTGGAAATTAGTTTTAGCTTTGAAATATTTGGTTTTATTAGATATAGTACGGTTAATCTATATATGATATACATATCAGTCAGATGCTAGCCTTGTTCATAATTAAGCGTGAATTTCGAGCTTGAAATAATGACAAATCTATAACTACTAAACAGTAAATATATTAACCGTGAGAAGATAATCTGTGTGTGTGTGTGTGTGTTCATGTGTATGTGTGCTTGTGTTGTGTGTGATCTTGAAGAGAAAATGAAGCTAGTATCTGGCTGTATAGCGCGATTTGAATCTAATAAAACAAGCCAGTCAAGAGTTTTCAAATTGTATCGCTATGAGTATAAAGCAGGGGCATCTTGTTTGAATGAATGATGAATTCATAAAGTGAAGTTCATGAAATTATAATACACACAACACAAACGCAAAACCTATACTCTATATTATATGGAAAGAAATATAGAATACCACCCGACTCCCAGTCACTTAAATATTTTTGTCCATTCTATACATTTGTTCTGCTTTAAGATGCCCGATCTATCATCTATCATTACAGCGGCAAAACATTCGGAGTACAGTTTGGGAATATTTGTCTGTAGTACAAAGCAAATACTATTGTTTGTTGATCCTTTGTATAT
Organism: Sinohyriopsis cumingii; assembly: GCA_028554795.2. NCBI lineage: Eukaryota > Metazoa > Mollusca > Bivalvia > Unionida > Unionidae > Sinohyriopsis > Sinohyriopsis cumingii. The sequence goes on along the minus strand of CM068842.1, from coordinate 49,242,768 downwards.
GGTTCATTGAATTTCTTTCTTGCATTTATGACCTGCAATATTACCCATTTATTTTCTGCATGCATTTTTGCAAGACACGACTCTGTTGATATATTTGGTCCCTCAAACATTGTGCCATACACAACACTCCAGGTTTGAAGTCATTAATGGATCCATTGTTTTAGATCTGTTCAGATTTTTTAAAGAAATAAACTTACAAGATATTAGTCTCTTTCTAGAACAGTATTCATTACGTTCTTTTCCAAATTTATCAACATGTTAGCAGAATTATCCAGTTATTACGCTATTGGCGATAATTGAAAATTGCATGTGTCATCTAAATCTTATTGTTGTCCTAGCAATCTCTTATACGTTGTTTTAACGTAGTAATATAATTATAAAAACGTTCTTAAAAAAATCTCTCCGTTAATATTTCGATCTTTCTATTCTAATATGAAATTATGTTTTCATCTGGTATCCAACTCCTTGTCAGCAGTATATACCGTTTATTCTTTTCATAGTTGTATACTTGTCCACAACTCAATCACGTAATATGTTCCCTCGATATTCAATCCTATTACGTCCCAGATGTACACAACTTGTTCACATAACATTACCTGTCTGATTTGGAAACGTTTATCTATAAACGTTGGCAAGTACACTTTTGCTGAGATTGATTGATAATTTGAAATCCTAATCGTCTGACTTATTTTATAGTATGTATTTCCACAGGTAAAAGATGCTTAGTAAAACACAAATTAATACAGACTTCATATGTTTGTCTTCTTTAATTGCTCCAATTTGGGTCATATCTATGGTTCTATGGTAAGTGTTAATATATCCCTGGATTATCTCTTGCAATGCATCTGCCACTGCTGGTTCTGGGCATATATTTCTACATTTTAGCCATTATCCTTCAGGCTGAATGCCAACAGTATCTGACTGCTCTTGAGAATCTACGTCATTTACATGTACCCTTTCGGCCTGGCTACCTTTTGCTTTATTGCTAGCGGAATACCGTGTTAGAGTGTTGAGTTAACCATTCTCGCAATTCCGTGCATTATCTTTCTTTACTAGTTTGATGTCATATATGACTAATACATAAATACTTTTCAGATACTTTTTCAGATACTTAAAATATATTTTTGGTGTCACTATTTAGAAAACGAAAATATGGTGGTATTAAATGAGATGTGTTGTTTTAAAGTATGTAGTTTGTAGAGAAATGATTGAAATATTTTGCTTATAGCTGTATAGTAGTAATTCGATTACGTCGTTATGCTGGGTTTGGGGTGGGAGTACAATGTGTGATTGTTAATTTGCAATCAGTTACGTGTTACATTGAGATACGTTGCTCTTTCTCGTGTGTATCATGATTTTAATTAAACGAAGCTTTCCAAACGTTAATTTTAACTTTAGAGTAAGCAGTATTTAGAGACAGTGTTGATATAGGCAGCGACACTTTGACCTGATGGCTCTATTATCAGAACTGTCAGCGATATATTTAGTGTCGGTTCCATCTTTGGTAAAATATATACACGAAATTAACGCCTATTAGTGGTGATTTAGTGCAAACTCAGTGAATGGCGAATATTTTTGTCAACCACAAAAAGACATAGGTTACTTACAAATATTTCCCACTTATAATAGTTACAAGGCAATCATACTTCGAAAAGATACAAGTTTTCCGCGATACAAATATACATTTAATATTTTATTGGTCATAAAATGTGCCCGGAAATGACAAATGAAGTAAATATTTAATTGTATTAAAACAGGAAACTGATTGCGATTTTCATTTCAACCTTAAACATCTTTTGGAAAAAGAAAATACTAAGCAAATCGTTTACATGCATTCCCATGGTTAATGTCTTTATCTCCCTCCATTATTCTAACTCCGCTCTCTCTCTCTCTCTTTCTCTCTTTCTCTCTCTCTCTCTCTATGAAGGAAATGGAGAGGACTTGGCCCATTTTTGATACCACGGTTCTAAGGCATTACAACGGTAGTGATGATTTCATTTAAATATAAAACTTCCTGATAAGCGTGCCATTGGTTACGTGAATATATTTTATGTGTTTTCCTACTTTAAACTATGTTCGGTTGCTGCCATGTCTGCAGGGAAGACGTTCAAATAAAAACTATTTCTTTTTCTCAAAGACCCATCGCATACGCAAAGGCTATATTCCATTTATTCGTTTTTTCAATAAATTGATCACGACGTCGGAACGATAAAGAAAAACCATTGATCAGTTTGGTACCGGTCAAGATGTATTGCATTATTTTCAGTAAATATAGGGCTTCTTGTCTTCATAGTCAGGTGTGATAGTGTATGAGCATGCCACTGTAAGTCTACTTTTGCTACCCTGCATATTACTAAATATTTGTTAACTACATATCTAGTCGGCATCATAGGATATCACTATGACGATTATAATTTATAGTGCATTTATCTCTCATATATATGCATGTTTGCACGTCACTGTAGTAAACCTTTTTCTTTCTTTTTAATTTGTAGGAGTCATGGTACTAATTCAACTCTCATAGTAAACATATGGAAACACCATCATATTCAGAATTCAATAACTTAAAAAATTCTGGGTGCTGATGATCAGACTTGTATTTCTCCATGCACAACTATCATTGGTGCAAGCTTCTGTGTGGAGAACACCATATGACCCGCGGCATTTTTTTAAATCTACATGTGCATGAAACACGTTATTGATTCTGCACCAAATGAATCAGGTGCTACTTTCATTATTGAATACTCCTAAGTCAAGCCTGTAAAAATGCTAAATTTGCATCAATAGAATTTTGTCTATATCATTTTTAAATTACAGATAGAATAAGCTCTTGAAAGATATTTTTACTAAAATTTTAATTTTCATTATTAACCAATTATGGACCACCAAACCCGTATATACTCTATTATTTGTTCACCCATTTCTAGACTGGTTCACAGTTCTTCCGTATAATTAGTATCGTGTGTCATATAACCAGATTTAATTTTTTTAGAAAAGTTGTATTTTACTCATTGATATTGGAGCATAATTGTAAGAAAGAATTGGCCATGCCTGTGCATGGATAATAGTGCAATAACATTTTATGTGATACCACTGTCTATAGCTAAATTGCATCCGCATTACATGTTGATGTGTTCTATTGCATTGATTAGTGGCTTATTCTTGTTTTTTCAAAATAATTGTTTTCTGCCTTTGTATCTTCATATTATATTTCTTTGGCATGCATGCTACACAAAAGAAACACAAGCATGCTGACATCAGCATGTATGACATCACAGGGTATCAAATTACATGACGCATTGTATTTTCATCTCTCACTGGCTATAAGACAAGTTTTAAATGTTTTAAATTTCAAAATTGCATTTCTTTTCTTGCTGACTCTCACAGAAATAAGATCCCTATTCATATCAATCAAACCAAACAAATAAGTGTGCCACATGACAGGTCAAAATGATAAGAGGCCATTGCCCTTTTGTGACTAAAACAAATACACACACCCATGAAGCATCAAGAGATGCTGACATTCCAAACTTATTTAAACTAACATCACATGTGATTCATCACCCCAAAATCTTAATAAAAAGGTATAAAAGACAAAGAAAAGTTCCATAAGCTTTATTATACTGAAGAACTAAATAACAGAGCGCTACTTTTTAGTATAAAACTATGGGGAAGGGTGAGGAAGCAAAGAATAGACAGAGTAATTTCTTCAAGCCTGGTAATGTTTCCCACAACAAGGGGGAAAATGTGCATCAACCCAAAAGACACAGCCAGGTCTGTTACATAAGGACAACAAGAGACAAATTTCAAAAAGCTATCCAAAGTTCATATAATGCTGACATTGATGTTGGAGTCAGAAAACCCATGTACAAACTGCTGCGACCCAAGCTATGAAGTAAGCTGGAGGTGGAGAAATATGTGGAAAACTTTGCAATGCCAAGGCAAATCCGTGTTTCTATGCAATATTCAGACACTGATAAAACTGATAACACTGCATAAACTACTTGTTAAATTTAAGTAATAGAATTGAATTGCATATCAAAATTGTCTAATACATAAATCTATACCTACATTTACCCAAAACTCATAAAAAGTGAAGAAAAAGTCTCAAAATCATTGTTGTGGCTACTTTCCACTATAAGCAGTGTTAAATTACTTACCTTTTAATATAAAGTTGAATAAAATGCATAAATTACTGAAAAAAGAGAAACAAAGCAAACCTTGCAATCACTCTATTACAGTCAAAGCGGAGGGAATACACATTGATTTGGCACACCAAGTAGCAAGCTCTAATTTACAGCTAAATGGTTCCTTACTATTACTTGATGGCAAGTGCAGAGCAATGTTGCCTTTATAAATAGCCTTTGTTTCAAATCTGAAACCATATTTCTGACATGAAGCTTGTTTTCATCTATTCACAACAACGGATCTGGTGAACAAAACACATATCGTTTAGTGCACACATCAAAAAAATGCTGAGATATGAAATAATGTGTTCCGAGAGCACCAGTTCCAACACCCTGACTATAGAGATTTTCTATCATGGGACTTGGTACATGAAGAGAAAAGAGGTCTAGTGTGGCGGAAGAGAGCAATATGTTCAACATGCAGTTATACATCAAGAATGTTTCAACTGTATGAAGAGATGTCGAAGAGAGGATGGGGAAGAAAAACTGCCTGTGTAAATAATGCATTACAGATAGGACTTTTGCGGACTTCTATTGGAAATGAAGGGTTGAAAACTATTCTTTTAAGTGAAAATGTCCCTCCCTGCTCCCTCAACAAAAGAGATGCAGAAAAGTTCCAATACTGTTTGCCAAAAAATTGAATGTACCAATATGAGAGACGTGGCTACATAGAAAAGGTGTCAAGAAGTTTAATTATATGATAGGAAATAAGACAGATATAATTGATATTCAATGTGATTCGACATATAATAATGCAATCTACAGGTTGAGGCAATGCAACATGTGCAGTTTTATGCACAGTCCTTGATTTTTACAATGCTCTCTGCTTTGATTTACTAAATATGTCTCTAAAGTTAAATGATCAGTATTGATACATAAGTGATTGTGACATAAGTGGCTTACATTGAAAATCTCTCCCCCGCCACCTTTTGGGGAATTGTTGCATTTGTTAAATGGTATTTAACCATATAGGCCAATCTGTGGGCACCATCATATGAAATTCTTCCATCAGACCATACTATGCTCTTTTCCCCATGGCCTGAGCTATCTACTGCCACTGTCCAGTGTATAAAACCCTTCCCATCTGTCTATTGTATAGATTTTTTCTCCAAAATCAGATGTAAACCATGAAAAAAGACTCCATTATTATTGTCATATGCAAAAACCACCAAAATGATACTCTGGATGCACATGGTAGCCATGGAAACAACAGGCTCCTATTATGGTATAGGTCACATGTAGGAGTCACGGTACTAATTCAACTATCATAGTAAACATATGGAAACACCATCATATTCAAAATTCAATAACTTAAAAGTTATGGGTGCTTATGATCAGACTTATATTTATCCATGAACAACTATCATTGGTGCAAGCTTCTGTGTGGAGAACACCATATGACCCGCGGCATTTTTTAATCTTCATGTGCATGAAACACATGTTATTGGTTCTGCACCAAATGAATTAGGTGCTACTTTCATTATTGAGTACTCATAAGTCAAGCCTTAAAAAATACTAAAATTGCATCAATAGAATTTTGTCTATATCTTTTTTAAATTACAGATAGGATAAGCTCTCAAAAGATATTTTTACTCGAATTTTAATTTTCATTATTAACCAATTATGGACCACCAAATCCGTATATACTCTATTATTTGTTCACCCATTTCTAGACTGGTTCACAGTTCTTCCGTATAATTAGTAGCGTGTGTCCTGAAGGAAACCTAATGACCTGTATATTGTCAATCTTCTAAGACCTTTACGTCTATTTCTACGAAGATTACATTGATAGATGTTAGATTTTACTAAGAAGTGCAAGGTACATGTTACCATCCTTTGTTGTTTGTTTTCAAATTTCACATTCGCAACTAGTTGAAAGAAGACTCATTCAGATGAAAGATAATGAAATAAGGTTTTAGAAAATCGTGCCGAGTCGAAATTGCAGTCATCTTTCTGACTCCATTAGATATCGTGTGTCTGGAGATTCTTGCGCCTTCGCTGTGTTGAATAGACTTATGGATGATGATAAGGAGTAGGATTAAAACTGCAAATAATATTATTCCTGTGCTTTTCTTCTGGACTAATTTTAAAACGAAAGTAATTTTTAAATATTAATTGTATTACACCTTTCGTTGTGCATCATGCTTTAAACGTATACTAAATATGGTGCTGATATTTCAATGTCAAAAGTAATTCTGCGATACTGTTTTACTATTTAACTTAGCCAAGGTCTGTTGAAACTGAAACCTTGTGTTCATGCCAGGAAAAAATATACACAGATGTCCTCCTGATGTTTCCTTTTTAGTTTCGATAGAAAGTGGACAACAACATCTGATTTATCTCATTCTACATGGCGAACAGTCCAATCAACTATATTTTCTGACTTTCCGTATTCCTATCACCTTCAGCAACTTCTGTTACAAGTATCAATATCAATTTTGTTAGAGATGCAGATTCGGTGTGAGAAGGGGGACGTTTATCGCCCAATATTCTATACAGGTTCTTCATCCTTGGAGTAAATTCCACTATTTTGTCCAAGTCGTGCCAAGTTTTCGAAGACAATTTAACTATTCAATTACTTTTCTTTGATGACACTATAAAGGACCACAGTCATTAAAGTAATGAGTCAAATAATAAAACCCTAATTACAAGAAACCCTAATTACAAATGCACTTTCACGTGTACAGGAGTTCAATATTGTTTTATTTTGCACACATTTTTGTACATTATTTATACGTGTAACTATATTATTATCATCATTTCTGTGTTTGATTTATATGGAAAAAGAGAGTATATTTCATATGTGTAATTTGAGATAAGACATTGTTTTTGGATTATTCAGCCGAAGTAGAAAATGCCCATTTAACTATAATATTATTTTGGAACTATTGTGAATTATTCAAAGGAGTTTCCGATCAAGCTATTTTAACACGTCAGGACTGTTGGAGGACAAGTATATTCTTAGATCTGAAATTTATACGGAATATTTCATTACTTTGGACCAATGAAGAAGCTTTCAGGATTATTTAGGACTCAGTCTCAGTTACAGATAGGATACTGTAAATTCTTCCTAATTGTATATTATATATATATATATATATATATATATATATATATATATATATATATATATATATATATATATATATATATATATATATATATATATATATATATATATATATTGATAATTAAATTGTTTGTAAAGTTTTAGAAAACTTGTTGGTTTTGCTGCCTTTGGTTACTTAGTTTATGGATTAATAATCGTACATATATATATACGAATGTATTTATATATGCATGCATGCATGCATGCATGTATGTATGTATGTATGTATGTATGTATGTATGTATGATTTTATGTTTGTATGTATGCTTATGTGTATGTATGTATGTATGTATGTATGTATGTATGTATGTATGCATGTATGTATGCTTATGTGTATGTATGTATGTATGTATGTATGTATGTATGTATGTATGTATGATTTTATGTTTGTATGTATGCTTATGTGTATGTATGTATGTATGTATGTATGCTTATGTGTATGTATGTATTTATGTATGTATGTATGTATGCTTATGTATGTATGTATGTATGTATGTATGCTTATGTATGTATGACTGACTGACTGACTGACTGACTGACTTTATTTCCTCTTTCAAAAGAGATTACATCAGAATAAACAAATTCATGATAATACAAGATCATAAAATAAAACAGAAAATTGACAAAAATACAATAGTAATACTGTGTCAGCTACCGTATTGACAAAACGAAATATCTCACTGCCTGCAATTATGCAAATCTGCAGTCATTTGGCGGAGCAAGGCACTAATCGTTTAACAGTTGCTTGATGATGATAATATTTCGAAAAGTTAATACGTCTATAGTGTTATGTGCTTAACATTAAGTTCGAGATAGTAACGAAAATGAAATGAAAAACTTTTAACAGTGAAATTCTATATGTAGTTTTTTTTTCTTTATATGACGCATGTATTTATGCATATATATACTTGTTTGCGCATATGCGTGCGTGCATGCATATGTATGTATGTATGTATGCATGTATGTGTGCATGTGCGTGTATGTATGTATGTATGTATGTATGTATGTATGCATGCATGTATGTATGTATGTATGTATGTATGACTGACTGACTGACTGACTGACTTTATTTCCTCTTTAAAAAGAGATTACATCAGAATAAACAAATTCATGATAATACAAGATCATAAAATAAAACAGAAAATTGACAAAAATACAATAGTAATACTGTCAGCTACCGTATTGACAAAACGAAATATCTCACTCCCTGCAATTATGCAAATCTGCAGTCATTTGGCGGAGCAAGGCACTAATCTTTTAACAGTTGCTTGATGATGATAATATTTCGAAAAGTTAATACGTCTATAGTGTTATGTGCTTAACATTAAGTTCGAGATAGTAACGAAAATGAAATGAAAAACTTTTAACAGCGTAATTCTATATGTAGTTTTTTTATCTTCATATGACGCATGTATTTATGCATATATATACTTGTTTGCGCGTATGCGTGCGTGCATGCATTTATCTATGACTGACTGTCTAAATGACTTAGTTACCTCTACAACAAAGAGTATATCAGGTTGCTAAGATACATATTATACATATCATAGGATTATGAGACACATCATAGACGAGAACGCAAGCATGATATATACATCGTCAACTAATGTGTTTATAAAATGAGATATAAAAAAATAAAGAAAACCATATAGAAATCTCTTGGAAATAAACATAAACAAATACATAAACAAATACATAAACACACACACAAACAGCTGTCATGCAACAAAACTTGCGGATTTGACAAGAAGACTTTGGCCTTTAATTGTTTATATTTAATGTTAATTTACTACTTACTTTTAATATCATGTTAGGGCATGTTAGTTGATAGCAGGGCACACATTTTATTGTAGAATGAAGCTATGCTGTTTGCGGTCACCAACATGAGAATATCTGATACGTCATCGTCAATAGACGACATGCAGTCAACCCTGCTTCCAAGAAGTGTCTCCAACAATATATCGTCTTCTTGATTGAATAAGTTAACCCCGTCTCTCACTTCTAAAGAGTCAATCACTCTATCAAAGAAAACGTTTCGTTCCTCAAGCAGCATTTCGCAACCTAAAATAAGATGTTTCGCTCTGTCGTCAGTCTCTTTTCCACTGAGTTTGCATACCATAAGTTTACCAACAGGCATGATATATAGTTTCATTACTTCAGAGAGAGGCCATAACATGGATGGAAATTTACGCCCAAGAAACCATATATTACTTGGTTTTAAGTCCAAATGAATGTTTGAAGTGAATTAAATCATCCCTTAGTTCCATATTTGCTCTCCAGGTAGTTTCTTCATGGTTTTGGATAATATCAATAATATGTCGATTCCAGATGAGTTTTTCTTCAGTTTGTACTCTTTCTGCGTAGTCTAAAAGAACACTTCCCATACCATATTTCTTAGTTATTTTGTCAATATCAGGTATAAATCCCGTCTGTTTTAGCGGGTTGTTCATATACTGACATAGGCGCATAATGAAAATCTTTTTCCAGATAAAAGTCCAATCGCCCTTACACAATCGGTTGAAAAAGAGCAATTTCATCCTATCTATGTATGCTTCCATTGACCAGAGTCCTAAGGTACTACTCGTTGCCTCCGTAGGCGAATATTTATCGAAAGCTTGCATACGTCGCGCTGCATATCTCTGGCATAACTCAAGTTCTTCTATATTTGAGTTTGTGATACCTGACCATAGTTCACATCCATATAGGACCGAGGGTAGAATAATTCTTTTCCAAATCTTCAGACTTGTTAGAGGGTTCATTCCTCCATCTCTGATACCAATAAAATATAAAGAGTTTAACAAGTGTTTGCCTTTATCACATGCTTCCTTTATCGCGTCGTTTGGTTTTAAGTTGTATTTTAGAGGTATGCCGGCATACTTCTTACTTTTGACTGCCGGAATTGGAGATTTGTCGAGCATAAAAGAAGGTATACCAGTCGTTCTTTTGTTAGTAAACAAGATGGTGCAACTTTTATCTGCATTATATCTTAATCTCCACCTTTTCGCATAGTCGGAAATTGTATCAAGCAGCTGTTGCATTGAATGATGCGAGTTAGACATTACAGTTGTGTCATCTGCTAATAAGACACAAGGCAGGTGGAGATCAACAAGATTTAGACCTCGCAAAGTGTGATCTAATTCCGTGATCAAATCATCTATCATTACAAGAAAGAACCAGGCAGACAAGATACGGCCCTGTCCTACACCCTGCCTAATATCGAAGCGTTTGGACAGCTTGCCCGCATATAAAACAGAGCTTGTTACTCTCTCAAACGAATCTTTCATGATGCGCCAGGTCTTCCCTTTGATGCCAAGTCTGTACAACTTGTAGAATAACCCGTTATGCCAATCTGTGTTGAAGGCTTTAGCATTATCAAGAAATGTAGCATAGACAGGAGTATTTTTATCCAAATAGTAGCATATAGATTCTTTGATACAGAACGCTGCAGTGATACTACCGCAATTATTTCTAAAACCCTGTTGCAACGAATTTGGAAAAGAAATCTGCTTAGAAAATATAAGTAGTCTACTATATATAATTTGTTCTAGAACTTTCTGAAGCACTGGAATTATAGTTATATCGCGGTAATTATTCATATCTAATTTGTTCTTTCCCCCTCCTTTGAATACTGGTATAACCAAACCTTGTTTAAAGTGGCACGGGTACTTCTCGGCCTCGTACACTTTTGTGAATATAATTTCAAGTAATTGTACACTGCTTGGAGGGTTCGCAAACAGTAAATGCTCAGCAACAATACCGTCGTGGCCACATGCCTTATCTTTATTGAGAGAGCTAATTGCACTACTGATTTCGTCTCTAGTGGGGATTTTATCAACAAGTTCATCAAAGTGTGAATAGGTTTCTTTAGTTTGTTTTCTGACCTCTGCTAAGACCATCTGGTAATGATTTTCATCCTACAGATAAGTATTGTCAGGCAGTGATAAACTGGAGAAATGATTTGCCCATAACTCTCTAATAGAGTCGTGATCGCGTACAATTTTTCCGTTTGATTTGATTTCGTGAATGTAATCGCATTTATTTCTTTTATTCCGTATAAACTTATACAAAGTAGAAATATCGAGCTCTGCAGCCTTTTCAAGCTCACTAAATTGTTCTCTATCATATATTTCTTTAGCTTTCAATAATTCTTTTGCAAACAATTTCTTCGCTTTCTTATAGTTCGCATATGATATATATTCCCAGCCTCTTGGTCTACCATTAGAAATCCATACCCTGCGTTTCAGCCGCATTTCCGTGTGAAACTTTTTTACGTTTAATAGTTTCCAATAGGGGTTAGCGTATGGGCAAAACCTCTTTATGGAGAGAAACCTAGAAGCTGCTTCATGTAAAATCTTTACTGTGTCTTGAATAATAATTTCAATATCAACATTCGTCGCTAGTTCTGCTTTATGCATTTGCGCTAACAATTCATTGCGTGTTGCTTCCTTATATCTATTTATTTGTTCTGCTGAGGCTTTCTTCCAATTTATGGATTGAATGATATGCTCGTCAGCCATTGTTGCCTTATGTACTAAAGGTGTGACCAACTCTATTTTTACAGGAAGATGATCTGAAATGTTCAAAGGATGATCATCTATTATTTCTGCCTTAACCACTAAATCGAATTTACTTTTTTGCAATAGTATATGGTCTATCAAAGATTTTGATTTGCCATCGGTTGAGAAAAAAGTAAAATTTAGTCCTTCACAAATTGATTGACTATTAACAGATATTAAATGTCTATCGCTCAGAAACTTTTCCAGAATAGTGCCTCTAGCGTTTGATGTTAAACAATTTGCTTTGGAGCTAAACAGTGAACTTAGCTGACCATTGAAGTCTCCGGCAAGTACGGGAATGCCTTCTTTGCAGAAAATATCAAACTGATCCTTTAGTTCTTCTATTGCTTCGGAGTAACTTGCAATAGGAAAATTAGTTGATGGCAAAAGTGCCCCGAATATAAAATATTTAAGTCTATCATTACATTTTACCTCTATCCCTAAAACTCTGTCACTGCCAGCGCTCGACAAGGGATTAACGCGGAGTGATTTCCTATAAAGGATTGCTATTCCCCCGAACCCCGTATGCCTTAGCCTTTCTTCGAAATTTACTGCTAGTCTTTTGTCAGAGCGTGCGAATGATTTAAAATCTGGATGTATATTATCTAGGAAATTGAGCTGCTCCGGGAGAAGCCAATGCTCAGTAAGTACAGCAACATCTACCTCATTTAGCAAAGAATACAAGTAAGGTGACCCGTACATGACTCCTTTTACGTTCCACGTCAACAAACGAAATGTATGACTAGACATTAGTTAACTTAACGAAAAATAGATTTTCAACACAAGTATTGCAAAGACTATATAGCAATTTACCATAATATATGTATTTTACATACTACTCCTTTATTTATTTACGCCAGTACTGCTGGGTGTCCTTATCACCATAATCCTCATACCATTCTCTTGCCCATACAAAATTTGGCCAAAAACCTTCCTCTAAAACTTTCTCAAAGTCTAACTTATCTACCGTGATTAAAACAGTAAAAGGGTCCTTTCCTCCTTTTACTCGCCAATGCTTTAATATTTGAGAGTCAATTACTTCTACCCCTTTAATTTTAGCGTGTTTTTTAATACAGGTTCTTATCTCCTCTCTTGTTCTATCAACTGGTATTCTTGACATTAGAACTCGACGTTCATAAGAGTCCCTCATTCGTTTATGTGGTCTGTAGTTTCTGTTGGTTGTGATAACTTCAATCGGTTTGTTTACTTTATCAGTGTCCTTCAATGAGGTGCCCGGATTGTTTGCTAGTGGTGACCTTCTCTCCCTATCGTTGTTCCTTGTGTGTACTCGTGCCGAGTATTTCTGATCTTGGTGATAATCACGTACACCGTTATCTTTAACTAATGTAGGTTCTTCGTTGGAGGTATTGAGTATGGTGGACAGTGTCAACGTCACTCCTTCCCTTGAGTCAGTTGACTTGGCCGTATATTCAGTTTGATCCGATAAATGCTTCCGCCGTTTGATATAATCAGAGTCCAGAGCATTTATCGCTTTAGCCCTCTTTTCCGTTTGTGTTTCATTTGAATGATTGCCCATACGCACTATATCAGCTAGTAATGTCTGAGTTTCTGCCTCACATTTTGAAGTTACATTTTCTTTAGCCTTGTTATATACTTTATCACCGAGCAATTGGTGTAGAAACAGCTGGTGAGCATTTATAGTTTCCAGCTGGTTATTCTTCTCCCTGAGTGAGATTCTCAAGGCCAGGTTGTCTTGTGATAGCTTCTTCTCTTCCTCTTTGCATCTTCCTAATTCTGATTGTAACCTAGTCGAGTTAACATCTCTACTGAGCAGTTCTTTACGTATCTTGTCAAGCTCAGTTTTCAATTCATTTCTAATGTCATCTTTCATTTGTTGAATACTGCTTTGTATAAAATGTTTTAGGTCTATTATCTTGTATAAGTTCTCTGTTGTTATTGAACTGTCATTTTTATCATTTGATAGTGAAGATACTGAATTGTGATCTGATAACGTTATCACCTGTTCTGGTTTTGGTTCAGATCGCTGAGACTGTTTGTTAGATCCTTTTCTTTTAGATGCTTGACTCACGCATGTACTGTTATCAATCGTGCCCGTGCTCGGCTTCTGTCTCGACGCGAGGCTTTTCACTTCAGATAAGTTGTTATCTCCTGTTAAGAAATGGTATAGAATAAATATATCCTCAGCTAATCTCTCCTCTAGAGGAGCACTATCACATCTTACTGTTCTCTCAACTATGCGAGTCACAGGGTAATTGACATTTTCCAATTTAGCCAGGTCGTGAAGTGATAGTCTTATATCTTTTAAACTCTGTACATCCAATTCCAAACACATCTTCTTTTTAAATTCATCTCTGTCCAGAGTTCCAAATTTCGAATCAGTTTGAAGGTATATATTTTTTTCGGTCTGGGTTGCTATTAAGTCTTCTTCTAAACCGGACCTTTCATCACCACTGTAACGCTCATCTATTTCTAGGTTGTCATTCATGTTCAACGGTTTATAGTGAAGTCCGTATACAATTGATAAATAGGTTAATACCTGTTATATATCGCTCGCATTTGCACTAACGAATGTGAGCCCTCTTCTGCTAGGACAGATATGTAACAGTTGTATGTTCTGTTACCTCTCGTGCATCACTTAACTGAAATTGTTCTCATTGTTCGAATGATGAATGATATTTGGTCTAACTCAGAACTTAGCTCAGAATTAACACATGGTAACGGTACCAAAGCTAACGCATCCGCTACCATAATATTTTGAATTCGTACATATGTGATTTGCTCACTATCTACTCACTAAAAAACTAAATATATAACACATATAAGGAAATAACTACTGGCACTAGGACTGAGTACACATTTACACTGGAATGAGTTAACGTGAACAACAGTTCACAAAAGCATCTCACAAAATACATAAAGTATTTAACAACGATACTTAATGTATTTGACATACCCACACATCATGTTTCCAACATCATGATCCGAATGCCCCAATGTGAATTTAGATCTTATCTAGAATCTGACTGTAGATGGCAAATCTCTGACATGTATATGGCATATCGTCATATATAGTACTAAATCAGAACCTGTACGAATCACAGATCGTGTACGAATTTCAACTCCTTTTTTCGCAATAACAGCCACACACAGCATAAAAGAGCACTAAGTGTATATATATACATCTATCAGGATATCTCTGCCATTTATAACGTCATATATTACACATGAAAACTAGAATACTATGCTCAGCTTTTCATCCCTTTGCACATTGTTGACGACCAAGACAAATATGCATTCTATTTTTTTTTTACACGTTACATGATTAAATGGAGTGTCACACTCACCCACTGCGTCCATTGATCCAAGAAGATCTTTCAGAATAATCCAAGAAATTGAAATCCACAAAATATAAAATATAAAATATAAATTTAGTCCAGAATATAAATATTATTCACACATAATTCACATCAGTTATGCACAGCAAAGTTAAACAAAACTGTGTGCAAGTTAATCAAAATGCACTGATCACGGAATCGAGTACTTGAGTCACAACATCATGAGAATGCGATTATTTATTAAAATAAATATTATTTATGCCACAATAGCAACAAGCGGAATTTATGTATCTTCACAACATGTCTCCAACAGCACATGTCTCTCAACATATTTCCAACAGCACATAAGATTCACCAGAAAATACACGACACAATTTCATAGCCTGATACATGAAAATGGCGCGAAAAGAAGTATGAAAGGAAAATTGAATTTCATCGAATTTCCTTGGAGCTTAGTTTATATAAAACTATTATACACATTATACACATGCCATTCTGTTGTCAAAGTGTTCACACAGCAGAATTTCAACACTGGATGAAAAGCACTTCTCTTTTATCTTACGGCGTCCATAATTCACCAGAGCTTGAATACACTCATGTATGTATGTATGTATGTATAGATGTATGTATGGTTATATGCATGTATCTATTTATGTATCTATGGATGTATGTATGCATACACGCATCATTGTCATAGCGATACAGAAATATTTTCAAGCATACATTGATGAGTTTATTGTTAGATATTGATTTTACTTTGCGTTTCTTCTTATAGTTTCCTTCAATAAACCTATTATAAGAACCTTTAATTTGCGATGAAAGTTTGATTTATTTTGCTACACGGCTTGACTGATATTTTCTTGCAGCAACGTATATTTGTTTACATTACTTGATAGGCACGCAAGTTTTTTACATTAGTTGTTCCCAATCCATTATTGTTTGTTATTGACTGGATGATCGAAGGGCAACCATGCGATATTGAACAGGTGTTTGTTTACTTTGCTATCTATTTTATTTTTTATTATTTTTGTTATCTCCGATGACCAGTTTGGCTTTGAAAAGCAGCATTCAACAGATTAATGCATGTATGTCTTTAAGGAAGCTGTCAACTATTATATATGTCATGGCAGACCGTTATTTGCATGTTAGATGCTAGCAGGGCATTTTATAGATACTTTAAAAGTTACTTCATATCCAAGTACCCGTCTACATAGTTGATAATTTCGTTAATAGGTACGAAACGCAGTTGTACGATATAGTTTACCCCTTTGTTATATAAGATATACATACATAAGATATACATATACAATTTCAATCGTAAATTGGGTCAGTTTCAAGTGGGGTTACATTTGACACCATTTCATATCAAACTTTAGTTTTGCTGATGACATGTCACTTTGTTCGCATGTTTAAGAAAAGTATTGAAGATATGTAAATAAAACGCATTAGAGAATGATATCATCTGTAATACACCAAAATCGGTAATTATGGTCTTTCAGTCAACATTTGCAATTAATTTCTCCCTGTACATATTAGTGCCCAGGCTCAACAGGTATACGTAATTTGGTCCTATTTTATTCTTTCCGGTCGGATGATGAAGATATAAGACATTACGGATGTTTGTTTACTCGAATAGACATGCTCCTACGTAAATTTAGTAATTCTTCATTGAATATCAACATTGGATTATCTTATTGCTATATAATGTATTGTGTTGTGCACAAACTTCAGTGAATGCATCGAAGAAAACGTATCATTGGTTATAATAATAGTCTTTATTTGTTTTAAGTATTACAAGAAACAACAGTGCCCCTAACATGTTTGTAAACTATAACGTATTCAGTATTGAGAAAGTAATGAGAAAATGTGTTTTCAATGACGAAAAGAATATTTAACAGTACGAATTGTCTATTTAAATCTCTGAGGAACTATGGCATTCGTTTAAATTTTCCTATTTTAGAGAGAAGGAACATATTGGTATTTAAATTTGCATAATTTAATTCTTAACAATGCCGGACACAGTCAATTGTTTTATATGTGTCTTTATATTTCTACATAAGATATCTATGATCTTTGACCCTTAAAATGCTTTGATTTTACATCTTTAGTTTGATGTAGATGAGAAAATCATTGGTCGAAGTTCGAACAAGTTCTAAAAATTTTGATCTTGAAATTATGGAACTAGTTGCTTGGAAACTTGTTTAATTCTCTTATTTGCTTGATTGTCCTTGGCGTGCTGTCCTCCTGTATCACAATTATTGCATGATGACACGCATAACAATATATGACTACTCACAAACAACCAAAAACGCAAGGTAATTTAAAATCCAAACAATAGTTATTATGGCTGGTAATACGTATATTAGAGACCGCTCCGGTGGTCTAGTGGTTAGAGCGTCCGCCTCAGATGCGGGAGGTCGTGGGTTCGATCCCCGGCCGAGTCATACCAAAGACTTACAAAAATGGTACTAACAGCTGCCTTGCTTGGCGCTCAGCATTAAGAGGTTAGTGTTAGGACTGGTCGGCCTGGTGTCAGGATAATGTGACTGGGTGGGACATCATGCTACATGTCTGCGGCATGATGCCCCAGTGCATGACATCACTAAAAACTGCCACACTGCAGACATCGTATCGATATGACTGAATTTTTTTTAAAAGCTACCTTAAAAATCCAAAACACACACACACACACACACACACACACACACACACACACACATATATATATATATATATATATATATATATATATATATATATATATATATATATATATATATATATATATATATATATATATATATATATTAGATATCCAGTGTATTGCTTGTTAGCGTTTTTTTTTGTTCGGTATAGAGAAATAGCATATGAGTTGCAAATAATTTACCGGCTAACAGCATTGGAAGTGTCTTTGTTGAAAACAAAAGTACTTTCGACTCTAGTGATGATATTTTATTAAATGAAGTATGTGTTTGCATTTAAAGAGTTAAGGTTACCACCAAATATTAGTATTAAAAAAGAGAGAATACAACGATTTGTATGAGAAACAAATAAGAAAGTTCAGATCAGGGGCTCCGAATACATGTAACTAAAGTAATTCTTTGTATTGTACTGGAAAATGTTTTTAAAATAGCACTTGAGTTAAAATGATAACGGATAATTGTCCATTGCATCATTCTCTTCTTACTTCGACATATGAGCCGTATAGGGCATTTTTTTTGGGGGGGGGAGGGAGATCGCTTTTGCATTATTATTTATAAAGATGTAAAGGCGATATTGGTGTCAAATTGAGGGAAATAAAAAGATCTACCGGGACATATTGATACTTTTTTCTAACTGCAAGGATAAATGTTTTTTTTTTCATTAAAGGGACGAAAAAAGAACATGACATTGACGTTTCATTTTGTTTTCAAAAAAAGATAAATACGTAAATTGATTTGATTATTAATTTTGGAAAAAATAGGTACAATATATTCTATGTGAATAATGTTACTTGAATATCTGTCGGTGAATTATTTTAAACACGATTTGAAAACTCCTGAAAGAAAACATTTTAAAAAACCGGTTGCACATGTGGGGAACTTTAATATTTAAATTCACAAATTTTAAACACGCAATACACGGTAATTTCTTAGTATAGTATAATGGTGACGACATTCTATTGGCAACAATTTTATATTGAAAATTAAGACACATTTTTTTCGAAATTACAAATATATTCAAATTATGGCAAAAAAGAGGCGGGTTTGACATGGAGGACTTCGCTTAGTTATTACTGCTATCAAAGGCAGTTTTATTTTAAAATAAAAGTAGTATTATGCACTGTCCATAACTGCATTCATTTTGTAAATACGATAATATGGTTCCTTTTAAAAATTAATCAAAACATACATGATACGGAGATATAAACAGCTAATGTCAGATTTAGCACCGAAGCTCGGATTTTGGCCTACATATAGATACAAAATCTGTCATGCCAAAGCTGGCGGACACAGCTGGCTTCGATACGTCGGATTTTGGCCTCGTACCATGCGTACATTTTCACAGCTTTCAGCTTCGTTCGTCGGATTGTGGATTTTGATGTCGGATTTTGGCCATAATACAAGACAAAAACCAAGCAAATGAAGGTATACAATACTGGTACTACATGATTTGTATTAAAGTGATTTTAATAAATTAAGAGCATACGGTGTTAAATTAAATTCGCCGGGTTGTATATAAGTAGGTTACAATTAGTTACAGAACTCGGCAAGGAGTAAAAACAAACAATTATTATATGCTCATTTTTTCCCCCGTTAACTTCACATTGTCAGAATCGTGCAGTATTACCCGATATTGAATCCGCATGACAATACACAAATAGCATTCACGTGCATAAAGGAACTACTTTCTATTGTAAACAAACAATGGACGCAGACGCCAACACTTTCGATTTGTACACAAATCATGTACACTCGCGTAAGAGGCTCTTTACGTTGTGGTTGTTTAAATTTGTTTCTGAATGAACTAAAACAGATGTTTCGTGGACTGCCACATACCAGTTGATTTGGCACATTCCGCGTTGATACAATTTTACGGATCTAGGCTCTCTACAGTATATAACAGACGCAAGATAAGGTCCTTACAAATAACATACAAGTGACAAGTCATATACTCTCTTCTTTAGCTGGTGATAAGAATGGCAAAATAAAATACACTTACAGTTTTACATCCTGAATTTCCTCAAAATATATTTTCTTAATTCTGCAAATCTGATTTACATGAGCCATGTCATAGGTTTTCAATCTGGATTACACATTTCAAAATTGTGCTGTAATTTCGATGATAAGTGCAATTGCATCCTCCTTACTGCGCTCAAAATGAAATAAGCATTAAATTCCATAGCGTGTTTTTGATAATTGCAATTGAAAGACATCGTATTTTTCCCATATTATGATTTCAAACATTCAATGACAGAAACAAACACATTTGCAGATGTCAACAAGCTTCTCCCTAGCTTCTTCAATCTCATGCATTTCATGTGGAATCGTCACATACAAATCCAGTCATTAATCACGAAATTTCCTAGAATCGAGAAAAATACCAAAATCTATTCATTCCAGATCAAATGGAAAAGTTATTGCAATACACATTCATTCACATTATGACTCCAAACTTCAATTGTAACTAGATACGCCATTTTCTTTCGAAAGTTATGTCGAGCGCGCGACTAAGTTCAATTTTATCTGGGCGGAGTTATGTGCGCAGTAATAATGTTGATTTGTGTAATCATGAATATGCGCCTGTGTATTTAGTTTGGAATGCGGCATACATTCATTTACGTTGTATCTTGTAGTGTATTTTGTTTATAAAATTAAACCTTAGGTAGAATAAAAAAATGAGCATATAATAAAAAGGTTACTACATTTGTATGGGAAAATATGAACTCGTTTTGTCGGAAGGATATACTGCCCTCCCAAGGTCGTGCAGTATTCCATCCCAAAACTCGTTCATATTTTCCCATGTAAATGCAGTAACCTATAAATATAAATAACTGAAAAAAACATACAAAGGCCGTATATCATATCAACGATAGGAAATAATTATATAGCGATTTTTGATAAACAATTTAATGCAATAAATCGTGGGATCTTATTAAGTAATCTACGGATTGTTAGGGATTTTTCGCTAATAACCAGCAAGCTAATATCAACAACATAACCGCTGTATTTAAATGAATATGTTGAATAGCACACAGGGCATTTTGAGCCATGCTGTCTGTCTTGAGTATGTCGGATTCTGACCTATTGACAGGACAAAATCCGAAGTAACAAAGCTGTATAGCAGTACTATACGATTAGTACATGGGTGATTTTACTATAGCGAGATGCATAATTTATTCAAATAAATAGGCCATGTTGTGTACAAGTACGTCCCAATTAGTTACAGAACTCGGCAAGGAATAAAATATAAATATAAATAACTTATAAATATATAAAAACCGTATATCATATCAAAGAGAGGAAATAATTATGTAGCGACTTTTGATAAAAATATTTAATGCAATAAATCGTTGGATCTTATTAAGTAATATACGGATTGTTAGAGAATTTTCACTAACAACGAGCAAGGCTAATATCATTAACATAACCGAAATATTTACATGTATATTTTGAATTATAAGCCATGCTGTCTGGTTTGCGTGTGTCGGATTTTGGCCACATGGCTTGACAAAATCCGAAGTAACAAAGCTGTTTAGTAGTGCTATACAATTAGTACAGGGGTGATTTTACTATAATGAGTGCATAATTTATTAAAATAAATAGGCCATGTTGTGTATAAGTACGTCCCAATTAAAGAACTCGGCAAGGAGTAAAACACAAAATAAAAACATATCAACGATAGGAAATAATTATGTAGCGACTTCTGATAAAAAAAATATTAATGCAATAAATTGTGGGATCTTATTAAGTAGTACACGGATTATTAGGGATTTTTCACTAATAACAAGCAAGGCTAATATCATTAACATAACCACAATATTTACATGAATATGTTGAATAGCGAATAGGTTATTATAAGCCATGCTGTCTGGCTGGCATGTGCCGGATTTTGGCCTCATTGCAGGACAAAATCTGAAGTAAGAGCTGTATAGCAGTACTATACAATAAGTACAGGGGTGATTTTACTCTAACTTATACATATAAAAAAACAACCTATATCATATCAACGATAGGAAATAATTATATAGCGATTTTTCTTTTTAAAAAAATTAATGCAATAAATCGTGGGATGTATGTATGTATGTATGTATGTATGCATGCATGTTGTTCTTGTTGTTGGGTTTAACGCCATTTTTCAGCACACGATAGGCTACACATGGCGGCCAGTATTAATGGTGGAGGAAGAACCCCGGAAAGAACCACCGACCCTCGAGAAGCTACTGGCAAGCTTTCTCACATAACCACATTGGCCGATTCCGAGACTCGAACCCACGCAGATAGAGATGAGATGTATGTATGTATGCATGTATGTATGTATGTATGTATGTATGTATGTATGTATGTATGTATGTATGTATGTATGTAGGTAGGTAGGTAGGTAGGCATGTAGGTAGGTAGGTATGTATGCATGCATGCAGGCAGGCAGGCGTGTATGTATGTATGTATGTATGTATGTATGTATGCATGCATGCAGGTAGGTAGGTAGGTATGTACGTATGTATATTTGTATGTATGTACGTACATATTTATGAATATACGTACGTACGTATGTATGTATGTACGTATATATGTATGTGTGTATGTTTGTATGTTTGTTTATGTATGTATGTATGTATGTATGTATGTATGTATGTACAAATGTATGTATGTATGTATGTATGTTTGTATGTTTGCATATATTAATATATGTATGTACATACGTATTTATGCATGTACGTACGTACTTATGTATGTATCTATATATGTCTGTATGTATGTGTGTATGTATGTATGTATGTATGTACGTATTTATGTATGTACGTATGTACGTATGTATGTATGCATGTATGTACCTACGTACGTATGTATGTACGTACGTATGTATATATCTATGTATGGATGGATGGATGTGGGCCAGAATTAATGGTGGAGGAAGAATCCGGGAAATCCCCGGAAAGAACCACCTACCTTTGAGAAGCTACTGGCAAGCTTTCTCACATAACCACATTGGCCGATTCCGAGACTCTAACCCACGCAGATAGAGATGAGATGTATGTATGTATGTATGTATGTATGTATGTATGTATGTATGTATGTATGCATGTATGTACGTTTGTATGTATGTATGTATGTTTGTATGTATGTATGTTTGTATGTATGTTTGTATGTATGTATGTTTGTATGTATGTATGTATTAATATATGTATGTACATAGGTATTGATGTATGTACGTAAGTACGTATGTATCTATCTATAAGTCTGTATGTATGTGTGCATATATGCATGTATGTATGTATGTACGAATTTATGTATGTATGTACGTATGTATGTATGTATGTATGAATATATGACTGACTGACTGTATGTAGGTAGGTAGGTAGGTGGGTATGTATGCATGCAGGTAGGTATGTCTGTATGCATGTATGTATGTATGCATGTAGGTAGGTAGGTAGGCTGGCAGGTAGGCAGGTAGGTCGGTATGTATGTATGTATGTATGCATGTATGCATATATGTATGTATGCATATATGTATGTATGTATGTATGCATGTATGTATGCATGCATGTATGTATGTATGTATGTATGTATGTATGTATGTATGTAGGTAGGTATGATTGTACGTCTGTATGTCTGTAGGTATGTATGGATGATGGATGGATGGATGGATATGTGTATGTGAGTCTGTATGCATGCATGTATGTATGTATACAAGTAGGTAGGTAGGTAGGTATGTATGTTATTTGTATGTAGATTTACATCTGTATGTATGTATGATTTATGTATGTACGTATTTATATATGTACGTACGTATGTATGTATGTATGTACGTACGTATTTATGTATATACGTACGTACGTATGTATGTATGTACGTATATATGTATGTGTGTATGTTTGTATGTTTGTTTATATATGTGTGTATGTATGAATGTATGTATGTATGTATGTATGTATGTATGTATGTATGTATGTATGAGTGGCCGAGTGGTCTTAAGCGCTCTCCGTTACGGATCACTGCCATCTCACCTCTGTCTGCGTGGGTTCGAGTCTAGGATTCGGCCAATGTGGGTATGTGAGAAAGTTTGCCAGTAGCTTCTCGTGGGTCGGTGGTTCTTCCCAGGGTTTTCCCGGGCTCTTCCTCCACCATTAATACTGGCCGCCATGCATAGCCTACAGTGTGCTGAAAAATGGCGTTAAACCCCACAACAACAACAACAATGCTTGTTTGTATGTAAGTAGATAGGTAGATATGTATGTAAGTATGTAGATTTGCATGTGTATGTATGTTTGCATATATATATATATATATATATATATATATATATATATATATATATATGTATTTACGTGTGTGTGTATGTATGTATGCATGTATACGCATTTATGTATGTATGTATGTATGTATGTATGCAAAGAGGTAATAAAAACAATGATATTACAATTTAGATTTGATTTGAGAATCGCATTATATATATATATATATATATATATATATATATATATATATATATATATATATATATATATATATATATATATATATATAGTTTTTTGTGTTTTTACATTATCGCACATGTATTGTTTAAACTTATTTAATATAGGACAAAATTGCATGTCAAATATTTGGTAGAGACCAAGTTTGCTCATGCTTAAATAAATTGACTTATTGTAGTTCATGGCACGAGAAACAGATACAGGCTTAATATCCATTTTTCTCTTCATCTTTGACAGCGGCAAATTGCTGTCGCTGTCATCTGATGAAGTAGAAAATCTCCTTTTTCTTGTGTGTTCTTTAAAAGTAACAATTGCTTCGTCGGCGTTTGTATTGTCTTCCATGAAAATCATATCAAATTTGGGATGTTCTTCGTCGACGTCGTCGAATAGCTACCGTTTAGCGTCCGATGTCCGTCTGACGGTTGTTATACCTGATGGTCCCGCTACAGGCGAAACTGCGCGTGGAACAGGTACATAAATGTAGTATTATCCACTAACTCGGGCCCTAACCCGGCGAAAGATGGCGGTAAGGGTAATTTAGGTGAGTTAGCAGAGCTGAAGGGCCTGAGGGGACCTAGTCGCAACGGAATATCCCTGTAGGGTGCGGGGCTGCACTGCACAATGTAATCCCTTTGATGGAGTCAGCGTGCCCATTCTCTTTTTGGACTTCTTCGTGGTAGAAACCATGGACTTGACTTTTTGTTTTCCATTTTGTCAACTGTTAAAATTATATTTGGTTAGGTTAAGCAAATTATGATAACTTGCATAGTATGATCTTTGATCATTTTCAAGTAATTAAAATACATGTAATAATAAGTATTTTTTATTGTAAATATGACCATAGTTCAAGATTTTATATATATATAATATCGGGAGACTGTCGGCCGTTCTACATTCAACATTTAGAACGTTGTCCGGTTCACACAGCGAGGAAGCCATCTCCAACAGTAAACCACCTAAGTTTTATTTTTTATTTTAAGCCCTATCTAAAATATAAAGAAATGATATATTTGCTGAATAATCAGGTCACAAAGGGACTTCTCAAATATATCATTCTATGCGAGTATTTATTAAGTAAAATTGACTAATTTATATTTCATAGGCGAAATTATACTTTATATTGTTTGTTACATTTTGATCCGAAATTGAAACGCGATGGCATGTAGATGGAAATTGAATAGTCGTTTATCGACCTGAATACTCAGCAAAGATATCGATCTTTTTCATTTATAAAATATTTGACCAAATAAAAACTAAACTTTAGAAACGAGTATGTATTGTTTAGTTTCTAATTGGACATATATTTTATAAAGGAAATTTATCATATATTTGCTGAGTAATCAGGTCACAAAGCGACTTTTCAAATATATCATTATATGCGTGTATTTCTTAGTTTTAACCGCCTATTATTTTAAAATTACGAGTTGGGACTCATTTTATTTTAGCGCCAACTTCGCTGCTTGGAGCACCGTAGTCGAAACAGAGCTTTCGTCCTACGGTTAGGTCGTGGATAGCCTCGAAGATTAAATGGGGGCGGCTATCTATCATATATAATCTAGGGACGACGTTCGCGCCCTATATGGAGTGCTCCAGCATCCTACCTTTAATTTTTTCGGAAGGCAGTTGATGGCAACTACATGGTTTGTTGCCATCAAGAGTAGTGAATGGGGCCCCCCTAGGGACAACGGGAATTACCATTAAAAACACCCCTGGGCCACTCTGGGGACTATGTAAATTTAACATATCTTCAGTCATTGCCCTCACTGCAGTAAGATTCCCGGAGGGCGTGAAAAAATCTTTCGGGGACCGAACACGTTAGCCGATTTCGCCCGATGGGTCTTAGACCCCATCGACAAGACGTGGAGCCAAGAGGACATCGAACGTTACGGAGATTGTCATCGTCATGCCACGGTGATGGCTCACAATTTCTCCGGATACGATGGACAGTTTCTTTTGAGATACTATACGGAACAAGGCACAGAGCGTCTTATAGTCACTTTGAACGGAGCCAAAATCATTTTCATGCAAGTGGGACAAATACAGTTTAAAGATTCGATGACTTACTTGGGCCATGCCTTTGAGCCGAATGCCTAAAACATTTGGAATGACAGAAATGGCTAAAGGTTATTTTCCTCACTTTTTCAATACCGAAGCCAATCAACACACCGTTCTACCCCATTTACCTGAGGCTCACTATTACGACCCTGAAAACATGCGTACCGAACAACGAGAAGCTTTCTACGCTTGGTACCAGGTCCATGCCTCCGACCCTTTCGACTTTCAGGAAGAAATGTTAAAGTATTGTCGTTCCGACGTGGACATTTTACGACGATGCTGTGGAAAATTTCGAGAACTGTTCATGGAACACGGAGGGGTCGATCCTTTGAAAGAAGTTTGCGCCATTGCCAAAGCGTGTTCCTTAGTCTACCGACAACGATTCATGCCTGAAAACACCGTGGCTGTCATCCGTCCTCAAACGACCAACTATGTCAAACGTCAATACTCGGTCAAAGCCCTACGTTGGTTACATTACTTGTGCGACAAGGAAGACAAATGGATTCAGCATGCCCGCAACGGAGGGGGCGAAAAGACCATTGGAACGCATTCGGTCGATGGCTGGGACTTAGAAAACCCCAAGATTGTGTACGAGTTTAACGGTTGCTTATTTCACGGATGTCCCGTCTGTTACCCTGACCGTGGCACTAAAAATCAGTTTTTACAACGAACCATGGAAGACTTGTACCAGGACACTTGTCAGCGACGACTAAAGTTAGAACAGCAAGGATACCAAGTGGTGGAAATGTGGGAACACGAATACGATCACCGTTTGAAAACCGATCCCTAATTTAAACGCCTCGTGGAAAGTTACCAGTTCATGGACCCCCTGAACCCGAGGGATAGTTTGTACGGAGGAAGGACCACTGCCACCTGTTTGCTGTACCAAGCCGACGAAGAGAAAGGAGAAGAAATCAAATACTTGGACGTGTGTTCGTTGTATCCCTACGTATGCAAATATTGTCGCTTTTCTGCAGGGCACCCACGATTGTTAACGGAACACATCGACCTGAAAAACATTCGACAACACGAAGGTTTGATCAAGTGCAAAATTTTGCCTCCCACCGACTTGTACCATCCCGTGTTACCTCACCATTGTCAAGGCAAACTGATGTTTCCTTTGTGCCGTACTTGTGCCGAAACGTGCAACCAAGACCAGCCTTGTCAGCACACCCAGGAAGAACGGGCCTTGACGGGGACGTGGGTCAGCGTAGAATTGTTCAAAGCTCTGGACATGGGATACCAACTGTTAGAAGTGTACGAAATTTGCCACTTTCCCAAGACACAACAATACCACAAGGGTGACCCCACGCAGAAAGGCATTTTCGCAGACTACGTGGATGCCTTTTTGAAACCGAAGCAAGAAGCCAGTGGCTATCCTTCCTGGTGTCACACTCCCGAAGACCAAATAAAATTCAAAGAGAAATACTACGAACAAGAAGGCATCTCTTTAGACCACATCGAGAAAAACGAAGGCAGGCGATCGTTTGCCAAAGTGATGTTAAATTGCTTGTGGGGTAAAATGGCACAACGGCCGTGATTACCCAAGACGGAGTATTTGACAGAACCGTACCGCTACTTCCAGATGATTCACGACAAAACCAAATTCATCAAACAGGTGGACGTCGTTCGCGAGAATTTGATCTTGCTCAATTACGAAGAGGATCTGGACTTTGTAGAAGACGACCCCTTTGGAAATGTCATCATTGCGGCTTACATGACAGCTCATTCTCATTTAAAACTGTACGAAGCTTTAGAACTGTTAGGGGAATGTGTCCTGTACTTTGACCCGGACAGTTGCATTTACATCCATCACCCGAGTCAACAGCACCCTGACATCGAAGGAGACCGTTTAGGAGCCTGGACACATGAGCACCCCGACGACAAGATTCTAAGTTTCGTCAGTGGCGGTCCTAAAAATTACGGCTACGAATACCGGGACAAACAAGGAGAAGTGCACACGAAGTGCAAAGTGAAAGGACTGACTCTGAATTATCGTACCAGTCGAGTGGTGAACTTTGGGGTATTGAAAGAAGCCTTGCAGTCTAGAGAAGATGAACACTTTAAAGTGACCACCTATCAACCCATTCCTCCACCATTAATACTGGCCGCCATGTATAGCCTATCGTGTGCTGAAAAATGGCGTTAAACCCCACAACAACAACAACAACAACAACTATCAACCCAACAAGATTGTCCGTTTACCCACTCACCACATCGTCAGTCGACCCTTGGAAAAAGTCTATCAAATCGTGTACCAGAAGCGAGTGTGACTTCCCAATCATTTCACCTTACCGTATGGACACGTCGGTATTGGTCTGTATATAAAAAGGAACCCTAGGCAAGATCGATAATTCATTGTGACTACCAAGACCAAGCGAACAAGTTGAATACTTTCAGAGAAACACAAAACAAGTTCAGACAGGCACAATTCAAGTTTGGGGCTTCTGAAGTGGAATGCAATTCTGAGCCTTGCGATGGGAACGATGCTGTACGTTGTGACCTTAGCGATACCGTAAAGCATCATGGGAACTTTGTTCTCACTACCCCTATCATGGAAAGTGATTCTGTGCGTGTCAAACCTGAGAGATGCGAAATCGATGCCGCTCGTCCTCTTGGACACTTTACTGGGTTTCGTTTTAAAGGTGAATGTCCACCTTCACGTCTACCCCCCTACGGATGTCATCCAGCCCTGAGCAAACTCCTGTCCATGTCACCCAACCCTCATCGAAACGAACCTGTGAAAGACGAATATTCGTTTCCTGTGCGTTTGTCGGAATACTGCGACGTTGAAAATCGTCTTCAATCGTTCAAAGGAAAATGGCCTAAGTATCTGGGAGGACCGACCCCTGAAGAATTAGCCAGAGCCGGATTTTTCTACTTGGGCGAAGGGGATAAAGTCAAGTGCTTCAGTTGCGGTGTGTCACTTCACCACTGGGAACCACAAGATTCGGCCTACCTAGAACATGCTCGTTGGTCACCGAATTGTCATTACTTACCCTTAGTGGGACCGAGACATTGAAGTAACTTACCATGTCGTTGAAGAAGAAGAAACCAGACTGGCTAGGAGTCAAATGTTGGACATCACCGAGACCAGTATTTAAACTTCATTTCAAAAACGATATTGAATCATTACCTAAAGAACTGCAAGAGAAGATTTACAAGGAAGTTTGGTAGGGGCTTGCCAGAGTGAAATCTCAATGGGTGACTGTAGAACTTTTGTGCCCAGAAATTCACAAGAGGAAAGTGAAAAAAGTCAATGTGTTAGATTTCTCTGGATCAAGGGTGCATTCATCCTATTATATTACTCTAAACCGTTTACATCAAAAGAGTTCAATGAGATTCTTGGACGTTACCCTGAATGGCAGTGGTCAGAAATTACTCACTATGTGGATTACTTTTGCTCTATGAGAAGATTGTGAATTGTACGGACTGATCTATTCATGGATACTTTGCTAGAGAACATTCGTACTTTGCCTGTGGAGTTGAGAGAACGCATTTACTGAGAGCTGGTCAAAATACAAGTGAAACGTAAAGAACAGTTGCATCCGTTACGTCACCGGTGTTTGAACCACTGGTACCTGAATGCTATACAAGGACTGATTGAGTTGAAAGTGTTCCATTAAACAGACATTGATCAACGACCCCATGGTTTTAAAAAGGATTGGTTTGCTATTGATGATTCTATCTACTACATTTGTAAACTTACTTCATCGAATTCCAGAGGAAGAGTTAACGAATTACCAACATCTTTTACGCATTGTCAACTTAGTGAAAGAGGAAACTTCTGAACGAATTGTAATATGTAAATTAGTGATTAAACGATTTAAATTCGACACTGAAGTAAAACCATGTCTGTGCAAATGGTACATTTCTTGTGTCAGAAAGAGAATTTAGTATGACCTATTCATGGATACTTTACAAGAGAACATTCGTGCCTTGCCTGTGGAGTTGAGAGAACGCATTTACCGAGAGCTGGTCAAAATACAAGTCAAACGTAAAGAACAGTTGCATCCGTTACGTCACCAGATCTTTAACCACTGGTACCTGAATGGTATAAGAGAACTGATTCGTCAGAAATTGTTTCAGTGGTCAGACATTGTTCAATACTTCCAGGCCTCCGATGATCCACGTGTTGATCATTTTGGTTACTTCGAGATTCACCTAGTGCAATGCATTGAGGAAGACAAGGTAAAGGATTACCGACATATTTTACGTGGAATCTACTTAGTGGAAAAGGAAACTTCTAAACGAACTTTGAATTTTAGGTTACAGTTTGGAGCATTTAGATTGACCACTGGAGAACGAAGATCTCTGGCTAGAAAGTACGTGTATTGTTTCCGAAACAAAGAGAGTATAAAAACAGGCTGCCATGCCACGACTTTTATCACATGTAATTGAACAGATTCCGTGGCAGGAACTCAATGACCATATTCAAACTGTGGATCATTACCTTCAATTATTACAAGAACTGTATCCAATCAATTTCGGACGACGCATAGTGTGTCTTAGTGACTTGTTTTCTGGGATTTCGTTTACCAGCCGATTCCTTGTGGACTCTTTGCGAACAGTACTTACCACCGAAATGTCCTTAAATGGTCACGAAAGACTCCTTTTGCTCAAAGCCTTGCGTTTTCATCTGGATACTTCTCGACCTCAACGGGAAAAAAAGATTCATCAACTTTTAGCTACCGAAGACGTGTATGACGATGTGTGTGTAGCTTGTGACTTACACCCCCATTGGATAGATGTCCGTGACTGGAAAAAAGGGGGTTTTGAGGCTTGGACCCAAGAAGTGGCCCAGTATGCACGAGAGTTGTTCAAGGAAAAAGTTACTTTTCAACCTGTGTTAGTGACAGCGCCAGGAGAAGAAGAACCCGTCACCCAGGACAGGACTGTCGTGGACATGCCTGAAAGACCCTTTCGGGAGGACACTTGTATGACTTTACCCCCTATAGAACTGGTCAGAACCTTACCCAAAACATGTTGTACAGACACTTGTTTCTATTCCACGTTGATGGTTTTCATGTGCCTTTTATCGTTGTACTTAAGCCTTTGGCTTTTATGTATTTTTGTCTTTCGTATTCATGTTTAAAACATTCAATTAACGTGTCCTGAAAAAAAGTATATAAACTCTTGTCTTGTTTGTTTTCGTGTCACAAGTGACATTCCTAACACTATGGCTACCTCTGCTGTCTCTGCCCCCTCTTCCTCCGCTGTCAAAGTCATCGACGAACACTTAGATCGTGCCAGTTGGGAGGCTTTGTATCTTCGCCATCCCTTTAACATGCTCATTGCTGGACCTAGCGGTTCAGGCAAAACCGAATTCAACAAACGTTTGATCGAACATAAACATCATTTGATCGATCGGCCACCTCAACGGATCGTGTGGTGTTACAAAGAGTGGCAATCGGCGTACAGCCTCTTGCGAGAAAGTCAAGGCGATTCCATCGTGTTTGTGGAAGGCATTCCTAAAGAAGACGACGGCATCGTCTCTGACTCCCGTCAAACCCATTTGGTCATTTTCGACGACATGTTAGGAGAAGACGAAGAAGAAATTAAACTGTGGTTCACGCGCAAAGGGCATCACCGTAATGCCAGTGTCGTTTACATCACCCAAAATTTGTTTCAACAAAGTAAAGTCCATCGCACCATCAGTCTCAATGCGCATTACGTGGTCTTGTTTAAAAGCCCTCGAGATAAATCGCAAGTGCAAGTCTTAGCCAAACAGTTAGGAACGCCTTGGCTGACTCAGGCGTACGACGATGCCACTCAAACTCCACACGCCTATTTACTCGTCGATTTGTTTCACCACTGGTGCCAAGACGGAGGGCCTGTCCTGTACACGTCTCCGTCCTCGACTTAACTTCACTCAACAAAAAAATCTATAAAAACCTCAGACACTTTTCGTCTGTCTCACACAACGTCAACATGACGTTCCTTCAGTCGCATCTTCCCGTCAAATTGATTCGTGCCTTGTATGGCATCAGTCGAGAAAAAAATCCACAAATACGAGCTCGTGTCTTCGAAGCTAGTCTAAGAGAAGTCTTGCGATGGTTCACGGTGACAGCACGTCAATTACTACAAGGGATCATTCAGATTCCTCATCAAACCAAACGCTTTTTTGATAGAAACAAAGTCGCTTTGACCCAACTTGCCGATCTTCGCATTGACATTCAAACCAAAAAACAAATCATTTTGAAACCTGGAGGGAGCGGTACTCTAGGAGGGGTCATCATTCGCTCCCTCTTAAGATGGGATCCTAATGCTCCCAAACTTCTCCCCAAGAAAAAAGTCAAACGAAGCTCCAAGAAGAAGAAAAAGAGCCTCGGTGTCAAGACCAAGTCCCCAAGGAGACCCGTGTCTCCAAGAACTTCTCCAGTGGCGGGACCCTCCTCTTACCAGACACCACCCCGAAAAAGAAAAGCCCCCAGAAAAAGAAACAGAGAAAATGTCCCCAGAAAAAGAAAAGTCCACAGAAGAAAACTAGTCGAAAGAGAGGAACTTCGGCCAGGACGCAACCTTACACTCGGAAACCACGACCTGACACGGCGGTGACCGCGTCTCCGGCAGCCTCAGGTTCATCCACTTCCCCGTTGATGACACCAAGAACTGCTCCAGTAGCAGGACCCTCCAATTTAGTGGCAGTGGCCGTTGCTCACAAAGTACCTTCTCCTAAAATCAAAGTCCAAGAAAGATCGGGCATGTTACAAAGTTTAATGGATTTGTCCAAGCAAGAACTGGCTCGATTTAGTCCGTTACGTACCCCTGCACGACGTGTCATGCCTGTCCTGAAGTTTATACGACGTAAAGACAATCAGTGGCGATACGTTCCAGTATAAAAAAGGCCTGTGACTAAGTAGGGGTATCAGTGTTTTGGTGCTCCTGAAGATGTCACCCTCCAGAAAACATCCCTCTTCTAAACAGCCCCAAGGAAAGAAAAGGAAAGGGCTGTCTCCTCGTTTAGTCAAACATGGGGACATGTTATCTGTCCTGTCCAAAGCTTCTCCACCCCTACGAAAAAAACTCATTCAAACGGCCTCCAAAGAGGTCATCGATACCGTGTGCGAATGTTGTTCGAACGTTTTGAAAGGCACGATCCCTTTGTCCAAACACCAGAAACAATGTTTAGGCAAAGATCGTCACGTTCTTCGCCAAATGGTTCAAAAGAAAATCCCCATTCGTCAAAAAAAGAAGATGTTGGTCCAACGTGGAGGAATTTTACCCCTCTTGTTAGGCTCATTACTGAAAGGAGTCTTGGGAACCATTTTGGAGGACTGATGGGAGCAAGATAAAAAGAGCGTCTGGTGTCCCATGATCTCAGAATCAACCCCTGACATCCTATGGAAGGACAAAAACTAGCTTTAGCACCTTACAAACGATGCATCCCCATTTGAGAGAGATGTCCCAGTTACAACACGAATTGCAGTCCTTGATGGATCGCCAAGATTTGTCCGAAACAGAAAAATCGCAAAAGTACGGTCAACTCTTGCAACGACTGCAACTCTTTCACCAGAAAGCTTTAGACGAAACAGCTCTACCCACTCTGAAAGATTCTAAGACCTTGATAAAAAGTCCAGCACCATCATCACTACCACCACCACCACTACTACCATCCCCAGGGGTCACCAGGGATGCTACCCCACGAAGACCTGAAGAAGAAGAGATGCGAGAAGTGTTTCAAACACCGTCAGCAGCTCCCATGTCTAGTAAGATTGCAGCATCCTTGTTGACCCGTCCCCCACACCCCAACGAGAAGAAATGAAAACTTGGGTTAAAAAAATTATGTCCACTCCTCCTTCGACAGAAGTGAAGGGGCCCCGAGTGGCCGAGTGGTCTAAAGCGCTCTTCGTTACGGATCACTGCCATCTCACCTCTGTCTGCGGCGGTTCGAGTCTAAGATTCAGCCAATGTGGGTATGTGAGAAAGCTTGCCAGTAGCTTCTCGTGGGTCGGTGGTTCTTTCTGGGGTTTTCTCTGGTTCTTCCTCCACCATTAATACCCCATTATAACAACAACAGAAGTGAAAAAGAAAGAAGGGAAATCAGAAGTGAAAAAAGAAAAGAAGACCAAAGCCATTCCATTGCCACCTCCACCACCACTAACTTCGACTTCTACTCCCGTAGCCCATCGGACACGTAAATCCGTTTCCAAACCACCCTTTCGACCCACCCAAAGTAGCATCACCGAAGAGTGGGTGCCTTATTAAGAAACAAAAAAATGGAGAAGGTGTAAGCCAGCATTTACTACGATCCGTCCCACCCTGCAGGTTACGCAGGAGTTCAAAAATTGTATCGTGCTGCCAAAACGCGACTGAAAAGTCTCCGTTTACCTCAAGTGCAACGATGGTTACAAAAACAAGCTACCTACACTTTACACAAACCCATTCGACGCAAGTTTTCCAGAAGTCGCACCTGCGTGGAAGGCATCGATCATCAATGGCAAGCCGATTTAGCCGATGTCTCTCATTTAGCCAGCTACAATCGTGGCTACAAATATTTGCTTTGTGTCATCGACGTCTTTTCCAAATTTGCCTGGGTCGTACCCTTCACTTCCAAATCGAGCAGCGAGTTAGTGCGAGCCCTGAAACGAGTGTTGAAACAAAGCGGTCCTCACCCTCTTCGATGGCAAACGGACAAAGGCACCGAATTTCTGAACCAAGCTTTCCAAAACGAATTAAAGAAACGTGACATTCATTTTTTACCACCGAGAATCCCGAAACCAAAGCCAGCATCGTGGAACGTTTTCAACGCACTTTGAAAGAACCCATGTGGAAATATTTTACGCATCACCACACTCTGAAGTACATCGACATCTTACCGCACCTGGTGCAAGCGTACAACCAATTTTACCATCGAAGCATCGGACGTGCCCCGCAAGAGGTGACTCCCGAGAACGAAGTGCTGGTGTTTGAGCGCCTGTTTGGTATGTCCCCGACGAGGGCCGTCCCCAAGAAAAGTGGAGAGTTGGCCGTAGGAGATTGGGTACGCATTGGCAAAACCAAACGCACTTTCGACAAAGGTTACTTACCTAACTGGACTACCGAATTGTTTCGTGTCACTGAACGAGTGCATGGCCGTCATCCTGCCGTCTATAAATTGGAAGACATGAACGGAGAAGTGCTCAAAGGAACGTTTTATTTGCCCGAGTTACAACGTGTCACCAAAAAGAAGACGACGTGTACGACATCGAAAGCATTCTCGAACGCAGAACCCGTAAAGTGGGCAAACGACGTGTCAAAGAAGTCAAAGTACGTTGGAAAGGATATCCACCCAGTTTTGACTCTTGGATCGACGCTTCGCAAGTCATCGACTATAAAAAGAAGTGACCATCATGCCCTTTCACACAGACGCAACTACTACTGCTATCACTCCTTCACCCAGTTCTTCTCTGCAAGATTTACAAAAACAGCCTTTGTGGGTGTGGTGTGGAGAACGTGTGCCTAAAACGCAAATCGTCTTTTTCTGTCAAATCTTCGTGGTGTATTGTGTCATCGGGGCAGCCATTGCCAATTTGAGTTTGCAACAAGGAGACAAACAACTGTGGACCATTTTATTAAGCAGTTGCATCGGTTACCTACTTTCCAATCCCTCCCTGAAATTCTGCTCGAACGGGAACCACGGGAACCTTGTGTCCAGTGCCAGTGTCAGTCACCACTCCAATAACTACAACAACCCTATTTTAGGCGGAGACACGCCTCTGACGTCCAGTAACCCCTCGGACAGCCACAGAACTCTGGAATTATGAGTCACCAAAACCAATTTTACTTAACCTTACCCAGTGACAGTTCCATGGAGGTGTTTCCCAAGAACACGTTGTGCTGTTCCACGGCCAAATTACCTCAGGCCATCCCATTAGATCACGAAGCCCATTGGGAAGTGGCTTTAGTAGAAATCATTCACCCGACCCATGTCTTCAATGTTCTTCCCAATCACAATTTTTTTACGGTGGAAGTTCATGACGAGCAAATGCAAAAGTACTTGAATACCCATGTCAAATATGACCACAAAAGCTATGATGACAAAACTCAAAAGTGGTCCTACCACTTGTTCGTTCCCCCAGGCTATTATTTTAGTGGTCAACATTTGGTGAGCGCCATATCCTCCAGGTTTAATGTCGTGTTTCTGAAAGCTTTGGAAAGTGTCAAAAAAGTGTCACCATGGAATACCACAAAGCAGCTCGTCGCTTCTTGATGAAATTTGACGGGAGTAAAATCGTGTCCATTTTATTTTGTTCTGAATTGTTTGACATGTTGGGCGGAGACATGGACATGAGAATGGTCATGATCAAGAAAAACGAATTACCAGTCATTTACGACAACGAGTCTTTTAGCAAGTTATTTCGTGCCCCGGTAGAACTGAACCAAGGACTGAATTTGATGTTTGTGTACTCCGATGTAGTGGAGTACAACGTGGTGGGACACACCTCTGTGCCGTTACTGCGTGTCATTCCTTTCAAAGTGGATTCTGCCACGGCCGCTGACGAGGAAGGTGGAAACATTTACCACGTTCACCGCGAATTTGTACATCCTCACTATTTGCCTGTCAGCAAGTCGTATTTGGACACGGTCAACATTGCTATAAAAAGGAGATCTGGGACAAAATATTCCATTCACCAAAGGAAAAGTCACGGTGAAACTCCATTTTCGAAAACGGTTCTCTCACGACTCGTAAGTCATGTATCCAGTGTACCGAGGGGTTGCTCGACAGCGAGGACACGGTTTAGGAGATATGTTAAAATCGGCTTTTCGTTCGGTGGCTCCGGTGTTGAAACCGATGGTGACACGCGGATTGCACGCCTTGAAAGATGCCGCACTGACAAGGCAAAGAATTTCTCCAAAACGTCATCATCGACAAACAAAACCCCAAAGAAGCCTTCTTGAGGGCAGGCAAAAATGTCTTCCTGCAAACGGGTAAAGACCTTTTGGGCCGACGAGACACACCTATAAATGCCCTGCACGCTACCGAGTCAGGCATTCAGCAAGG
This sequence comes from Sinohyriopsis cumingii, assembly GCA_028554795.2. Classification (NCBI taxonomy): domain Eukaryota; kingdom Metazoa; phylum Mollusca; class Bivalvia; order Unionida; family Unionidae; genus Sinohyriopsis; species Sinohyriopsis cumingii. The sequence continues at coordinate 49,205,385 of CM068842.1, read as the reverse complement.
ACAAGGCAGAAAGAGACGACGAAGAAAACACCCTTTCACCAGACTTCACACGTCTAAAGCTAGAAAGGCAAACAAAAGAAGAACCGTTCGAGACTTAGACGTTTTCGATTATTGAGACACAGAGAAAAATGATGCACCGAGAATCTTGCACTTGTTCCAAGTCGGAACTGGAACTGTTTGCCATGCCCCCCCCCCCATGATGACCATGCAAGAATCCCAATGGGTGGAATTTCATCCCGTCTCCTCTTTGACGGATTCTGCTCCTATCGAGTTTGAAATCAAATGACAACCCGAAGATTACATCGATCTGAATAGCAGTTACCTGTATTTGAAAGTCAAAGTGATCAAAACGTACAACACCAGTCCAGGAGGCGATGCTAGAGTAGCTCCTGTCAACAATTTCATGCATTCCTTGTTCAGCGAAGTGGACTTGTACTTGAATAACAAACTGGTCAGCAGCAACATGGATACTTACCCGTATCGTGCCTACTTGGAAAATCTCTTGACGTACGGAAAAGAAGCCAAGAATACTCATCTGGATGCTTGCGTGGTATGGAAACCTGACACGGTAGGTGTAGCCACGTTTAACGACACAGCCCTAACAGAAGATGACAATCCTCACAATGTGGGGTTTAACGACCGTCGTAAGAAAATTCTGCAAGGGCGAAGTTTAGAACTGATGGGTCGTTTGCATTTGGACATGTGGTTACAAGAAAAGTATTTGCTAAACGGGGTGGATGTCCGCCTGAGACTGAATCGGAGCAGTGCCGCTTTCCATTTGATGGCCCATGTCAATGAATACAAAACCATCATTCAAGAAGCCCGACTTTACGTGCGTCGTGTGGAAGTGTTACCCAAAGTAGGAAACGACGTCAGTCAGACGTTGAGCAGAACGACCGCCAAGTATCCGATACGACGCGTAGAAGTGAAAACGTTCACCATTCCTGCTGGACAGCGATCTATGATCGAAGATCATCTGTTCCAAGGACAGTTACCCAAGCGTTTGATTGTTGGTATCGTCATGAATTCAGCTTTCAACGGAACCCTCGAACAAAATCCTTTTGAGTTTCAACACTTTGGCGTGTCCAAGATCGAAGTCAGTCGCGACGGCAAGACCTTGTGTACCCGACCCTTTGAACCTAACTTTGGTGCCGCGAAGAATTACTTGAGATCGTACTTGTCCTTGTACGAAGCTACCGGACAGTTAGGAACCAACACCAGTCACGGTATTACGTACGACGATTATGCAGGAGGTTATGCTTTGTGGGGTTTTGATTTCACTCCAGACCAAGGCAGCTACGAGGGACATTTCCACCCTATAAAATCTGGTCAGATTCGTGTGGAACTTCATTTTGCAAACCGAGACCCTGATGTAACGGTGAACGTCATCCTGTATGCAGAATTCGATAATACGATAGAAATCAACAGTTTGAGAGAAGTCATTCTAGATTATTAGATGCCATGGAAGACTGTTATCCCTCTTTACCTACTGGAGAAACTTTGGACATGGAATGTGAGGAGACTGTGGAAGAAGAAGAATCCCATGACGAAGAAGTTATCATGATGAAGTCAAGATGGCCAGAACAAGAAGCCCATTTAGTCTCCTGTTTTGCTACAGTCCTGGCAGATATAATGAAAGAATTGATCAAGGAAGCGTGCTATGGATGTCACAACGATCATCCCAGTCAAATTCAACACGACAAATGTCTGATGTTGAGTCAAGACGAAACATTGGACGAATATCTGGACAAAGCTTGGGATCACATCGAGATAGAATTCGTGTTGAATGAGTGGTATAAAGGCTTGGATAAACATTCTTCTCCTCCATTAACATCTCTGGAGTGCCGTCACATCGAATCTCCCTTTGACCAGAGTAAGAAGTCGGAACTAAACGCCTTTTACTTGTCAGACATTTTCAAGCAAAAAGTCAGGATCGAATTGATCACTTATCATTACCTGTGAAGAAAAAAACACACAAATCAATGGATTCCTGGGAACTTTATTATCTTTTGAACCACAGTTCGTACACGGCTTCTTGGAATCCTGTCGTCTGTGCTAAAGATGAACTCCCTCATCCCAAACCTCAAAACCATCTAGCTTATGTCATCAACACGGACGACAGTCATCTGCCAGGAACCCACTGGGTAGCCGTCTACTTTCCTCAAGAAGGATGTGTGGAATATTTCGATTCCTATGGATTGCCTCCTTTGGAAGACGATATCATTGACTTTATGAGACGAAATGCTCAGACCACCTGATTCAATAATGTGAAATTACAAGGCACAGATTCCTTGGTGTGTGGACAATATTGTGTGTATTTTCTACATCATCGCAGCCTGGGCTATTCCTTAAAACATTTAGTGACTCATTTTGATCCTGGTTCTTCTTCTAGAAACGATGTGAAAGTAGATCAATGGTTTTGTGACCATTATGCTTATCTTTTGTCTCAAGCTAGGAAACGTAGTGTCCATCAATGGCCTAATGACTTCCAACAGTGAAAATCGCAATTTCATTCACAACGTTGTCAGCCCTGTCCAAAATAATGTGTTAGTTGAAAAAAATGTTTGTAATTTGAACAAAAAATTTTGATGTTATATTGGATTATTGTTAAAAATGTTAAGAGTTGTTTGTTAGTGTTAAGTGATTTTGAATAAAAAATGTGTTTTGAAAAAAAATGCCTTTGTCTTTTGTTTGGTTATAGGAATCTTGATTCATGCTCTTTGACTTCTTACTATCCCTCTCATGACACTCATTGAACGTTGCGGCTCGAAAACCGTGGAGGGATGTTTTCCTTCACGTCCGCGCTTTGACTTTAAAGCCGGGGTAGCCTCCAGTCTAACCATTCATTGTCGACTCATCCTCCTACGAAGATGTGCTTCAAACTAGCTAAGCTAAACTAAACGAAGCCTACGTGAATTTGCATAGGGTCAGACACAGTCTGATACCGAAGCCAGAAGAGATAGAGAATGTGAGAATGTTAAAAGTCACTGAAGACCTGATAGAAGAGCTCTTCAGAGAAGAAGTGAACAGGGAGAAAGAAGAATGGACAGAGAAGTACAGACTTCAGAAACAGCAGAGAGAGCAGCAACAGCAACCTGAACCTGACAGAGGCTTTGTCGATTGTCGTATCGACACCAAAGAGTTCTTCTTCTCTTTCCGAAGAAGCAGACCTATCGTCAGAAAGTCTATCGTCAGAGGACGTCGCATTCTTAGAATATAAAAGATCGCCCTAGCTTCAACTTCGCACACAAAAAACAGCCCTTTTCAGGGCTACCCCAATCTCTAGAAAAGAAAGAACAATCGATTTGCCAATGTGTGTATGAAGAGTAGTGTGAATATAAATACTGACTCTTTTCTGGTGTGATTGTATGCGTTAGTGTTTGTAAGCACTCAAGTACGTTTGTGTGGATAGTAGATAATGATTTTTGATGTTTGACGTGTGGGAATAGTAGCTTTGGGGTTTGTTTATTGCTGCTCCGCGTATGTGGATAGTATATTATTAATGAAAATTTTTAAAATAGTAATGGGTAGTAAAAAAAAAGTGAGTGAGTGTTTCTTTTAGGTCCGCGCGTTGTTTGGTTATGATCTAGATAAAATAAATTTTGTTTTAGGGGATGCTTTCCTTCACGTCCGCGCTTTTAGTATAAATCGAAAACTAATCGTCAGTTGGGCTACCCATCGTCGACCTGTTAACAGCAAGACAATGAATACAAGAATTGTAAAGCTTCTAGAACTCCAGATGCATCTGGAATATGCCAGGCGTATAGTGAATGAGCTGGCTGCAGAGGCCATAGTAGAAGAGGCAAGGATAAAGAAAGAAGAGAAGGAGAGAAGACAGAGGGAAGAGGACGAAAAGAAAATAGGAGAGAGGATGTTGTATAAAATTCCAGAGACAGAGGATTGGGGTGCTGAAGCCAATCATCCTCCCTCTGCGCTCCCAGTCAAAAGAAGAGTGAAAGGAGATTGGAGTCGGAGATGTGTGTGTGGTGCCAGACCTGGAAGGTGCCATCATTAACCAGGTGCCCTGGAGTTCTTGAAAAAAACAGCCCTTTTCAGGGCTACCCAAACCTTTAGAAAAGATATAGTAATCTATTTGCCAATGTGTGTATGTAGAGTAGTGTGAATATAAACACGGACTCTTTTTTTCCTAGTGTGAGTGCATGTGTTTGTGTTTGTAAGCGCTCACGTACGTTTGTGTGGATAGTAGATTATTGGGTTTTGTAAGAGCTTAAGTTGGTTTGTGTGGATAGTAGATTTGGGTTTGATTTTAATGCTTTGCGTGTGTGAATGGTAGATTTTGGGTTTGTTTATTGCTGCTTCACGTATGTGAATAGTAGATAATATGAGATGAGAAAAGTAGGGGATGTTTTCCTTCACGTCCGCGCGTTTTAAGTAATGATCTAGGTAATATAAATTTTGTGTCTTAGGGGGATGTTTTCCTTCACGTCCGCACTTTAACTATAAGAACCCACAAAGTTCGTCATTCACACCATTCTGCAAAAAATAAAAAAGAAGATGGATTCGAACCACCTTGATAAAATGAAAAAATTGCAAGACGTCCTGGACAATTTGGGCATGACGGAGCAAATGTTAGTTAGGCTAAACGAGGATCACTATTCTTATAGTCCCCATCGAGTGAAGATGGAGATTAACAACTTACGAAAACTAAAGGAAATCGTCAGTGATCTGTTGAAAGAAATAAAGTAGGAGAAGGAGGATGAAGAGGAAAGGATAAGGATGAGAGCATGGAACGAAAAAATTGAAAAAGAAGAAGAAAATAAGAAGAGGAAGAAAGAAGAGGAGGAGAAGCAGAAAGAAGAGAAAAAGAAGAAAAAGGAGGTAAAAAGAAAGAAAAGAATAGAAAAAGTGTAGGACAGAAAATAAGAAGCTGGTGGAGAAATAGAAGAAATTAGAAGAAGAAACCCAAAGGCCCTTTTCAGGGCCACTCATAGGTCTCGAAAAGATCTTGACTTTCAATTGCCTAGCCCATTTTTTTTAAATCCCATGTTAAATTCCCCCTTGTCCCTAAACAAGCCCAAACTCTATTCCCCTGTTCAATTCCCCTTGTCCCTAGAGTGGCACTACAATATCGCCCATGTTAAATTTACATAGTTCTACTAGACAGGCCCAAACTCTATTCCCCATGTTAAATTCCCATTGTCCCTAGACAAGCCCAAACTCTATTCCCCATGTTCTATTCCCCTTGTTCCTAGAGTGGCCCAGCAATTTTCCCCATGTTAAATTTACATAGTCCCCAGAGTGGCCCAGGGGTGTTTTTAATGGTAATTCCCATTGTCCCTAGGGTGGCCCCATTCACTACTATCAAGGCAATATTTCTTATCACGATGCGCGAAGAAAAACAATTGTTGCCGATATTTGTGATCCATGCATCTGTCATACCGTCTCATTCCTTCTTCCTGCGAGGTTACATCAGCATGATAATCGCACAGTATTTCGCCTTTGATGATATAACGCTTATGTGAAGGACTCCATGGTTGATGACAGAGCTGTGCCAATTTTGTAACGCGATTTTTTTTTACGAATACGCGATTCTAATCGTATATTGGTTTGTGACGCCGGGTGTGCAGTAGTACAAGGATTCCAATTTTTCTCTACCATCGACTTTATGTGCTCTTTGTACCAACCCTTATTCTGGAGAAATTGTACTGCTTCTGAATCAGTTGGTCTCAGCTGGGGGAAATAGGACACTACCTCGAATGCGCGTTTTACCATGCGTTCTTAGGCCAAACGATCGCGAATCTTTTTAAAATATTTTGCTTGTAAGAAGGACCCTCCTGTTACTTGTTTTGCTATGTACTGAACGTCTCGCGTGCATGGTCAGTCCATATCGGCTGATATTTCATATCGCTCTATGATCGACCTAAAAATACTTTCCTTAGTACCTACCTTTTTTGGCAGTTGCCCAATGTCACGCTTTGCTGTCTGTGCAGGTTTCGGTCGATGGTCCTGGAGCGTTCTCTTGTGCAGGAGCGGTCCCTGGTGCTGGAGTGGTCGCTGGTCCAATGACTGTCACAGGTTTGGTGTCCCGTAGTACGGGCCGGCTCGTCGATGATTGGGGATCTTGCAATACCGACATTGCAGATACCATCCCCTTGATCGTTTCCTCTGTAATGTCGACGTAGTTGGTGTTGGCGGTACCTATACTATGCGCAAGATAGCTCGCAACAGCTTGGCGCTGATTAGGCTCTAACAGCTCTGAATAATTGGTTTCATAAAAATGTCGCGCTTGTGTAGATGTTATAAGATGGAGACAGATCTATCTGCCTGGTACGTAGGTCCGATGACGCGTTGTATATTTTCTTACCATTACGATTTAAAAAATATGTTCCTAGGACTATTAGAGGTGGCAACTTTGACTCGTATATTCGCAATGTAATTTTTAATTTCTTCAAATTCGGATTCGTTAAATGATACCGTTGCTAATTGTGTCGATGTCTTTTTATGTTCAACGACACCAACGCTCAGTTTGACTTGGCCTTTGTCCATGTTAATCCAATCGGTTTCTCAAATTCTTCCATCAACATATTCATAAATACGGACGGTCGATAAGCATTTTTTAAAGTAATTAACGCGTTGAAATAAGTGTTGATAGACTTCAAGTTGTCATCCGATAGACGTGATGACTTATCAAGAAACTTAATCGAGTGTTTCCTTAAGACTTCTACACAATTAATGATTTCTTCTATAGAACAGGTTTTTTGTTCTCTGCGGAATTGTACAGCTCGTCTCTCAGCCATTCGTCTATTTGTCCTCTTGGACAAACCGGCCCGTATGCTATCAAGGGCATTCCCGAATGGAAGACAACGCTTCAATTAATGTTTTATAACGTTCACGAATTGATGTCGTCTGCGAACAAAATGAAAGGAACAATCCGAGTGATTTTATATAATTAGCCTTAGTACTGGCAACTAAGGAAGCTGGTAAAAGGTTAAAGTACTCTTTAATAGCTTCTGTATTTGCCAGAACATCAGGATTCTCGAATGCATGATGTAAACGATTAAGTATACGATTTACGTTTGCAACGAGTTGATTACGATAACTAGTTTTAGGGATGAATATAGTAAACTCTAAATGTTTATCAAATTTATCTAATGTTGGACAGCAACCGGTTTCGAACTTTTGATAAAATCCTAACTTTGACATTTGAATGTTGATTGGTTTAGTAAAATTAGGTTGATTGTTTAGAACAATAGTAGATGTCGATGATGTGTCTTCTGACATATTTATTCACTGCTGGAAACTCACTCTCAGATAATTGCAACTTTCTTTTGGTTGGGAGTCGTTTAAGTACCACAACCGGGTTCATGTTGCACTTACTCAAATGGCAAATGGAGTCATCCTTTTCTGGTGATGCCATTTCGATGACCGATGACGCGTCATTGACAGAGGGTGCTGATAACGGTTCCTGCCAGGATGAACTGATTAATGTCGATGATGCCGTTCCATGCCGCATTTGCGACGCTGGCGAAACGTAAACCGATTGGTTGCCGGCGTCATCTGAGCACTGCTCCACCAAAGATGGACAGGGTACTGGCGATGGTACCGTTTCATGAACAATTGGCGACGTTTGTGTGGAGCGCTTGTGTTGTGAATGTGGCGGTAATCGTAATTTTTTAGGAGTAATTGGCAACGTTTGTGTGGAGCATTCGTGTTGCGAAGGTGGCGCTAATCGTATCTTATTAGTTATAGTCTCTACATCGGGATTAACTAAAACACCGCACCGCTCGAATAGATAGGTCAAATATTCTACAAAGGAATTCCCTTCGAAATACATGGAATTCATTAATTCTGATACTCTGACAACTGCGTTTTTATGCGCTGCACGTCTGACGGCCATCTCATTCATCAATAGATTACGGTCGTCTTACGTGTAGCCCTGGGCGTTGGTCATACGGATCCTATTTAAATCTTCACCAATGCGTTGCACCTGTCAGAAACATCGCGGGCAAGCAAATCTTGCCTTCTTCTCCGAAGTCGGAGTCATATCCGTGTTTATACGGGTGAGGGATGTGGTTCAAGGATAATATGTTTGCTTAAACAATCCTTCTCTAAAGTAATATCATTAGAAAAGGTGTCATCCGGTGCGGTTACTGGATCCGAGGGAAACGGTTCCGATTGGACTGGGTATTTTTCTAACCAGTCTTTGACTAATGATGTGTCTTGAACTGGACTGTTAGAATGGTCAACCGGTTCTGTTATCGGATCCACGGTTATGCGTTGTGTCAATGTAGCCATCGACAAGTTGTCAGACCTAACCGCAAAACGACTGTCCTTTGGTTGGCTTTCTAGAATCTGTTCCAATGGAGTGCAATTTTTCTCGATAGGAGAAAGTCTTGATAAAGAAATCGGTGATACATAGGTTGACGGAGAGTGGGAACTAAAAGGCATGATTGCGGAGGTGGATTCGGGCGAGGAGCTCGAATTAGGGGAAGACATGGTGGTTAGAGATACTGTTATTTTTTTCGCGCGTTTGGGGATTTTTTGCATTCTAGTTAGATAATACGTTATAGCTTTTTTAGATTTTACTCTCTTAGGTCTACAAACCGACTGGCTAGCAACTGGAGGAGGTGATGTTCCTTTGTCATATGTGATGCGATGAGGAGCGTGGGGTGCAGAACGCGAAGTTGCGATTACTTCTGCATACGTCCTATGCATCCTTTCTGACTTAGGTGGCAAACCCTACAACAAAAAAGTGATGTTCTTTAATGTATAAAGCAAAAGATTACATCGTATTGAATAAAAAATATCTACTAACATTCATTCAGCGTATGATGTTTTATCATAAAATCTATATATCAAGTATTCTGTTAGAAATAATATCAATGATATTCGAAGACGACGTTGCACGGATATACCATCGCAAAACAGCATGGGTATAGACATGTAGTACTAATATGAAGTACAGCGACTATCGTATAGTAAAGAAATTTTCTCATGCACAGACTATACCACTGAATATGGTAATTTCACTTATATAATACTGGAAAATACTATTACAATATCTTGAGCAATTAATACAAGTAGTGTACAGATTTATATTGGCATATATCGATTTAGACTGCTTATACATCCATACATGGTTAATTTTCGTATAGGAATGCACTAGTCGCACGGACAGACAACTAAAATTTATTTGATAAGATAATTACATATAGTATTTCATGTTATATAGCTTAAATTCTAAGTTTCACATCTAAACTACATATAGTATATACTGTTGTATAGCATGATTTCTAAGGTTCACATCTATAGTTGTGACAATGAAATTTGTTGTACCATCACAAAATGGCATGGGTAGACGCACGCAGCTGTAAAAATCTGTAACTTCGCATTTTTTTTTTTTTTGTCAGTATGCACGAGTCGCACGAAATGAAAGATGGAGGTGCATTTAGTAACATACATAGACATATTATATACTGTTGTATAGCATGAATCCTAGGCTTCAAATATATAGTTGTTGCATGGATATACGTTACCATCGCAAAACAGGATGGGTAGAGGCATATAGTAATAATATGAAGTACAGCTACTTTCGTATTGGAAAGAAATTTTCTCATGCACAGACTATACCATTGAGTAAGGCAATTTCACTTATATAATACTGGAAAATACTATTACAATAACTTAAGTAATACTAGTAATGTACAAGATTTATATTGGCATATATCGATTTAGACTGCTTAGCGTTCGTTGGCTAACGTAGTCGAAATCAAACAAATTTAATAGCAAACACAATTAATAACTAAATATAAAGACCACCAATTTAAATTTATTGCATCCATATGTTTCACCAGTTTTTAATAATAATAATAATAATAATAATAATAATAATAATAATAATAAATTAATGATAAACACGAGATAGCGTGACCATGGCAGCCACAGATGGCGCAATCATGTCAGAGTAATAGCGGGGCCAAAATTTGTGACCCCATGGATGAGAACAAGATGGTACCTTTTGTCTCAAGTCGATGTTTAGATTGTTTAGATTTAGTCATAGTTCAATAACAATTTATTCAATAATAGGTTATTTGTTTTACTAATGATAATCACATTCGCAATTAGACAAGGGAAGAGACACTGCATCCATTTTTACAGATTTATATTGCAAATAATTCAATCTAGACTGCTGAGAAACATATACATTGATATCAAATTTGTGAGAAATTTTGACCCACACATAAAACGTTTGAATAAAAGAAATCGGTGGGCGCACAGGCCATACTCCTACATGCAAAACTCACGGTCAGTATAATACACTTAGTATAGCCGTGCTTTGTTAAAATACTTTTGCTTCTAATAATATTTTATATACGTTAAAATGTAGCTAAAACGTCCTCTGTCTATTGAAGACAGCGACCAATTAATTATATGCAGAGGTATTAATAATATTTATGAACATACATTATAAAAATTAATAACTTATAAATATACAAAAATCATATATCATATCAAAGAGAGCGGATCATTATATAGCGACTTTTCATTTAAAATAATATAAGGCGATAAATCATGGGATCATTTTAAGTAATACAAGGATTGATAGGGATTTTTCACTAATAACCAGCAAGCTAATAACATTAATATAACCGTTGTATTTATATGAATATGTTGAATAGGGCACAGGGCAGTATGAGGTATGCTGTCTGTCGTGCGTATGTCGGAGTTTGGCCTCATGGCAGGACAAAATCCGAAGTAACAAAGCTGTAGAGCAGTACCATACGATTAGTACAGGGGTGATTTTACTATAATGAGTGCATAATACTATTGATTATAATACTATATTATATAAGTTAAAATGTAGCTAAAACGTCGTCTGACTATTGAAGACAGCGAACAAGTATACGCGGGGATGTTAATAATATTTAAGAACATACATTTTATATCAAAATGAAAGGCCATTATATGACGATAATTTGCATCAACATTTCGTAGCAATTAATCATCCAATCTTATTGTGTAATATACCACTGAGTAGAGCGTTTTCACTTGTATATTGCTGGGGAAAATTATTACAATATCTTAAACAATTAATATAAATAAAGATCGTCGGAATAAGACTAGTTATTATCAGCAGTAAGAGTCACGTTTTTTATAACTAGAAATAATGACTGCATATAAATGTTACATTACGTGCATGGGATAAATCTTTAGACAAAAATGAATATGGATCCTATATTTGCTAATTGAACCATCTGTAAAATGATATATAAATATTACGGTGGGAGACTATCAGCCGTTCGAAATTATATTACATAACTTTGCCACCCTAGGCAACTAACCAGTGGCATCATCATAAATATCATCATCATCATTTAAATTATAGACTTTTTCGCCCATACGGACAATAACCAATGACAAGAGAGCTAGTGTGTTTTATTATTCGGCCTCACAGTTAATCCCCGCGCTGTGATAATTGTATAACTGACACATGGTTACTATAAAATGCACTACGCTACCCTAAATGCGATTAGAAACCTACAATTTTGATAAATTATCAAAATGCCAAAGCAAGTAATATTGGGACATAGCATCATTGAGCATTTGTGTAGATTTTACAACGAGAACTGCACAAAGTACCCAAAAAAATATAGCGGGTGTAGACACCAAATTCAAAGGTTTCAGTAGTGGTAAGACGGAAATAATTTGGAGATATTTAGATAGACCACTATCACCAAAGACAGATTACGTGTATCTTCAGATTGGAGGAAACGCCTTACGTTCTCCAACCACTTACATCTCTGTTGCCAACAACTTTGATAGACTTTGCAACTTCTTGCTACAGAATGGTATCAAGAAAGTGCTTGTGGCATCGATTCTACCCCGAAAGAGAACGAGGAGTATAACCGTTTCCGAGTATTGTCGACAAAAAAAAAACAACACAACAACAAGTGAACAAAGTATTGGCAACAAGATGGAAAGAAAACGAACAAATCGTTTTTTGTAATAACAGACAGTTTCGGCCTAAACTCTGGAAAGCAGATAAAACCCATTTAAATTACAAGGGAAATTCCTGTCTATATTGCATTATCCATCGCCATGTTCAGACACATTTAAGTGCCTAAATTAAGTTTACACACGTTATACAAACGGCCCGTTTCAGGGTCACATGAAACTGTATGCATGCATGCATGTATGTATGTATGTATGTATGTATGTATGTATGTATGTATGTATGCATGCATGTAATGCATGTAATGTATGTATGTAATATATGTAATGCATGTATGTATGTAATGCATTTATGTATGCATGTATGTATGTATGCATGTATGCATGTATGTATGTATGTATCTATGTTCAGCTATCTTCTGTGTTTGATATTAAATTATTATTGTTATTGTTATTATTTTTTAATTGTGAATAAAATGGGATTTAAATTGGTGATGTTTAGATTTATTTATTAATTGTGTTTGTTATTATTTTTTTTTTTATTTCGACGACGTTAACCAGCCAACGCTTAGGTAATTACATAAGATTGGCTGTTTCCGAAACTGACCATTCGCAAACCACGACCTGCAGCGACTGCGACCGCGACAGCGCCTCCAGTAGCCTTAGGTTCTTCCACTTCTCCGTTGTTGGTTATGCCTGCCAAAACCAATTTTACACCCGTTCTTACTCATTTGATGAAACAATGGAAATCCGCGTCTCCAGGAAATTCTCCTCCAGCGGTGATATTCTCCTCCTCTGCTCACAAAGTACCTGCCCCAAAATCAAAGTCCAGGAGAGATCGGGCATATTACAGAGTTTACTGGATTTGTCCAAGCAAGAACTGTGCCGATTTAGTCCTTCCCAAACCCTCCACGATGCGTGATGACTGATCAAGTTGATACGACGTAAAGACAATCAGTGGCGACGCATTCCAGTATAAGAAAAATCATCAGTAAAGGATGGGGATCAGTGTTTGTGTGCTCCTCTCCGCCCAAATATGTCCCATCAAAGAAGCGGACACCGTCACAATCTTCTTTCTCCTGTCCTAAAAGTAAAAGTAAAAATAAAAAGGACAGTCTCGTCATCCGAATAAAAGCTTAGCAAAGCATCGACGTCACCCTCACAGAAGACAGTCGTCCAAAAAAAAGATGAGTACCCAAACGGGAGGATTCTTTGGCGATTTTGGCAAACACATCGTCATCTTTTTGACGAAGCGAGTCAAAAAAAGATAAAAGGGCGTGTGCCAAGTCACCGACGTCAGTGTATGTTTGGTGTGTGCACCGAAACCGACAAAGATGTCACCACCACCCCAGACAACATCCTTCTTCACTCCCCAATGGAAAGAAAAGGAAAAGACTACCTCCTCGTTTGGTCAAACATGGGGACATGTACGTCCTGTCCAAAGCTTCTCCACCCATGCGAATAAAAACTCATTCAAACCGCCTCCAAAGACGTAATCAATAACGTGTGCGAATGTTCTTTGAACGTCGTTAAGGGCACGATACCTTTTTGTCTAAACACAAGAAAAATGCTTAACCAAACATCGATACGTTCATCGCCAAATAGTTAAAACGAAAATACCCATCCGTCAAAAGAATAAGATGTTGATCCAACACCGAGGATATAAACCAGGTTGAGAACTCTTGTCAAAGGCACAGTAGGTCAAAGGAATAGTAGGACCAACGTTGGGGATCCTGGGAAGTGTTTTCCCCATGCTTTGCAGCGTACTTGTTGACTCATTCCCCCACACACCAACGAGAAGAACTTAAAGCTTGGGTTTAAAAGGTGATGTCCAATTCTCCTTTGAAAGAAGTCAAAAACAAAGGGAAACCAGAAGTGAAAAAAAGAAAAAGAAGACCTAAGCCATCCCATTACCACCCCCATCGTTACCACTACCCTCAGCTTCTGCTCCCGTGGCACATCGGACACGTAACGCCGTTTGAAAACCACCATTTCTCCCCATCCAAAGTAGCATCAGCGAATAGTGGGTGACTTACCTAAAAATGGAAAAGCTGTTAGCCAACATTTACTACGATCCAGCCCATCCTACAGGTTACGGGGGAGTTCAGAAATTGTATCGTGCTGCCAAAACCTGTCTCAAAAGACTTCGTTCACCTCAAGTGCAACGATGGTTACAAGAACAAGCCACGTACACGTTATACAAACCCGTTCGACGAAATTTTCCAGAAGTCGCACCGGAGTGGAGGGCATGGATCGTCAATGCCAAGCCGATTTAGCCGATGTCTCTCACTTGGCCACCTACAATCGTGGCTACAAATATTTGTTTTGTGTCATCGACGTCTTTTCCAAATTTGCCTGGATCGTGCTATTGAATTCCAAATCGAACAGTGAGTTAATGTGAGACCTCCAACTGGTGTTTATACAATGCGGTTGTCACCCTCTTTAATGACAAACCAAAGGGGCCAAGAGTGGCTGAGTTGTCTAAAGCGCTCTCCGTTAAGGATCACTGCCATCTCACCTCTGTCTGCGTGGGTTTAAGTCTCTGATTCGGCTAATTTGGGTATGTGAGAAAGCTTGCCAGTAGCTTGTCATGGGTCGGTGGTTCTTTCTGGGGTTTACCCGGGTTCTTCCTCCACCATTAATACTGGTCGCCATGTATAGCCTATCATGTGCTGAAAAATGGCGTTTTACCCTACAACAACACCACCAACAACAACAACAATTACAAACCGACAAAGGCACCGAATTTCTGAACCAAGCTTTCCAAAACGAATTAAAGAAAAGTGACATTCATTTTTTCCCACCGAGAATCCCGAAACCAAAGCCAACATCTTGGAACATTTACAACGCACCTTGAAAGAAAGCATGTGGAAATATTTTAAGCATAAACACACTCAAGCACATCGACATCTTACCACACCTGGCTCAAGTTTACAACCAATCTGACCATCGAAGCATGGAACGTGCCCCCAAAGAAGGGACTCCCAACAACGAAGTGAGCGCTCACGACGCCTCATTGGTACTTCTCCTGCGGTGGATATCCCCAAGAAAAGTGGAGTGGTGTTGGCAGCTGCAGATATGGTTCGCATTGGCAAAACCAAACGCACATTTGACAAAAGTTACTTACCCAACTAGACCACCGAATTGTTTCGTGTCACTGGACGAGCGCGTAGCTGTCATACTGCTGTCTATAAATTGGAAAACATGAACGGCTTTTAGGCTGTCTATAAATTGGAAAACATGAAGGATTTTCAGGTATCATAAATTCAGCAAACAATTCAACATTCACTATCTACACGTTGAATATTTCAACAGGCTATGTCTTTAGCGGTCAACATTTGGCGAAAAAAATTGCATTCAGGTTCGAAGACGCGTATAGCAAAGCCCTGCTCAGAGTAAAAATGTGTCACCTTCGAGGACCATAAAGTGGTCCAGCCCCTACTGATGCAATTTTCGGATATCCAAACGGTGTCCATCAGTTTTAATCGTGAAATGTTTTAAATTTAGGTGGAGACACAAATATGACTTAGAATATCATGACGAATATCAACAGCATTACATAATTTTGCAAGTTTTTTTGCTACCCTTCAGAACTGAACCAAGGATTCAATTTGATCTTTGTGTACTCCGATCTAGTGAAGTTTTTGTGGGACACCTCCGTACCGTTACTGTGTGTCATTCCTTTTAAATTAGATTCAGCCACGCCCACCGAGAATTTGTACATCCTCATTATTTGCCTGTCAGTACGTCGTATTTCGACACTGTCAATGTTGTTATAAAAATAAATCTGGTTTAAAATATTCCATTCTCCAAAGGAAAAGTTACGATGCAACTCCATTATCTAAAACGACTGGCTAATGACTCGTATGTCATGTATCCAGTGTACCGAGGAGTCGCTCGACAGCGAGGACATGGTTTACGTGATATGGTGAAATCAGCCTTTCGTTCGGTGTCCCCCGTTTTGAAATCGACGGAGACATGAGGATTGCACGCTTTGAAGTATGCAGCTTTGGCGCAAGGCAATGATTTTCTCGAAAATGTCATCATCGACAAACAAAACCCATGAGAAGTTTTCTTGAGAGCAGGCAAAAATGTTTTGCTGCAAACGGGTAAAGACATTTTGGGTCGTTGAGAAACTCCTATAAATGTCATTGACGCTTCCGAGTCAGGCATCCCTGCTTCCTTGACGCCACAGCAAGGACAAGCTAGAAAGGGACGACGAAAAGACACCTTCAGAGGACTTCACATTAACAAAGCTAGAAAGACTAAGAAAAGAATAACCGATCAAGACTTAAACGCTTTTGATTATTAAAAAGAAATAACAGAAAATGATGTATCGAGAGTCTTGCTCTTGTTCCAAGTTGGAACTAGATCTTTTTGCCATGCCACCATATATAATGACGATGCAAGAAACCCAATGGGTCGAATTTTATCCCATTTCCTCTGTCAATGACTCAAGATCAGCCTCCATCAAATTTGAAATCAAAGGACAGCCCGAAGATTACATCGATCTGAATATCAGCTACTTATACCTGAAAGTGAGCGTAGTCGAAGTTATCGACAGTGACATTCTAGCTTCTGTCAACAATTTCATGCATTCCTTGTTTAGTGAAGTAGATTTATACTTGAATAGCAAACTGATCATCAGTAGCATGGATGCTTACCTTATCGAGTGTACCAGGAAAATCTCCTGACGTACGGAACAGACGCTAAGAACACTCATAAGGATGACTGCGTGGTATGGAAACCTGACACACCGGGAAGGTTTAACATCCTAGATGACAGAAATGTGGGGTTTAAGACTGTAAAGAGAAAATTGCTTCCAGTCGTAGATTAGAACTGATGGGTTGTTTGCATTTGGACATGTGGTTGCAAGAGAAGTATTTGCTGAACGGTGTGTATGTTCGCCTGAAACTGAATCTCAGCAGTACCGCTTTCCACTTGATGGCTAATGCTGCTGCTTCCAATTACAAAACGATCGTCCAAAAAGGCCAGACTAAGGACGATGCGTGGAATTGTTACCTAAAGTATGAAACGGCATCAGTCATACTTTGAGCAGAACTAACTCCAAGTATCCGATACGACCCGTGGAAGTGAAAACCTTCACCATTCCCGCTAAACAGCGATCCATAATCTAAGAACATCTGTTCCAAGGATAGTTACCCAAGCGTTTAATCATTGGTATCGTCGAGAATTCAGCCTTCAACGGGGCCTACGATAACAATCCTTTCGAGTTTAAGCACTTCGAGGTGTCCAAAATTGAAGTCAGTCGAGATGGAAAGACCCTGTGTGCCAGACACTTCGGACATACGTTTGGTGACGAGAACAATTACTTGAGATCGTACTTGTCCCTGTACGAAGCTATCGGACAGTTGGGGACCAACAGTAATGACGGCATATCGTACGAGGTTTATGCAGGAGGCAATGCGATGTGGGCTTTTTATATCACTCCAGACCAAGGCAGCGATGAGGGACATTTCCATCCTATAAACTCCGGTCAGATTCATGTGAAACTTGAGTTTAAATGAACACTGAAGGAGACAGTGAACATCATCTGACATGCCGAATAGGAAGAAGAACCCAAAGACAAAGACGAATTGGACATAGCGATGAAGTACAGATGGCCAGAACAAAATAAACATTTAGTCTCCTGTTTTGCCAAACACCTGGCAGAAAAAATTACGGAATTGATCAAGAAGGATTGCTATGGGTGTCAAAACCATCACTGAAGTCAAATTCAACACGATAAATGTATGTTGCGGTGTCAAGAAGAAAAATTGGACGATAATCTGGACGAATCTTGGAGTCTCATCTCAGAAGAAGCCTCGTTACATCAGTTGTATAAAGACTTGTGTGATCATTCCTCTCCTCCACTGATGGCTCTAGAGATCCATCACATCGAACCTCTCTTAGATTATAATGCGGAAACGGAGCTAAGAAACGGTTACTTGTCAGACATTTTCATGCAAAAAGTTCTGATTGAATCGATGACTTATTACCTGTGATAAAAATAACAGAAAAATAAAGCGACACAAAAATGGATACCTGGGAACGTATCACCCTTTGAACCAGTTTGTACACTGCTTCTTGGAATCCTGTTGTATATGCTAAAGATGAACTTCCTCATCGCAAACCTCAAGACCATCAAGCTTATGTCATCAACACGGTCAACAGACATCTCCCAGAAACCCACTGGGTAGCCGTATATTTTCCCCGTGATGGTTGTGTGGAGTATTTTAAATCGTATGGATTGCCACCTTTTAAATAATGTGAAATGACAAGGCACAGGTTCTGTGGTATGTGGAAAATACTGTGTGTAATTTCTTCGTCAATCGCAATCTTGGATATTCTTTAAAACATTTAGTGACTTATTTTAATGATCACTCTTCTAGAAACGAAGACAAAGTAGATCGATGGTTTTGCGACCATTATGGTTATATTTTGCCTTTAGCTAGGAAACGTAGTGTACATCAATGGCCCAATGACTTCCATCACTAGAATTCTAGCTTAACTTCACAACGTTGTCAAGCTTGTCAGAAATAGCACTATTTTCATAAAAGACAAACTAGATGACAAGAATTTCAGTGAATAACACATGATATTATAACTATTGATTCGGACGGGAACCGCTCCGGTGGCCTAGTGGTTAGAGCGTCCGCCTTGGATGCGAGAGGTCGCGAATTCGAACCTCGGCTGAGTCAGACGAAAGACTCGCAAAATGGTACTAACAGCTGCCTCTCTTGGCGCTTAGCATTATAAGGTTAGTGTTAGGAATGGTCGCCTTGGTTTCAGGATAATGTGACTGTGTGGGACAAGATGCTACATGTCTTCAGCATGATGCCCCAGTGCTAGACATTACTATAAACTGCCACACTCCAGACATTGTAGCGATATGACTGAAAGATCGTTAAAGCTACGTTAAAAATCCAAATCACACACGCAAACATACACACATACACATACACACACACACACAAACACACACACAAACATACACGGCCATTCGTGAAATAAGAAACCGTTAAACTCGTGCACTATCTTAAGTTTTTCTTAGTCACAAGCATTAACCAAATACGTTCCGATGATCTTTTCGTCACCTCCGTTTCGGGCGTGTTGGATCAATTTGTATTCAATGTCGCACAAGTAATGTAGCCAGCGTAGAGCTTTGACCGAGTATCGACGTTTGACAAAGTTACTCGTCTGAGGCCGTATGACAGCTAGGGTGTTTTCGGGCATGAATCGTTTGCAGTACACTATGGAACGTGCTTTGGCAATGGTGCCGATGTCTTTCAAAAGATTCATCCCTCCGTTTTTCATGAACAGTTCTCGAACTTTCTCACAGCAACGCGTAAAATGTCCACGTCGGATCGACAATACTATAACATTTCTTCCTGACAGTCGTAGAGGTCTGAGCGGCGTGAGAGTAGTACTAAGCGTAGAAAACTTCTCGTTGCTCGGTGTGCATGTTGTCGAGGTCGTAGTAGTGACAATGAGGCAAATGGGGTAGAAAAGCGTATTGATAACTTCGGTATTGGAAAAGTTCGGAAATAGCCTTTGGCCACTTCTGTCATTCTAAACGTTTTAGGCATTCTTCTCAATGGCATAGCCAAGTAACTCATCTAACCTTTAAACTGGACTTGTCCCACTTGCATGGAAATGATTTTGGCTCCATTCAAGGTGACGTTCGGACATTATGTGCTTTGTTCCGTATAGTATTTCAGACGGAATTTTCCATTGTATCCCGAGAAACTGTGAGCCAACATCGTGGCATAGCGATGGCAATCTCCATAACGTTCGATGTCCTCTTCGCTCCACGTCTCATCGATTGGGTCTAAGATCCATTGGGCGAAATCGGTCAGCGTGTTCAGTCCCCTAAATAATTTTTCACGCCCTCCAGGAATCTTGCTGTAGTGATGGCAATGAGTAAAGATATGCTCTTAGATGCACCTCTCGCATTCTCGATGAGCCACGCAGAAATTAGGAATGTGAATGCCGGTCTCTCGCATGCATTCGAAAACGTAAAAAATGAAATTCCCTTCCTTCTTCTGGTCATCTTGTTCCTCCTCCTGTTGAGGTTGGTATTTTGTAATGTAGCATTCGTTTTCCAAGTCTACGATTTTGTGACAAATGCGACATCGTTTTTTCCTGGAGAAAGGTGTGTCTTGGACTATTGCTACATATGCCATGTCCACAAGTAGGGCACAATCTCAGGAGTTGACAAGCACGTTTCTGCTGTGAACCTTGTGTCTTCAGATGTTTTTAGTAACAGGTAGGGCTGACAAAATTGCACTGACATGATGGTCAATGTACTTGTTCTTGTCCTTCGTCAAAACAGGGTTGAGAGGCCAAACATCCCTCAAATTTCGATCCATAATACTTGTGTGTTGCACTACTCATAATCACATTTCTCACAATAATAAATGTATGCAAGGAACCCTGTGATACTGGAAATCGCATCGAAATGTTCGTCGTGACGGTAGACATGAATGTATTTTCCGCCGTTGAATGTTTTGCCTAGAGTGTCCGCACACTTCTTGAGGGTGTACTTTCAAGGTGCAGCGTGTAGCTAAGACGTCTTGCAATTTTTGCATTTCAGGAATACTACAGGTGTGTCTTTATATATCCCCGTTTGCTGTAATAGGAGTTCTGCTTCTCCTCGTTTTTTGGATCAGTCCGATTGTCTAATGTTCTCCCAGGCTCTTTTGCGTTCTACCGTGTCGTTCTTGCCAGCGTACGTTCATCCCACCACGATGGCCCTGGCTAAACACATATGGTGTAGTAGTTGTTGTTGTGGGGTTTAACGCCATTTTTCAGCACACGATAAGCTATGCATGGCAGCCAGTATTAATGGTGGAGGAAGAACCCGGGAAAGCCCCGAGAAGAACCACCGACCCACGAGAAGCTACTGGCAAGCTTTCTTACATACCCACATTGGCCGAATCCTGGACTCGAACCCACGCAGAGGTGAGATGGCAGTGATCTGTAACCGAGAGCGCTTTAGACCACTCGGCCACTCGGGGCCCCCACATATGGTGTTGAGGAATGTTAATTTGGACGAGTCTACGCTTGATGCTACGAAGGTTGTCCACAAATAATACTTCTATGCGTTGTCCTGTTCCTTTAGTAAGAAAAATATGGACCATGTACAGTGTCGCTTTTCCATCGGTGATGTGAGACTTATCGTTGAACTGCTGTATGTGTTCAATCTTGTCAATTCTGATAGCTAAACTCGATCCAAACGAGGGAATTAAGACTTTCGTGATAAATGGAAAGTGTCAATCGATCGTCTTCTTTGGCTCGACATTGCTGTTTTAGTTTGGTTAACAAAGATTCCCACAACTGGATGATGAATCCCTCTGCTTTATTCAGTGGTACGTCGGACTTGAAATCTTTAAACTTTACCATGTACGTTTAGGCCGTGGTTCTAAATTTTCTAGAGGAGCGTTTATCCGTCTCTTGAATGTGGTTGTAGTTTTTATGGGTTACTGGTGGTGGACATAGGTTTGGTGTAGACTCTCTGGGTCTGGATTCTGGCTTACTCGTATCATCTTCAAAATCGCTGCCATGAATTTGAGCCAAGACTTCAGCTACTGTGCGAGGCGATAGGTCATGTTTCTGCTTTTCATTTTCTTCTCCTTCCTTTACGAAATGATGCGATCGTTTCATCTTATTTGCAAAAAGTCAAATGACTAGATTTAAACGCCATGGTCCCCGATATATCAATGTAAGGCCAGTGTCTTCCATCAAAGTATTCATTTCAATCTCAATCCTACGAGAAAGATAGAAGATTCAACACATATTGAACTTATGATCAGAGTTTTGCAAGGTGTCATACGAAGGTTTTCTTCAGAGAAGACGACGGACTACTTTCCCACCTTTTGAGATAAAAGTCAAGATACTGTCAGAAGTAAGACTATTGGTCTTCAGAATGCCCACAAGGTCAAAGCAAGACGAGCGTCAAAAGAGACAAAGGTCAAGATACCTGTTATCATTGCCAAGAGAAAGGTCATTGGTATTCAGACTGGTCTAAGAAATAACTTAAGCAGAAGGCAGACAGGGGTTACAAGCAGGAAGAAGATACCCTTTGAAAAGGTAGAACCCAGACACATACAGAAAGAAAAGAAAAAGAAAAGACGAGCAGAAAGTGAGGAAGAACATGTGACAGTGAAGAAATTAAAGAAAAAGAGTGAAAAGACAAAGAACAAGAAAATGAACTTTTTTAAAGTGATGTGCTGTGACATTGGATTGTAAATTGGTTTTGATTTTTTATCATAAGAACCTACACTCATGCACTCACACACGTCCATCATGGGAAAACAGGGATTGAGTTTCAATCGATTTTGGCAAATCAATACTATCTCTTTTCGAGAGAGGTGGGTGGCAATGAAAAGGACAGTTGAGTGTTTTTGTTTTAAAAAACAAACTCAAGAACGGGAAGTTATGAGCTTTAACAGCCTTATCCCTTTTCCCCTGCCAAGGCCTACATCTGGACCTGGCGATTTGGTAGAAATCACTAGCGTGGGGATCTCAGGCGTAGTAGGTGTGTTGACGGGGTTGGAGTGTTTGGCCCGGGAAGGTCTTTTTCTCTTGGGCCGTATTAAAGTCTGATATATTTGTTTCAGACTCCTTAACTCTGCCAAAATGTTTAGAGTACCGTCACCATTTGACTTTGACTGTCCTCCTTCTCTCCTAGACCTGGTTTCTTCTCTACTTCTTCCTCTAATTTTCCTCTTGCCTCTTCTTGCTGTTGTTGCTGAATGAGAAAGGCTTGTTCTGCTTATTTCTGCTGTCGCAAAAATTTCTCCAATTCTTTCTGCGTCCATTTCAAATCCTCGACGTATGGTAAAGAAACAGAAGACGGTGAAGGTGCAAGTACCTAAACAAATTCTTGTGAAGAAGAGAGAAAATCCACTAGATCCCAATTATAATCGTTCTCATCTGAAAGTATTACTTTGTTGACTTTGGTAGCTGCTGCTATACCATCACTTCTCGTCTCCACGGCCGGTGCACCCCAATTCATCGTCTTCGAAAGAACTCGATCCGTTTCGATCCACTCTTCCACTATAAATAACCGCGGTTCACTTCATTCCATTCACCTGTTCTCGTCACAAGATGTGGACTAACGCATAATCGTCTACCCTCCTATCGTCTATGCTGTTCCACCCGGACTATCCCAGGTACGTCAAATAACCATGGGCTTTCACCCAAATCACCGAGACGGCTCTTTGGAAACGAATGATCTATGTGGAAAGATTGTGCGGTCTGAAGAGATTCTTAATCTACGGTCCAGACGAAGATTGAGGAAGAGAAAAATATCCGTGTGATGCCCACTATGTTAACTGAATGGAGTTAACAGAAGAAAAAAAAAAGATTTACTCTCTTGCCTAAAAGAATTAGTCGATGTTTTTTATGATTAATGTTCATCAATCCATGTAAGTGTTTTTGTACGAACAGTAAGTACCGCGCGGAAGTTCGTTCCCGCCCCACCAGGTGAATTTTGTGTTTTTTGTATGAATGGTCAGGACCGCGCTAAAGTTAGTTCACGTTGTTGCCGGTGTCCAGTACCATGACGTCACCCCTGTTCAATTCCTATAGACTCTAGACAAGTCCCACCCATGTTAAAGTCACATAGACCCATAGTGCAAACGACCAAATTGAACACTCTGTATTAAGTACTATCAAGATCCATTCAAAATAGTGCCTCTCACAGTTCGTCTTCGCTACCAGTAATGCCAACAACAAAAAAAGCGGAGATCTACTTGTTGGTCTAACATGGGCAGTCTGAAAAAATAGGTGTTTATGGCCAGATACTGGAATCATATAGTGGATACTCGAGCATACTGATAAGGAGGAGGATGCACTAGGGCTAGGTCAGTAGTATAGAAAGTTATACATTGCTCGTGTTAGTGGCGGAATATTGTTCAGTACGGACAATGGGGATGTCATTCCATGAATGGACAAATAAAAACAAACATCATAAAGTTTGAGAAAAAAATAACACTCTATGTATTGTGATTTCAATCCGAATCGGATGCGTTCTTCTGGCTTTCTTTTTGCCGTTGCCGACTTTGACATTGACAGCACTGTTGGTAGTTGGGTTTGGAATTTACGAAACTAAGCAGGTTGGCAGTTGGGTTTGGAATTTACGAAACTAAGCAGGTTGGCAGTTGGGTTTGGAATTTACGAAACTAAGCAGGTTGGCAGTTGGGTTTGGAATTTACGAAACTAAGCAGGTTGGCAGTTGGGTTTGGAATTTACGAAACTAAGCAGGTTGGCAGTTGGGTTTGGAATTTACGAAACTAAGCAGGTTGGCAGTTGGGTTTGGAATTTACGAAACTAAGCAGGTTGGCAGTTGGGTTTGGAATTTACGAAACTAAGCAGGTTGGCAATATTGACAGAGGTATTGGTAGTTTCATGCCGACTTTCCATTACATCATTTGGTTTGCTGTGTGAAAAATCTGGAGGAGTAAAAAGGGGAGAGGGGTTTGGCCGTCATAAAAACCATGGATTTTCTACTGCTAACAGTCGTTCCGACAGGAGCTCCCATCATGGATTACGGTCGCTTCAATTGTTCTATTTAATTAAATAAGTTATTCCAACGAGCCCCTCCCCAAACTGGCTGACCCACACTAGTTGTTTGCTGGCCCTCTAAACGGCCCACACTTGCACCCAAGGCACATCAGAATGCAAGCAAAACACTTCTTACACAGCGAATGTGCTGATTACGAAATTGTAGGTTGAATTAGCAAAATCTTTACATAGATAAAGATGACCTGGACATAAAAACACTTCCTAAATCGGAACCAGTAGATTGATGAAACGTTAGTAGATACACAGTCAAAGATGACACAAAATGTAAACCTAGGACATTTTCAAACAACAAATAGTCAATTCCGTGGAAGTATATGCGATGGAAGACATACGTGTTACTCTTCGAAAGGTAACATAATAAAATGATATTTCATGCAGAGGAATTCTGACTTAGGAATTAGTTACACCCAGGGATTGAGCCTTTGTGCATCTATGTTATTTTTCATGTTTATTAACACGAAAGACATTATTCTAAATTACATAGTACACGCATACTGTGCAATAAATTAAACGTAATTTCCGTGAGTGTATTCGCAAAAAAACTGTCCGGACCTACTGAGATGTGTCTTCCTTTTTGCACATAATTAACGCAGGGGTGGAGAGGGGGTGCGGATCTTTTGCAACCCTCACCTGCACACGCACCTAAAAATGAGCGTGAATCAAAGTGAACGCTTCCAAGAAGATTGAGTTTTCTTTATAGTTAGATGGTTAAAATTATACCCTGTAAATGTTTACGATGATAGAGCTTCCGTGGGCGATGCCTCCCCAACCCCGACGTCCATAAGGGGTTCTGTGCCAAAGACCTTTTCCTTACTTAATTGCATACACACTTAACATACACACACATGCACACAATATTCTTGTAACTAATACCTCCGCACATGTATGCAAGTTTCTAATGCAGACTTTGCAATACTTGACGCTGAAACCCCAAATCAACGATCACATCGCCCAGATTTTTAACGGGGAAGCCGTTACGAAAGCAAGTATGAATCGAAGGATGCAACCACTGGGTCGCTCCCATAGAAAGCCTACCGGGGGTGGGTGGGTAATTTTTCATTCTTTGGTAGAAAATTGACCCTTTAATACGACGAGAAAAGTTATCCCGGTAGAAGTGACCGCGCCTCAAATGTAATCGATTGTGACCAATTTAAAATGATTTACATTCACATAAATTGTATATTTATTCGTTGTATTTACAACTCACTCAATTTAATACCATATTTCAAGTACCATTTTATGACTAAGTAGAGGTAAGTAAAGTTATTAGGACTTACACGTCCTGGAATGCACTGCACAAGAAGGACTGAGTTACTATTCATGGACCCCAAAGATAAATCGGGAGGAAGTCCTAATGCGATACATAAGCACCGTTGTACTGACAAACCTATCATTTCAGATTATCGAGATAATTTTATTAAAGCAGACACCTTTTATCCACGACTCTCGTGAATTAACCTGAAACGTCCATTTGATGGAGTGATTACGTTTAGTTATACGCTGAAATTTTTTAAACATTTTTATAGTAAAACAAAGTACTACATGTAGAAAATGCCACCCACCCCCACCCCCTCAGTCGGATCCAGATTATACGAGCTGGGTCATTTTTCTACCAGTATGAGCCTAGGGCATTACTCGACGTGGAAAAGTGACATCTTGGCCAGTTTTCTACATGGGTCAACATTTTACGTTATTTTACGTTATATCAACGTGCACAAACTTCAGGAGCAACAGTAATAATAAAAATATTATTAATAGTATTAATATTAATCAAGAAAAAGATAAAATAAAAAAAATAATATTGAATGGAATAGGTCTGTTGAGGTGGGGTCTAACACCATTTTCAGCAAATGATAGGCCATTATATGGCGGCCAGCATATTTTGGTGGAAGAAGATCCTGGGAAGAAAGTCCGATCCACGGGAAGATACTGACAAGCCATTTCACATTTTATTTTTCACAAACGTTCGGGCGAATATCGTTGTAAATTGTTTCATTCATCGGGCATATTGTAATGATATAGGTAGGGTATTATATGCTGTATTGTAAATCACAAGTCATACAGGCCGTGTAGGCGTTCAGTATCGACTATTTCAGTGATGATGCTTTGTTTGTATAAATTACGCATACCTTTAAATGACGATAATTTGCTTTATTTCGATCTTCATACATCCGTATTCCACGGAAGTCGCACTGATAAATACATACATAAAATCAGTGTTAACCCATGTATGTTGACATTTTTGGTCGAGATCTACCTAAAGATGTGATCCAGTATGAACCTGGTATAATATCACGTTGCGACTCCGTGGCAATTGCGTGTTTAAACAAAATGTGTGTTACCCTGTTGTTTGTTATGATTCGACCCGACGTTCTCTTTTCTTGTTTAGTACCTGGCCACCATTGTAAAAATCCAAAGCGATCGATAATTTTTCGTCTGAAATATCTTGATAGCATCTTAAGTGCAGATCTTTCAACAATCAAGATTGAAAAGAATTTCGTTAAACTATATCAATGATACATTTTAGAACAACAATGAATGTTTAAATTAAGATGAGTATATGTGCAATCAAGACCACGTTGACATACTTTAATATGGTGTCCTCGTTATCAATATGTCATTGAACTATTCACATATAAATAGCCAAGGAAGTAATTTATGTATTTATGTAGTTTGTAACTAAGACGCATACCAATTGTACAGTTTTATTAAACGCACATGTGGAAAGTTTTGTGATCCAATCAAAGCTTTGCGGTGAGTATATCCTTTTAATCACAAGTAACTAATCGTTTTTGTTTGGTGTTCTTAAAACTAATCTATAACTACCCAGGCTAAATATCGAGACGAACAATTATGGACGATGTTCGAAAGTCGGTCAATTACTACATCTACATTCTTTATTTACTGGTAGTATCTTCACTTTGATGTTGCAGATAATCACGATGTTGATGATTGGCAAGGCTCGGTGTTGATCAACTAGTTGATATAAAATACATAGATATAGGATTCAAGGCGACTCGTATCGAATACATGCAGTTGAATCAAAAGGTATATCTGACAGTACTAGTATTTAGAGAATGTGGGTTACATCTTCATGCATTGTCCCAATTACTTCTTTAGGTACTCATTTCTACTTCACTTGAACAGTTGTTGAATACCAGAGAACAGCTGGTGATTTTAAGAACTATTGTAACTTAATAATAATAATAATAATAATAATAATAATAATAATGCTGACTTTATTTCAGACTTAAGTCAATAGACAATACGCCAGCAATTTAATAAAGATTGAAAAAAATTATTAATAACAAAATTTTCTCCAACTATCAGTTAGTGATAAAATAAGAAATTGACGAATTATACAGTATGTAGAGTGAAACATTTCATTAAGATTTTGTTTATATATATATATATATATATATATATATATATATACACACACACACACACAGATTTTGATTTTTAACGTAGCTTTAACAAATTTTCAGTCATATCGCTACGATGTCTGCAGTGTGGCAGGCTATTAGTGATGTCTAGTACTGGGGCATCATGCTGCAGGCATGTAGCAGGATGTCACACCCAGTCTCATTATCCTGACACCAGGTCGACAAGTCCTAACATTAACCTCTTAATGCTGAGCGCCAAGCGAGACAGTTGTTAGTACCATTTTTAAAAGTATTTGGTATGACTTGGCCGGGTATCGAATCCGCGACCTCCCGCATCTGAGGCGGACGCTCTAACCACTAGGTCCCGGAGCGGTCAGTTCGATCGATATGTCGATCGATCGATCGATTGATCGAGAGAGAGAGAGAGAGAGAGTAAAATAATTTGAGATAAATGAACTAGACCAGTGCTTCAGAAGCCAGATGATGCAAACGATTTGTAAAATTTTATAACTAGAATACAATTTCTTAAAGTCTGTTCAGTTAACAAAAAAACTAAGAAACATTTCATTCATCAGATGATAAAAACTATCGATTTCAGGAGCCGATGGACTTCTTGTTTTCACACTACCTGTCTCCATTTTTGTTTTCCTCCTCACCAGTCTGACTTTCTCGTAATTCCATTCTTACAGTGATGGATCCAAGTTTGAATATGATGTGCACATTTACAAACCTTCTTTAAGTATAACCCAGGATTTGAAGTCTGTCACATTTACAAACCTTCTAAGTATAAACCAGGATTTGAAGTCTGTCACATTCATGTTGTACAAGTTACATAATATTATGCGCGAACGAGCAGATGAATATGATGACATAGTAGTCTGCTTGTCTTCAAAACTCGCAAGAATAAGAGTTAAATAGTTCTTGCATTAGGCAATCATGATAGTTGTGTCATGGTAATTTCATTTTGAGAACAACCAATCCTAAATTTTCCCCTCACTTTTCACGCACAAAATTGAACACACGGAATAATATCACGCGCATTGGCGCTTACGCATGTCCGATAAAATGCTTGACAAAACCATCATTCTTCTGCTATTAGTCCAATGTGAAAGGCAGTACTGTGGGTTAAATAAATTTCCCAGATGGTATATAGCAAGAGAAAAAAACTAACCAAAGCATTTATGCTGCCTATGTATCCGATCTGACCCTCTCGAGTGTCGTGTCAAAGAACGTAGCGGTATATATTCATAGCCTTATGGGATCTTTCTTCCAGAACCTGGAAAATGTAAGCTCTACTTTAAGCACATCTTTCATCAGATTGCGGTAGCCTATGCTATATATGCTGATTTCGAGATTTTTAACGTGCCTATGAAAAGAATAGACGCTGATCACATTTATAGTGAACCCTCGTGGTATATAGAAGGAAAAAAGACGCAGTACTACAGATGACTAAAAGCTTGGAGAAAGAAATGGTAAGCCGCTGAGAGGAGCAGCAGGGAGGGTGAACCCTACAACTTTTTACGAGGGTATTTCGCGAAAATAAAGCTTCCTACAAAAATGAAAATACAAGGCCAATAACGTCAGACCGAAGTCTCTAACCGACCGAGACTTCTCTAATTGGGTTATTTTATCTTTGACGTTTGTGTTTTCGTTTTTGTATGCGTGCCATTTACCGCCTGGACACTCAACATTTGTCATCGCCCTCCCTGCTGCTGTAGCATAAAAAAGTAACGGTCAAGTGGTGTAATTAAATCACTGTTATATCAATAATAACGCTAACCATGGAATCTCGCACAGCTATACTAGCTCGACAGCGACTAGAGGTAATTCAAAAATATTTTCCAGTCCGTGATTCTGTCAAACAAAAATTACAAGGCCGTCAGGAGTCTCAGGTGGAATTTACAGAAGGTGCATAACAGTTATTTAAACCGGTTACAAAATCCACTGATAAGCTCTTGCTTCCATTAATAGACACAGCTAGATCCACGATAAAAACCGCAAGACAAACTAAGGAAACAAACGATTTTAAGAGAACTTACGGTGGATATATTTGCGGCTCAGCCACAATTACAAGAAGAAATACAACAAGTACTTGAGAGTATTGACAAACTCCACGTGGAGGTCGGCGATGTAAGGGATCGTGTTATGCCAAAAGAAAAACCAAAACTAAAACCACGAGCCCGATTTACTGAAGAAGGTCATAAAATACTTCGGGTAAACGCTGTAGTGGTTGCCGCAACAGGATATCCATATCGTGATAATTATTAGATCCAGACACTGCCAGTGTTTCTGAAAAAAATGGGTTCCTATTGTATTTCGAAAGTCTTATGGTATATCTAGAATCAATGATAAACATAAAATGAATTTAAACATTTTGTGAGACAAGTCGAAGAAGTTGGAAGAGCGCCATTACCCGGAGATATATTATCGCCAGGAAAATCGCCATTCAGACCATCTTGTACTGAGGAAGAAGAAACAACTGGAAGTGGTTTCGTCACTCCTGGTACAGGTGCCAGTGGGAGTGGCCTTATTACCTCATGTCCCAATAACGTCCTTGCTGGTGCTGAACGATTAGAAAGTCTGATTGGCGGAAAACGAGCCGGCAATAATTCTCCATAAATCATTAATGAAGCAGCTGCTATTTGTCAGAGATTATTTATAGG
Organism: Sinohyriopsis cumingii; assembly: GCA_028554795.2. Lineage (NCBI taxonomy): Eukaryota > Metazoa > Mollusca > Bivalvia > Unionida > Unionidae > Sinohyriopsis > Sinohyriopsis cumingii. The sequence continues at coordinate 49,174,832 of CM068842.1, read as the reverse complement.
CGGTATCATGGATATTAATGTTTATCGTCACTCATTGATGAAATTACTGATGATTATTACCACAGTGATTGAGGGCATGCAATTAGATCAGTGACAAGAAAATAAGATGATCATATATAATGCTCAACGTGGACCTGTAATGGTCAGGGTGATAAATTATCGATTACCTACGCATAAAGCGATCCTCGGTGATGATGTTCAGGGTTTGCTAAGAAGGATAGCTCCGAAAGCAATACCTATTGTAAAGCAACTGGGAATGAAAGCTGTTGACGTTGTTCGTGATAAAGGTATTGGTGCTGTTGGTGATGTTGCTAGTAAAGGATTTTCGGCAATCAAGGACAGACATGCACGATTAAGAAGCAGACCGCAAGCTGTCCGACCTCAGAAAGTAAAATTACCTCGCACTGAAGTGATGCCTGCAAATGTTAGTAAAATAATAAATCAGGCTGAGAATCAAAAACCAGCAGAGTTGGCTGGTGTACCCTTGTCAGAAAAAGAAAAAATATAGCTGCAAGCTTAATAGCAAGAAGTGGTCTTCGTGTTAGACGATAACAAGTATATTGAAATGCTCAAACGTATATCTGATCCTGCATTTGACATAGACGCACCAATCCTTAAGGATGAATCGGTGCGTGATTATCACTATTATTCTTATTACGCACGTGTACCTAACGCACGTGGAAGAATCGAATTACAAGTCCAGAATACAAGTAGATATTTCTTGCCCGTGCCCACTGAGGCATTTACTGAGACAGAAGGGAGACTTTTGAAAGCAGACAATACAGCATACGGAATTGGTGATAGAGTTTGTTTTGTTAATAATGGCGTCATTGTGTTATTTAACCTTGCCACGTACAGCATCGACGGACGAAATATTGAATCATGCCTGGAAGACGTCGATGTTGCCATGACGATACTTGGTCTTGCAAGATACAGCGATCACTCGAGATCAGCTGGCCCATCAGTGATGTTTGCAAAGGATACAACTGATCATCCAGAAAGCAGAAACGTAACATTGAAATGCAGAAGGGACAGAAATTGCATCAATGAATGAAAACTTCAACATGGGATTTACATTACGTCGATCAATGTTGAACGGCGACGAAGACTTTTCATGTGTAATTCCACTATCACATATATTTGGATTCTGCAGAAATGTTAGAAAAGTTATATTTGGTGCTAAACACACTGTGGCACTTGACAGAAGAGACAACGACAATGATGCATTGTGGCAATCTGCTGTCGTTGATGCAGGTAAAGTAATACTAACAAAACTTTCGTTGTGGTTTCCATCACATGCGAAAGAAAAACGATTGTTATCTCTCATGGGTCAAGTCGGTAAATCAACATTGTCATGGTAGACAATGACCACATACAGTATTCAAAGTAATGCTGATGGGTTATTCACATGGCAGATTGCATCACAGCAAGGAGTGTCAGCACCACGACATGTATTCATCGAGTTTCAGGAAAATGCCAGAGTAGAATCGCAGGAACGAAATCCAATCGTGTTTATCCTCAAAGAAACTTCACTAACCCCAAGTTAGTGAAGTTTCTTTGAGGATAAACGAACATCGAGAAAAGTCTGAAGAAGTGTTGCTGAATCTGAACACAATCATGTTACATGACATGTATGGGTCGTGATCATATTGATTCTAGTTTGCAGATATCTCAGCGGGATTTCACAACATTATATCCGATCTATTATATCTCATTGGAAACTTGGATTTGTTCAGACTATCAGTCGTTGATATAAACTATCGAGCTCGTGTAACACGACTACCTGCAGCCATGTCTGGTCCACCATCTATTCATGGTGGTTATAGAGCAATAGCTGTTATACTCTCAGATAAAGCAATGATACTTGAAGGTGTTGGTGGTCGAATGAAAGTCATTGATGCCCCAGTAGAAAACGTGAAAATGTTTTCCAAACGTGTAATTAAATCGCTCATGATATTATAAAATCATATGCTAGTGTTACTCTGACTCTTGGCCAAATTAAAAAGCTACAATCAGCATCAAAAAGTAACTGAAATAAAAATATTGCTGAAATCAAAACAGATCGCAGGTGGTCTAAATAAATTATAGCTGACAGAACGTCAACTCAAGCACATTAAAGAAGCCAAAAGATCAAAGACTGGTGTACATCTTGATCATTCTGCGGGTACCATTAGCGACATCGCCAAGACGGGTGGTATATTTCCTCTTCTTGCAGCTATACCAGCATTGATAGCCGCTGAAGCCCCAGCTGTTGCAAAGCAACCGCAGCTGCACCTGGTGTTGTTGGAACTGCTGCTGAGATGGTATTAAGAAAGCAAAATAACAATGAACGAATTCTTCTACACCAAAAAAGCATCAGGGAAAGGTCTAAGACTGCCAGGAACTACCCCCACCCCACCCCATTCGTGGTATGGTCAAGGTCTGAAACTTCCCATGACACTTCGTTTATGCTTCCCATGTCCAATTTTGATTTACATGCCACATAAACATTAACATCAAAAACTTCAGATGTGTTTTTAATCTAATCAATTACCAAAGCAACCAGACTGTGTTGAAACCGGTATCATTAATCTTGATGGAAGCTCTGGTCCAGGTTCTCATTGGGTTGCATACGCGATTCATCCACGCCGATCTGGTATTAAACATTACTTACACAGACAATAACAGATCCGCCAATGTGTCCGTGAAGTACTCGTTGTACTCGACGCTGTGTCAAGGTCCCTAATACCGCATCATAACGTCGTGCACAAGTATTCCACCAGACGGTATAGCCGTCCACCGTCATTTTAAACATGTCTTAATGAATATACAATGGTAGATATTTACGGAAGATCTACTCTAAGACTGAGGTCAAAACCCAAGGTGATTTATCTAAATATGCAACCCTTAACGAGGTTAACAATGAACTCGCTGATCTTTTGCGTCTCTCAAATGTGGACCAAAATGAAGTCGTTATTTTTCAGAATAAACAAGGACGAATAAAGACGAGCAATATCCCGTTGACAGATTTCATTCTGAGGGTTCCAGATGCGACGGACGATAACTTAGTGGTGTTTGCTAAAAACGACAAAATTAAAAACTCTAAGAAATCAATCTTAACACTCATGTGAAAAATTACTGGACGCATCAGAAAAAATGAAGATATTATGTACGGTGCTCTCACCATAAGCAGAACTACAATTATTAATGTGAGAGAACCGAAATCAGACGATGATGTGGCAACAAAAAGGTAAGTAGACAGCAACAACAACAAGATCAGAACTGAGATCGGTGATCGTTTACTATCCACCTGTGATACAATGGCTGGTTATCTCAACATGGATAATAATAAAATTACTGGTCTTGGAGAACCAGAATCAAACGATGACCCTGCAACGAAGAAATACGTTGATGATAGCAACATCCCGATGATGCATTGTTAATGACAATCAATGATGGAATGACAATATTTTGATCTGAATTTTCTAGTCATATAGCCGCGTTTTAACTTTTCATAAAACACAAATATAACCATTAATGATTTTTTGGTAAATCCAGCGCTTATTGATATTAAACTCTGACATAAAAAAGTTACCGACAGTGTAAAATATACAGTAGCGTCTGGACAAGTATTATGGACGCCACTCAATAAATCCATTAGAAATCGCGTTGAGGTTGCATGCATATACAGGTTCTTAATACTCTGCGTTATAACATTTACCATATCTACCACAATTTCACGGCGTTATCCACTGACTGGATATTATGGATTTCTGTTAGTGATGTTGGAACAAAACGACGATGGAACATTTGTAGTGGAACCCGAAGAAAAAGACTTAGGCCTTTTGAAATATTGGTGTCTTGAATTAATCGTTAAACTACCACCTATTTAAACTATAATGAACACCCCGATCAACGTTCAACATTTCAGATACGAGCAAGTGTGTTCGTGGCATACCCAACAAAAAAATATCATCGACGAGTAAACAGTAAAACAAAAACAAAAAATACCAATAGAACAGTAACGATCATCGAGGCATTATCAGCCACATAACGTGATAGCCCCAGTGATAGGAATTGGTGTTTCAGTTGCAAAAGGAATTGCTGATATTCTTAATATCATCGCAAAAATATATCCACGTGCACGCTTGATAAATTACACGAGAATATAATAAACGCTGCATACAGCGACTCTAGCATACTCCAAATTATCTTTGTTAATATAATCAGGTCTCGGTGATGGAATAATATCAGGCCAAGAGTTCACAAACATTATTAAAATTTACCACGAGGCCCTAGCTGTGTCGATGACAGTCATTGTCTACGAAAAAGGATATTAAACCCCCGATTTAAAAAAATTGGGATTTAGAATCAGGGTTTAACAAATAATAATATCGTCGATAACTTCGTCATAAAAATTACCACAACATATCGCCACTAATACAACATCGTTGAAATCCACGATGATATAAGCAAGCATAACCAATCCAGAGTTAAACGTTGGCTTTCCAACTGCGATTGCAGCGAAGGAAATAGCAGTATCACAATTGCGCGTATATCATAGATGGCCAATATGAGATGAAAATCATTCAGTTGGTTGCAAGCAAATAATTCACTGGTATTTGCGTATGAAAATAAACCCGATGTCACCTCCGATTGGCAAGTTGTTGGTATTCATACGGGCTGTTATCAGATCGAACAAATCAACGTTGAATTCCAGCGCAGCAATAAATCTATCACAGGAAAATAATCCAAGATCGCTATCACGGTTTATGAACCAACGTTATCGTCCGCGATAGAAATCAAATATCTAGATTATGCCGTCGATATATATTAGTCGTCGATCCAAACTGTTAGGATGGTCAGAAGAACAACCAGTACCTGCAGCTATACCGCAGCCGAAACGATCTGATAAACGAGTATTTTATAAACTTCCAGAGTATAGAAAAAATGAACCGTGGAGGCTTGTGGATAGTGGTAAGATATCTTATTTCATTGCGTCTGATGGTGAAAGGCTTCCTAGATTATCGAGAAGTCTATATGATATTGACAGGGATAATATAAATATAATCGTCGACGAAAAACCTATTCATTTTCCGACTAAATTAAATCTGAACACCAAGTAAGCAGCAAACTACGAAAATTATTTTCCAGTATAACAATACTACAACGATGATACGCGTCAACAGACCAATGAAACGATTCAACATCTAAACCAGGTTGCATCAGACCTAAATTATATCAATACAATTTTCGTCGAAACAGTGATGGACAGTGATGTTGGATTCATTGATGTTGTATCCCTCAACATGATAACATTTAAACAATTATTTGCGGCATTTTATAAAAACACTGACACAGAAATACCACGATTTTTCTTACCCGAAGTTAACTTTCTCGAGCTGATAAGACCCGTCAATGATATTATGGATGAAAATTTTCCCAAAACTTGTTGACGCGTGGATGAAAATAGCCACACTGGCAGGTTTCTTGAGGCACAAGAATGATCCATACGGTGGAGGTCGTCATATTTCACCAGGTGTTGTAAACATTACTTCAACGATCGCAGTCAATCTTGAATGTGATGCAATCGACAGTAGTTATCAAGTAGATCTTCAAAATTCAAGTCAGGCTCAGCAAGAATATATTTTATATACATTCACATCTCAAGCACCCCTTGAATTTCTGATTGTCTTAGAACACGTTAATCCGGTTTATCTGAGATGTCGTTATCACGGATAAATTTCAAGCTTACTGACCAATTGGGATATTTGGTTGAATTAAGAATTGCAGTTTTAAACAAATCTGTGCGTTCATAGAACTTCCTGGTATATATTTACGTTCATAGAGGATTTTGTAAAATCTGTTTCAAAGTCTACGAACTCACAATTATTTATGTGGTATTATATAATGTACCAACAAGTGAGTTCTTGTATACAACAAAGAGGTACTCGAAGGTGCTGTCAGAACAATCTTGACACTCTCGCACACAGAACAATTTAGTGTTAATGCTATTATTGATGAATACGGCGATGAAAATTTTTGTTAACGCAGAACAGTTGTTATTATTGTTGTTGCAGGGTTTAACGACATTTTTCAGCACACACTAGGCTTATACATGGCGGCCAGTATTAATGGTGGAGGAAAAACCCGAGAAAATCCCAGAAAGGACCACCGACCCACGAGAAGCTACCGGCAAGCTTTCTCACATGTCCACATTGGCCGATCCCGAGACTCGAACCCACGCAGACAGAGGTGAAATGGCAGTGATCCGTGACAGAGAGAGCCTTAGACCACTCGGGGCCCCTATTATATTTGTACAACATAAATATCATTGATTTCTCAGCGATACGAAAGCAAGAGCTTATCAAGAATCACGCAGCACTACCAAATTATATCAGAGCAATTATCATCCACCTGGATCTGGTAAGACGCAATTGTTGCTTAACGCTTAGATGATCAGCGATGCTACGATGTGCTTAAAGATTTTAATGAAGAAGCGAAGTCGTCGGATGAAGACGGTAATGATATTATTGATTTTATCACTGATATTGATAAAGCCACATCTGTAGATGACATCTATGGATTTATTAATAATCTCGTAGTATACGATGATGTGGTGCTGGACAATCAATCAAATCCAGCTCGGATATTTTCTCGGGGCAGGCACAAAAACACAGACGAGGTTTATGTTACTCAGCGATATACATAAATACCTAGAGTGATCAGAGAAAACTACAATTTTTTAGTTATGTTTAATGGAGTCGATACACATACTTTGTGAAACATTCATCAGACTTGGTGTTCGGGGGACATGGATATGATTAAATTCAGAAACTTCTTTTCAAAAGCGCAAGCTACCCCACACGAATTTATCACGATAAATTTACATGATCCTCGGTCGCGATATCGTATAGATCTCGATGCCATTTTTGGTTGAAAGACAAAGACAAAATAACCCAATCAGAGAAGTCTCTGTAGGTTAGAGGCTTCGGTTTGACGTTATTTACCTTTAATTTTCATTTTTGTAGAAAGATTATTTTTCGCGAAATAACCGTCCTAAAAAGTTATAGGGTTCACCATCCCTGCTGTCAGTGGAATTAACCTACCCCAAACCACTCACCTCCGGCTGGTGAAGACACTGCAGCGTTCAAAGCGGCTGAAGTCTGCCACATCTGCCGAAAGCGCTTAGGTGATGAGATCACTGCCATGTTACAGTCTGAAACCGCGTAGTCGTTCATAACATCTGTAACCTCCAGCAACGACTAGGAAAAAGCAAAGTTCCCATTATCATCCTCATTCTGAGGAACAAGGATGGGTGCCTGCTAATGAAAGTGATGGGAAAGGCCTTAATGGCAGATATCAATGCCATACTCACTAACATAGAAACATATTTTCCCTGAGACATCTCCAGTTTTTATGCAGTCACCAGTTTCTTTCATATTAATCAACAGCATCCAATCTAGACTTCATCTGCGTAAACGATTTTCCTTTATTTGGCATAAATTGCTACAATCGCTCTTTGGAAACGGACTTGTGTGTCATCATGCAACCGCGTCTACGTTTATAATGAAAGTGACATTATTACTCCTGCGATAACATCAGCTTACAAATGATGTTACATCCTAAATTTGGACGTTTTTAAGTTTGGATGGGCGAATGTTTACATGTTGGGTCGCTTTGTTAAGATATACCATTTGTTTTAGAACTATTTGATCAACCCTCATAATTCGAAGTACAAAAAAATGTAGTTGACTTTCTTCCAGTTCCTAAGCAACTTTGACCCTTTTTCATCCCAGATACACGCAAAAGAGCACAGAATACACGAAGTTAGGACATTTATGGAATTGAAACATGCAAAGAAGATAGATCATGATCCTTGAAAGAAGAACAAGGCAAAAGTGTACAAAATGGAATCAATGCCAATGAACGTATGTAATGTCCGACAATTCTGTAATTAGAATGTTATATAAAATACATATTTTAAAAAACAAAAGTTTAAATAGTTGAAACCATGTTGTCAGGAAATAAGTGAATCTAAGTATTCGTTTGAAACAGCTTTTGTTAAAAAACTAAGTATTTTATTTTGGAAATGAAAAAAATAATTTTATATCATTGAAAATCATAAATCGTAGTGCATGTGTATGCTTTGGAGCCTATTGTGTGGGAACGAAGCTTGTGTGTGAATTATCGATCCTCATTCTTGCACGACCATCTTTTTGATCCTCCTACAGCGGATAAACTTGTTAAAGATACGTTGCAGTGATTGATGATCTAAAATCACACGGAGAGCATGACTAGAGTTATTTTGTACCATTAGAGTACCGTAAAATATCCGGCAAACCATAAAGTAACGAGCGATATTTCATACAAAATGGCAGCATAGCTGGGTCTGCTTCGTAACCAAATCTTTGTTCAATGTGTTGCAGTGAAGTTAGTCATAAAGTAATACATGTACGTTTGTATCTACGAAAACTCACGATTATGTTGAATTGTGTACTCATTTGTGGTAAGTGCTGAAATGGGACTTAGGTCTCGAAATAATTTCCGAAAATTCCAATATGATGGGAAACCACAAATGCTACATTGTTGTCAAGCGGTGATTATTTTTACAGGCAAACCTCAAGTTAATCCGTGTTTAGAAAATTAGTAACAAGTATCTTTTAGACATTCCGTGTAACTATTATCAGCACTAGCATTACTGTCTATTTATAACTAAACACAGAGACATCGATTACGAACCCTCTCGGTGGCCATGTAGTTAAGAGCGTTCGCTTTAACCTATCACTGCCATCTCAGCCCTGTCCGCGCGGTTTCGAGTCTCAGGCTCAGCCTATATCTTTACGTGATAAAGCTGTCAGTAGCTTTCCGTGGATCGGTTGTTATTACCGGAGTTTTCCCGGGTTCATCCCGCACCAATTATACTGGCCACCATGTATAGCTCATCTTGCGCTGAGAAATTTCGTTAAACCTAAACCACCACCATCAACAATAGCAACGAACCCACTCTCTAGCGCATTCTGTCGCTATTTTATAGTTGCCATTGTATATAAATGTCGTTGCCAGTTGATTGGTATCGATGACATTGCGTTATGAATTAGCAATGTGCTCATTGTGCCAAATATTTAGACATCGTACTTGTTCATTATAACTGTATGAAAATAGTATAGCTGAATAATTGCAAATATTCATAATTGACGTCATTCGCGTATCAAAAATATAATTAGGTATATTTTCTCCTGGTATACAATATCTATTCCTGTGGTATTATTTATGATTACTGGAGCTGAAAGAACCGTTAACCGCTAATTGATATTTATTATAATTTAATTTGTGTATAGAGTATTCATGTGTGATTACACACTGTACGATTCCATGTGAAATATTTAGATCATATAAATATATCATATATTACACTATCTGGGAGAAAACTGCGAGGAACCATTAGTGTCATAATTTTTTTAAATTGCTTATTTACCTCTGTCCACATTTCCTAGGATGTCGATAAGAATTACTAAACTTCGGGCTAATTTATTATCTGACCCCTTTCCAATGCGAGTGTAATGCGACGGGCAACACATTACAAGATACTGATTTATCCACTATTAAACAAGTGTTTCATCATTCTTATAAACAACATTTGGTTCTTTGTAGATTTTTGTTATCAAAGGTTGTGTCATAACTACTATAGTTAGGGAATATGGAAGACCCGAAGAAATTGGCGGAATTAGAGGATAAAGTTGATGTGATAGGGGGACATTGTAAAACAAAAGAGACAAATACGTCGGATATTTTGTTTTCTCTTAAACTAGTTGCTTAGCATTAAGAGGTTAGTGTTAGGACTGGTCGGCCTAGTGTCAGGATTATGTGAATGGGTGAGACATCATGCTACATGTCTGTGGCATGATGCCCCAGTGCTAGACATCACTATAAACTGCCACGCTGCCGACATCGTAGCGATATGACTGAAAAAATTGTTCAAGCTACGTTACAAATCCAAATCACACACACACACACACACACACACACACACACACACTTAAACTAACTGAAGAATATGCAATGACATGCATATAAAAATGGAAGTTGTATTGTTTTACGTCAATCGATGATAATTAAATGTTATTTCAGATACACGCGTAAGACAATGAATATCATACTTGTCTTGCTGAACGAAGATTACTTTAAAAAAGGCATGTTCTTCCTTCACGTGGAACTCATTGCAGCCAGGCAAGCCAGTATTGTCCTAAAGAAGCGTGAAAAAGCCGGCTTTAAGAAATTACAAATCATTGTGGGGGAATGCCCACAGCTTATGTTACGTAGTGGAGAGAAGATACATTTCTCCGTCGAAGGGGCTCTCATACTGGCGAAACATCAAAAGTCCAGCGATATGTTTATTGTCTTTGAAGATAAAGCAGGGCAGTGTTTTCGGCAAATTTATTTGGAAGTAAATAAATCTAATGCGGACTCAGTAGCGTTTGTGAAATTTGCCCGCGGCCAAAAAAAAGAATTCCTGTATCAAGCTATGATTGAGATTGGTGATCATCTAGCGAAAAACAAATCAACGAGATTAAATGGTAATATACAAGCAGATGAACACACAGACACACACACATACACACACAGACACACACACACACACACACACACACACACACGACATTCTTTCATGGCATCCAGATTAATCCACTGCCTATTAGGGGCAAACACAAATATGCATCGAGATGCAACAGGAAAGCATAATACACTTTTATTTATTTATTTATTTATTTATTTATTAAGTTTATATGCATGCTCAATTACTTTTAATTCATTAATTGATTGATTAAGCATCTGATTGGTTTTGAAAGTAATTGGTTACTATATCTTTTTGTAAGACAAAGCGATTGCACGCAAAAGATTTATCTTTTTGTACATTTCTGAAAGAGTCTTCCATAAATTCTGAGAGAGCAATTATTTTATTGCAATTATCACTTTTCATGTATCCTTTCACAGATCTGGATGCTACAGGGACCAGTACCACGACAGAACATTCTTTGAATATATCAGGTTAGTTCATATTGGTAATGGTTATATTGGTACTATGGTGTAACACGTGCACTTGTGAATTTATCTTAACATACACACCACTATGTTTATTAGCTCTCATTTCACAAGAGTCTAGGAACTCATCACATTTGCAATGGGCAGAGAATTGACTTGTATAATATCTAACTTGTGAAGAAAAAAATCCACTAAACTGAGCACCGGGGACTAAGTAGGAGTTTAAAATCGAGCGAGAGTGAGGTCGAATAGGCAGTAACAAACTGGATAACTCAGCATCTAGTAGCAGCAATCAGAGAAGATCAGGAATAACTGAGATCGAGCAGAAGATGTAGAGCTCGACATGGAATCCTCGAGATCGACTGAGAGTGGTCGAAATCAAGCATGAGTAATCACAGTCGAGTGAGATTAATAACAATCCAGTTAGAGCAACCGAGAATGAAGCGAAAAGTCGAGATTTAAGCTAAAAAAATCTAGATCTGATGGGGGAGAGCGAATAGGATAAATCTGGACTGAGCGGGTAAAATCGAGATAGAAGGTTGATCTATCATTTGTTATGCAGTGTGTAATAATAAAATGATTACCAATCTACTTTTATAATCATTTTCTTGACGTGACCCGGATGTCAGCAACAAACCTAGTTTGTGTAAAATAAAAGTGGAGCAAATTTCAAAGCATTTTCAAAAATAACTATTCAGAATCAGACTTTTTTGTACGCTACATTTATTATGCTTGTAAAGATCCTATATATGTAGCTGCTACATTCCTAACATCAAACGAATGCGTGTAAATGAATAAGTGTATCACTTTTAATTTCAAAGTGTGACTGCAAAATAACTTGCCTATTTACATTTTTGATCATCAATTATTTTAAGAACATTGTTCAGTTATTAACATTTTCAGACGTTTTCCTTAACCGTTTATTTTTCATTGCATGTCACCATTTGGACTGTACTTTGCAATTTTAAAATTAAAACCACGGGAAAAAGGACGAAATAAATTTAGAGCGGGAAAGATAGCTTTAGCGGTTTTGTCATAAAAGGTGTATTCCCTAATCACCACCCAACGCCACCCATGAGATGGTTTTCGTTTATAGAAATCTTTCCACCCTAATATAGTAAGTTTGTTGTTTTGCTTCATGATTTCGTGGCCATGTGAAAAGTAACATGTGCTGTAGAAATATTTGTCTCCTGATTTGATATTCACTTGGAAGAAAATATATAACTGAAACAAATAACTGAACATTCTCCTCCCTTCCCACTCCCCAACCCACCACTTCTAAGGCCTTTACGGGTTCGATTCCTGTGATAAAGGTTCTCTTTCCACCCTCACAATGATAACTTTACTTTTCTTTACTTTTCTTCACGACCTTTTGAGCTTGTGAAAAGTAACGTGTGATATTGTTATATGGAGCCAGTTGTCTCGTGCCTTGGTATTCACTTAGGGAGAAATAACTCAGTTCATTTTGTTTTTCTTGTACCCTATGCCAGCATAAATCGGTTGTTGTCAAAACGGTTACGTAAATTTTGTAGACCTTTTTCAAATAATTTAATTTGCAGTCAAATTGTATGCATTAGTACAGTCTATTGTACGAGCTGAATATGCTGGTTTTGTCTCAGTATGCCTTGTTGAAAATGACAAATTTTGTTAGCCTAGTTTACGTCGCACAAATGGCCAATTTGTCTACTACCATTCTGATAAGCTGGATAGAAAGCATGTGCTAGACATTAATGGGATGGTTCTTTAGTATCAGACCACAATTTGAAGTTACTATTGTTTTCATTAAATCTGACCTCCGTACACATTTGGAAATTATAAAAGGCTGAATGAAAATGTTTTTCAAATTTTCTGATGTACGAGTACATTTTCAAGTTTTCAGTAATACTTTCCCTTAGAATGTTAGTATTATGGGATGCATTGCCATACTACGTGAATCTTATTTTCAAGATCTGCAAAGCTGTGACTGCAATTCATTGATTTTTTAATTTGATCTTAAATAGTCTATAGATCTGTTGCTGACATTGATAGAAAAACATTAACCGGTTGCCTCCTGCTCACTGTCTCGTTTACTTCTGTTCGATTTTGGATTAATCTCACTCAGTTGCTTCTATTATCATTCGATTTTGATTTCTCATACTCATATTTTCTCTCACTCAATCTCAGTTTTGCAAAAGAATCTTCTTCCACTTGATCTCGATCACTCCATTTCAATCTTTTGTTTAATTGAGAACGGTCCGACATTCCATCACGTAATACTTGTCGACCAGAAGCAGTCTTTTCTTAGTCTTTGAGCACTGGGACATATTGTGAAAAGGGGAATGGCTCCCATAACTCTTACACGATCGACGTAAAAAAGAGCTACGCCATAATAAAATAGTTTCCAAAGTTGTGAATTACATTTTATTATATTTTAAAATTATCTAAAAGTTAGAATAACAGCTCTGTAAATTTGCAATATTCGGAATAATTTTATATGCAGATGTACATAGGCTGGGTCTTGAGCACGTAACGGGCAAATCATTTAGCAAAAGAATTTGTCATTGTTGCACATTTTCACTAATCCTGTTGTGATGTCAAGTTTTTGACTTACATAGTGATAGGTCTTTTTTTAGTATTCAAAAGAGGACTCCAATCAGCAACAAGAAAAGAATAACTTGCCATGGACAGCAAAATTATAAATATAACGAAAATCTATTTTTTAAATAAAATAAAAGAGCCCATTGTCAGAAATACACGAAAGACTAATTCGACAATTGTACCTGCGCATTAGCATACAAACACAAACACATGTATTATTAAAATTAGATTTCGGTACCCAGGCGTATTGCAACTTGTACATGTGAACGTACGTTTCTCTGATCAGAAATGCATACTGACTGAATGTGTGAAACCTGTACAAATCTATATAAATCGAAAATATTCACTATGTAAAATAATGTTCTGTAAATGATTCTTTTTTACCAGGAGGACCAGACTCTTTGAATGACAACAAGACTCAGCCAATTTTGTCAAAGGCCTCCTCAAAGCCAATTTTGTCAAAGGCCTCCTCAAAGGATTTAAACGACTCAAGTATGTTACGATATTCTGCACACACACACACACACACAGATGTACGTGTTTCTGAATAAGATTACTATTTGTCTAGATTCGGCTTTCTTATACTGCAGATTCGCCAAAGACTCATGCAGGATGACACCATTAAAGTGCAAAAAACAAACTACTTTAGTTTGCGACAATGGAAATTATGTTATGTGAGTTTTGGTGTAATAGTAAATGTAATACGATCCTTCATCTTTTTAATGAGTGGGTTTCACCCACTTAAAATAAACAAATTAAGATATTCTCAAATTTATCTTCAAGTACTTCACCAAACATACGACTTATAAATTGCTAGATCAGTCAGCCTGTGAAATCAATTAAGTGAAGTGAACACTAATTCAAATTTGTTACATATGTTAAGTTACCCTTTCGACCCTCACCTCCACCAATTCCCCAAACTATTACTCTATTCTTTCATCAACCTGTTTGTTTATTTCATTTATGATACAAAAATACATAACTTAATAAATACTTTGTTGTTATCGTTATCGTTGTTACATAAATATAATCTCGTGTCAGTAGAAGACCTAAAACATTTTTAGGCACGTACGAGATTAAAAAACTGAGGTAGAGAATCGAAATTAAAATGGTACACTAAAAATGAATAAAAGCAGAAAATATCCAAACTACATTTTGTGGTTACTATGGTAACGACTGGGAACATGGCGTGGCCAAAATTCTTAATGGACACATAACTTGTTACACATAGGGAGCAACAAGAGTAACGAGTTTTTATGACAACATGCCCATGTTTTTAAATTGTTCAGGAAAGACCAACTTGATAACAGAGGAAAAAGCGTACAGCGTGGAGAAACTATGTTACCTGAGATTATATTTAACTAAATTCAGATGGAATGGCATGGTGTAGAGATCAAAACGCCTTTAGAAATGCGCCACTATATATACGTGCAATACCTCTAGCGGGTATATGGGAGAAATAACAAAGTTACGTCTCCGTAGGTTCTTGTACTTTAATCAGACTTGATGAGTTCTAAATGAATCACCAGAAGAAGATGAAGACGAAGAAGAAGAAGACCTACAACATATACACATGAAATATATAAATAATTTAAAGTAAACGAATCTAACACGCACGAACAATTCACAAAGCGATAAGGCGCAGAATTATTAAAAATCTTTTCACAGTGTAATTGCTAAAGACTTACCAGCACCGTAAATATTCTGATGTACAATAGTTGTTTCTTTCGATACCATCTGCAAAGTATTGAGTAATATATTGCACTCAGAAATGTTGAAGTTGACTCCTGAAGAATCGTTGGAGTAGTGATCAATGGAACAGGGAATTTGTTAATGTAATCGGCGGTTGCATATTAGGCACGTGAAATACAAGCAACTCACATGCGACTCACTCACCATGCGTACCACAGAACAACATGGATATGGACACTGGATATCACTGTACTGAATCTGTAACACCAAAATACTAAACGCACATAAACAATAACAAACAGTTATTTAGATACTCCCGGTCTGGGTTAAATGGCGTCCCGATATTTAATCAAATTCTAACAATAAAATCAATTTAAAATCACAGCAAGATATCACATTAATGCTCGTACAAGAACAACCTTCTGTTACTGTATACCCTTCTTATCTACCGTGGTGATACTACCATCACTGATTAGCAGATCAGCCCCTGTGGGATTCGAATCCACCCGATTCTCCACGGAAGATCACTATCATCACTTACTGGGGGCTTCTGAGTTATTAACCAGGGTCTTGGGATCCTTTATATAGTCAGACATAGGAAGAGAACTGGTAAACATTTCCACTTCAGAATCATAGTGTTCTGGACTGGATCCGGAGTCACTGGTCAGGGCTTGAGCATGGGGATCTGGAGTTGCTGAGACTGATTGGGGTTTGATCTATCGGGGATTTTTTGGGACCAGGGGAGCCAAGAGAAGGTGGAAGGAAGTTAAAGGAAAACAAGAGGTTCCTATGAAGGGTTCTCTGGTTTCCTTTGCCATCTTCTCGCTGTACCCTGTAGGCTGGTTTGTCAGGGTTGGGAATCTCCTTGACTATACAAGGGTGGTGTTCCAGGCGGTTGGTCAGTTTATGCTTTCCTTGGAATGCAACTTTCCTGTACAAATACACAATCGTTGACTCCTAGCTTGGAGGCTCGATCCTTTCGGTCGCAAACATCCTTGATACGTGAAGCATGTTTCTCAGCCTCTTCAGCAGCACATCTGTAAGCGTACTGCACGTGTTATTGAAGTTTCTGTACGTAACCGGTCGGATCTTTGGCACCATCATTTCCATGACGGGTACCCAAATAGGCGTCGACAGATAGCCTTGTATGCCAACCAAACCTTTAAAAATGGGGGGAGGGAATACCCAGTGGCATTAATTTTGGTGACATTTTAGGCCTGGACGATTGGTCTAATGTACGATTTCGAGTTCAATTTATGGTCGGCTTCCAGTCTACCAAGCATTTGTAGCATTGTATGTTTAAAATGTCCGCTGAACCGTTCCCATGAGGTGTTATGGAGTAGTACAAGATTTGGCTACTCCCGCTAATTTGCATATTTCCCTTATCACTGAACTCTCAAAGTTCCGACCTTGCTCGCTGTAGAGCATTTCAGGGAAAGAATAAAAGTTAATGAAGTGCTCATACAGGGCCTTGGCGTTGTCTTGGCCGTCTGGCTGAGGTAGGGAACAGCCTGAGCGTACCTGGTGAAATGGTCTGTGATCACAAGAATATGCTCGAAGCCATCCTTAGACCATTCAAGTGATAAGCAGCCTATGCAAACCAACTGCATTCTGTGTGTCTGAATTAAGATTAACTCGGCAATCTTGGTAGGTCCCTTTCTTAAGATTCTGCGAGCGCGTGCTCTATGGTGGATTCATGATATCTCTCTAACCCGGGTGAGTAAAAACGGTGCCTTGCAAGCCATATACACTTGTCGTTGCCCTGATCACGTACATCGTCCTGAATGCCTTTCAGGGCCTGCTGTCTGTGACTAGGGGCAAGACTAGCTGCTTAGTTTGTCGACCGTCAAGCGCAGCGGTTCGATACAGAATACCATCTTCGCTGAGGAACAAGCGATTCCACTCTCGCAGGTATTTCTGCACTTCCAACGTCTTTTGATGGAGTGCTATCACTTTTCGTTAGTCTTATGATTGTTGTCACTTTAAAATGTACAATACATTTGTCTGCCACTTAATATCTTCCAGTGTTTACAAACATTCCAGCTCAGAATTCTGGACTTTCTAGCTTGCCTGGATATAAGATTAGCAAGCATTTTTAATAAACCATTGGCAAAGGAAAACGGTTTAACAAGATTGGAAGGGACAGTCGACAACTATTTTAATGCACAGGAACTTGTACGTGCTAAAAATGAAATTAATGAAGGGATATAATTTTTTTCAAAGTAGCAATTGTAGAAACGGGCTAAAAGCTAATACAAATCGTTTATTGGGTAAACCTACCGAACAAAGAAAATAACAGGCACCAAGTATAATTTGTCAAAGACTGAGATGAATATAATGGTATTCACTTTCGTTTCTCATATTTATCGCATAGTCGGTACACTTTGCCTAGTGTGTGCAGTTTCATACTTTTTTAAATATTATACATGTGAACATATCACTTTATGTGATTCTGATTGGTCAAAATAAACCCATGAAATTACTGTGCAGTATTCTCTTTATTGATTGGCTGCGATCGTGGGAAAACTTTTCAACCCCACCTTCTCCTTTGTTTTCATTGAGCATTTTTGCCCGCCATTCTTTAATTCGACTCGCGAAAAGGAATTGGGAAAAATCGTCTCCTCTGTTTCAGTATTGCCAATTTACCCTAACAGGGGTTTGTTATGTCATGTGTAACATATCATAACATAAAAATGGCAAAACCCCTAAGACAAGAACAATAACAAGTAAAACTTCCGGTTTTGCTTAGATGATAACGAGGGTGGGGGTGGGGATAAATGAGCGGTAGATCTGTAGCATATAATCAACTCTATATACAAGCTTGGTTTAAATTTGAACTTACTGAAGTAAATAAACTCACCGTTGTTCACAGAACAATGTAGACATAAACTGGTCTCCCCAAATGACAGAACTTTATCCAACCACTGCATATTTACGTGGTAAATATGTGATACAAGTCCGACTTAAACAGAGATTTGTTCACGTCTTCTGTTCAGACTAATGCTCCAAATCAAATACCTCAAATATTCTGTCACAAATACATTGCAGTAAATATGTGAATTTCTGCATCCAGTAATCTTCTTTTCACAAAAATATCGCAACAATGGAAAGTTAAGTTGTGATGTGGAAGTTAAATATAAACACTGTCACTGTGTTGTGTAGGCCAACTCAAAACCGATAATGTGCACCGTATCAAACAATGTGACAACACGCGCGTTGGAAATTTTGTGTTTACAAATGTTTTGTCTTTTGTAAAATTTTCTGTTTATTTGGATCTAAGCTAATTCTTTTATTTATAGTTAACAAAAATGTATAATATACTTTTACTATTTCAACTTTCTTTGGGACTTTTTTAAGCACAACAAATGAAAGGTACAGCGTCTGTCAGAATGAACGAAATTATTCGTTCTTCTTTTATCTACATAATTTCTAATGAAATAAAACTATGTGATAAAAGACTCTCAAATGGGTAATGATTGAAAAATAAATTTATGAAACTCGTTAAATAATGTACAGGTTTTTGCGAGCCTTCAACTCGTTTCATAAATTCAATATTAAATCGTTACCCATTTGAGATCTTCTATTTAACTTTAACCTGTTGTCATCAAACTACATCCAGGTCATGGAGAAGAAAATACACAGCAGTTTGCACAAGAGTCATTGCACAAAATAAGTAAAATCCTGTGATGCAAACCGGAAGCATCCAAACAATTTTCAAAACTCCTATTCCTAAACAGTAAGGCTAAACAGACAGAGATTATTTTGTACAAATAGCAATATTTAGCACTAAACAGGATGGAAACTCTTAATAATTATACGATTTGGAGAGGTAAACCCTACTAGAAAAATATTTATTCAATGTTATGAAAAGTGACCTTTGGAGTTAAAGCTAATTGGCTGCAAAACACTGAAATCATTTACAGAACAGATAATGAGAACAATTTTATAACCAGGGCATACAGCATTCCCTCTTTATAACAATGTCGGTAGAAAAGCTCATTAGAGCTTATGTTGAATTGTTACTTTAAACCATGCCAACGTTAAATACATCTTATCTTATCTTAACACTGTAGCTGGGGGCACATAACATCCAACCGCCCTATGTACCGAAACGCGTTGTTGCTGAAATTTAGTTATGTACATAACCGCAATATATTGAGAATAGACTAAATACTGACCTGCAGTACTGCGTGAACTATACTTTTTTAAACTGTGTTTTAAAATGGAAATAGAGATATAAGACTAAGCCTCACTTGCTCTTCTTTGGAAAAATGCTGTTATACAATGATATGATTTTGGCTATAGGGTACCGGGGTATATCTTGATTAGTATTATATGGAGAGAGAACTATAGCTCTAAAATGCACAGCAAACAAACAAAGATTAGTTGGATAAGTTTGTCGAAATCAAAATTACCTTTGTAAAACTGTTTAAACAATCACTGAAAAGTTGGATTACAAAGAATATTCACGAAAACTTTCCTAGTTGGTACCTTTAATGTTGGAGATTTTTACTTCCTTTTCAGGCAAGGCGAAAAATATTATTTTGCAAGTATACTGACTGAAATCATAGATTTAATTTGAATGGTTACAATATTTAAAATCTACCTGGAAATTCTACGAAATTAAATGCATTCCACTTGATTGCACCGCACTTGGTTTGCTTCTTGCTGTTCAATGGTGTCTTCTTAATTGTTGGTTTATATTTAAAACTTCAAAATGTAAAGTTTCTTTAACTCTATCATTTTCAATATAACTATAATGACAGTAGTTACAGAATTATTTCTATCCCTATAAAGTTAAATTGACCGAGTTAGTTATCCCCCAGTTATATTCAGAAAGGAAGGTAATTCATAACAGTATAATTGTGCCACGCCAAATACTAAGTGATTTTTCTTCCTTTACCATGTCTTTCATCGTAATATGCCACTATTTATGATGTACATTTAATTTCAGCTTAGTTTTACTTCACTAGTTGTCTTCAATCTAACTGGTCTAGTAATTTTTAAAGCAGTATATTCTTCGAAAGTACTCGAATTAGAATGTATCGATGCCCACGCGCAAAAGATGTGCAATCTTATTAAAATGTGTGCCGGAGGCGGGGCATTTGAATTGTGGGTTGGGGAATTTTTCAAAGTACAGCTGTGGATGATAAAAAGCACTTGAAGCCTAATGATGAGAGTTTCCTGATTATATATGTGCATCTGTAAATTCATTTACTCTGTGAAAAATGTATCCACAACACACACTCTTTTGTGTACAAAATGGTTTATTTTATTTGGGGTTTTAGTACATATATTGCCTTTGCTTTTGCATAGAAATAAATTGTATGGGTATTTTCCTGAAACAGTGAAGAGACTGAATATTTCACCAACCGAAGACAACTCCTTTTCTGGAAGTGAAAACACAGCGCCAGGAAGCTATAAAGATGACACCTCAAAGCAGGAAGAACCAATGAATCGTGAGTTTTTTCTTCCTCTTTTCTTCAGGATCAAACAACATCCAAAACTTTTGCATGGCTTTCTTTTTACCTGCACATTACCTGAGTCCGAGTTGTTTTACCCAGAGTCCCATTTGTACCCAAATTAATTTCACCCCCATGTCGTGCTCACTCGCCTTCTTATGTCGTGGATTTTTTTTTCAAATAAAAAAAAATCCAGATGTGAAGCTAACACAAGTTTCCATTTCAGTCATTTCAATTCAGATTGGAGAATTAGTATTGCGATTATTTTTTGTCAGTTACGGATACAGTAATATGTTTATGTCACGTTTTGCTAAATTTTCCATCATCTTCAGCAACTTAATCGAAGCACTGAAGGCAAATCCTTATTTTGTGTCAATGGCATTCGGGTAATAAACAAGTTCAGCGTACAAGAATAAAATCTCTTACAAATGAACTTAATACCGTTTATATACATCTTATATTGCATAGGGGCAAAGTCATTAGGGACGAAACGATTAGGAGATGAACCAGCTTGTAGGTCAAATGGCATGTTCCCCGTTACAAAGACGGTATTTGGCTAATAAGAATTAGCTGTAATTACATAAAAGGTCTTCATATTTTTTCTGAATAATGATTATATTGCAAATAAAAATTTAGCTGAGGACACAAAATACCGCACAACGACCCGTGACCTCCTCATCGTCCTCAACTTGAAGATAAGTAATAATACTGGATAAGTGTGTGAAGTCAATATTTGTATTGCATTTCTTTTCCAAATTAAAATTAATTTTGAAAGGATTTACTCTGAATTCAATGTTCAAGGTGGTTGTTCCAATAAGTACTTGAAATTCTTTATTATCATCTTAATGTATAAATGTTAGAATGTTCTAGATTTTGTGATCGTTGTCAATAATTAAATACATGAAGTCTTTTCATCCTTAAATATACATTCTGGTTTTACATATAAAAGCTCCCCATTGTTATTTCTATTCTCTAAGTTTTTGCCATTATTATTTCTTCTTCCGTTCTCCTCCTTTGTTCAAACCCTAAAATATTCATATACTGGTGAACGCCATGAGAAATGTCAGGAAGAGAACTCCAACCTGTACACGACATTCATCTACCTGACTAAAGCCTTTGATACCGTCAGTCGCTGAGGGAGATCGAGGCAAAATTTGGTTACCCAGAGAAATTCATCGTGATTGTTCGGCAGTTCATTGATGTCATGCTCGCTCGTGTCGTGCACGACGGCGAATCTTCTGAACCATTCCCGTTAACAAGTCAAGTAAGGTTGTGTTGGACCCTCCTCTTCAGTATGATGCCCTCTGACATGCTTACTGATGCCTTCCGTAACAATGAAAATGGAATCGACGTCAGATACCAGACTGATAGCAAGCTCTTCAATCTGTGAATTACATTTACACGACCCAGTGCATAATAATAATGCGAAATGGCCTCCTACACAGTGTTAATGCCATTCCTGACATCGTCGCAAGCCATTGGAGACAGTCCGCTATGCTGTATTAATATCAGCAAATGTAACAATCTCGACCACAGAAAAGAAAGAACTCGTGTTGTATATCTATATCTATATAGTATGTGTATTTATTTTGTATTGTGTGTTGGCTTTTGATAATGGTTAGATACTTTGATTTTGTTTATTCGAACAGCGTGAAAGGTCACGTGACGTTACTTTGGCAATTTTACTCGAGCTACCATTGACCAGGTTTATACATATTCATGTGTCAGGCACGAGCGAAAATGAACGTAATGGATTATCGCATGTGCATTGTAACGATGCGTTCTTCTATGTAGCACCCTAAGATATGTGTGTATAGAAGAAGTAAGGAGTGGGTTATTCTCAGAGCTGAATTACTGACAAGACTAGCTTTAATGAAAGACGGTACCCGAATGTGATATGTTTGATAAAATTTCACAGGTACTTCCTGTGAGTAGTGAATGGGGGCACCCTAAGGACAATGGGACTTAGCATTAAAAACACCCCTGGGCAAATCTGGGGACAATGGAAATTTAACATGGAGAAAAACGCTGGGTCACTCTAGGGACAATGGGAATTGAACATAGAGTTTGGGTTTGTCTAGGGACAAGGGGAATTGTACATGGGATTTTTTTTTTTTAAATTTTTTAAAAAAAGGGGTAGGCAATTGAAAGGCTATCTCTTTTCGAGAAATATGGCTGGCCCTGAAAAGGGCCTTTGGGTTTATGTTAATGTATCCATTAACATAAAGGGCACCGCATTGGTCTTCTTCTTGTCCTTAGGCTGCGTCTCACTGTTGGCCCGTAAATCAGCACTCTTTTGAGGCATCCTTGCCTCTCCACGTAAATCCTACGTATCCACAGGCTGGTGTCCGTCCTGTGGACAACGGTCCACTTGGATCGGACATACATGGGTATGTCCGTCCGGAACATCATGGAAGACACAAGCGTAGAAGATTGCACATCGGTCCACATCTTGAAGCGACGAGAACAGGTGAATCAATGCACTGAACTGCGCTTATTTATAGGTAGAGGTAGGATTGAAACGGATTGAGTTCATTCACCAATCCGAACACGCGTTACAAAATTCAGTCAGCCCGCATCCAATCCGAAGAGAGCAGTCTGTGACATCAGTTGGTCTATATAGATTCGCTAGCGCTTGTGTGCAGTCAATCTATGCGACAGTGATTCAACATGACGGAAACTCAGAAAACGATCCATTGGGGTGCACCAGCAGGGGAGACTGCCCAAGGGAACCCGGACTTACTTTCAGAAGAGGTACATTGGGATTTTGTGGATTTTCTTACCTCGCAAGAATTTGTTCCGGAACCTTCGTTACCTTCTTCATTACCGCAAGTGGAGAATTTTAGACAGAGACAGAAAGAAGAATTGGAGAAATTTATACAACGACAAAAGGAAGCGGAACAAGCTTTTCTCCTACAGCAGCAGCAGCAGCAAGAAGAAGAGGTAAGAAAAAAACAACAGCAACAACAGCAAGAAGAAGTAGCAGCAAAGAAACAAGAGGGTGAAAATCAAACGGTCACGGTACTGTTGGACATTTTAGGGGAGTTAAGAAGTCTGAAACAAATGTATCAGACTTCTTTATCACGACCGAAGAGAATACGACCTTCCCGAGCTAAACACGTCAACCCTGTGACTAAGCCTACCGTACCACCCTTAGTGATTTCAACCCAATCATCATCAACGTTACGCAGTTCAGAAGTAGGTCTTGGCCGTGGCAAAGGCTTAAGGCAGTTAAAGTTGATTGGTTAAACTCACCCCTACACCAAAATAAAAAGGCCCTTTTCAGGGCCACCCACATTTCTCGAAAAGAAATACAATTTCAATTTGCCAATAACTCAAAAAAAACCCACTCATTTTACCCTTATAGTACGTGTCTTTGTATGAGTGCGTGAGTGTAGCTTCTTATTTTAAAATCAAAACTCAAAGACACTTACCTTATATCATTAATTTATTCTTTTCTCCAATTTTTTACAATCCAATTCACAATTCACAACACAACACTTTAATAAAAAGTTCATTGACTTCTTCTTCTTTAGTCTCTCTGTTTTTTAAATTTCTTCACCGTCTTTTCCTCATTTTCTTCCCTTCTTCTTTTCTTCTCCTGTTTCTTTGTCTCTTGTAAATAGAATTGTCTTCTTTCTTCCTCTTCTTCCTCTGAAGAATCCCTCTCTTTTTCTTCCGAAGAATCCCTCTCTTCTTCTGAAGAATCCTTCTTTTCTTCTGATTCCTCTTGTTTCTTTTTTGGGCAATCTGGAGACCAATGTCCTTTTTCTTTACAATAATAACAGGTATCTTGACTTTTGTCTTTTTTACCCCGTTTTTTTTTCTTTTTTGACGGTCTGGACATTCTGAAGACCAATGCCCTTTCTTCTGACAGATATAGCAAGTATCCTGACTTTTATCTCGAAAGGAAGGAGAGTAGTCCATGGGCTGGTCTGAAGAGAATTTTCTAATGACCCCTCGCAAAGCTCTGACGAAACGTTCGATTTGGTTAGTCTCTTCCATCGTTGTACTCGGCTTGAGAGTGAAATGAATAGTGAAAGGACAAGACACACACCCTTTTATATACGCTGGTTTGCCATGACTATAAATTAGTCTATGGTGTTTAAACTTGAGTCATTTGACGTTTTACACTCAAGATGAAACGATCCTATTCATTCGAGAAGAAAGAAGAAGAAAGTAAGAGGCAGGAACGTGATCTATCGCCTCGTACCAGAGCTGAAATCTTGGCACAAATTCATGCCAGTGATTTTGAAGAGGACATGAGTGAACCAGAATTTGAAACCTCTAAACCAAGTTCACCACCCTTAGTCAACCCTGAAAAATACTATTCCATTCGAGAGACGGAAAAGCGCTCCTCTAGAAAATTTAGAACCACGGCTTACACCTCCACGGTGAAGTTTAAAGATTTCAAGGCCGACGTACCATTGGAGAAAGCAGAAGGGTTTATCACCGAGATGTGGGATTCTTTGCTCACCGCACTCAAGCGACAATGTCAACCCAAAGAAGACGATCGCTTGACACTATCCATAGATCACGACGGTTTGAAATCCCCTGTTTGGATCGAGTTTAGCAGACCCGTAGAACTAACCCCTTCCAAAGTCATGGACAAGATTCAACACGTACAACAATCTAATGACCAGTTTGACATCACCGATGGTAAAGCCACACTGAAAATGGCCCACGTTTCTCCTCCTCAAGGGACTGGACGCAAAAAGATGTTATTGGTGGACGACCTACGCAACACCAAAACAAGTCTCGTCCGAATTAACAACCCTCAAGACCAGATGTGTTTAGCCCGTGCCATCGTGGTGGGACGAACCTATGCCAACAAGAACGACACGGTAGAATGGAAAAGAACCTGGGAGAACATTCGAAAATCGAACCGAACCAAACAACGAAACGAAGCAGAACTCCTGTTGCAACAAGCCGGACTGTCCAAAGACACACCTTGTGGCATTCCTGAGATGCAGAAATTGCAAGATCCCTAGCTCCACTCTACACCTTGAAAGTGCACCCTCAAGAAATGCGCGGACCTCTGTTGTTTCGAGGCCAAGATTTTAAGGACGGAAAATACATTCATGTCTATTATCACGATGACCATTTCGATACCATTACCACTATCACTGGATTCCTGGGATACAGTTATTACTGTGAGAAATGTGACTATGGTTATAATAATCGAGAGCAACACAAACATTGCGGATGGAAATGCCCAGGATGTTTGGCCTCTCCACCCTGTCTGAGCGAAGAACCAGTGTCTTGTTCAACTTGTCTGCGCACGTTTGTCAGCCCTACCTGTTACTAACAACATTTGAAGACGCAAGGTTCACAGAAGAAATGCGCTTGTCAACTGCTGAGATTGTGCCCTACGTGTGGACAAGACATACGTACCAATAGTACCAAAGCACACGCATGTCGAGGAAAGAAAAAATGTCACATTTGTCACCACATCGTGGACGTGGAACACCAATGCTACGTGCAAAAATACCAACCCCCACCAGAGAAAGAGGACGGTCACAAGAAGAAAGGCAATTTCATCTTTTTCGATTTCGAATGCATGCAAGAGACTGGCATTCACATTCCTAATATCTGCGTGGCTCATCGAGCGTGCGAGAAGTGCATTCAAGAACCTATCTTCAGTCATTGCCCTCACTGCAGCAAGATTCCTGGAGGGCGTGAAAAAATCTTTCGGGGACCGAACACGTTAGCCGATTTTGCCCAATGGGTCTTAGACCCCATCGACAAGACGTGGAGCAAAGAGGACATCGAACGTTACGGAGATTGTCATCGTCATGCCACGGTGATGGCTCACAATTTCTCCGGATACGATGGACAGTTTCTTTTGAGGTACTATACGGAACAAGGCACCGAGCGTCCTAAAGTGACTTTGAACGGAGCCAAAATCATTTCCATGCAAGTGGGACAAGTGCAGTTTAAAAATTCGATGAGTTACTTGGCCATGCCTTTGAGTCGAATGCCTAAAACGTTTGGAATGACAGAAATGGCTAAAGGGTACTTTCCACACTTTTTCAATACGGAAGCCAATCAACACGCCGTTCTACCCCATTTACCTGAGGCTCACTATTACGACCCCGATAACATGCGTACCGAACAACGAGAAGCTTTCTACGCTTGGTACCAGACTCACGCCTCGGACCCTTTCGACTTTCAGGAAGAAATGCTAAAGTATTGTCGTTCCGACGTGGACATTTTACGACGTTGCTGTGGAAAATTTCGAGAACTGTTCATGGAACACGGAGGGGTCGATCCTTTGAAAGAAGCTTGCTCCATTGCCAAAGCGTGTTCCTTAGTGTATCGATAACGATTCATGCCTGAAAACACCGTGGCTGTTATCAGTCCTCAAACGACCCACTATGTCAAATGTCAATACTCGGTCAAAGCCCTACGTTGGTTACATTACTTGTGCGACACGGAAGACAAATGGATTCAGCATGCCCGCAACGGAGGAGGTGAAAAGACCATCGGAACGTATTCGGTCGATGGCTGGGACTTAGAAAACCCCAAGATCGTATACGAGTTTAACGGTTGCTTATTTCACGGATGTCCCGTCTGTTACCCTGATCGTAGCACTAAAAATCAGTTTTTACAACGGACCATGGAAGACCTGTACCAGGACACTTGTCAGCGACGCTTGAAGTTAGAACAGCAAGGATACCAAGTGGTGGAAATGTGGGAACACGAGTTCGATCACCGTATGAAAACCGATCCCGAATTTAAACGCCTCGTGGAAAGTTACCAGTTCATGGACCCGCTGAACCCGAGGAATAGTTTGTACGGAGGAAGGACCAATGCCACCTGTTTGCTGTACCAAGCCGACGAAGAGAAAGGAGAAGAAATCAAATACTTGGACGTGTGTTCGCTGTATCCTTACGTGTGCAAATATTGTCGCTTTCCTGTAGGGCACCCACAATTGCTGACGGAACACATCGACCTGGTCAACATTCGACAACACGAAGGCTTGATCAAGTGCAAAGTTTTGCCTCCCACAAACCTATACCATCCCGTCTTACCTCACCATTGTCAAGGCAAACTGATGTTTCCCTTGTGCCGTACTTGTGCCGAAACGTGCAACCAAGACCAACCTTGTCAGCACAGCCAGGAAGAACGGGCCTTGACGGGAACCTGGGTCAGCGTAGAATTGTTCAAAGCTCTGGACATGGGATACCAACTGTTAGAAGTGTACGAAATTTGTCACTTTCCCAAGACACAACAATACCGCAAGGGTGACCCCACGCAGAAAGGCATTTTCGCCGACTACGTGGATGCCTTTTTGAAACTGAAGCAAGAAGCCAGCGGCTATCCTTCCTGGTGTCACACTCCCGAAGACCAAATAAAATTCAAAGAGAAATACTACGAACAAGAAGGCATCTCTTTAGACCACATCGAGAAAAACGAAGGCAGGCGATCGTTTGCCAAAGTGATGTTAAATTGCTTGTGGGGTAAAATGGCACAACGACCGTGTTTACCCAAGACGGAATATTTGACAGAACCTTCCCGCTACTTCCAGATGATTCACGACAAAACCAAATACATGAAACACGTGGACGTCGTTCGAGAGAATTTGATCTTGGTCAATTACGAAGAAGATTTGGACTTTGTACAAGACGACCCTTTTGGAAATGTCATCATTGCGGCTTACGTGACAGCTCATGCTCGCTTAAAATTGTACGAAGCTTTAGAACTGTTAGGGGAACGCGTCCTGTACTTTGACACGGACAGTTGCATTTACATCCATCACCCGATTCAACAGCACCCTGACATCGAAGGAGACCGTTTAGGAGCCTGGACAGACGAGCATCCCGACGACAAGATTCTAAGTTTCGTCAGTGGCGGTCCCAAAAATTACGGCTACGAATACCGTGACAAACAAGGAGAAGTGCACACGACGTGCAAAGTGAAAGGACTGACTCTGAATCATCGTACCAGTCGAGTGGTCAACTTTGGGGTATTGAAAGAAGCGTTGCAATCGGGAGAGGATGGAAACTTTAAAGTGACCACCTATCAACCGAACAAAATTGTACGTTTACCCACTCACCACATCGTCAGTCGACCCTTGGAAAAAGTCTATCAAATCGTGTACCAGAAGCGAGTGCGACTTCCCAATCACTTTACGTTACCGTACGGTCACGTCGGTATTGGTCTGTATATAAAAAGGAATCTTAGGCAAGATCGATAGTTCATTGTGACTACCAAGACCGAGCGAACAAGATGAATACTTTCAGAGAAACACAGAACAAGTTGTTTAGAAAGGCACAATTCAAGTGTGAGGCTTCTGAAGTGGAATGCGATTGTGAGCCTTGCGATGGGTACGATGCTGTACCTTGTGACCTGAGCGATGCCGTAAAGCATCATGGGGACTTTAGTGTCACTACCCCTATCATGGAAAGGGATGCTGTGCGTGTCAAACCAGAGGGATGCGAAAGTGATGCCGCTCGTCCTCTTGGATATTTTACTGGGGTTCGTTTTAAAGGGGAATGTTCACCTTCACGTCTACCCCCCTCCGGATGTCATCCAGCCCTGAGCAAACTCCTGCCCATGTCACTCAACCTTCATCGAAACGAACCTGTGAAAGACGAATATTCGTTCCCTGTGCGTTTGTCGGAATACTGCGACTTTGAAAATCGTCTTCAATCGTTCAAAGGAAAATGGCCTAAGTATCTGGGAGGACCGACCCCCGAAGAATTAGCCAGAGCCGGATTTTTCTACTTGGGCGAAGGAGATAAAGTCAAGTGCTTCAGTTGCGGTGTGTCACTTCACCACTGGGAACCGCAAGATTCGGCCTACGTAGAACATGCTCGATGGTCACCGAATTGTCATTACTTACCCTTAGTGGGACCGAGACATTGAAGTAACTTACCATCTCGTTGACGAAGAAGAAACCAGATTGGTTAGGAGTCAAATGTTGGACATCACCTAGACCAGTATTTAAACTTCATTTCAAAAACGATATTGAATCATTACCTAAAGAACTACAAGAAAAGATTTACAAAGAAGTTTGGCAGGGGTTTGCCAGAGTGAAATCTCAATGGGTCACTGTAGAACTTTTGTGTCGAGAAATTCACAAGAGGAAAGTGAAAAAAGTCAACCAGTGTGTTAGATTTCTTTGGATCAAGGGTGCATTCATCCTATTATATCGCTTTAGACCGTTTACATCAAAAGAGTTCAGTGACATTCTTGGACGTTACCCTGAATGGCAGTGGTCAGAAATTACTCACTATGTGGATTACTTTTGCTCTCTATGAGAAGATTGTGAATTGTACGGACTGACCTATTCATGGATACTTTACAAGAGAACATTCGTGCTTTGCCTGTGGAATTGAGAGAATGCATTTACCGAGAGCTGGTCAAAATACAAGTCAAACGTAAAGAACAATTGCATCCGTTACGTCACCAGATCTTTAAGCACTGGTACCTGAATGGTATAAGAGAACTGATTCGTCAGAAATTGTTTCAGTGGTCAGACCTTGTTCAATACTTCCAGGCCCCCGATGATCCACGTGTTGATCATTTTGGTTACTTCGAGATTCACCTAGAGCAACGCATTGAGGAAGACGAGGTAAAGGATTACCAACATATTTTCCGTGGAATCTACTTAGCGGAAGAGGAAACTTCTAATCGAAATCTGAAGTTCAGGTTACAGTATGCAAGATTTACATTCCCAACTCGAGAACGAACATCACTGGCTAGAAAGTACGTGTATTGCTTCCGAAACAAAGAGACTATAAAAACAGGCTGCCATGCCACGACTTATGTCGTATGTAATCCAACAGATTCCGTGGAAGGAACTCAATGACCATATTCAAACCGTGGATCATTACCATCGATTATTACAAGAACTGTATCCATTCAATTTGGGTCGACAAGTGGTGTGTGTCTTAGTGACTTGTTTTCTGGGATTTCGTTTACCAGCCGATTCTTTGTGGACTCTTTACGATCAGTACTTACCACCTCAATGGCTTTAAATGGTCACGAAAAACTCCTTTTGCTCAAAGCCTTGCGGTTTCGTCTGGATCCTTCTCGACCTCAACAGGAAAAAAAGATTCGTCAACTTTTAGCTACCCAAGACGTGTATGACGATGTATGTGTAGCTTGTGATTTACATCCCCATTGGACAGATGTCCATGCCTGGAAAGAATGGGGTTTTGAGGCTTGGACCCAAGAAGTGGCCCAGTATGCACGAGAGTTGTTCAAGGAAAAAAGTTACTTTTCAACCCGTGTTAGTGACGGTGCCAGAAGAACCCGTCACCCAGGACAGGACTGTCGTGGACAGACCTGAAAGACCCTTTCGGGAGGACACTTGTGTGACCTTACCCCCTACTACAGAACTGGTTAGAACATTACCCATAACATGTTGTTGTACAGACACTTGTGTTTATTCCACGTTAATAGTTATCATGTGCCTTTTATCCTTGTACTTAAGCCTTTGGCTTTTATGTATTTTTGTCTTTCGTGTTCATGTTTGAAAAAAAACATTCAATAAACGTGTTCTGAAAAAGTATATAAACTCTTGTCTTGTTTGTTTTCGTGTCACAAGTGACATTTCTCACACAATGGCTACCTCTACTGTCTCTGCTCCCTCTTCCTCCACTGTCAAAGTCATCGACGAACACTTAGATCGTGCCAGTTGGGAGGCTTTGTATCTTCGCCATCCCTTTAACATGCTCATTGCTGGACCTAGCGGTTCAGGCAAAACCGAATTCGTCAAACGTTTGATCGAACATAAACATCATTTGATCGATCGGCCACCTCAACGGATCGTGTGGTGTTACAAAGAGTGGCAATCGGCGTACAACCTCTTGCGAGAAAGTCAAGGCGATTCCATCGTGTGGAAGGCATTCCTAAAGAAGACGACGGCATCGTCTCTGACTCCCGTCAAACCCATTTGGTCATTTTCGACATGTTAGGAGAAGACGAAGAAGAAATTAAACTGTGGTTCACGCGCAAAGGGCATCACCGTAATGCCAGTGTCGTTTACATCACCCAAAATTTGTTTCAACAAAGTAAAGCCCATCGCACCATCAGTCTCAATGCGCATTACGTGGTCTTGTTTAAAAGCCCTCGAGATAAATCGCAAGTGCAAGTCTTAGCCAAACAGTTAGGAACGCCTTGGCTGACTCAGGCGTACGACGATGCCACTCAAACGCCACACGCCTATTTACTCGTCGATTTGAAACCTACGACTCCCGAGGATTTGCGATTTCGTACCCACTTGTTTCACCACTGGTGCCAAGACGGAGGGCCTGTCCTGTACACGTCTCCGTCCTCGACTTCATTTCACTCCCCATAAAAAAAATCTATAAAAACCTCAGACCCTTTTTCGTCTGTCTCACACAGTGTGAACATGACGTCCCTTCAGTCGCATCTTCCCGTCAAATTGATTCGTGCCTTGTATGGCATCAGTCGAGAAAAAAATCCACAAACACGAGCTCGTGTCTTAGAAGCTAGTCTCAAAGAAGTCTTACGATGGTTCACGGTGACGGCACGTCAAATACTCCAAGGAATCGTTCAGATTCCTCATCAAACCAAACGCTTTTTCGATCGAAACAAAGTCGCTTTGGTCCAACTGGCCGATCCCCGCATCGACACTCAAACCAAAAAACAAATCATTTTGAAACCTGGAGGGAGCGGTACTCTAGGAGGGGTCATCATTCGCTCTCTCTTAAGATGGGATCCTAATGCCCCCAAAGTTATCCCGAAGACAAAAGTCCAACGAAGCCCCAAGAAGAAAAAGAAAAAGACCAGGTCCCCAAGGAGAACTTCTCCAGTGGCAGGACCCTCCTCTTACCAGACACCACCCCGGAAAAAGAAAAGAAGCCCCCAGAAAAAGAAACAGAAAAAAAGTCCCCAGAAAAAGAAAAGTCCACAGAAGAAAACTAGTCGCAAGAGAGGCACTTCGGCCAGGACGCAACCTTACACTCGTCAACCACGACCTGCCACAGCGGTGAC
Organism: Sinohyriopsis cumingii; assembly: GCA_028554795.2. Classification (NCBI taxonomy): domain Eukaryota; kingdom Metazoa; phylum Mollusca; class Bivalvia; order Unionida; family Unionidae; genus Sinohyriopsis; species Sinohyriopsis cumingii. The sequence goes on along the minus strand of CM068842.1, from coordinate 49,142,109 downwards.
TGCGTCTCCGGCATCCTCACGTTTGTCCACTTCTCCGTTGATGACACCAGGAACTGAAGAGTACTTGGAGACGTTGATCACACCAAGAACTTCTCCGTTGATGACCCCCAAAAGAACTTCCACAGTGGCAGGACCCTCCAATTTAGTGGCAGTGGCTGCTGCTCACAAAGTACCTTCTCCCAAAATCAAAGTCCATGAAAGATCGGGCATGTTACAAAGTTTACTGGATTTGTCCAAGCAAGAACTGGCTCGATTTAGTCCGTTACGTACCCCTGCACGACGTGTCATGCCTGTCCTCAAACTAATACGACGTAAAGACAATCAGTGGCGACGCGTTCCAGTATAAAAAAGGCCTGTGACCAAGTAGGGTATCAGTGTTTTTTGGTGCTCCTGAAGACTCAAAGATGTTACCCTCCAGAAAACCCCAAGGAAAGAAAAGGAAAGGACTGCCACCACGTTTAGCCAAACATGGGGACATGTTATCTGTCCTGTCCAAAGCTTCTCCACCCCTACGAAAAAAACTCATTCAAACGGCCTCCAAAGAGGTCATCGATACCGTGTGCGAATGTTGTTTGAACGTTTTGAAAAACACGATCCCTTTGTCCAAACACCAGAAACAATGCTTAGGCAAACATCGTCACGTTCTTCGGAAAATGGTTCAAAAGAAAATTCCCATTCGTCAAAAAAAGAAGATGTTAGTGCAACGTGGAGGTATTTTACCTCTCTTGTTAGGCCCCATACTGAAAGGAGTCTTGGGAACCATGTTGGGAGGACTGGTGGGAGCAAGATAGAAAGGCCCTCGGAAGTCCCAAGATCTCAGAATCGACCCCTGACAACCCCATGGAAGGACGAAAACTAGCTTTAGTGCCTTACAAACGATGGATGGAATACCATCGGTGGCAAGAACAACGCACCCCGCATTTACCTCCCAATCCCAATTTGAGCGAGATGTCCCAGTTACAACACGAATTGCAGTCCTTGATGGATCGCCAAGATTTGTCCGAAACAGAAAAATCGCAAAAGTACGGTCAACTCTTGCAACGACTGCAACTCTTTCACCAGAAAGCTTTAGACGAAACAGCTCTACCCACTCTGAAAGATTTTAAGACCTTGATGAAAAGTCCAGCAGCATCATCACTACCGCCACCACCACCACCACCACTACTACCATCCCCAGGGGTCACCAGAGATGCTACCCCGCAAAGACCTGAGGAAGAAGAGATGCGAGAAGTGTTTCAAACACCGTCAGCAGCTCCCATTTCGAGTAAGATTGCAGCATCCTTGTTGACCCCGTCCCCCACACCCCAACGAGAAGAAATGAAAGCTTGGGTTAAAAAGATGATGTCCACGCCTCCTTCGACAGAAGTGAAAAAGAAAGAAGGGAAACCAGAAGTGAAAAAAGAAAAGAAGACTAAAGCCATTCCATTGCCACCTCCACCACTACCTTCGACTTCTAATCCCGTAGCCCATCGGACACGTAAATCCGTTTCCAAACCACCCTTTCGACCCACCCAAAGTAGCATCACCGAAGAGTGGGTGACTTATTAACACACAAAAAAAATGGAAAAGGTCTTAGCCAGCATTTACTACGATCCCTCCCATCCTGCAGGTTACGCAGGAGTTAAAAAATTGTATCGTGCTGCCAAAACTCGACTGAAAAGTCTCCGTTTACCTCAAGTGCAACGATGGTTACAAGAACAAGCTACCTACACTTTGCACAAACCCATTCGACGCAAGTTTGCCAGAAGTCGCACCCGAGTGAAAGGCATCGATCATCAATGGCAAGCCGATTTAGCCGATGTCTCTCATTTGGCCAGCTACAATCGTGGCTACAAATATTTGCTTTGTGTCATCGACGTCTTTTCCAAATTTGCCTGGGTCGTGCCCTTGACTTCCAAATCGAGCAGGGAGTTAGTGCGAGCCCTGCAACGGGTGTTGAAACAAAGCGGTCGTCACCCTCTTCGATGGAAAACGGACAAAGGCACCGAATTTCTGAACCAAGCTTTCCAAAAAGAATTAAAGAAACGTGACATTCATTTTTTTACCACCGAGAATCCCGAAACCAAAGCCAGCATCGTGGAACGTTTTCAACGCACTTTGAAAGAACGCATGTGGAAATATTTTACGCATCACCACACTCTGAAGTACATCGACATCTTACCGCACCTGGTGCAAGCGTACAACCAATCTTACCATCGAAGCATTGGACGTGCCCCGCAAGACGTGACTCCCGAGAACGAAGTGTTGGTGTTTGAGCGTCTGTTCGGTACGTCCCCGACGAGGGCTGTCCCCAAGAAAAGTGGAGAGTTGGCCGTAGGAGATTGGGTGCGCATTGGCAAAACCAAACGCACTTTCGACAAAGGTTACTTACCTAACTGGACGACCGAATTGTTTCGCGTCACTGGACGAGTGCATGGCCGTCATCCTGCCGTCTATAAATTGGAAGACATGAATGGAGAAGTGCTCAAAGGAACGTTTTATTTGCCCGAGTTACAACGTGTCACCAAAAAAGAAGACGACGTGTACGACATCGAAAGCATTCTCGAACGCAGAACCCGTAAAGTGGGCAAACGACGTGTCAAAGAAGTCAAAGTACGTTGGAAAGGATATCCACCCAGTTTTGATTCTTGGATCGACGCTTCGCAAGTCATCGACTATAAAAAGAAGTGACCATCATGCCCTTTCACACAGCAGACGCAGCTACGTCGACCACTCCTCCTTCACCTAGTTCTTCTGTGCAAGATTTACAAAAACAACCCTTGTGGGTGTGGTGTGGAGAACGTGTGCCTAAAACGCAAATCGTCTTTTTCTGCCAAATCGTTGTGGTGTATTGTGTCATCGGGGCAGCCATTGCCAATTTGAGTTTGCAACAAGGAGACAAACAATTGTGGACCATTTTATTGAGCAGTTGCATCGGTTACCTGCTTCCCAATCCCTCCCTGAAATTCTCCTCGAACGGGAACCTTGTGTCCAGTGCCAGTGCCAGTCACCACTCCAACCACAATCACAACCAGAACCCCAATTTGGGCGGAGACACGCCTCTGACGTCCAGCAATAACCCCTCGGAGAGCCACAGAACTCTGGAATTATGAGTCACCAAAACCAATTTTACTTAACCTTACCCAGTGACAGTTCCATGGAGGTGTTTCCCAACAACACGTTGTGCTGTTACACGGCCAAATTACCTCAAGCCATCCCCTTAGATCACGAAGCCCATTGGGAAGTGGCTTTAGTAGAAATGATTCACCCGACCCAAGTCCTCAATGTCCTTCCCAATCAAAATAAATTTGATGTGGACGTTCTTGACGAGCAATTGCAACAGGAGTTGGATAAGAGAACAACCATATCTGACATTAAAATCTATAATGAGAAAACTCAAAAGTCGACCTACCACTTGTCCATTCTCCCAGGCTATTATTTTAGTGGTCATCATTTGGTCAGCGCCATAGCCTCCAGGTTTAATGGCGTGTTTGGGAAAGCTTTTGACATTCTCAAGAACAAAAGTGTCACCATGGAGTACCACAAAGTAGCTCGTCGCTTCTTGATGAAATTTGAGCGGAGTAAAACCCTGTCCATTGTATTTTGTCCTGAATTGTTTGACATGTTGGGCGGAGACATGGAGCTGAGGAAGAAAGTAGAAAAAGAAAAAAACGAATTACCCATCGTTTACGACAACGATTCTTTTGCCAAGTATTTTCGTACCCCGGTAGAACTGAATCAAGGACTGAATTTGATATTTGTGTATTCCGATGTGGTGGAGTATAACGTGGTGGGACACACCTCCGTACCGTTACTGCGTGTCATTCCTTTCAAAGTGGACTCTGCCACGGCCGCTGACGAGGAAGGTGGAAACACTTACCACGTCCACAGCGAATTTGTTCATCCTCACTATTTGCCTGTCAGCAAGTCGTATTTGGACACGGTCAACATTACTATAAAAGGAGATTTGGGACAAAATATTCCATTCACCAAAGGAAAAGTCACGGTGAAACTCCATTTTCGAAAACGGTTTTCTCACGATTCGTAAGTAAGTCATGTATCCAGTGTACCGAGGGGTTGCTCGACAGCGAGGACACGGTTTAGGAGATATGTTAAAATCGGCCTTTCGTTCGGTGGCTCCGGTGTTGAAACCGATGGTGACACGCGGATTGCACGCCTTGAAAGATGCGGCACTGACGCAAGGCAAAGAATTTCTCCAAAATGTCATCATCGACAAACAAAACCCTAAAGAAGCCTTCATGAGGGCAGGCAAAAATGTCTTGCTGCAAACGGGCAAAGACATTTTGGGCCGACGAGACACCTATAAATGCCCTGCACGCTACCGAGTCAGGCATTCAGCAAGGACAAGGCAGAAAGAGACGACGAACAAAACACCCTTTCACCAGACTTCAAGCTAGAAAGGCCAAGAAAAGAAGAACCGTTCGAGACTTAGACGTTTTCGATTATTGAAACACAGAAAAAAAATGATGCACCGAGAATCTTGCGCTTGTTCCAAGACGGAACTGGATCTGTTTGCCATGCCCCCCACCATGATGACCATGCAAGAATCCCAATGGGTGGAATTTCACCCCGTCTCCTCATTGACAGCCTCAGCTCCCATCGAGTTTGAAATCAAAGGACAGCCCGAAGATTACATCGATCTGAATAGCAGTTACTTGTACTTGAAAGTCAAAGTTGTCGATGAGGACAATTCGACCCTAGATGGCGATGAGGTAATAGCTACCGTCAACAATTTCATGCATTCCTTGTTTAGCGGAGTGGACTTGTACTTGAACAACAAACTGGTCAGCAGCAGCATGGATACTTACCCTTATCGAGCGTACCTGGAAAATCTCTTGACGTACGGAATAGACGCCAAGAACACTCATCTCAATGCCTCTATACTATGGGAAGTTGACGAAGCTGAAAAGTTTGAAAATTTCGAAACTGATGAAAAGAAAGAAAACAATGACGGATTTGTAGAACGAAGAAACAGAATCAAAGATGGACAGAGTTTAGAACTGATGGATCGTTTGCATTTGGACATGTGGTTACAAGAGAAATATTTGCTAAACGGGGTGAATGTTCGCCTGAGACTGAATCGTAGCAGTGCCACTTTCCATTTGATAGGTACTAGTGCTTGCAAAACTGTCATCGAGGAAGCCAGGCTCTACGTACGACGCGTGGAAGTGTTACCTAAAGTGGGTAACGACATCAGTCAAACATTGAGCAGAACGACCGCTAAGTATCCCATACGACGCGTGGAAGTGAAAACCTTCACCATTCCCAAGGGACAGCGATCCATGATCGAAGATCATTTGTTCCAAGGACAGTTACCCAAACGTTTGATCGTTGGTATCTTCGAGAATGAAGCCTTCAACGGAGCTTTGGGTAAAAATCCTTTCTACTTTCAACACTTTGGTGTGTCCAAGATCGAAGTCAGTCGCGATGGCAAGACCTTGTGTACCCGACCTTTCGAACCTGACTTTACCAAGAAGAATTACTTGAGATCGTACTTGTCCCTGTACGAAGCCACCGGTCAGTTAGGAACCAACACCAGTCACGTTATTACGTACGACGATTATGTAGGAGGCTATGCTTTGTGGGCTTTCGATTTCACTCCTGACCAAGGCAGCGACGAGGGACATTTCCACCCTATAAAATCCGGTCAGATTCGTGTGGAAATTCATTTTGCAAACCGAGACCCTGATGTAACGGTGAACGTCATCCTGTATGCAGAATTCGATAATACCATAGAAATCAACAGTTTGAGAAAAGTCATTCTAGATTACTAGAAGCCATGGAAGACTGTTATCCCTCTTTGCCTAGTGGAGAAACTTTGGACATGAAATGTGAGGAGACCGTGGAAAAAGAAGAATCCCAAGACAAAGACGAAGAAGTTGTCATGATGAAGTCGAGATGGCCAAAACAAGAAGCCCATTTAGTCTCCTGTTTTGCCAAACACTTGGTCGATAAAATGACGGAATTGATCAAGAAAATTGCTATGGATGTCAAAACGATCATCCCAGTCAAATTCAACACGATAAATGCCTGATGTTGAGTCAACAAGAAAAATTGGACGAGTATCTGGACGAAGCTTGGAGTCTCATCTCGAACAAAGACGTGTTGCACCAGTGGTATAAAGACTTGCGTGAACATTCTTGTCCGCCATTAACTACTCAAGAGATCCATCGTATCGAAGCTCTCCTGAATCAGAGTGAGGAAACAGAACGAATAACCGTTTATTCGTCAGACATTTTCAAGCAAAAAGTCAGGATCGAATTGACGACTTATTATTACCTGTGAAGAAGAAAAAACCACACAAAACAATGGATACCTGGGAACTTTATTACCTTTTGAACCACAGTTCGTATACGGCTTCTTGGAATCCTGTCGTCTGTGCTAAAGATGAACTCCCTCATCGCAAACCTAAAGACCATCAAGCTTACGTGATCAACACGGACGACAGTCATCTCCCAGGAACCCACTGGGTAGCCGTCTACTTTCCTCAAGAAGGATGTGTGGAATATTTCGATTCGTACGGATTGCCCCCTTTGGAAGACGATATCATCGACTTTATGAGAAGAAATGCTCAGACCACCCGATTCAATAATGTGAAATTACAAGGCACAGATTCCTTGGTGTGTGGACAATACTGTGTGTATTTTCTGCATCATCGCAGCCTAGGCTATTCCTTAGAACATTTAGTGACTCATTTCGATCCTCGTTCTTCTGCTAGAAACGATGTGAAAGTAGATCGATGGTTTTGTGACCATTATGCTTATCTTTTGTCTCAAGCTAGGAAACGTAGTGTCCATCAATGGCCTAATGATTTCCAACAGTGGAAATCACAATTTCATTCACAACGTTGTCAGCCCTGTTTAAAGTAGATTGTCAATTGAGAAAAAAAATGTGTTTTGAAAAAATTGTTTGATGTTATCATGTTGGATTATTGTTAAAAATGTTAGAGTTATTGTTTAGTGTTAAGTGATTTTTGAATAAAAAATGTTGTGTTTTGAAAAAAAATGCCTTTGTGGTTTGTTTAGCTATAAGAATGTTGGATTGATGCTCTTTGATTTCTTACTATCCCTCGCATGACACTCACTGAACGTTGCGGCTCGAAAACCTAGTGGAGGATGTTTTCCTTCACGTCCGCGCTTTGACTTTAAGAACCGGGGTTGTTTCCAGTCTAACCATCCATTGTCGACTCATCCTCCTACGAAGATGTGCTCCAAACTAGCTAAGCTCAACGAAGCCTACGTGAATTTGCATAGGGTCAGACACAGTCTGATACCGAAGCCAGAAGAAATAGAGAATGTGAGAATGTTAAAAATCACTGAAGACCTGATAGAAGAGCTCTTCAGAGAAGAAATGAACAGGGAAAAAGAAGAATGGACAGAGAAGTACAGACTTCAGAGACAGCAGCAACAGCAGCAACAGCAGCAACAACAACAACAACAACAACAGCAGCAGCAGCAACCTGAAGCTGACAGAGGCTTTGTCGATTGTCGTATCGACACCAAAGAGTTCTTCTTCTCTTTCCGAAGAAGCAGACCTATTGCCAGAAAGTCTATCCTCAGAGGACATCGCATTCTTAGAAACTAAGAAAAGAATACCATAGCAAACAAAAAAACAGCCCTTTTCAGGGCTACCCAATACTCTAGAAAAGAAATAACGATCGATTTGCCAATGTGTGTGTGTGTGTGTGTGTGCAGGTAGAGTAGTGTGAATATAAACACTAACTCTTTTTTAAAAATGTGAGGGTATGTGTTTGTGTGTTTGTGTTTGTAAGTGATTAAGTAAGTTGGTATGAATAGTAGATTAAAATGATGTCTTTTTTTGGTGTTTGAGGTGTATATTTGGAGTTAGATTGGATTGCTTTGCGTATGTGGATAGTCTATTGAAGTGATTTATATAAAATTTTAAATAGTGATGGGTAGCATAAAAAAGTGAGTGAGTGTTTCTTTTAGGTCAGCGCGTTGTTTTGGGTTATGATCTAGGTAAGATCAATTTTATGTTTTTAGGGGATGTTTTCCTTCACGTCCGCGCTTTCACTATAAATTGAAACTCGTTCGGCAGTCTAGCTACCCTTGTTGATTGATCAACACCAAAAATGAACACGAGACTGGAGAAACTGTTGGAACTTCATGTGCATCTGGAATATGCCAGGCGCATATTAAATGAACTGGCTGCGGAAGCCATTGTGGAAGAGGGAAGGATAAAAGAAGAGGAGGAGAGAAGATATAAAGAAGAAGAGGAAAGAAGATACAAAGAGGAGGAGAGAAGATACAAAGAAGTGGAGGAGGAAAAGGAGAGAAGAAGAAAATATTTCAGAATCCCAGAAACCGAAAATTGGGATTCTGAAGCCACATATCCTGCGTCTGCTCTCTCCCCCAAAAAGGTAAAAAGTAACTGGGGGACAAGATGTGTATGTGGCGCCAGGCCTGGAAGGTGCCACCATTAACCAGGTGTCATTGAAGTTCCAAAAAAACAGCCCTTTTCAGGGCTACCCAATACTCTAGAAAAGAAATAACGATCCATTTGCCAATGAGTGTAGGTAGAGTAGGGTGAATATAAACACTAACTCTTTATTGATAGTGAGAGTGTATGAGTTTGTGTGTTTTTGTTTGTAAATGTTCACGTCAGTTGGTGTGAATGGTAGATTATGGGCTTCTTTATTGTTTCTTAGCGTATGTGGAGAGTATAGTTTGGGTTTTATTATATGAAATGAGAAAAGTGGGGGATGTTTTCCTTCACGTCCGCGCGTTGTTCGGTCATGATCTAGGTAAGATCAATTTTACGTTTTAGGGGGATGTTTTCCATCACGTCCGCGCTTTCACTATAAGAACCTACAGTGTTCGTCGTTCGCACGATTCTACGGAATAACGGAAAGAAAATGGTAGCTGTATCTGACCTGTTCAACAACTTGAGACACTGTTATTTTTGGATAGTAGATGGAGTATATGTTGTAGAAAGAGTAGAAAAGGAATGGAAATATCCAGTTACAAGGGATTTTGTGACCAGACAAGTGAGGAGTCTGAAACTAGCTATGGATCTCCTTGACGGTATGTTAGAAGAAGAAGTGAAGAAAATAAGAGGATTCATTAACCCTCCCTATGTAAGAGTAGGTAGCTTGAAGGAAGCTCTTGAAAATACAACATTAGTAAGATGCTTCCTACAAGATATCTTAGTTTGGAGTGAGTGGTCTTTTGTGAAATGGGGTGTTGACCAATTTATAAAAGCCGAGGTACTTATGAAACGAGTGCTGACCCAAGAAGTAGAGAACAAAAAGGAAAGGTGGACTAAAGAAAGAAAGGAAGAACAGAATAAGAAGAAGAAATTAGAATTCGACCAACTGAATAACAACTGGATGAAAATACAGGCCAATTTCCGAGCCATGGGTCACCCGGACTGGATACCAGAAACAGAAAAGAAAAAGAAGAAAGGAATGATGGACAAAATAAGGGGATGGTGGAAAAAGTTAAGAAGTTAAAAGAAGAAGAAAAAACCCAAAGGCCCTTTTCAGGGCCAGCCATATTTCTCAAAAATAGATAGCCTTTCAATTGCCTACCCCTTTTTAAAAAAAAATTTAAAAAAAAAAAAAATCCCATGTACAATTCCCCTTGTCCCTAGACAAACCCAAACTCTATGTTCAATTCCCATTGTCCCTAGAGTGACCCAGCGTTTTTCTCCATGTTAAATTTCCATTGTCCCCATATTTGCCCAGGGGTGTTTTTAATGCTAAGTCCCATTGTCCTTAGGGTGCCCCCATTCACTACTCCTGTGTCAAGCGTGGAATGTGACCGCTGATTTGTGCATCAGACTTATTTTAGTAAATAGGTTTTTCATAAGATACTTACCCGATGAATAAAAGCCCTACTACCTCCCGAATTTAGCCTTTGCAAATACAAAAATTCGTCTTTACTGTCTAATATATAGACAAAGGGCAATAACTATCACCTATTACCTCACTTTCCGCACACAGGTGGCGCTATTTTAAACTCAGCAGAACATCGTGTATCACGATGCCACAGGGAGGATGGGAGGATATTACAGGAATGTGATCAGGTAAGTTTACTAGGAGAAACATTATTTAGTAAAAGTTTGCTTTCCCCTTCGAATACGTTCCCTGATCAAATTAACGTTAGGAGAAGAGGTAATAAGAGGAAGGAATGTGGACATCCAGCCTATACCCCAGGTATCCTCTGAGAGGATAATATTGGATTCCTCATACTGAGGTTAAATAAGTTTTCTAGTTGTGACTATTACAACTGGATGCGATGTGATTTACGACTGGAGAAGAGAAAGAACTAGATCTTCTTACAACATACAATTTCCCGGCGAATCCAGCCAACGTTGCACAGGGTGCTCGTCTGGAGGTTGTGCTCATGTCAGCTGTGTTTGGTAGCCGCTAGTGCCGCTGAATCCACTACATTCAGAGTTTCTCGCTGCGGAGTCAGGTCTGGTAGAGGTTAACTGTGCGTGTCAACCTCTACCAGACTTGACTATATCTTTGATAGAGATATGACCGTCAAGGCAAGGCACACATAGATTGTTCTTACCTCATGAGCAGAGATGTTGATCAGGCGACTCTTTCCTAGTGATACGTCAGAGTATGCCGTGCGTATTACCCACTTCAACCACGACGAGAGATCTTCAGATGTTCGGTCCTCTTTCCAATGTTTGACTAGAAGAAAGATGTGTCTTTGAACTCCACAAAATAGCAACGTCCGCTTCAGATAAAGTCGGTGCACACGTACCGGTTTCTATTTGGAAGCTTCTTTTAGTTGTGTTAAGAAAGGAGACATGATGTATGATGACATTTGATTCCTCACTGACGGCAACCATTTGCTGGAGACGAAATTGGGTTGAGCCATAAGGACTGCCCAGCCATCTGATCGAAACTGAAGGTAGAATGGGTCAACAGAGACGGCATGTATTTCACTGGCAAGCAAACACTATCAGAATATAGATTTTGTATGAAGGGAGGTTCAGCAACATCCTGGCTAAGGTTTGAATTTGTTTGAATTCAGCCAAGTCAGAACCAGGAAGAGATTCCACTCAGGAAAACAATGTGAGTGATTTAGGGCTATGCAAGACAAAGTTGGACAATAAGTCAGAGAGGTCATTGTTATTACTAAGACACTTCCTACCAGGGTGAAGGAATGTGCCCTTAATAGTATTTGGGGTCAACTTTTTGTCCTCGAACAAACACAGAAAAAAGCCAGCTACTTGTGGGACATGCACTCAAAGGGACGATGTTACTTTACTTTGCATCAGTCCTTGAAAAGGCGCCACTTCCCTTCGTAAGCCTCTAAAGTAGAGTGCCTTCTAGCTCGTGTGATTCTTTCCATGATTGAAGAGCTGAAATATTTTTGTTGCAAGGTTCTCAGGACTATAGTTAAGCGTGAAGGAGAATACGGTAAGGTAAGAATGGAATATGTGGGTCCGAAGCTGGTTGAGAAGATTCGGTTGGGCCAGGATTTGTCAAAGAGGAAAGGGGCACCAGAATTATTTTGCACTCGTAGTCCCTAAATTTTGCATAATCTTTGAACTAAGATCGTTGTGGGTGGTCAAAGGTCCAAACACCTTCCCAAATGAAAGAAACCGTCGACGGAAAAAGCCTCAGAATCTGGTACTGGTCAAAAGAAAGTGGACAGTTTGTGTTTCCACCTGGTTGTAAAAATACCATTCATCAAACGTCCCCATTGCAAGTACATCTGATGAAAGACCAGCGACTACCCTGTAAGAAAATCTGTTCCCTCCTTGACAGGTAATCGATCAAGAGAGTCTCAATGAAATATGGTGTGATGTGCGAACCAACAGCGGCATTCCCATACCAGAATGCAGAGTTAGGGTGATCTGGTACCACCTTAATATACGAGGTATATTACCACCACGTTGTCTGAGATGATGAGCTCCGTCTTATTCTGAAGATGATTTCACCAAAAATGAAATGCTTTGATGATTGGTTTTATCTCCAAGATTTTGATGTGGAGTCTTGTGTCCTTTGGACTGCACTGGTCGTCGACAGTGTCGAAATCCTGTGACATATTAGAACAGGGATATTATACAATGGTGTACTTTCATAAAGGCCCAAGGGCATATGTTCAAGCCGACAGAGAGATCGAAGATAAAAATTTCCTCGATATGTAAACCGCCGCAATTTTAAGGACAGGTGCATCTGAACGTGAAAAATATGCGTTGGTCAAATTGTTCCGGATTGAGCCTAGCACAGATACTGTAGTTGTAAAAACTGTTTTGCCGGCAACTGTTTCATTGTCCTCTCGAATCGTATCAGCGGGTTTTAACTAGATCATTGTCGAGGTTTCATTATTCAATACTGCTATGACCGAGAAAAGTCGAATCAACCACTTGCGATATCAATCTATGATCCGAGACCGAGCACTTCCGGTACGATTCAACAATATTTTCTGTACGTACTGATGTTCTGAATTATACTGCTAAATCGCTCATCGATGGCCTGCTCGCGATGCATATTAGTATGTCCAATACTAACAAGCAAAAGAGAAACATAACAACGGCTTCGAGAAATGCTTTTCCCGGGTCCACTTGTAGAAACCATGGTATGCCAGTGATGAACATGTATAGATACCTTTTAGCTCGTCTACAACACTTGCTGAATCTTTAAACATCAACGGATCGGCTTCGTTAAATCTGTTGAATCATCTACAACGGTTAACGCGTACTTGTATGTGCGTCAACATACACGATCATGTAGGAGAAACAAAAGATCAGCCTGATGAACTTTGTTGGGGATCACCACATCAAAAGATCCAGAGAAAATCTTTATTGATGGAAGTAGGTAAATTTGTCACAACGAGTGTTTATCCAACCATGCTGAATCGACCTGATGGGTAACCATCGCTGCGCTCTCTAACTTTTCAACAACTGCCTTCATGCTTCCTATAACCGCAAGGACAGTACTATGTTGCGGACAAAGTCAGCTCTGAGGCTTCCATTTTCTCATTATGTTTGCTGCATGAAGGTTTTACCTCAAATGAGTGGAATGTATCACCCTCCAGTGAGAATCGTTGCCTCTGTGCATCCTTTGATAGTCCATCTAGCGATTCTTTCTCAGGGTGTAGTATCGGTCGCGTTCAAGTCATGAATGAGATCTTCATCCCTTACGTTGACGAGCACGGGTATCACTTGATGCGTTATACGCATTTATACAGAATCTACGTGGTGTAGATGTTCTTATCCGGGCCTGGGTCGACTGCTAGAATCCGGTCGTATATCTAACTGTGTCCCAGCCAAGCAAAAATTGTATCCAGGGATATGTTTGTCGCCAGTATGTATGACCCTTGGTGCCACGGGTAGAGTTGTTAACTCAGCAGCTATACCACCGCTGAAGACATTAAAAAAAATGTATATTTATTTGATCCACACCGGATGTAAGTTCCAGAGATTGCGGCTCTGTTATTATTCGTTACAACACGAGTTGGATTTGTGCCATGAATATTCATGTGGCCTCACAATATGAAGGCTTATTTAGTTATACAACAAGTGATATTCAACATGGCATCACGAAAAAGAAAAGATGTTACTATCATCGACTTCTCTGCGTAGGCTAGGGTGCCATATTTCCAAACTCAATTCGTACGTTGATTATTAGCCCAGCCATAAAATCAACCTGTTGTTGAATCTGATCATGAGATGGTTAACGTGGGATCGGCTGTATGATCGCAGACGATCAACCGTGCTATTCTGTGCTAAAAGATTTCACGGAAGCGGTTGCGTCGTCGTCGAGAAGCCAAGCTTCCACCACTGCCGGTAGTTACTTTGACTCATGCGCGAATAATCTTTTCTTGTACGACGATATGATGCTTGAACATCAAGAAAACCCTGCTAGAATAATTTCCCCGAGGCCGAAATCGAAATACCAACGCTATCTGTGTTATACTACGATACACACACACACACACACACATACACTCACACTCACACACACATGCACATGAACGAAGTGATCCGGAACAATTGCAACATACTGATGATATTTTCTGGCGTTGACACACATGGTCTTGCAAACATTCATTTGACCTAGTGTGCTGCCGATCATTTGCAGGATGAACTTTGAAATATGTTCGTGGAGGTCACCCGCTACTGACTTGACTAGAGCCTCCGGAGGAAAATATCGCATGGATCTGGACGCAAAAGTGTAAAGCAGCTTAAAAACCATAATAAATATACAATGACCGAAACTGCTGCCCGACACCAAAAAATTGCGTACTATTAACTGTAACCCCGTAGCGACTACGATATCTAAACGCGCCGAGAATATCAGGACAGCCACACACAAAAAACCACGGAGGCTATGAAATTCTTCCTAAAGCAAATCCAACAAGGCGTGTAGTTCAGGTTGTCTTAAATACGCAGCCCGTAGAGTTATATCCTGCAGCCCACAACGACATCCACAATTTGCAAAAAAAATAATTAATAATGCAATTTATTTCTACACAGCCAGACAGTTTTTATAAAATTTCATTGTTACATTGTTTACTTTTTGTTTCCAACATTTCAGCTGGCTACCTTTTATATGAGCCACTTTCTACGTTTTAAAAGGTTTCATGGCCAATGAACTAGTCTTCATGTGGCCATAGTATTGCTTTACGTTTGAGACCCCTGGTCTGGAATGAAATCATTCGCAATCGCAAAAGACACATATGGCGATGAAGAGGCAACTACGAGTTTTCAAGAAGATTCCCCACCCAAGTACAGTTGCGAACAAAAGTCCAAATATTTATGGAATGGGCATGCAAGATTTATTTTTAAATGGTTTAAATTTTGCTGCTCAAAAGCATACATACACGGACTTGAAAAGATTACCCGTTGACACTGAGGTCCGAGTAACATCAACGCAGAATAGTATGAACGGCAGTGGGTTGAAATTACAAAATATAAACAGGGACGATCATATGTGGCCTAGTTTATAAAGTGTGTTACCAAATATAGAAAACATGGTGAATAGAGGTCAAAAAAAACGGGCAGGTTTATCTAAAAATATTTCCACTACACCAGGAAAAACCACACGCGATTATGTTTTCCGAATAATATAATTTTCCACCAGAGGAACTGCCTACCGAAAAAGACATTCAGGAACAATCCCCATGTAGAAATGGGATTGGTTCTCTTAGACGGCGTAAAGTTCAAACGCGTGTATGTGGACCAGTAAGAGATAAATGACTCCTTGATTGTCTGGAAACACTTGTGGTGTCGGATCACGCCACCAACAACGCACAGAATTGACCAATGAAGCCTCGTGGATTTCTCAATGGATGCTCACCGGCGACATCATGGACCCTCGGAGATTTTACTCGTTAATGAAAGAACTCATGGAAGACATCAGTGATGTATTGTATGACACCAATTATGTGTACTGAAGGATTTCCCTTGAAACAATTCGTGTTTTACGTGAAATCTGCATCGCAAAGGGGCACTGCGTTGGAAATACAACTCCGAGCGTTATTTCAGTGATCACGATCCCATTAAAAAAAAACTTTATCTAACTTTTCCTACCCAATCATTGTGGGAGAATCCCGCACACTCGTGATCGCACTAGCATCATTGCTCGTTTACTACAATTGGCCTACTAACAGATCGCGACCGTTCGGGAGTCTTTTCGCGAATAACTCGTTTGTGTTTTTGGAGGAGGATGGCGTAACTTAACAAGAAGCTGAACTTAGCACGGGCGCGTACAACATAGAACCAATTCACATCACTTCAATATGTGACGCCATCAGCGGCAATTACGAAAGTAGATTACGATTGTTGACTAAGTCTGGACGTGAGTGATGAAGCCACCAAAGTAGCATCAAACGAAACCGATAGATGGACGCGTCTGTGATGATAGATCGAAGCAAAAAGGTTTTTCAGCATTATTTTACCAGGCTAAGATTCCTGGGCCATAAGACCGAGTAGTATTATAAAAAACTGTATGTCATGTTTCGGTGCTTTCTTCCATGTAGAGGTTTTCTAAAAAAGGAAGGAAAACTTTTCAAGGCGACGTCGCCAATACCAATATTACCGCGGTGAGATGGTCGGATTTACCAACAAAATCATCATGGCGTTGCTTAACAGGGTACACTATCTCATCGATGAAAAGGATATCGAAGCACGTTTTGAGCGACATTGACATTATTACAACAATTATATGACTTGCCAGATACAGAGGTGGTTACGCGAGATCCGCTAGCCCGTCTATATTTTTTCACAAGGACGACAAACGAACATGCTGATCATCAACAGCAGATCTAGCAACAAAACTTGACGCGACTGCTTTCATAAACCACCAGCCCGCTCTCTGCCTCCTGTACTTGATACACCTGGCACCCTTTTACAAAGCCCAACCTGAAATGTAACATTGGTTTACGATGCTTCGATGACAGCTTTATGACCCTTCATTAGTTTTGTGTGCGATTCCTCTCAAACACATATTCGAGTTTTGCAGACATGTTCGCAAGTCTAATTTTTGGAGCCAAACACATGCACATTATACTGAGATAAACGTAACCAAAATTAACGAAATCGGGTGAATCAAACTGTAGCGTGTCGGTAACCTTTATCAAAGGCCGTAATGACAATACCTGGAAGCAAAGATTGCATAATTGTTCTCACCACGCATAGTAACTTTATGGGACAGATTCAGATTAATACTAGCGAAAAACGGATCCGAAAAATAAAATGATATTAAAGCACGTGGTCGACTTACTTTGAGTTCTGTAGCTTTGATACATCTAATCGCCAGATATTGAAAGGTGCGTTAGTCTGGATTGTATTTGTTTATTATAAGCTTAAATAGATAAGTGTAATGACAAAAGTGATAAGTAATTTCCATCATAGTGAATTAATAACACATATTACAAAATACAAGTCTTAAGAAAAGTTTTATATATATATACAATATCGTTATCTTTAATCGCCGATCATAAAATCTAGTTTGAAAGACTTAATGTCTATCAAGTTCTGGAACTTAACCGTTTTTGATGTTTGTTTTAAAAATACATTTATAATTGTATCCACGTGAACGATTATGAAAGTGTTGATGAGGTTGTAGAATTTGCCGATGTGGTGTTCGATCAGCTGACCAGTGATATCAATATCACTGGTGAGTTTGTTCCGCTTGTCCACGAATATCTGCATCAAAGCTGTTTTCACCAGCACTTGAATACACTAAAATATAATTTAGTTAAGGGTCAAATAGAAATCAACAGTTTCGACTACCTTGATGTACTAATGCCACCTAAAAATCAGCTTAAAATCGTTGCACTAATAAGCGGAAATTCTCGGTTGCAGACTGCACAACCAGGCGTCAAAGCACACAGGGGTTGTTTCTACAACGATGAATGGGAATTCACTGACAAATCCACCCTGGTTGTATTCTCCGTTGATTATGTTGCACCGATTTTGACCCAACAGAGAAGAGAAGAATCTAGACTGTTAGTCGACAAGGACGCACTTGTCCGTGTAATAGTTCCTGGGCAAAAATTAGAACGACCTTTTCAGACAGCGTTTAATGGGGCAATCAATGCATTTCTAAGTGAAAGTGGTACTAGGCTCCAAAAACGTACAATCGCCGGAAACTTCCCTAAGTAAATACCTTTTTTAATGATTGTATCGAAGTGTACAAGTAAATAAGGATAATGGTTAGAGGTGAGTGTGCGTGTTGCACCTGAACAAGGTCATCCTGTCGAGAAATTACACTTCGCGATCACATTATTAATAGAAGAACTATGATCCTCAATGTTATCAAAGTGAGAAAAAAATGATCGAAGCGAACAACTTCGAGATGAAATCGCAAAGAAAACCGCGTTACTCATGAAATACTGAGGATAAAATGAAATAACATGGCGGGGTTCAAGACCATGTTGGTAGAAATGGAAAACCACCGGAGACTTCGTATACAGATATGCAACCGAGGCGTTGGTGATCCAGAACAGGTGATTGATTTACATTAATACAAAATTTCGTAACTTTACTTGTGAAAATTTCCCACACAAGTCTCGCCGTTTACGGTAGCGAATTTTACTTTGCAAAGTCGTTTACGTTTACAAAGGATAAAATTATTTACAAATGCAGGTTTTGTTGCGCTAGTAATTTTCATGTTTGCGAATAGTTTCCACAATAATACTGATGTTGGCAATATATATAAAGATGGACTTGTCTGCACCTGCATTGCCTACATTTTTGTTTCTGTTGACGGTGTCATCGTTTGCGTTTCTAAAAAATTATTAACTGGCTATACCGTTTTTGCTAGCAGCTAACATTATAATTATTCTTTACAACCCAAATGTATTGCCACACCATAAAATCGTGGGTACTGACGGCGTTGACCTAGCTTAGTAACGGAAATCTAAACCGCTCATTGTGATACTACTCCACGATGTTTATGATGTGATTTACCATATAAGCTATATGATCTGATGTACCATGCAGGTGTCAACATTCAAACTGTTTTTCAGAGACAGATCACATGTCTCCATAAGCCACAAAGATCCATTTTCAGCTCAAAGTGAACGACCTTCAAGTCAATGTGATCTTTCTTAAAATGGTTCAAAACATCAGATATTACAAGAATTACGACTTGAACAAATATCTATTGAAAAGGATTTCCTTATTCTCTTCTATGTAGATTGTATGAATCAACGTCCCACGCAATGTGGTGATATATTAATGAAAGAAATGCGTCATAATTTTTGGCTAAAACTTCTACATTTAAAAACACACAATCTGACACGGTCTATATAATGGGCTTTGATACTACCAAGGCTATTATATATGACACGTTATGTGTACGATCAATTTGTTCATAACCAGACATTTGTATCTGATGTTGACAGCTTATTAATATATAGCACGATATAGGGTTCTCTCATGTTCATTATTTTTATGAGAAAATATTTTCTGCTCACTACCCTCTACTCACTGCAAATCATGCACAAAACATTAAAATTATTTTTACACAAGTTCCTCTAAAAGTATGTTTTTATGCCTTATGATTAAAAAGTTCTTGAAATAAAATATATTTAATAGTAAAATATTAAAGTATCTTTGTATTTTTCCAGCATCTTCACAATATGGCAAAATTATTAGTGACAGGGGACTAACTGAGACAGCCAATGCCATGAATCCAGGCGAGTTATGGCAACTTCTGATCTTCTTAGGTCTTCCAGATGACCGAATCAGGCAGCATCATCAGGACAGAGGGAATCTGACTATAGCCTTGGCAGGGAAAGCAGCCCTATCCGAATGGAGGAATAACAATATAAAGGCGGGTGAGAAGGAACTGGTCGAGAATCTCATACGAGAATTGAAATCTATTGGTCGTGTGGATGTAGCAGAAGCCATAAAGACTATATGCAAGCAAAACAGATATCCATCCAAAACCGACTTCCAACACTAAACATAAAATTCAGTGAACTGAGAGACAATATGCATGAACTCGTCTTGATTCATTCTCTTCTGCTTTATAGTTGTAGTTCCACATTTTGGTGGTTTTCTCAAATGAACCGATTGGCTGGAATTGATTTTGGCACTAAACTAACTATAATTTTTAGCAAGCTTTCGATATTGTTACGAGTCTATGCTCTTCAGGCAAGTAACAGAAAAGAGAGACAAGCAACAAGCTTTGTAACATTCAACAGCTAAATTATTTTCCTAGAATACAAACTGAAAATGTAATAAAAAAAGAACTTACGATATTTCGAATTAAATCCCAAACTAGGAATTAAATCCAAAATAATCCTAGAATTACCGACACAAGTCCTAATAATTTAAAGACATGAATAAAATTCAGTAGGAGTCCAAGTTAAATCCAAAGCTGAAGATGATGATGTATCTGGGATAGCTCGTAAAGTGTTGATGTGCCAACAGTCTTTTGTTGAACGACATTAATTTCAAGCTTTAATTCACTATAAATTCCAGTGAATGTCTCTGTACCATAATTTATCAGAGCACTTTTGTATTTCAAGAGGAAATAAAAACTTTAATTCAATAATTTGAACAAATAAATTATAGTCCATAACTGGACACAACATATAATACAACTTCAAATTTCTAGATCTTAAAGCACGACTGAATTTTCCCTGCTGTAATGAAATTATGTAGTCCTCTACTTTACCTAACAGAAAATAACATTTTAGAATGACCCTGATGTTTAAAAAATACAAAGATTTGTTATTATTAGAAACCTATTACTAATATTAAAAATATAGAACCTGGACAATGTCAAATACACACAACAAATCTCATAACCTTGACCCAGACCCAAATAAACATATTTACTTCTAATAATAATAATTCTGATTTTAAGCCCATATCCTTAGAGAATAATTTAGCTAATAGATGTTTACAGAATAAAATTAAACAACTCAATTCTGGTCAAGCATAAAATGAACTGAATTTTGGACAAGGTCAATTCCAACATACAATGTTACATTACATTATCATGTAATGAAATAACAAATTTTTGAAAATTAACTATAAAAAAAACAAATAATGCAAATGACACAAAATATAAATCAAATAATATGCTTCTATACACGTGAAAGTGCATCTGCTATTAAATTTTCTTTTCCGTTCACGTTCCTAATATCAATATTGTAATCATGCAACAACAAACTCACCCAAATAATCTCTGATTTTTGTTTTTCATCTTGCCAATGATAGTAAGGAGTTTATTTTATTACCAAACACAATAATCTGAGAAATATACAGCTCGAACTGTTGCAATGCCAATATAAAAGCCAAACATACCTTGCCAATTGAGGAATAATTTTTCTGGTGCTTATTTAATTTCTTAGAAAAATAGCACACTGGATGATCAACACCATTTTTATCTTCTTGAATCAATACTGCTCCAACCCCACGTCGCTTGCATCAACATACATTTTAAATGATTGACTGAATTTGGATATGTAAGAACTGGTACACTCTTAAGTATGGCCTTTAACGTATCAAAGGCAACCTGATATTTTTCAGACCAATGAAACTTGGTTTCCTTACTCAATGAATTTTTCAGGGGACAGCAGTTATGGAAAAATTGGAACAAAATGTCCGATAGTAGCCAGGCATATCCCAAAAATCGCATCAGTTGATCTTTACTAATATATATAGGGAATTCAGAGATGGTCTTGACCGTAGCTTCTAAAGGTTTAACTTGTCGATGTCCCTCGATATGTCTTAGAACTGTAACACAAGCACAGCAAAACTAACTTTTATATCAAATAATTGTCAAATTTGCATCAGTGAGTCTGTCAAAGAATTTCCGAACTGTCACTAAGTGATCTTTTCAGGTGTCGTTGTAAATGATGACATTATTGATATAAGCATCACACTTATCTACACCAGATATAATCATGTTCATTAAACGTTGAAAAGTACTTGGCGAACCTTTCATCCCAAACGGCATCACTTTATATTGATAAAGTCCGTCTGGAGTCACGAATGCCGAAATTTCCTTTGCCCTTTCCGCCAGTTGAATTTGCCAGCATCCTATTAGATGAAATTTGGTGACATACTTTGCATTTCAATGCGGTCATCGATTCTTGGTAATGGAAATGAATCTACTTTAGTAAAACTGGTCACCTTTCTACACTCGTATTATCTGGTTTCGGAACAAGTATGCATGGTGAACTCCAGTCACTTTTATTCGGTTCTATGAAATTATTCTCCAGAAAATACTTAATTTCTTTTTTCAAACATTTCTTGAGATGGTTTATCATGTATGGGTGTTGTTTGACATGTGTGGAATTTACAATTTCAACATCATGGTAAATTTTATTTGTTCTTGTAGAAACATATGGAAATAAGTGCTCATATTCACGTAATAACTATTTAGTTCATTCTTTTCTTGTTGCTGAAAATGTGAAAATTTCTGGTCCAGATTATTCATAATTTCTAAATTTCTAAGATTTGTTGCTCCAAAGTCAATACACTACGATTGCATTCCATCGTTTAAATCCTCAGTGTGTGGGACAGGTACAACTAAATTATCATTGACCTGGATATCTCTATCAACATACTCCTTTAACATGTTTATATGGCAAAGTTATTTTTTCGCCTCCCAGGAGTATTTATCATATAACTTGAATACTTTACTTTCTTTCCAAATGTGTAAGGACCATACTACTTAGCCAAAAGAGGATTTAGTGGTATGGACAAGGGAGCCTGAGCTCCAGGCTAAAAACTCTTTTCTTTTATATTTTTATCATACCTGAATTTCATTTTGACTAAGTAGAGTGCAGATTAGTACTTGAAACCTCACAAGCCTTTGACAACTTATACTTAAAATTGGAAACATAATCGAGAAGATTAATTTCTTTATCTTCATAAGAAAGAAGTTTATCTTTTAAAACTGCAATGGTCCACGCACAGTATGTCCAATAACCAGTTCGAAGGGGTCACCAAATTTGACCTTCTGAAAGGATTCTGGCAAAATCCACTGAGGAAAGGAAATTTCTGCATTCGTGACTCCAGATGGACTTTAACAATATAAAGTAAACCCTTTTGGGGATGAAATGTTCGCCTAATACTTTTCAACGTTTAATGAATATGATTACATCTGATCTAGATAATTGAAGACACCTGGAAAGATCATTGAGCGACAAAATTCGGAAATTCTTTGACAGACTCACTGATGCAAATTGGAGAATTAATTTATTTAAAAGTGAGTTTTGCCGTGCTTGTGTAACATTTCTAGGATACATCGTGGGACATGGACAAGTTAAACCTATAGAAGCTAAGGTCAAGACTCTCTCTGCATTCCCAGTGCCAATCAGTAAAAAGCAACTGATGCGATTTTGGGGTATGGATGGATACTATCAGAAATTTATTACCAATTTTTCCATAATCGCTGAACCCCTGACTAATTTATTGAGCAAGAAAACAAAGTTTCATTCATCTTAAAAATGTCAGGAGGCTTTTGACAAGTTAAAGGCCATGCTTAAGAACACAAGTTCTTTCAGTTCCAAATTTCAGTCAATCATATAAAATGTCTGTTGATGCAAGTGATGTTGGGATCAGATCAGTATTGATTTAAGAATATAAAAATGCTGTTGATCATCCAGTTGCTCTTTTTCTAACAAATTAAATAAGCACCAGAGAAATTATTCCACATTCGAGATGGAATGTTTGGCTTTGATATCGGCATTACAACACTTTAAAGTTTACCCAAGTTCAGCTCCTTCTTCGATTGTTGTGTTTAGTGATCACAACCCTCTTTCTTTCATCGGCAAGATGAAAAACAAAAGTCAGAGATTATTAAAGTGGAGTTTGATGCTTTATGAATATAATATTGACACCAGGCACATTAAGGGAAAAGACCATTTAATAGCAGATGAACTTTCACGTGTATACGAACATATTGTTTCATGCATACTTTGTGTCATTCATAAGGTTTCATCTTATATAAAAATTTTACCACATGTATATTTGATTAATAGTAAAAAGAAAGCTTTATTATGTAACTTTTTCTTTATGAGGGGAAGTGTTATGTATATTTAATTTTTTTGGTTTTCTGCTAGTTTTATTTTATATTTTTCATTTCATTACATGCTATTGTAATGTAACATTGTATGTTGGACTTGACCTTCTCCAAAATCAAGTTCATTTCTGCCTGATCCAAATTGACTTTTTTACTTTATTCTGTGTAAACAACTAATACATAGCTAAATTATTCTCTATGTGCATGGAATTAAAATCAGTATTAGTATTAATAGAGGTAAATATGTTTATTTGGGTCTAAGTCTAGGTCATGGAATATCCTAAGTGAATTTTACATTTTCCAGGTTATGGTTTTTTATTTTGTAAACATCGGGATCATTTAAGGTTATTTTCAATTAGGTAATGAGTTTAGTTTAGAAAATTCTAGTTGCAACCTGAGGTCAAGTTGAGAACTATATAATCTTGTAACTGAGAGGTTTCTTCAGTCGTGCTTTACGACCAGTCACTTTTTAGTTGTATTGTATGTTGTGTAGAGTATTTAATTTTTGGGCTGGAAAGATATATTTCTTCAAATTATTGAATTCAAGTGAGTGCTCTGACAAAATTCTTGGATAGAGACAGTCACTGGACTTTATAGTTAATTCAGACATGGAATTATATTACAGTGATTCAACAAAAGACTGTTGTCGTATCAACTCTCTACAAGCTACCACAGACACATCATCGCCGTCAGGTTTTGGATTTATTCTGGGCTTGTACTTAATTGTATTCAAGACTTTACATTATTATGGATTGTGTCTGTAATTCTTGGATTATTTTGGGATTCGGTTCACAAGTCTCTAAGTTCTTTTTTCTCATTTTCACTTTGTATTCTTAGGGAAATTTTAAAAGTCTCGTAACAGAAAATTTGGGACTCATCTGGGGTACAAATTTTGTTAAAATATTTCAGAAAACTTTGTTTTTTAAATTTGATTTACCTTGTTTGGGATTTCTAAATCACAGGTACTATCCACATTTTAGAAATCTTTTGCTTTACCTACTTTTCACTCTTTTCTGCTACTTATTTTAAGAGTATAGACTTGTAGCAACACACACAGAGACACATATATATAAGTTCACATTTTAATTTCCAACTTCTTTTTGTCCATCTTCACCAACGAGATCCGCTTGTAAAATTAATAATGGTCGTTGGTACCACCGTCTACACTGTCAGTATTATTGGTCCATACTTAAGTGATAGTAAAAATAACGATGCCAGCATTTTTTAAGCATTCACTCATGAACAATATCGAAGAAACAAAAGATAAAATGGCTGCAAGAAGATGGTTATGATCGATGATTCTGAGACTCGTTCGACATACTTGAAGATACAGGCATCCAAAATTTAACTGTCTGCTCTCTTGCATAAAGGATGGAAACATCACACAGTGGAAGAGAGCAATGCAACACGATTAGTGACTAAAATAACATATGTTGTTGAATCTGTCAGTGGTAGGCTAAAAATATGTAAGTTTCATGATATTATTCACCGATACCATACATTGGTGAATATGTAAGACTGGTATGTGCTTTATCGACCAGGTATAGTCAGGCTCAGATACAATAAATCATAACTTTCCCAGGCTTGATGAGGACGACTTTCGAAACAGTATTTTTGGAGTGTATCAACTGAAGTTAGCATAATCCGTGAGCACCTTAGAGCTTATGATTTATTAGAGCATAACGACCAGAACGGATTGTTAATGGCACAGGTTTAGAGCTGGCATGTATCCAGTAGAGCTTACAAACTCTGACTTGATTACTATCAATATTTAGTCAGAGAATGGTGCTGCCAACATCGAGCCGGAGCCTGTGTTGAAGGTACATGTGCACACATAGCAGCTGTTATCTGGATCTGGCACATCATTAATATACACCTTTTAATTCTGACTGGAGTTCTTATCTGAACGATGCGCATGAGCTTCCTGAACCTCGTTTGATTGATAATGATGTTGATGATAACAACAATGAAGACGATGATGATAATGGTGGTGGTGGTGATGATACAGTGGACAATGAAGAGTAATAAATCACTGAAATAAGTTACAAGTTGCTCCTGAAGTAATTAGCCTTTGTAGTTATAATAATGTATATCATTTTGAAAGCACTAAGCAATACTGTTTTGGACTGTGTAAATTTGATGCAAAATTCGTAGTTTATAGGTTATTCTGATAACATGAATTTGTTTGTTTAGTATTTTTTATTGGAACCTACAATAATAATCACACCGGTAATTGAATTGTATTGCATTGTACATTCAAATCATGTTGTATACTGTATGTGTAATAGGTACATTACTAGCTATGTTAAACATGTGTTTAATGATGTACAACATTTAGATATTTTTGAGATAATTGTGTGGTGAAACACTCATATATTTGCCATGTTGTTAGCTCATTTGTACTGGAATTGTTCTTGACAAAAGACTTGATATCGATGTTCTTAACATGCATCGCCCATGGAATGTCACAGCATTTGTTTGCTTTCAAGGCCATCTTTAACAATGATTTCACTTTTATCGAGATCGACAATCATACCAGTTTTATCATTTGTTGCTGTAGGAGCCCTACTGTATCATCACATTTAGCAACATCAACTGCGTAAAGTATTGCAAAAATATCATCAATATCTTCTTAGATAAATACACTTATGTTTGATTTGAGGCTAAGCTGTTAAATCATAAATCATTAGTGAAAAGGGAAAACATGATAGGGCTCAAAACTAAACCTTGCATTGTACCTAATGTTCATTTGATGGAATTAGTTAAACCTTTAGGTATTCGGACACAATTTTTCAGGTTTCTATACATATCTCTTAAAGTGTTTAATATGTTACTATTCATACCTTTACGTATTAATGATGACCATAATGTATCGTGTTATGCTTTATCAAACATTTTTTAAAATCGACAAAAAGACAAAATCTACCTTAAATTTCTTTTAGAGATGTATATTTGAGGTAAGAAACATATTGTCGTATGCAGAGAATTTTTCCTAAACCCTATTTGTGCTTCACCTTTCAGACCATTGTCTTCCGCCCACAAGCATACATGTGTTCTATATTTCAGTAAAGATCTTGCATAGAGTATCAGTAAGGGAGATACCCTTGTAATTGTCTGGATCGCTATTGTCACTATGGAAGTTAAGATCGTTTCAGTCATGCACTGATAAAACCAAGCGGGTATCATATCAGGTCCAGGGGTTTTGATTTTAAGTAAAATTCTCATAATTTCACCATCTGTAATAAGGATTATTTAAGTCATCACCCCGTGAGTGAGGAAGGTCCTCTCTAACAATATTGCCAGAGTCATCTAATTCGGACACTGACTACTTCAATGAAGATTAAACATATTCATACCAGTTCCACTTCATGTTGAGAATGATGCGTTTCCCGTTTCAAGAGATGCCAGACTTGTCAAGGGTGTCTCCTCACCAGAGTTAATTTATTCATTAGGGACTCTTGTTTATCTCTCAGCGAGTGCAATGATTGATTTAAACTATGTTTATACTCTCTATATAACTTAAGATCAATTTGAGAATCTAATTCATTGTAAATGGCAGCTTTTATTATATTTTGCCTTATCACATTCTTTATCCCAACAAGGAGGTTGTGTTGTTATCACATTAGCCTGAAAAATAGAACCTATATGTACAAGCACTTTATACACAGAATAATAAGGCAAAAACCAGAAATTTGCTTTGTAATATACAAGTTTGACTGATAAATATTTCATTAAATATTTTTATTTTTGTCATTCCTAATACAATAACTTTTCCACTTAAAGACTTCTTTAACAGAAAATACTGCAGAACACTGTCTCTACTCAGCTGTAAGTTTTTCTCCCCCCCAAATACTAAGCAAAGACACTTAAGAAATAAAGCAGGTCACTATATATGCCTTTTCAAATATTTAATATACATGTGTGTATAGAAATGAATAGACTAAGTGAATTTATGCATGTGATGCAAAAGGTTAAGAGAAATGGAGTTAAACATTGTAGCTTTACATAATCAGTAGACGTTCAATGTATTTCATTGTAACCAACTTTGTCAATGATGTGCCATGCTCCTTAAACATGAATGCTTCTATCAAGTTTTGTAACTGTATACAACAGTTTAAGTGAACAAAAAACTGAGATCGCTGATATTTTTAATAAATGGAACATAAT
Organism: Sinohyriopsis cumingii; assembly: GCA_028554795.2. NCBI lineage: Eukaryota > Metazoa > Mollusca > Bivalvia > Unionida > Unionidae > Sinohyriopsis > Sinohyriopsis cumingii. Next base: position 49,114,457 of record CM068842.1, on the reverse strand, counting down.
AGGTCAATGTGACCTATTTTTTACCAGTGATGAATGCAAATGTATATAATGAGTGTCATGACTCATTTTTTACAGAAAAATATGCATTCATGTTAAATAATATCTTACTTTGACCAACTCTTGCTAATAATTGGTACAGTTAATAAAAATAAATATAAAAAAAGTTTCATATTTCAACATGCAACAGTATCCAAGATCTCAGAAAGTCAGTTTAATGTAAACAAAGAACATAATTAACCAAACCTGAAATGTAGGTCACAGTCCTACCTTCTTTTGTAAATGGGTAAAACAAACTCTTAAAATAAATAATCAAATTTCATAACTGTATAATCAAAATTGTGAGGAAATATTAACTAAAGGCATATAGATATATGTAGTCATGGGAGGATGAGACCAGGTCTTTGTGAATAACTTTGTCAGTTGATTACTGTACAACAAGAGTTGTTTCTCTGTGTCCCCACTGCCAAACAAGAGGTTGAGAGTTTCATCCCAAATTTTGTATTACTTTTTTTATATAGTCTGAGAGTGTTTGTATGTGTGATTCGTATTTTTAACGTAGCTTTAACAATTTTTTAGTCATATCGCTATGAAGTCTGCAGTGTGGCAGTTTATAGTGATGTCTAGTAATGGGGCATCATGCCGCAGTCAGGTAGCATGATGACCCACCCAGTCAAATTTCCTGTCATCAGGCCGACCAGTCCTAACACTAACCTCTTAATGCTGAGCGCCAAGAGATGGAACTGATAAGTACCATTTGTATAAGTCTTTGGTATGACTCAAACCCGCGACCTCCCGCATCCGGGGCAGACGCTCTAAGCTTTACGTCACTAGAGCGGTCGATATATATTGAGAGAAGTCAATAACAGTTTTAAGATATCTGAAAAGACAATTCCTTGCATCTTCATAAGCTGTACTAAATATTCTTACAAATGATTGAATATTGTATTCAGTAAGATGGAAATATTTCCATTTAAAAAGAGTGCAAGTATAAATATCAGTTTTTTCTACATCTAGATGAGTTGGATGATCATTAGCATTCCACTAGTCGTGGTTTGGGAAGTGCTACCTTAATTTTTCACAAACTGACTTACTCTAAGTGGACAGTATATGGGAAAATGTGATTATTCATCGTGAGTCCCAGCTCCAAAGCTGGTAATATAACTAAGTAGTTCAGAAAACATATATAATAAACTACACCGCATCCATGTTGAGTTATACATGTGAACTGACCATTTTTATCATCGAAGAATCTTCCATTTATAATATGTATATTAAACGTTTTCTGCGTACATCTATTATGAATAAACCCAAATTCGTATACACCTTATCTTCCTTTGTACGTCTCTGCACAGAGAAAGTATCTGCTTCCTAATTAAAATTACATCCATACACAAAGTCAAGTGCATCATCCGGGATAAAATCTTCACAATTCTTAATTCTAGCATTAAAATATAATGATAACAAGAGATAAGAATTTCTATGTTGGCTTTTGATTTGAGATAACTTGTCGCTTATTAATTCAATTCTATCTTCATTACTATTATTATATATTGGAGAATATTCAGGGGAAATATATATATTAGATCTTTTATCAGTATGTAAAGTTGATTGAAATAGTAAAACTACACAATCATCCAATGTACCGAATACTCTTTTCAGAGAATCATTCATTACAATAAATGTATGCTCTTCTCCAGAATTCCCATGCTTATCTAGTTTTTTTTTTACAAAGAAAACTATAAGAGACATAATCTTCAAGAAAAGTATCAAATTTACCTGATGATTTTCCCCAAGTTTCATATAAACCGAATAATGTCAAATTGCATGCAATAAGCATCATGTAGACTGATCAGTGTGGCATAATGCAAATGTAGATCATAGTCTATACTGTTTGCTTTATGTCATATGCAGAATAATAACTGAAATAATACTCTCCTTTTAAGTCCTAAGTAGAACAAACAGGTTTTGCTTAACACATTTTATTATCGCAGTATGATACAATGGGACTGAGCACAAGTTCCAAGAACTTAACTAGCTCTCTCCCTAAATAATAGAAGTATTACAAAGTATTTCAACATGACAACAGTGACTAATAGTGAAAAATAATAGGAGAGAGAAGGTGGAGGGCAAATGACAGTAATCACGATTTGAGTAAGTTATTAAAATTGTCACATTTTTCGCCTGCATCGCCCTTTCCCTAAAACAGCCAATCTAAGCTAATTAATAGTTGCATATGGCATGGAGAGTAATTTTCGTATAAACTATTTGTCTGCTGTACTTGGGACAGAACATGAAGAAATGCATAGTGGTTTTGATCTCACAGCAAGAACAAAAAGGGCTGAACATGGTAACAGTCAGCTTTTAATGAACTTACATTATGTTGTAATCTGGTATGGATAATATCTAGGAATCGATTAATAAAACTAAGCATTTTACTAGATAAGATATTTGGACACTTTTCAAATCATAGTACGACATGCTACATTGAGTATCTTGTTCAAGATTGTTCCACAAGGCTGCTGTTGAGGTATTAAGGATGATTTGGTAGACTTTACTCAGAAATTGCAAACAACCATATTATTTGAGCGTAGAGGGTTATAATTTGTTCGTTCGGACACGTGGAAGTTAGCAATTCAGTGAAATAGTCTGGCTAGTGAATGAACGGTGTAAATCCAGATCTGTGGGTACATAATGTGAATGCAGATCTGGGTGCACGTCGCATTTGGATGAGAGTTATACACTGGCAAATATGGTGTGCATGCTACATGGGCCTGGCAACATAGTCCGCACATTTCTTTGACAAGTGTAAGGACAATGAAAAGTGCTGATGAACGGTCAGGTATTTGGTAGACTGTGCTGCTAATTCAGATTGTGCATACGTGCTTGCCAGTAGCTTCCCGTTTCCTGTGGGTCAGTGTTTCTTCAAGGGGCTGTTCCAGGTTCTTTCTCCCACCATGCATAGACTATTGTGTGCTGAAAAATGGAGTTAACCAAACAAGGACAAAAAGATCTCGAAGACCTAAAGATCTCGACAGGATTATAGTTTAAAATTGATGTCAAATGGCGACATTTTATCAGAAAAGCGACAGCAATGTCGCTTAATTCACTGGAAGGACATACAAAGATATGCACATAAGAATGGAAGGTGTAATGTTTTGCATTAGTTCGATAATAATTTAATGAGGGGGGTTCTTTCAGAAACACAAAAAATACAATGGCTGGCGTCAAGTCCAAGGCACTTGTCCTGCTGCATGAGGAGCAATTTAAAAAGGGCAAGTTATTTCTCCATGTGGAATTTGTTCTTGCCAGGCAAGCCGATATCATCTGTAAAAAGCGTGAAAAAGAAGGCTTCTAGCATTTGTCAATCATTTTGGAGACATCCCAAGAGTTTCAATTAAGTCCTGGAGAAAAGGTGAATATATCCATCAAAGGGGCTCTTAAACCCGCAAAATCTCCAAAGTCTGACCAGATGATTATTGAGTTCAATGGATGAAATAACTGCTGTCTGCATTTTGCCTTGGCAATTAATTAGTCTGATAAACGTTCATTAGCAGAGGTGACATTTACCTGAACCAAAAAGAATCAATTTATATTCGAGGCCACAATTGACATCAGTGATCATCCAGCGAAAGACAAACTAACCACGCATGTTCCTTATTGTTCTGTGAGAAAATATTTTATACTCATTACCATTTACTGACTGTAAATATTACACAAAAGATTTAACTTAGATGAATTTAACAAGTATTCATGGTTTTTAATGTCCCATGATTATAATGTTCTTGGAACATTTAATGACAAAAATTAAGCATCTGGATTTTATATTTTTCAGGGAGTAAGCTTTCAGCTTATGGCAAAATAATGACTGACCATGGATTAGCTGAACTATCCCAAGCACTGGACCTGCATAGTTCATGGCTCCTTCTAGTATCATTAGGTCTTCCTAATGGTGCAATCACAAAGCACGAGACCAACAATCCACATAATATAACTCGGGCAAGAGCAGATGCACTAATTGAATGAAGAAACAATAATAAAGATAAAGCTAAGGAGTCATTGTACTCTATTCTGATTGAAAACTGGATAGTACTGGTCGTAAGGATATGGTACAACATTTAAAGACTGTATGTAAGAAAGATAGAGATCCAGATAAAGCAGATTTCCAATAAATGATCACAGATGAACTGAGAGACAATATTCATTAGCACACATCAACTAGTTATCTAGTGCTATATATCCATAGCACACACCAACTAGTTATCTAGTGCTATATATCCAAAGCACACACCAACTAGTTATCTAGTGCTATATATCCATAGCACACACCAACTAGTTATCAAGTGCTTTACATCCATAGCACACACCAACTAGTTATCTAGCACTATATATCCAAAGCACAAACCAACTAGTTATCTAGTGCTATATATCCATAGCACACACCAACTAGTTATCTAGTGTTATATATCCATATCACACACCAACTAGTTATCTAGTGCTATATATCCATAGCACACACCAACTAGTTATCTAGTGCTACATATCTGTAGTTCCAAGTTTTGGTGGTGGTCTCAAAAGTGAGCATGTCAGCAGGAATCAACTTCAGAGCTACATTAACTGAAAATTCAGCAGGCTTTGTATAAATGTATAAATCACATTGACAACCATAAAATATGTACATCTGCATTCAGTTATATACAGGACTTTAACCTTAATTTTATCTTATGTTGTGATGGATTCATGTTTTGCAATGTTAATTCTTATCCCCATTTTATTTTTGTTATTGTCAGTTGATGCTAAATCATTTTTGATAGCATCTCTTTTTTTTGTTTAAATGTACCACTTTTAAACTGCTTCTCTCTTTTTTCCATCCATTGTAGATTAGTTTTTGTTGTACCGTATCCATAATGTACAGCTTACCATGAGATTATCAATCTAAGTCTATTAATATATCATCTGTTCTGGGCTAATGTTCCTTTTGAGCATACATCTGTAATTGCTTGGTGTGTTTAATATTTTATCTTGGATATACAATAAATATATTTTTTCAAGTTTCTGCCTTGTGCATTGGCCATAATTAATCACTATGTCTATCCAATATAAAGATATTGACATTATTCATTGGCAAGCTATACTTACAGTTTTGACTGCATTTGTATTTTGCAATTAATAGCAATATATTTTATACCCATGAACCTAATAATGTTTTTCTTCAGCCATTATGTCCATAATATAGACAGGGATACATGATAGTTGCTAAACCCTCTCAATTTGAAACAGAAATGTCAGCATTAAAAAAGATCAGAATCTGGACACAACGATAGCAATTAATTTACCTTTTTATCCAAAAATTTATTTTAAGCATTACACTTTACAGATTCCAAGTGATTTTTTTAGCTATGTATGGTTCCTACTGTCTTCTTACTAATTAACAGTAATGTATTTTTTTATCCAAGAGCCTAGGCATGAAAGGCATATAAAATTTGTTAATGTTTGGGGGTGGGTAGTGGGGGTATTTTGTTTCTTTCTGTCACTTTGTCAATAAATCTTGATAGGAATACTTTTGTAGATTAACGGTGAACTAGGAATGTCAGCATTACAAAATCTGAATCTGGATATAAAAACAGCAATACTTTACATTTTTATCCTGTAATTTATTTCAAACATTAATCCTCAATGATTCCAAGAGATATTTGTTAACCTAAATATGGTTTCTATTATCTTCTTTCACGCCATGAGACATTCTTAATCAAAAGAGAAATGGCATAGTATTCTTCCACTGCTGATGCCTTTTATATCCCATTTTGAATTTCTGTGGCACATATTTTATCATCAGGGTAAAAGTATTGTTGCTTGCCTTTTATTTCAACATCTTTAACTTTCTCACGTAAATCAGAATTCGAAGCTAACATTTTTGATTGTCAATATTTGATTGCTTTTGTAATTCAAGCACTGTAAGTTTTCACAAATGAATTACAAATGATGTATATGTACTGATGCTCAAGAAGTTTTTAGGTTGCTGTTCCCAGGAAAGTTTGGCCAGAAAATTAGAATCTGACAGCAGTGATTGTAATAGCATAATTTAAGGTTAAAAGTAGGAATGATCAGAATAGCTGGAATCTCTGGTAATGGTTTTGTAGATTGTTAAATTGGACCAATACAATATTTATCCAAGTGAAAGAGATATTTAATGTAATTAAATGATGTTTACACACAGAATGGACTCCAGCCTGTTGTGCAAGGCCATTTCCTTAGACATGCCTACAATGTTGGTATCAATTAACAGCAAATCAGAGGTATGCTTCATTGGCCCAGTAATTCAGTTATCAGTGATCAGTATTGCAAGTAGAAGTGTTTTGTTTATTATCTTCTCATCTTTTGTTCAAGATTTCTGTTTTATTGGAGCCTGACAGTCTTTTCAGGACTTTTTACATAAATTACACTGGTAAAATGTGGACTGAATTCCCATGTCATGACAGACAAACTTTGATTCATTCAGATTACAACACTTCAACAGAATTGGTCTGATAATATCAAGCGTGTGATTTGGATTTTTAATGTAGCTTTAACAATTTTTCAGTCACATCATTACGATGTCTGCAGTGTGGCAGTTTATAGCATTTGTCTAGCACTGGGGCATCATGCCACAGGCATGTAGCAATCATGTCCCACCCAGTCACATTATCCTGACACCAGGCCGACCAGTTCTAACACTAACCTCTTAACGCTGAGCACCAAGCAAGGCAGCTGTTAGTACCATTTTGTAAGTCTTTGTTATGACTCGGCCGGGGATCGAACCCATCAGCTGCCAAAATATAGGCCAGTGGGAAAACTGCTTGAAAAAAGATGTGAGATTACTATTATTGTGTCTGCTTCTATAACAAAAAAAACCTCAGCTTATTCAAATTTATTATGAAAATGTGAAATGAATTCAAAAAGGTGGCCAGACACAAGCTTTAGGCCCCAACAGGGCATACATAAGAGCCTAAATCCAGCAGTTGGGATCATACAGTGTAACTGGTGCCAGCTTGTAGAACTAGAGAGGGTTGCCATCAGCTGGAGGTGACCTCATTACCCCCCACACATCCATGAACCCTGATAAAGTTAGGCTTGGTATTCCTGCCAAGAATGTTTCTGAGTACTCAGCAAGCTACCTCTGAGTACTCAGCAAGCTACCTCTGTGAGTATTTTGCAAGCAACCTCTGTGGCTAGTCCCTTGGATATATCTATATGTACATCAGTGAGAAACAGTAAAATTAGTGAGCAGTCACATGCAATAGGAATGCCTTGTTTTGTACCCTTGGTGGGTGTGACTTGAGTAACCAAAGATGTTTTTACCAGAAATGATATATGTTAACATTCAGCTTATGGCAAAATATGGGATTAAATACGACTGTTAAAGACATGGACCCACACATGGCAGATAATTCTCCATGTCAGGTCTTCTTTGTTTAAAGATGTAAATATACCTTTAATGGTGGTTTTATGGATGGAGGAATGTCCCATTTTCTTTCAGGTCATCAGTTTGTACTGGGCTTTTAGATTTTTCTTTTGTAGCAGCCAAATCGAAATAGGTATATACAAATGCAGCAGCCCAGGTAATCTGATTTTGGAGGATGCTTTCTGTCCAATGAAAAGACAGCATACAGTTAATTTTATTTTTTTTAAAGTCTATTATAAAGTTTATAATGATGGTTTGCACAAACTAGATAGCTCTTCATCCAAGGATCCTCTCTGCAAAGTTTAGGGTCACAATGTCCAGTGCTTTTAGAGGTTGTTAGTTTAGTTTTGGTAATAGCAGCCATTATCTGATGATCTGTACAAACCGTAACAACCCCAAAATTAAGATTCTTTCTTATGATCACTTTTTTTGTTCTCTCAGAAAACATCATTGTAAAATTTGTCTTTTTTTTTTTACTGAACAATGTCAATTTCTATAAATATGAAAAGTTTTGATGCCAGCCAGATTTGGTCTAATTCTGCCTCACAATGAAGAATTTATTTTCAAGAAATATGTGCGTGTGTGTGTGCATGTGTGGTTGTTGTAATGGTGGCAATATCTGATTACCAGTAGACTCCGTCTGTATAAACTCGATTCATTTCAGAATGTTCCTGATAAAAAAAGTTTCCAACTGACCGAGTTGCTTTTGAGAAGTCACAAATAGCAACTGTCGATGAAAACCTGATGGGCATCACATGACAGATTCACTGTCCTATGGGCAGTGAGCTAACATCTTCTACTAGGAAAGACATTTTATATTTCTTATCCCTGCTCAGCCAATCAAAAGAAAATCTTGTACACTTTTAATCTGTATTATTTCCATCGTCACCATGACACAATCTTTTCTTAGTCAGATGGTGCATTTAGATGCCTAGATGTATATGAATATATCTTGGCCTTTGTATTTCCATTTCTCTCAGACCTACTGTGTCTAGGTTAAACAGAAACACAAACAAGCAATTGTTCAGAATGATCGGTGTCAAACTTAGTAGAGGTCTCGAGTGACTATTGCCTTTGTCACAATTTCTGAGAATGCTTGCTGAACTACTTTATAAAGACGATGGTATCGAACTGTCTGGCTGAGCTTAATCTGTCCAGCACTTTTAAATTTCTTCCTAGCTGGCTCCAATTTTTCTGAGTCACCATTCTCAAGGGAAAACTCTGCAAATAAACAAATAAATTTGTTTAGGACCTTGTCATATTTTTAAAATTGCTTCAAGTTAAAATGAACAACATGCAGACTTTACCTATCCTGAGAACTGAGAATGTTCCCATTTTTACTAGTGAAAATTCGGTACATGATAATGAACATTTCCAGCTGGAAAACAATACATTAATAACTTGCACTTTCAATAAGGGGGGCCCCGAGTGACTGAGTGGTGTAAAGCGCTCTCCGTTACGGATCACTGCCATCTCACCTCTGTCTGTGTGGGTTTGAGTCTAGGATTTGGCCAATGCGGGTGTGTGAGAAAGCTTGCCAGTAGCTTCTCATGGGTCAGTGGTTCTTCCCAGGGTTTTCCTTCTTCCTCCACCATTAATACTGGCCACCATGCATAGCCTATCGTGTGCTGAAAAATGGCATTAAACCCCACAACAACAACAACTTTCAATACAAGTTACAAATGTCATGAACTTTGTGAGACTACTGAAGCTCAAAGAATAAATATTTTAACATCAGACAGTTAAAAATAAATAGATGCTTTAAGAAACTGATGAATTTTCACTGTATTATAAAGACAAATGCTACAGAGTTTTGCCATAAAAACATGGCTTGTCTATAGTGTTCATATGTGTGAACACTATGATGATAGTTTACACTACAGCATATTAGTTTATTTACAAATAAATGTGCAACCAGCTGTAAACAGTGTAGACCCAAATCTGCTGGTGCACAATGTACTAGCAGATTAGTCCATGCACTCATACTCATCACAGTGGGTTACATCCCCTTACAGCCTGGATAATGTCACTGCCACCAGAGGCTGAAATTGGTCAGAAATATGCACAAATATTTTTCACAATTTAACGTTGCTTTTGATAGAATTTGCAAAAGTAAATAAAAATACTGGAAATTAATTGCTTAAGCTACCTGTAATTCCTACAACTTTTCAAACTTACTAATTTTTTAGCTAATCATCTAACTGTGTGTGAACAATGAAATCTCCTACATTGTTTAAGACAGTCCAAATATCAAGATATAATTAGACAGGATTCACTGGTGCAAATTAAAGTTTCAGGAAGCTGATTTTTTCAACTGGGACCAGAACTTTGGAACTTGATCAAGGAGTGGAGGTAACGTAATGAAGAAGGTATCAACCCTTATTGCTTTATCTGCCTGTCCTAGTTTACCTAGTGAAGAAATTCAAGCCATTACAAGTGAGGAATACAGATCTTCATCCCTAGAGAAAGACTCACCCGTTGCAAATATAATCAATTGTTGTTGTTGTTGTTGTTGTGTGGTTTAACGCCATTTTTTAGCACACGATAGGCTATACATGGCGGCCAGTATTAATGGTGGAGGAAGAACCCGGGAAAACCCTGGAAAGAACCACCGACACACAAGAAGCTACTGGCAAGCTTTCTCACATACCCACATTGGCTGAATCCGACACTTGAACCCATGCAGACAGAGGTGAGATGGCAGTGATCCATAACGGAAAGCACTTTAGACCACTCGGCCACTCGGGGCCCCAAATATAATCAATATTATTAAATTTGACAACAGTTCTGTGGTAACATGATGCTTTACTTCAGCTGTGAGATTTCAACAGAATGATAAAGAAAGTAAATTCATACCTGACTCGGGTGTGTTGCTGCCGAAAGATAGATGTGAATAGCATATACGGCCAACTTGTGTCAGCAACGATGTTACATCCTCACAGAGTGGTGGGAATGCCTGGCATACTTTTGTCAGATATGGAATGGTCTCCAGAAAATAATTCACTCTCTCCTCATTGTCACACACTGAAATCAAAATTAAATGTATATAGAATAATTAAGCACAACAAAAAATAATTAATTAAGAAATGAGTTATGTTGAACACCCTCTCTTGGCTTCGAAACAAAAAACTTATTCAGCTTCATAAATCTATTCAAAGCAGAAATGAAAATTCTAGTAAATTCAGTTTACAACAAACAAAGTGTTTAATGAAAGGTATTTCTCAGAAGCAAAATAAGTATGTAAACTGAACGACACATCATACTTATATCAGCAGTATATTGAAATGTACAACACACTGAAGTATATATTTTAATAATATTTAGTTATGATTATATCAGTAACATAAAACAGGAAGCTAAAAAAACAACACCACCAAGATAGTTATGTTTATATGATTCACACAATCAGGAAGTTAAGAAAATAATTAAAGACACCAAGATAGTTTTCCATATTCTCTTACCTCCAGCCATTGTGATCAGCACATTCAGACAAAGCTTGGCAATACTGAGTGACTTTGGCAGGGCATACTGACAACCAAGGTAGGACATCAGTTTAATTGCAAACTTCTAGAGTTAAAAACAAAAGAAATAATTAAAGACTCCCTGTATTTCCTCTCTCTTTCTCTCTCTCCTGCATATCTCTCTCTATTAAAGTTTTCCTCCTAGAATATTACAGATGGAATGCTACTTTTATGGTCAGATAATTATGCCTCATTTTAAAAACCTCTGTATAATTAAAATTAAATAGTTCCTCTCTCTCTCTGTGGATTAAAGTTTTCCTCCGAGAATATTACAGATGGAATGCTACTTTTATGGTCTGACAATTATCCCTCATTTTAAAAACCTCTGTATAATCAAGAATTACATAGCTCATCTCAAAATGCATCCACTAATTTTAAGAATCTAGCTATATTTATTATACAACAAATAACAAACCCAAATGGTCATAAAATAAATGCAGAAATGTAATATAAGGTAGTGAAACCCTAAATGTAGGTTGTAATGACCTTTTCTAGCTGTAAGAGTGTGGCACCTACAAATATGCATACAATCATCTGGTTTGGTGATTCTTGCATGATACGTGCTACAGACTGTAAACAAATCAATGAAGTCTAGAATATGGTTCACTGTGACCTAATTTTGTAACAATGTGTATTGCTCATCAAGATTCATTTATTCACCTAGTTTCATGAATCCTGACATAACAGTACTAACATTTATCTGGCTGAGCTAAATGCAAAACCTTAGCCTATGCCAGTACAATGTGAAATGCAGGTCACTGTAACCTTCTTCTGTTGTAAAGGTGTGGTACTAATGAGCACACTAACATGAACTGAACTTGAGAAATAAACTAATTCATGAAACATGGGTCATAGTGACCTACTTTTAAGATGAGGGTGTAGTACTCCTCAAGATTATTACCGTATTTCATGATTCCATTACAACAGCATTATACATAAGATACAAATGAAAAAAAAATCAACATGGTCATGAGCTAAATGAATAAACCTAACATAAAGAAACAAAATGTGAACTGTAGGTCACAATATCCTACTTTTATGGTAAGGGTGTGGAAGCAGCAGTGATATATACTATAATTTAATCTCATATATTCTTATATGAAAAGTGTTTGATACTGAACCCAAGTTAATTATATATTGGTAACAGTGACCTACTTTTGTGACAAGAGTGTAGAACTCATCAAGATGCATCTCCTTATAAAGTTTCATTGGTTAAAAGCTAAAGCTAAATGCAAAAGTATTAACCAAAGCTAGTACAATAAAACATTTTGGTCACCATGACCTTCTTTTGTAAGGGTGTGTTGTTACTTTACATGCATATAAACATCAAGTTTAATGATTCCAGCATGCACAATGGTTTTGAAATAAACTTAAAACACAGAATTTAACCAAAGTCACTTAAGTGTGAAATTTCATAGTGACCTATCTGTCTGATGTTGGTGTAGTATTAATCAATATGCGTATCCTCAATAAGTTTAATGAATCTCTCTTTCTCTCTCTCTCTCTCCCTCTCTCTCTCTCTCTCTATATATATATATATACACATGCATACATACATACACACACACACACACACATATATGTATATGTATATATATATATATATACACACATACATATATATGCATATATATATACACACATACATATATAATGCTGAACGCCAAGCGAGGCAGCTGTTAGTACCATTTTTGTAAGTCTCTGGTATGACTCGGTCGGGGATCGAACCTATGACCTCCCGCATCCGAGGCGGACGCTCTAACCACTAGGCCACCGGAGCGGTCGACAGCTTATAGTGATGTCTAGCACTGGGGCATCATGCCACAGACATGTAGCATGATGTCCCACCCAGTCACATTATCCTGACACCAGGCCGACCAGTCCTAACACTAACCTCTTAATGCTGAGCACCAAGCGAGGCAGCTGTTAGTACCATTTTTGTAGGTCTTTGGTATGACTCGGCCGGGGATCGAACCCACGACCTTTCCGCTTCCAATGCGGACGCTCTAACCACTATGCCACCGGAGCGGTATATATATATATATATATGTATGCATGTATGTATGTATGTATGTATGCATGTATGTATGTATGTACGTACGTACGTACCTACATACATACATACAGGTTGCAAAACCCTATAACTGGCCATGAGATAAACAAAAAAGCTTCAATCTAAACCAGCAAAATGTGAAATGCAGTGACAGTCACAGTTACCCAATTTCGTGACCTTCCTGTTTGATAGTTTGATGATTCTAGCTCGAACAGAACTTGATAATTAAATTAATACACAAACTTTAACCAAAGCCTGTTAAGCATTAAAACAGGTCACAGTAACCCAATTTTGTGATAAGGGTATGGTAATCATGAAGATGAATCTTCTCATTATCTTTGATGATTCCAGGTAAAACAGTGTTTATACAGTATGCAAAACTCCTATCTAAAACCAAAAATGTGACCAAGAATGTTGATGTGCTGCCTATGACCAAGGAAAAAGATGTTTTACATTAATGAGGCTATACATACAGTGTGACCCTGCTACAACACAATAGTTGGGGTACATAGAACCCAACCGTGTTATAGACTGAACCATGTTATAACCAACTGGGTCAGTTATCTGAAGAAAATGATGCATATACCAAAAATATGGTGGGCAGGGGACAGGGTAATAAAAGCAGGCACAAAAATACATGCTTTCGGTTAAATGAAGACAAACTAGTCTGACAAACACTTGTATATTGACAACTTACATTTGTGTAGTACAATCCATAATCACTAAGTACTGTACTTGTATATAATAAATCCATGAATCTGAACATAAATCACACGTTATAAACTTCATGTATGACTTAACATCCTGTTAGAAAACACAAATAACATGTATTTACAAAAAAAAGCTAGTCATTGTTTTGATCTATATCCGATTGTCACTTCACAATTCATTACAATTGTTGCAAGTAACACATCACTATAGCTGTTTACAAGCTGCAGGTACATGTACTTAAATTGGCCTAATTTTGGTCAGCTGAAGACAGCGTCATTTTGCCAAGGTTACGCAGGGGATGATAGGGAAATGAAAACTCGAACAAATTAAAAAGTTTAATGTCTTTGGAAGATACCCCATTTTTAATGAACTTGATAGCCATATATCTATGGTTTGAAAAGACAGTAAATTTAATTTTGCATTTTATGCTGCTGTTGGTAGTGACCATAAGCATAATGTAAACGTGTTCCAGTCACTTTGAAAAAATGCAATAATTGTTTAGATTCCATTGCTTTTATTTAAGTTTGGTGCTGACTTCCTTTGATGAAAGGTTATTTGGTTTTACTGAAGATTGTAGTCAGCTTTCTTTGATGAAGAGTGCATGTTTGATTCTAGTTACTGCTAAAGAACAGCTTTGGATGACCAAACATACATTTCTTTTTGCAGCTGCAACATCAAATAATTGTAGACCATTGATTGAGACTGATTTTTTTTTCATTTGCTTAGTATTTATACAGAACTATTGGTGCTTAAAAGGTGATCAGTTTTCTTTGAAGTTTCAACGAAAAAATTTCTGGGTACATTTTAAAAACAAAAAGAAATCAGCTGCCGTTTGGTAGATTGTAGCAGTTACTTTTCCTGCCTTCAAAAGTTGGTCAGTTGTAGCTATTCCCAATAGCACAGATAGACCAACAAGTAGATCTCCGTTTTTGTTTGTTTGGATTTTCTTTCTTGTGGCAGAGTGATGCTGCCTTCCACGCATGTATCAGAAATTGAAGAAAAAAAAGGCTAACAGATGATGAATAGACAGGGGTTCTGTTCTGACTGGGATTACTTAAGAAATTATGAGTATTCTGAAGGATTTAATTCTATGAGTGAAAAGAAGAGGAATTTCACTTACCTTCCATATACAGAGGTCAGTCAAAATAAATATATTTATTACTAGCAAGCGGCAGAAATTTCGACACTTTTTTGTCCAAAAGATCTATTATGAGATAGTGCCTCATCCAGTTGATCTTCACTACCAGTAATGTTATTTTAAAACATGCAGAGATCTCACAGCATACAGTTTCAGGTCAGATGTCAGAGTAAGAGGATTATGATATAACAATGCACTGTTTAGATGGTTTGTCAATATGAACAATGAATTTTTTTAAACTAACAATAGATAAATTCCAGTGCATTTTATATCAAGTTTGTGGCTTCCTTTCATGATGCCTCTGAATTTGTTCACTCCAAACCCAAGGTTGTATATATAGATTTAAACAGTCAATAATGTTTGGGAACAAAATCACCAGATGGTATGTTTTGTTGCTAATAAGGAATATAAATCACCATTAGTGACATTCGCAAGGCCCAGCATGATCCCGGAATAAACAGTGTACCTGTTATTTTTTGTACTTTTAAGAAGAAATAACTTTTTTTGTGTATAAGAAAAAACACACATGAATATGAAATTGCAGGAACCGCACCATGATCATCTTATATATTAGAATTCATACACAATCTCTTCCCCAAAAATGATAATATACTTTTTACATGTTACTTTTCATACTTTTAGAAAGAAAAAGAAAATATGTCTGCATGAGAAAAGTACATGTAAATGAAACTTTGTGAGCCATGCCACAACCATGTTATATCCGGTTTCATGTTTTAACAGAGTGTGCTATAGCAGGGTCACACTGTATTTATTTAATTCTGTTTGGATGCCAGGGGTAGTACAACAGCTTATGTCTAATTAAACAAAGAGGTGAGCAAAGTGATGGGATACTGTGTTCACTCATCTGCCCATCCGACTGCCCATCTGTCCATCCT
Organism: Sinohyriopsis cumingii; assembly: GCA_028554795.2. Classification (NCBI taxonomy): domain Eukaryota; kingdom Metazoa; phylum Mollusca; class Bivalvia; order Unionida; family Unionidae; genus Sinohyriopsis; species Sinohyriopsis cumingii. The sequence goes on along the minus strand of CM068842.1, from coordinate 49,098,700 downwards.
ATTGTCAAACTGTCCATCTGAATGTCCATTTCTCCATCAGTCCATCCCATTGCCCATTTGCTGATACTACTGTCCACCTTACTGTCCATTTGATTGTCCATCTGTCCATCTGTCCATTTGATTGTCCATCTGCCCATCCTATCATCCATCTGTCTATCTGATTTTCCATCTTACTGTCCATTCAAAAGTCCATCTTTCCATCCAGTTGCCCATCTGTCCATCTGATCGAACATTTGTCCATCTGCCAATCTGTCCATCCAACTGTCCATTTGTTCTTCCTACTGTCCATCCTATTATCCATCTGTCCATCTGATTGTCCATCTGTCATGCTATATGGCTCTTTCAGTTTTAAATGAAAATTCATGACACTTGGTGGATTCCTTAATGTAAAATCAAATGACATATTTTGTTTCAACCTAAACCCATCTCTTTGGTTACAGAAAGGGGTTCATATGTCATATATTCAAAAATTGCAAATATTTACACAATATTTTTTGGACATTTTGTATATGTGTTGGACAGCTACTGACATTTGTTTTCAAACATAAAAGAGGAATTAATATGTTGGTCTTGGCAAATTGGATTATATTCATTTTTTTTTTCAAACCCAAAAAATGTAGAAAACTTGCAAGGTTCCAAACAGATCAATATACCTGCTTGTCCAGTTGCGGCTGACTTAAAAGCTCTGGTATGAAATCCAGACAGATGTGCATAGAAGGAATACCAGCCACTGTCACAGGCAGCAACTCTTCAGAATAGCCCTGAAATCATATACCATCAAGCTTAAGTACAACATCTTCAAATACAATACAGTTTATGCAAAGACGTATGTACATGTACATGCTCACAGAATAGACGTTTTACAAATATTCTGTGGTTATCAGTTATCATACATACGATTCTGAACAGAAATTCTGAAAAGATAATTAAAATTGAAAATAATAAAACACACTGATGGCTTCAAGCTTTAGAAATCATACTGATATACATCACTGAATAGTTAAGGAAACTGGGCATGTGCAATAGCAACCATCCACATTTCATTTCAAGCTGTATTTAAATAAGCCACATACATAAATTACTGTAAAGAAATACAATTTATATGGTTTTGAAAGGTCTTTTTCCAAATAATCTGCCAAAAACTTTTTTAGCTTTCATTACTGATTAAATCTTTTTACAATATTTTAGGGTTAAATATTTTTGTAGATATTTTGAAGGTTGCATCCTTTCCAATAATTTCTTTTCTCTACATTTTATTGGTTTGAATGTATGCAACAAAAACACACTAAATTACAATAGTAATAATTTTAATGCACCAGGCATACAGCCAGACTAAAAATAAAAACACACCAGGCTTACAGTGAGGCTAAAAAAACAAACAACACTAGGCTTACAGCCAGACTAAAAAAAATACACCAAGCTTATAGTGAGAATAAAAAAAATACACCTGGATTACAGCCAGACTAAAATTACAAACACATCTAGGCTTACAGTGAGATTAAAAATAACAATATACCAGGTTTACAGTCAGCCTAAAAATAAAAATACACCAGACCTGCAGTGTTGTGTACCTTTAATTGTGTGCTTAACTTTTCTCCATGATTGTAATTTGTGAACAGAATGTTAACTTTACTCTGCTTAAATGCATATGTTCATATAAAAAATGTTTTTAGAAAAGGGTTGTTTCAAATTTTAACAAGAAGCCCTTAAAAGTAAATACCTTTATATAAAGAGAAAATGTTAAGCAATACTGAGTTTTTAGCCTGTTTTGGGGAGAGAATGCACAAAACTATTCTATAAGTGCGAATCTGCATCTTCTAAACTATTAAGATGAATACAAAGTTGTCAAGTTTTCCAATTTTTCTGTAATCAAGACAAGAGAATTAGTGGTATTCTGGAACACTGCTTAAACTGAAACTTTTAATGAACTCCAAAATATAGATGAGCATTAATTGCAATCACTGTCAAGGATGCCAATGGTATTCTGCATTGAAATTTAGCCCAATATTCAGTCAATATATATGTCAATATATATGCATTTACCAAGGTCTGGTAATAAAATTTAGCACAAAGGTGTGCCAAGGTTGATCAAGGTAACTACAGATGGTAATGCTTAACAACAAATTCCCACTACTAATTACCAAATAATATGATAAGATTTATCTTAATACATTTTCATTCAATTTACATATCGAATGAGGAACTGGAGAAGATAAGTTTTATATCCAGATCATATGCCACAGACCTGTTGATAAAGTGTTATGCTACTCTTGTCTTGGAGTGGACTATGGGGTAACCAGTCTACTTGACCAATCCAATCACCTGAGCGCTTGGACTGACAATGCAAATATGTTTAGGGCAAGCGCCCAAACGATCCATACAGCAATTGTACCTCAGCTGACTGAAGAGGAATCTAACCTCTGAAAATTCATTTAGAACTCAATAAATTTAACTAAATGATCAGTTCAATTCCAAACAAGTAGGTTTTTTTTTCTGTCATCAAGTGCCAGCTGATTAATGTTCGGTTTTCTCTGACTCATCAATATATGCAAAATTAAGGACTTTTCTGGTCTGAAACAAACCTATTCTTTGTCCCAAATTTTTCCTTATTTTCCAGTAGCATGACAACCATGGATAAAAATGGACTCTTGTTTTTGCATAACTGCACAAGCTATCTTCAGAATGCGACTTGGATGCCATGTATTGACAATGCTGTGACAGTGTCAACCACTGTTATCTACTGACATGCTTAAACACCACTGCTCAGTGTAAACATAACTTTTCATGCTCTCTGTTAACCCTTTACCTCATACAAGCGTCTTTTTAGGCCTCTACTCCATTCGCATGGAAGCGCCTTTTGACGCCTCTACAAGATTCGCATAGAAGCGCCTTTTGACGCCTGCGGTAAACATCAGCCATTTTGAGCTAGTTTTCATAGTGCCACCTTCGGGGAAAACCCCCCTATTACATACTACATTCATTTCTGCGAATGACAATTACGGCAGATCACGTGGTCGCTATTCATGCACTGGTCGATATCTGCTATTTAAAGTAACTGGGTTGTAATCTCCACTCTCCAAAATGGCAGCCGCGGATTTCATTCAGTACGTACGAAGTTTTCACGATTAGAATAACAACCACGAAAGATTCAATAAATTAGGTAAAGTCTCTGATATTGATGTAGGCAGCAATTAGTTTTTATAAATTATCAAATTCAGATGACTTAGTGATATAGACACACACGAAAACCTTGTAAATTTCGAGTATCGGAAATAGCAGCTATGGTTGGTCACGTGGCCTCACGGACATGACGGTGAACGAGTTCTCTCAAGATTTTGAAGCACATAAAAAAATTCTTCTGTGAAAATAATTACACAGCTATAACAATCGGACATTACTCTTAAATTTTTCCACATATAATATATGTGTACCAAAAATGTAAAATGGTTAAAATTGTTGTTAAATGTAACATACACTAAATTGCTTAACAGTTCACAGGCAGGATTTCATTCAGTACTTACGAAGTTTTCATGAGTAGAATCACAAACACGAAAGATTCAATAACCTTGGTAAAGGCTATGATATTTATGCAAGCAGCAATTAGTTTTCTATTGATTATCAAATTCAGATGACTTAGTGATGTAGACACAGACGAAAAACGTGTAAATTTCGAGTATGGGAAATGGCAGCTATGGTCGATCACGCGGCCTCACTGACATGACGGTGAACGAGTTCTCTCTCGATTTTATAGCACATAAAATATTCTTCTGTGAAAAATAATTACACAGCTATAACAATTGGACTTTACTCTTCAATTTTTCCACATATAATAAATGTCTGCCTAAAACGTAAAATGGTTAAAACTGCTGTTAAACGTAACACCACTACATTGCTTAACAATTCACAGGCATGCCTATGCGGATGCGGTCTGCTAGGTAACAGGTGTTCTATTTATAGCATGCTGCACTTTGTCACTAAGCTCTATGAGGTAAAGGGTTAAGATGAACCGATTTTCAATGGCTGTTTTGCCAGTTTAGAGCTTTATCAATATTTATGACATGCAATTTTGACTCTGGCCCTCATTTTTTCCTCAGAAATGTGAGAAAAATCATCCTTCATTATACTTTGGTGCAGCGTAGGAAAATTTCTGAACCTCATGATCAGAATTTTGTGCCAGATAGTCTGTAAACCCTAAAATTTGAGGCAAATTCTGACCCTTAGGTGGATTTTCCTATTCTCAACTGATGCTTATAAATAACTGTATTATTGTTCTATAGTTATTGAAATATGTGTTAAAACCTGGTAGCTTAATATTCAAATTATCACAGAGTTTCTTATAGTTTATAGGAGTGGGGGTGGAGTTGACAGGAAACAGGAATCAGGAAAAGAAATGTCGTAATGTACTGATAGAACATCACTACTTGTTTTGTTACGTCATATAGTAGTGATTGAACATCAGTACTGGTTTTGTTATGCCATAGTGTAATGATATATCAATACTGGTTTTCTTATGTCATAATGTAATGATACATCAGTACTGGTTTTGTTATGCCATAGTGTAATGATACATCAGTACTGGTTTTGTTATGCCATAGTGTAATGATACATCAGTACTGGTTTTCTTATGTCATAATGTAATGATACATCAGTACTAGTTTTGTTATGTCATATTGTAATGATAGAAGATCACTGTTATATCATATTGTAATGATACCTCAGTATTGGTCTTGTTATATCTTGTTGTAATGACAGAACATCAGTACTGGCTTTGTTATGTCATATTGTAATATAGAACATTAGTATTGTTCTTTGTTTCTTCTGAGGTCCATGGCACCATTCGCAAGTGTAAACAGCTGATCAACCATGGTCAGTGACTACAAAGTTTAATTAAAGTAACTTTCATCACAAGTTTTAAAAACTTACTGTGACCCACTCTATAGCTCAGATGACCCTATAATGTGGTGGTGAACAATGGAATTTTGAAAGGTAACCATCACTAGATGGACAACAACCATGTGCTATCACACATGTCAGAACCAGGGATCAAACATTGGGCTACAGAGGTGAAAAGCAAGCATATTAAAACTGCTTTGCCATTATTGGTTTGACAAGATTTTTCAGTTTTAAAGTCCTTCCCTTATATATATTATTTACAGATAATGAATATTTAAAAGAAAAGAATTTTATTTCATACACACACTACAACCAGACCATAACAGTTCCAAATAATTATTCAAGATTTGTGAAAAATTACAAGAGAATGATTTGTGTACTGGATAAAAAAAAAAACATTATCATAACATAACCCTAGGAAATCCATATTAGTTGTTTTGATCTGAATGGACCACTTTATACATTGTATCAATACACTATTGCACTTTTATAACAAATACTGATGCATTTCTGTTCAAATAAAAAAAATGGCTAGGGACTGTGAAGGATTTTTATTCATTCTGCCATCTTACAAATGTTTCTGAATAAAAGAGTTATACATAGATGTTAAGTTTCTTAAATCTTGCCCTATACACAATCATGTAAAATGCCATCTAAACAGAAACATCAGATTGTTTATTTACCAAAAATACTCTGAAAGTATAATACATCTACCTCAAGAGCACCCATGATGATGACGATACACAAGTGCCTGAAGAATGCTTAAAAAAAGGGACTATACAGGGGCTGAATTTCCAAATTTATTTCTATAAGAACTGGCACACAGAAGAGACCTACAAGCTTTTTCATATATATATATATATATATATATATATATATATATATATATATATATAACTTTTCAAATATATACATTAATGATTACATGATGTGAAAAGCAAATCAGGAAACTTGCAAATTTTCCCAAGTACTCACTAGTTATATATAATGTTCAAGAAAAGGGGCTATACAGAGTGGTCTGCAGATGGTCAGATTAACCTTACCTGGAAATGCACTAATTTGGCTAGGTTTGGATCAGAAATGAAACTCTGATGAATATAAGAGCAGATGAGACACTGCACTTCCCTCAAATTACTCAGTAAACCCAGTGCAGACTGAAAATAAAAACAAGTGTGATTAGAAGCCGATAAAGACTTGAAAAGTGAATTTTATAACAAACATGCAAAGTGTTCTTGCATTTCCCACATTAATTTTTTAAACAAATTTATAACAAATTTGTACATAAGCTACCATAGAAGCACAATGAATGCCATAAAGAAACAAACTAATATAAAACAAAGTTCAAAGAAAAAATGAAGTTTGATTGACACTAACGGGTGAGCAAATTTTAATCAGCCGACAATTAATGAACAAATGAGACCCCTGACCACATCAAGATTCAACTAGACAGAGTAAATACTGAAGTCAAAAAGACATGAATGTCCAATGTGGTGCAGCTGAAGAGAGGTTGGTTGAATATGGCAGTGTAAAGTATAACTAAGTCAAACTGGGTCCAAGCGATGTTAAAAAGCAAGCTGACATTGGTCTTCGTGGCATAAAGTTGTCTCAAACCATATTTGATTTAAATCCATGAAATTCTTCAGAAGTTGCTGAGAAAGGAAATGTTTTCTATTACCTCTTGAATTCAGCCCTCCTAAAAAGACTAAAATCTGTCTATATATCATGCAGATGAAGACAAGTACCTCTTACAAATTACCTCCCATTGGCCCCACTAGGTGGCCACTGGTATCAAGAAAACATGTGTCACATCGAGGCTAACTGCATATTCATTCAGAACATCTGTCTTGAAAGGGTATGATGCAAGAACAAAGGAGATCTTCAGCCACACTGACATAACTTGGATTACCCAACTGTTGTCTGCAAAGAGGCTGATCCAGGTCTGCCAAAACAGGTGTCTGGTGCAAACATGGAGGGCACCAGCAGGTTTGAGGGAGAGGGACTCACTGTTGAGTACAGGGAGCTTTTGGATAGGAGAAACGTTAGTATTTGCATGCCCTCCCTTTTGTTTGTATCCCTCTACCAGTTTAAGATATACCATAACAGTTATGTCCACAAGCGTTTCTCTGAGAACCTAATTAAATGCCAACTGTGTTTTGATAACTGACTTGCGGAAGTATTTGACGTTGCACTAAATTAAAAGCTGGCCTCCTTTGTAATATCATGTTAATTGTGTATTTTGAATCAGATAAAGGAAGTGGAATAAAAGAAAAGTTAAAAAACATACAAATCTTACATACTAAAAATCTAGCAGCCCCAGTCGTATGTCTGTGAACTCACTTCAGTTTATCAATCGAACACTGTTATAAATGTTATTGTGTATGTAACATAATTAAACTACCTTAAATTAACCAACTCATTCATAACTGTGATCAAAGATAGCAAGGCAACCAAGCGAAGCAAATACTGTGTAAAATAAAGAGCTTGGTTTCACAGATATGGTCCATTTTGTGGGCAAGCAAGTTTCAGAGAATTCCTGAAAATGGCACTTAGAAATATCCTCAAGGATGATAAGAAGTTTCACTATTACTTACAATGAAATCATAACATCAATACTGTACCAACTGAATACAAAAATTGAGTTTTGCTGTAGATAATTCTCATGAATCAAATGTCGCTAGTTTAAAAAAAAAAGGAATCTTGTTTGGTGGTTAGTCTAGTTCCCTGCTACACTGATCCTGACTTGGCATTATTCTATTAAATACCACTCCAGGAACCAGACTAATCAACAAAACAAAAAGCAGTGATGCAATACACAGATGTTTTTGCATACACGTGATGGTTGAAGAAACCAGTTGGAACAATCTTTCACATGTTGGACATTTTGAAAATAAATGTTATTTATACAGAAAAATGAACAACTTCATTAGAAAAAGTGTGTTATTAACAATTATTATCAACGTGGTTGTAAAACGAGGATTCTGTCATTAAACAGCCCAGTTCTCTAACCTCACCACGGTTTTCTCAATGTCTAAGCTGATTTTTTTCAATATTTTGAGGCCCCTCGCTAATCCGCACATTTGCTTATAGTGCAGTCTATGTTTGGGGACCCCGTTGTACATGAGTTATCGAGGGAAAGGTGTACATGTAATGTAACATTACCTTTTTTGGTTTGGACTCATCACTGGCTGACAAATTTGAGGGTCCTCTAACTTTCTGATGTAATGGAACATCTGAAGAAAAAAAAATCATTTTAATATTCTTTTTTTGTTGCGAATGTCTTTTATTTATTTTATTTATAAAGTAAAACATAATTTTAACACTGACCTTGATCAACCAGAGTTTGACAATGAATGAATGAATGGCTGTGGGTGGATGTACACACAGAATGAATGGGTGTGGATGGATGGACATGTATAATGAATGGTTGTGGATGGATGTACACACAAAATGAATGGGTGTGGATGGATGTATAAGTAGAATGAATGGGTGTGGATGGATGTACATGTAGAATGAATGGGTGTGGATGGATGAACACATAGAATGAATGGGTGTGGATGGATGTATATGTAGAATGAATGGGTGTGGATTGATGTATAAGTAGAATGAATGGGTGTGGATGGATGTACATGTAGAATGAATGGGTTTGGATGGATGTTCACAGAATTAATGGATGTGTATGGATGTGCTTGTAGAATGTATGGGTGTGGATGGATGTACACACAGAATGAATGGGTGTGGATGGATGCACTTGTAGAATGTATGGGTGTGGATGGAAGTACACACAGAATGAATAGGTGTGGATGGATGTATATGTAGAATGAATGGGTGTGGATGGATGTACACATAGAATGAATGGGTGTGGATAGATGTACACAAAAAAGGAATGGGTGTGGATGGATGTACACAGAATGATTAGGTGTGGATGGATGTATGCATAGAATGAGTGGGTGTGGATAGAGTACACAGAATGAATGGGTGTCGGTGGATGGATGTACACATATGAATGGGTGTGGATGGATATACACAGAGAATGAATGGGTGTGGATAGATGTACATGTAGAATGAATGGGTGTGGATGGATAAACACATATAACGAATGGGTGTGGATGGATGTACATGTATAATGAATGGGTGTGGGTGGATGTACACACCTGCATGTTAAAGTCACTACAGTGTCAAACTCCCACCAAGCAAGCTTAACCAAATTGTTCAAGACTTTATTCTCTTGCCCTGCTTGCTGTAGTTTTCCTAATATATCTTGGTTGCAATGATGCTGCCAGGATATTATCAAAATGGGTGAGCTCCCACCTTGTTACCAAGCCAAGGGGGAGTAAGAAAAAAAAAGGATGGAGGAGACGACTATAGATCAATATACACTCAGCAATCAAATTAGTCTCTCTTTCTGACTGCTCCATTCTGTTCAAGCTCAGTTTTAAAAAATTCCTCAAAATAGAGCTCCTTGTATACAGTAATCATAACTCTGTTAAAGTTAATCTGTTCCTTATCTGTGCTGAGAACCCTTTTCCCAGTCTGCTGTCTGAAAGGACACACACACAGCTAGCTTAGACAGCTTGAAAAAATTGGGAAACTATTCTTATGGTTGTTACATACAAATTTCATAACTCATAGGTATTGTCTCTCATATCTCAGGTCCAAAATAAGATCTTTTACTAACAAGAGAATTGCCAAAGTTTCACTTTCTTAAATTTGCTGACCATTTTCACAATTTCTTGTCTGTTCCATATTAGGGATTTAAGTCCATCACTTCTCTTTGCTCTGACTGAAAAACTTTGATCAAATAAATATTCTTACTTTTTAATATCTATTGTTTTTTATTCAATTTATCTTAACTCTTAGAGTATTAGATAGTACTGCAGCACAAGATCCCTCAGGAATGTATTATTTGAGATTAAAAAAATGAGAATTAAAACTGACTTTGAAATTGCTTGTATTTTAATTAAGCTTGGTATTTCTAATTTAATTTAAAAACACTGCTGACTTGGGGGTTAATTGGCATGCCATCTGTTTTTGTCCATCCTCCATGTATATTGAATTCACATTCAACATCATTTCTGGGTCCAAAATCACTCATGTAACACTATTCTAGCTCAAACCTTTAAAAATTATTGTTATCATCAGTATCATCAGCCAGTATTTCCTAAATGAAATCATAATCTAAAGCTGAAGATAAACTGTGAAGGGAGTCAGCCATTTGGGGTTTTCTAGGTGGCTTGTATTTTAAAATGCATTTGTAGAACTTCTTTGATGAATGTGAGGTTAAAACAATGCAAGAATAATTCTTTCAGGGCCCAATGAGCCAATCAAATTTAGTTTAACAACCATTTACATCAAGTCAAATGTACCCAGATGTGTCAACAGTTGCCTATCTGAATACAGACATGTGTTGTGACAAGAGCTACAAGACCTCTACTGATGATGCAAGTTGTGTTACGACCAGCACTATATTTAATAAAAATTGTATACTGTGCAAAGTACATTTTGATATGCATGACTTGAAACTAATTTATGGGATTCTTGTGCATCGTTGCTCTCTCAGTGCATACATTTGTAAATATTTTTTGTGATTCACACACCCTGGCAGCATTTCTATCGTTGGTCATGTCTTGCTGATCTGATATTTGCTTTAATCCAAGAATTTTACTGGAAATCACTTATGTCACATTTAAAATACCATCTGTACTTGAAGAAAAAAAAAAACGGTGTATATATGTGCATGACTTCCATTACAGGTAAATTCAGGTCTTGAGGAAAAAGCTACACAAACATCTATTCCAATGAAAAAAATTCAATAAAAAACTTCAAAAGATAGCAGGCATCACAATTTAAGTTTACAAACTAAAACTTCTGTAACTAGAATTGTCTAACAACATAATCATGAATTCTTTAAAATAAATACAAAATAAGTTCAAAACACAACCAGCCTGGAAAACCATTGCTGATGACTGCAATCTTGTTCAGCAGAAACAATGAAATGTAAGGCTTGAAGTTTTCACAAAAAGATTGTCCTTCATTATGATGGATCAGATGGCTGTTTGGGATGCTGAGAAGTAACATGTCCATAGGGCTCTATTTCTTACATCAATTGTAATGCACAGAAATTCCTGATCAAAATCCACTTAATCCTGTCTACAGGGAGAACACATTGATCATGAAATTTTGTCCTGTATACACAGCTGTGATATAAATAAATAAATGTTGTTGTTGTTGTAGGGTTTAACACCATTTCTCAGCACAAGATAGGCTATACATGGTGGCCAGTATAACTGGTGGAGGATGAGCCCTGGAAAAAACCACCAACCCACATGAAGTTACTGGCAAGCTTTCTCACATAAACACATTGGTCAATTCTAAGACTCGAACCCATCAGACAGAGGTGAGATGGCAGTGATCTGTAACAGTTAGCGCTTTAGACCACTCAGGGCCCCAATAAATAAATATATAACTATATATATAGCTAAATAGCTAAATATATAACTATATATAACTATATATATATATATATATATATATATATATATATATATATATATATATATATTTGTCCAATACTGAATGGCCTCTATAAGAGGAAGTTTCTGTTCAAGTTAAATTCTGTTAAGCACTTTTATGAAATCCATTTGTGTAACAGTTTTGTCTGCTTTCAGTAATGATGTCCATATCTCATTGTGGGCTGGCATTTATTTCTATAAAAGTTGTAGTTATTTTGTTTAATGCCATTTCTCAGCTCAAGACAGTCTACATATGTTAGCCAGATTAAATGGTAGTGGAAGAACATGGAAAAATCGCATTAAGAACCACCAACCCTTGGGAAGCTATTGGCATACTTTTTCAAATACCCACATTGGCAAAGCCTTAAGACTCAAACCGAAGTGGACATACGGTGAGATGGCAGTGATCAGTAAAGGTGAGCACTTTTAACCACTAGGTCACCCAGGGCTTCCTTTATAAAAGTGAAAGGCCTCAAGCTAGGGTGCTTTCTCTGAAATCCAGACAACTTCTGTTCAAAAGTATTTTCAAAGTTACTAAAAGTTTTTTTTGTTAGCAGCATCAGCCATATTTGAAGGTAGATTGGTATTTTTTAAAACATTTATAAGATACATCATTCTAGGATACTTTCAATTGAATATTTGAAGGTAGATTGGTATTTTTTAAAACATTTATAAGATACATCAATCTAGGATACTTTCAATTGAAAGTTATCAAATTCTGTTGAGTAGTTATAAGTAATTTTTTAAAGGATTTTTATTTTTTATTTTTAAAGATGTTCATATGGTGAATCAACAGGAACACTAACAATTTGAGAACACCATAATATTTTCTGTCAAATTTGGTCAAATTCTACGAAGAAGTTTATAAGAAGCTGTTTACAGTTGTTTTTCTATTTTTAGCAATAGTTACCATACCTGATAGTGGATAAAAATATGCAAGTTCCTCATGCAAGGCTGCATATCTTGAGCTGAGATGCATCAGCTCAATTCGCAAATATCTTTCAGCTGATGCCACTAAAACACTTGTGTGTTCATTAGTACTTTCAAGTCTGGACTATTGTAACTCAATTCTGTCTGATTCATCTCAATATCTACTCCAGAAACTTCAAAACACAGCTGCTTGGATCATACTTAGAGTACCACGATCAGAGCACACCTCCCCGCTGCTCTGTACCCTACACTGGCTATCCATTCGATCCAGAATCAAACAAAAATTTGTTCTCTGTGCTACATTTCACTGTTGGACTCCAGTCCAACATACCTATCCGATCTCACCCATGTGTACACACCAGCAAGATACTTATGCTCCTCTTCTGACAATTGTATACTCATTATTCCCACTATGAAAACAAAGTCATATGGACAGCATTCTTTTGCATACCAAGGCCCAGCAACATGGAATGAATTGCCCACTGAACTTAGACACAAAGACACAGTGATCACATTCAAGAGTGCTCTCAAAACTCACTTATTTCGACAGCAAGAACAAACTTAAAGATCTAATAATGTTTCCTACCTGAAATATTCTCAGTATGTTTTTTATTTTTTAATGTTTTTTCTAATTTCATGGTGTTTGTTTTTGTAATAATGTTATTATATGTTTTTATCTTATAGGTGTTGTCTAATGTTGTAAAGCGCTTAGAGCTTCTAAAGATTAGGCGCTATACAAAGTCCTCATTATTTTTATCATTATTATTATCAGGAACCAGCAGATCTGGGCCTATTTAGTTAGGAGTAAGCAGTAGAACAAACAATACAGACCCAGATCCAGATCTACTGGTGCATTATACAATGGCAGATCAATGTCTATGCTATTTTGCATTTGGACCCAACTTAAATGTCAGTATATATCGTAACATGTTTTTGTTAGAAAAACAGATATAATCATGTTTTCTTTTGTGAACTACAAATTACACTGATTCTGGAAATCGTAGGAGGATTACCTTTGGTTAGTGGTCCATTTCCCAAGCTAGCTCTTAGTTCACCATTTGAAAGACTGACTTCTTCAGGACATGACTGTAATGAAAGACAAGAAAATGAAATGCAAGAAAATTCAGTTTTTTAAAATAAATTAGCTAATGGTGCTCTCTTCATGTGAGTTTTGGAAAGAAACTGAATAAATTCTCTCTAAGCATGTCTTGAAGAGGATATATATATATATATATATATATATATATATATATATATATATAATCAATCCACAGATTTTTTTAAATACACTTGAAATCTGTTCAGTAAAGCAAAAAAATTAATTCTTGGCTTACAATTCATTCAGATATTTTGGATGACAAGGTAGGTAGGTAGTGCTTATCCATTCACTTGATGGCTTACAGACATTATATACATAATGTTCACAAGTAAAGACCATTTTAATACAATAATTCGACCTGTCTTGAAGACTTCTGACTTTCTCCTCCTCCTCCTCATTATCATCATCATCAACATCCACCTCCTGTCATTTGATTATATTATGATATTCATCAATATTTACAATCTGCTATCAGGACTCCAGGAGCCAAGTCATGAAAAAAACAAGACAAGAGCCCCTCACTGGGACTAACACTCTAACAATCTACTGGGCAAACAGAATTTCCATGAATTCAAGCTTAGATCATTGCTTTATTTGTATTGCTACATAGTGAAAATATCTGATATTCTTCAGTTTTGCATCATTTTAATTTAGGACAAAATAGACATCAATAGAAGTCTTTTGGTGAAAACCACAATGTCAATCTGAACATCCATTCATGGTGAGTAGTGACAGCAAGATTTTCAAGACAACCATCAATGCAGCCATACTGGATGTTTGATTGGAACCATTTTCATTCAGGAACAACTTGGGATCACAACAAGTCTAATGATGAAAATCCCGTGTTGATACAGACATAGATTTGGGAAAAGTTGAATTACAATATTTCCAGGATTGAGGATTAGTCCATTTAATTTAGAACCAACCAGACACTATAAGTACTCTTTTGATAAAACCAAATGTCAAAATTACTTTCTATTCAAGAAAAGAAGCAACAATAAGACTTTCAAACTGGTCACCATGGTGGCCACATTGGATTTCACATCAGCATCATTTTCATTTTGGTCACTAGACATTATAAGAAGTCTTCTGGTGAAAACCCCAAGTTCATATGACTTAATGGTTATCAGAGTTTTACCACTTCCATTTAGAACCAAGATAAGAAGTCTTTCAGTGTAAACCCCATGCTAAAGTGACCATTCAGAAGATGGCCACAATGGCAGCCCAACTGGATGTCTGAGTGGCACCGTTTTCATTTAGGACCAACCCAACATCATAAGAAATCTTTTAGCAAAGACCCTATATTGAAATAACTTGTCAATCTGACTTTTCTTTCATTCTGGAGTAAAAATAACAAGAGTTTTAAGATGGCTGATGTGGTGGCCATATTGGAGAACATATCAGCATCATTATTATTCAAGACAAAGTAGACCTGATAGCAAGTCTTTCAGTGAAAACCACATGTTGACATGACCATCCATTCAGGTGAGTAGTGATAAGATTTTCAAATCTGCCATGGCAACCAAACTGGATGTCAAATTGGTACCATTTTCATACATCATCAGAAGTCTTTCAGTGACAACACCATGTTGATATAAACATCCATTCTGAAGGAATAGTGATAACAAAATTTTCAAGATGAATTTCTGAGTGGCACCATTTTCTTTTAGGACCATCCAGCCCATGTATGTAAAGTTTCATGGTAATCCTCCACATAGTTTAAAAGTTTAAAAGAAGTCACAGTAAATAATTTTGCTAATGGACATTCCATAAGCTCTTCTGGTTTACGACCACCTTCGCTAGCCAAGGTTCTGATATGTTAACCCTATCTACAACTTGGCGGATCATACAGATATTTCATACCTTTGCCCTTGTGCCAACTGTTGGATTTTATGAGTTATCTCCCTTAGTTTGTAATGCCAACTAACCAACTGAACAATTTGAGACTTACTTACCTAATAAATAGATGTGTGTACCAGCTGACATGATTGATATAATGTCCAGCTGACATGATTGATACAGTGTTGATTTAATGATTCTGTCTTAAAATCAGTGAAGTGTGATCTTCAGTACTCTGCATTAATTTTTGTGTCTAAACCTAACGTTTCATTAGTTATTGTGCTTCAGGCAAAATTTCTGGTATTTTAGAGTCATGCTGTTTGTTGAAATTAAGCATGCATGCATAAAATAAGACATGCTTTCAGCAGGATTTCAGTTTTGACAACAGTTTTGCTTGAAAGAAGAATCAATTTAAATAAGTATTAAATCTAATTTTCATATAATAATATAATTTATTATTCTTTCATTTATTTTCAGCAATAATTGTTAGAATATCTTATGCTTTTTCTCATTTATCTCTATCTTTTTAGTCATGACATGTCATTCTGTATAGATAAGTGTTCATTCAAACAATACATATCTGCCATAACATGTTTCACATGAAAACACCATTGTGGGCTCCCAAACTTACCCAGTCATAGCCATGTTTACGAAATTACGATTTACAGGAATTTTAATCCAAAAGTGTTTTCAACAACCAAAACATCAACCCTATGAATCTTGACCACTGCAATACCTTCCTGTAATCTGTAGTATGTATAAACAGTAAACAGGCCTGCTCAAAGCTCAGCTAAACCTAGCCATGGGGCATATGGCTGATATATATATACAATTAAAAGGTAAGTCGGAGATAAACAATAACCTAAAAAATATTGCTTAATTTACTGACAATAGCAAGGGTCATGTACTGTGCCTAATTCTGATGTAAGCAAGTCCATCTAGCTCATTTGCCAAGGTAAAGTACACAAAGTACAACAACCAAATTTGCCTGAAAGAGATGTGCAATGGAACAGATATTACACATCACTGCACTGAATGAGAATGTTTAACGGAACAGATATTACACATCATTGCACTGAATGAAAATGTATAATGGAACTGATATTACACATCATTCCACTGAATGAGAATGTTTAATGGAACAGATATTACACATCATTGCACTGAATGAGAATGTTTAATGGAACAGATATTACACATCATTGCACTGAATGAAAATGTATAATGGAACAGATATTACACATCATTGCACTGAACGAGAATGTTTAATGGAACAGATATTACACATCATTGCACTGAATAAGAATGTTTAATGGAACAGATATTACACATCATTGCACTGAATGAGAATGTTTAATGGAACAGATATTACACATCACTGCACTGAATAAGAATGTTTAATGGAACAGATATTACACATCATTGCACTGAATGAGAATGCTTAATCCATCATTAATAAAGTTTTAGATGTTTGTTTGAAGTTGGATTTTTACTCCATATGTAACATGCAAAAAACATGATTATTTCAGTTGACAGAATAGTGTTCAAGTGTGACTCATTTTTGAAGAGTGTTCTTCAAGAAGCAATAAGCAGCCAGCAATGCAAGCAAGGCCCAGCAAAAATAAATTTCAAGACTCCAGTTTGATGGAGTTTTACTCTGTCAAGCACAGGAGCAAGGGGGAGCATTTAATTCTTTGCAAACATCATCGTCACATTAGTCATTCTGAGATTTACAGCGTCCATCAAAATAGGAGCACTACCTGCGTGTAACATATTTAACAAACTGAATTCAGAAATAGTATTCCCACACCTGCCAGTTTGTTTGCAAACCCCCCCACCAATTTTAAAAATGAAAAGCATCAATAATATAAAAAATACACATGACTTAGTCATTTCATTCATTGATTTAGTTTCTAATCTGACTGTCACCAAGGGGTCCCTAACACTGTCAAATTATTGGTGTTTCCATGCAAATGGAAGCTGATATAAACAAGCAGACAGACAGCACACTCTCCATTTCTGTTTTCTAGAATAGTCTTTTTTCTCTCAGTAAAAACTGTGTCATCTGCATCCAATATCTGCAATGTCAAGTTCAATATTTCAAGAATAAATTGAACAAATAAATAGGAGGAACTCTTGACTACATGTATTCCAAGATAAGTAAATCCAAAAATTGATGGAGTTATTGAGATTTTCAAAGATGCTGTATTACATCACATCTGTTGTTGAAAAACAAACTGGCCCAAGCAAATATGGTGACCATGTTGCTAAAGAAACTCCCATTGTGCACTTTTTATATCCTTTATGCCTTCTGTTTTTAAAATTGGTGGAGTTTCTTTTATACAAAGAAATGGGATAATGTGAATATACTTTTTTTATAGTTCTCTTTATTAATATTTGTTATCTTAGTCTTGTTAAAATACTAACTATAAACTATTAATTGACCCACACTTTTCAGGATGATTTTAGCCATGAAAAAGATTGACTGAAAGATAATAATAAGCACATGATCATGTTTGCACAGTTCACTTGTGTTGATAAGGCATTAACAACAGAGGAATTTATTACTGATGTATTACATGTAAAGACTCCATTAAACTTGAAAATAATATGTTCTCCCCCTTCCCCTTTTGAAATGGTCAGTCCAAAATGTGATAAGTATTCATTTTTGTATAGCTGTTGTTGTTGTTGTTGTTGTAGGGTTAAACTCCATTTTTCAGCACACTATAGACTATACATGGCGGCCAGTATTAATGGTGGAGGAAGAACCCGGAAAATCCCCGGAAAGAACCACCGACCCTCGAGAAGCTACTCGTTTTCGTAAAGAGAAAGCATATGTTTAGTGTCAAACTGCATTAGATAACAGTTCCAAGAATGCTAATGTTATGGGCATCATGAACAGCTCCCTTCTGACCAGGATTTGCTCAGAGAATTTGCCAGGGAAGTTTGGACAACAGTACCATGTCTTCTCTAGTGAGTGCAATGATGAACACTAATGACACCTGCATTTCCTTTAACCCTTTACCTCATGCAAGCATCTTTGGACACCTCTACACCATTTGCATGGAGGAGCCTTTTGAGGCCTCTACTCAAGTCGCATGGAAGCGCCTTTTGACGTCGGATGTAAACAGCAGCCTTTTTAAGCCAGTTTTTGTAGCGCCACCTTCGGGGAAAACCCCCTATTAGATACTACATTCATTTCTGTGAATGACAATTTCGTCAGATCACGTGGTCACTGTTTATGCACTGGTCGATATCTGCTATTTAAAGTAACTGGGTCGTAATCTCCACTCTCCAAAATGGCGGTCACGGATTTCATTCAGTACTTACGAAGTTTTCACGATTAGAATCACAACTATGAAAGATTCAATAACCTAGGTAAAGGCTCTGATATTGATGTAGGCAGCAAATAGTTTTTATAAATTATCAAATTCAGATGACTCAGTGATGTAGACGCAGACGAAAAACTTGTAAATTTCGAGTATGAGAAATGGCAGCTACGGTTGGTCACGCGGCCTCACTGACATGACAGTGAATGAGTTCTCTCAAGATTTTAAAGCACATAAAAAATTCTTCTGTGATAAATAATTACACAGCTATAACAATCAATCGGACTTTACTCTGAAATTTTTCCACATATAATAGATGTGTACCAAAAATGTAAAATGGTTAAAATTGCTGTTAAACGTAACATACACTACATTGCTTAACAGTTCACAGGCAACCGTATGCACATGGAGTCGAACAGGTAACAGGTGTTCTATTTATAGTGCGCTGCACTTTGTAACTATGCTCTATGATGTAAAGGGTTAAAACCCCATTGAACTAATGGGACCAAAAAGGCTGCATCAAATTAAGTCCATATTTTGCAATCCATTGGATTTTAAAGAAAGAAACTTGATGTTTTAATTTAATGTAAGTCTGGTTGTGATTATATCTGTGTTTGCATGTGTGTATGTGTATGGCATTGATATCTGACAATGCTAAGTCTACCAGCTATTTTCTTTCTTTATAAGTGTATTGGATCCACTGAAGAAAAACAGGCAAGTTATTTTTTGTAAATTTAAATTTGAAATTCCTGTCATTTTCTATTGGCTTATATTACAGGATTAAATGATCATGGTTGGGTATTTATCGATGTGTAAATTTTACCTAATCATTCACAAAGTAAATAAAGTCAGAAGGACTTTATGTTAACTTTGTGAGTGATTAGGTAAAATTTACACATTGATAAATACCCAACCATAATCACTTAATCCTTATAATTCCAATTTACATCTCATCAGCAGATTTAATCAACTAAACATTCACTTTTAGGTACATGGAAGTTTTCTTTCATTAGCCTCTTAATTGCGATAGAGAATACATAGCCCTATCTTCGCTAGCCAAGATTCATTTATTGTTTATACAGTGATACGGGGTGGCATGTCACAGCAGGTCATGCCATCGATATATTGCTATGACCATTACTTTAATATATAAAAAATGGTTGTTGCGGTTAAACCAGGAATATTCCCTTTTTTTCAAAAATTATGCTTGCGTATGACACGTGTTGTTATAGCAACGTCGTTGCTATGTTCTACGCATTTCGATCTTTCAAAAGCAAAATCGGGTCCATTTTTAGTGATATCCCTTGACATTTGACCCTGACCTTATGCAATATTTTCCAAACAGTGGCTTCTAAAGCCAGCCATATGCCTTCTTCAGTAAAAGGGGTAAGTGTTGGAGTGCATGAAGGTCTGTGGAATTAATGTGGCTTGTCATTTTTTATCGGAAATCACAGGAGTGGTTGTGTTGGATCTTGTTGTTGTTATTATGAGGGTGTAAGGCGTTGAAAAAGATAAAACTTCACATCAAATGATCTGGAAACAGGGAAACAAAAGTAGTCTGCAGAATTTATTGATGTGTAAAAAATTCCAGATCAGTATCACGTGACCATTTACATCCAATCAAAATGTAGAAAACGCAATCAATTCATAAAAAATGGAATTATGAAAAGATAGCTATTCTCAGTTTGATGACATCACTTGTTTTATATCACATGCACTGACCCACATATTGGAACCTCAAAACATACTGTTTGCGTCTCAGAAATCCCCTAATACTGTCTGAGAATACAGCAGGTATGACAATATGTAATGTAAACATAAAATAAAGGATTTAAAAAATAAAAAAAACACATGTAAATCAAATATCATATGATCAGATGGTAGCTGATGGTCTCTAATTGGTAAAGCAATACTCAACTAATGATGACTCACTTGTCTAGTTGGTAAGCATTACTCAACTATCAATATCTTACCTCTCTAGTTGGTAAAGCAATACTCTATTACTGACATCTCACCTCTCTAGTTGGTAAAGCAATACTCTATTACTGATATCTCACCTCTCTAGTTGGTAAAGCAATACTCTATTACTGATATCTTACCTCTCTAGTTGGTAAAGCAATACTCTATTGCTGATATCTCACCTCGCATTGGTAAAACAATATTCAATTACTGATGACTCACATCTCTAGTTGTTGTAGCAATTCTCTAATACTTATATTTCACCTCTACCCCAGGTTAAGACAATGCTTCACCACCAAGGACTAAACTCTTCTTTACTTACTGAGACTCCTCTCCAGGTTTTGGCAAGCAGCACTGAATTCTTCTTTACTGTAGGAAATATACACTACTGGGACTCACCTCCTATCCATGTTGTGACAATACATCACTACCAAGGACTGAATTCTTCTTTGCTGTAGGACAATAAACTCCACTACTGAGACTCACCTCCTCTCCAGGATAAGACAATGTTTTGGTACAGCTTGCTAAACAATTCTTTACTGCAGAATAATGTACTACACTACTGAGACTCACCTCCTCTCTAGGTTTGAGGCAATGTTTTGGTACAGCTTGCTAAACAGTTCTTTACTGCAGGATAATGTACTACACTACTGAGACTCACCTCCTCTCTAGGTTTGAGGCAATGTTTTGGTACAGCTTGCTAAACAGTTCTTTACTGCAGGATAATGTACTACACTACTGAGACTCACCTCCTCTCTAGGTTTGAGGCAATGTTTTGGTACAGCTTGCTAAACAGTTCTTTACTGCAGGATAATGTACTACGCTACTGAGACTCACCTCCTCTCTAGGTTTGAGGCAATGTTTTGGTACAGCTTGCTAAACAGTTCTTTACTGCAGGATAATGTACTACACTACTGAGACTCACCTCCTCTCTAGGTTTGAGGCAATGTTTTGGTACAGCTTGCTAAACAGTTCTTTACTGCAGGATAATGTACTACACTACTGAGACTCACCTCCTCTCTAGGTTTGAGGCAATGTTTTGGTACAGCTTGCTAAACAGTTCTTTACTGCAGGATAATGTACTACACTACTGAGACTCACCTCCTCTCTAGGTTTGAGGCAATGTTTTGGTACAGCTTGCTAAACAGTTCTTTACTGCAGGATAATGTACTACACTACTGAGACTCACCTCCTCTCTAGGTTTGAGGCAATGTTTTGGTACAGCTTGCTAAACAGTTCTTTACTGCAGGATAATGTACTACACTACTGAGACTCACCTCCTCTCTAGGTTTGAGGCAATGTTTTGGTACAGCTTGCTAAACAGTTCTTTACTGCAGGATAATGTACTACACTACTGAGACTCACCTCCTCTCTAGGTTTGAGGCAATGTTTTGGTACAGCTTGCTAAACAGTTCTTTACTGCAGGATAATGTACTACACTACTGAGACTCACCTCCTCTCTAGGTTTGAGGCAATGTTTTGGTACAGCTTGCTAAACAGTTCTTTACTGCAGGATAATGTACTACACTACTGAGACTCACCTCCTCTCTAGGTTTGAGGCAATGTTTTGGTACAGCTTGCTAAACAGTTCTTTACTGCAGGATAATGTACTACACTACTGAGACTCACCTCCTCTCCAGGTTTTGGCAAGCAGCACTCCAGGAGTATCTGTATGATAGCACTATCCTGAGCTGCGAGCAGAGCATTTTTCAGTTCTTGTCTTTCAAGCTCTATCTGATTGTTATTGTCCATCACAGGGTTCGACTGGATATGGTTCTCCATGTACACACGGCATGCCTGGCTGTAGGACACCAATACACGCAGGAGTATCTCCAGCACAGGTGGGCACCTAAACAACATGTGTTGAAGATCTAAGATTAGTGTTTCTTTCAGTAAAAAAGTAAGAGAAAAAATTTGTTTGCTTTTTTATGTACAAATTAATCACTGCCTTCAAATCTAAATATTCAAAAAATGAAGAAAACAGAATCCACCTCAGCAACTACATGGTTTCATTACTTTTCTTGATCCAAACTCTGATCGTTCATTAAAAATGACATAATCCTTTAAATGGGATTAAAAGATCACAAGCCAAGGTTTCTATTTTGAACCTTCATGTATTTTCATTCCATTAATCTTCCAGAAAGCTTGAAAAGAGACAAGTCATGAATGGCGGATCTGGCCTGCAAGTTAGCAGACTTTATAAAGTCAACTCTCATAATAATGGTATTTAATGGAAGGTTCCTTTCCAGATGAAAAGTTAATGAGAACTAACATATTAGTCACATTGATCTCTACAATGAATATTAATTTCCCAACACTTACATCAATTCTTGGTAACAAATATCAAAGTATTGATAGTACTAATAGATTTGAAAATCTGGACAATATAGCATGAAAAGTTAATGAGAACTAACATATTAGTCACTTTGATCTCTACAATGAATAATCATTTCCCAACACTTACATCAATTCTTGGTAACAAATATCAAAGTATTGATAGTACTAATAAATTTGAAAATTTGGACAATACAGTACAGTAAAACTGCTTCTGACACTGAAAAACACAGAAAGAAAAGACAAGATAATTATCAGTGATATTGATAAAGGTATTGTAAGTTCAGAATATGATCACTGCAAAGCAGGGATGGTCCTGGCTTTTTAAAAGCTGTCGCCAAAAAAATCGCCAACCTCAATATTTTATCGCCAATTGTCAAAAAGTGTCGCCAGAACAAGTAGTGTACATTTTTCCAAGTGTTAATTTAGTCTATTAATGTAACAGGCAATGAAAATTACAAAAGATGGGTTAGTTAATACTTTAATTACAACAAGCATTAACAAAATGTTACAAAGTGTTACATGAAGATCCGTCGCGATTTTATGGCCGCCCACTTGCTAAATGCAGTTTCAAAGTCTAATTTTTCACATCTGTACATGCTGATTCTCATTAAATTCTTGAGAGATGAGATGCAGAGTTTATTTCTGATGTCAGTTTTTATGACGTTCATCTTACTGAATCCACGTTCACAGTCTACAATGCTGACAGGTGACACCAGTAGTCTCTCAGCAGCCCCCCTCCCCCCTGGCTAGCTTCACAAAGCTTGTAGTGAATTGCTTCCTAAATCCCAAGAATGATCACTGAATGCTGTATAAATTTTCTCAACAAGCAAAATATGATCTCCATTCCCATGAATGAAACTTACACGAATCAACACCGGGCAATATTGGACCGTATATATAAGCATAAATTCACACCTAATTTAGGGATTCTTTCACTCCTGTATTTTGAGAAATAAATATTTTAATTATGCAAAACTGTTTTTTTTTCCTATTTCTTGTTGCGGAGTTTAAGTCTCTGCAGCCGTAACATGGGATTGATGGCAAAAGGAAAAGATCAATGAGTAAAATGCTGCACTGGCGACAGATATAATTGTGATTGAGATTTTTTCCATTTGCTTTGTATTTATACACAGTAGCTGGTACTTCAAAGGTTATCAGTTTTTTTATGAAGGTTCAGCAAAACTACTGTATTGGTATATGTAAAAAAAACAACAGAAGGATTAGCCATTCAATTAATTGTATCTGTTCTATTCGCGTCTTCAGAAGTCGGTCAGTTGTAGGTATAGTTCGGTAGCATGATTGACTGTATCACAGCATACAGTACTCAGCCCAGATGTCAGCATAAGCAGTTTATGATGTAACAATGCAGAGTAAAGATGGGGTTGTCAATACAAACAAAGGATCGTTTGTGTAACAGATTGATTCCAATGCATTGCTAAGTCAAGTTTGTGGCTTCCTTTCGTTGTCCCTTGTAATTTATCCAGTCCAAATCCATGATTGTATGTACAAATTAAATAACCAAAACGTCTGTCGCCAAAAAAATCGCCAGATGGGATATTTTTGTCGTCAATAAGGAAAAAAACTCACAATTTGCGACACTAGCGAAGCCCAGGACGATCCCTGACTGCAAAGAAACAGTTACTGACCATTTCAAATCTACCTTCAACAGCATGAAGTGAACAATCCCAAAACTAATATTGCAGTGTACACTCACAGAGATTGGTTTTGTCTGGAAAAAAATGCTCTGATAAACTTTGTATGAAATACCAAAATATTATATTTTTCTTTATGCTTTCATATTTGCAAATTTCATAGTGCATTTGCTACTACAGCATCATATCTGATAGTCATTGTATTAGTTTGGTATTTTAAACTTCACTAAGTTATACAAGGGAATTAAATCAATACATACATTTTCATTGGTCCTCAGTGTATTGGAGGGGTAGCACTTTGGGTGGGGGAACAGTCATGCCTCCTTTGGGGTAGTTCACCCAACACTGGTCCCCACATGCACCTAGCTCTCACCTGTGGTCCAAGAAGCTGTAACATGCGCAGCTTACATACCCCGGTAAACTGCTTGGACTGGCGGGCTAAACCAGGTGAGGGTAGCCAACAGGTTTTAAACCTTCGGTGAGTCAGGGCTTGCCTACCCAAACGTGAAGACTGGATTCGGCAGACTGTGTGGAAGAAACGGATAGCTAGTTCAATGGGCTGAAAGGCAATTCCCAGCAATGCACTATGTAGCACAAAGAGCAGGACGAGGCATGTAGGTAGCCCTGGTCATCCACTGCATCCGATTCCATCTCCAGCCATCTGAACCTTGTTTTGCCACTGGATCCAGATGGTCTTGGATGAGACAGTGAGGTCAAAGATGCATAACTCTTCCTCACTTTAAACCAACTCAGTGAGCACACTTGGTCAATCTTCTCCCCAAAATCCTGTGGTGATGGACAAGTGACAAAGCGGCAGGTGTGGGTACACTGGCAGCCATAGCCACAAATCTGCACACAGGCAGCTTAGACCATATGGTCGTTCTTCACTGAAATGGAGCAGCAGTGGAGTTTGGCAACCCCCTGAGGGACTGAGCAGCCATTTTTAGGATTCACACTGCTCACCTCCATGGCACGAGGATGGGGCTTTGCCTGCTCCATCCTTCCCTAGCCAGCTAACCATGGCTGGAGGGGACCCTACATCAGTGGTGGAAACACTAAAAAGGAAAAGATGAAAATCATTCTTCTCACCCTTGGCACATGGAACATGTGCACTTTTGGACAAAAGTGATGCTGACAGACCTCAGAGGAGAACTGCCCTAATTGGCAGGGAACTAGCCAGATATAACATTGATATTGCAGCCTTGAGTGAAACCTGTCTTGCAGGAGAGGGCAAACTTTGTGAAAGTGGCACTGGCTACACCTTTTTCTGATGCGGAAAAGGAAGTGAGGAGTGACGTGAGGTTGGAACAGGCTTTGCAGTGAAGACAAACTTTGTTAACAAGCTAGCTGGACTTCCAAAGGGAGGAAATTACAGGCTTATGGCCATGAAACTCCCCCTGTCAAATGGAAGAAAGCATGTCATGATCATCGGTACCTATGCTCCAACCATGGCAAATCCAGATGAAACAAAGGACAAATTTTATGAAGAACTCCACTCTATCAAAAACCTCTGTTCCCAAATCTGACACTGTACCTGCAATAGGACGACATGGATGCATCCCCAATAGAACTGGCATTTCGTTGACTACGTGATAATCAGAAAGAGGGACAGGCAGAATGTACTTGTGACCAAGTCCATGTGTGGTGCAGAATGTTGGACTGACCCCGCTTTTCAGACTCCAAGCTAAACATCTGTATCCAACCTTAAAGATGCCCACAACGCAAAAAGATCAAAAACAGCTTAAGAACTTGAACTTCAAATTGACCTGTGTCAGCACTCTAGAAAACCATCTTCAGTCCTCCACTCTGGACACCCAGAATGTGGAGGCAGCCTGGGCGACCCTTAGAGAGCTGGTCTACAACACTGCCACTGAGATCTTAGGGCCTTCCCCCAGAAAGAACAAGGACTGGTTTGATGAGAATTGCAAAAACATCAGGCAGCTGTTGGATGAAAAACACTGCCTCCATAAAGCATACCTAAATGACCCAAAGTCCACTTCAAAGAAAGATGCCTTCAATAACATCTGCAGGACTGTTCAACAAACTCTGGCAGATGCAGGACTCCTGGCTGAGTACCAAAGCTGATGAGATCCAAAGCCATGCTGTCAAGCATAATATGTAGAGGTTTTATGACGCACTGAATGAAGCCCAACATCATCAGGATCATCCCCTCTCCTCAGTGCGGATGGGAACATGCTGATCACAGACAAAGAAAAGATCCTCAAAAGCTGGGCTGAGCACTTCAACTGTGTCCTGAACCACCCAACATCCATCAATGATGAAGCCATTGATTGGCTGACCCAAGTGCCAGTCAGTGAATCACTGGATGACCCACCAACCATGTTCGCGACCCAGAAAGCAGTATGTCTGCTCTAGTGGCAAGGCTCCTGGCTCAGACTCAATCCCAGCAGAGATATACAAGGAAGGCGGTGCATCTCTGACTGAAAAGCTCCATCAGTTGGTTCATCTCATGTGGCAAAAAGAGATGATTCCGCAGAATCCAAGGATGCTACTATTATACACCTGTGTAAGCGCAAAGGAAGTCATCATACATGTGACAACTACTGAGGTCTCTCTTTGCTCTCCATCACAGGCAAGATACTTGCCAGGATTCTCCTCAACCATCTCACATCACACCTTGACCATGGACTCCTACCAGAAAGCCAATGTGGATTCCAAAAGGAGTGTGGAACCATTGACACAGGGTTCACTGCTAGGCAGTTGCAAGTGAAAAGCCAAAAGCAGAATATTGCCTTCTCTACCTATGTTGACCTGATCAAGGCCTTCGACGGTGTTAGCAAAGAGGGCCTGTGGAAGATCATGGCCAAGTATGATGCCCAAGGAAATTTATCACCATGCTGCAGCAATTCCACGATGGTATGGAAGCTAGAGTCTGGAACAATTGTTATAATATATATATATTATAACAATTGGCATTAAAACAAAAAAGCACATATGTGATGCTTTACTGGGGGTGGGGGTGGGGAAGAGCACTCTGCATATCAGCTTGTTTATCATTTTATTGGGATTTTAAATTCATTGTCAATCTTGCCATTGGAAAACCAGTAAATTTTATAATAAGTGGTTTCTGAGAAGAGGTTTGAAGGTTTTTCATTTTTTTTTTAATTACCAGTGGTTATGTTTTATGGTGGATATGCATCATTTGTATAAAAATAAAATATCTCCAATATTTCCATCATATCAAATTCTGGTGCATTTTACTTTTAAAAGAAGTCAGTTAAAGGTCTTTAATTTTTATTTATCTCCATCACACATCATGGCAGATAGATATTATACGTACAAAACTGAGAGAAATTCATGCCATAATGCTTTCTAAATTTTGTTGCATTTAAAGAGTTTCTATTTTTAGGAATGGAGGCAATATTTTGTAATGGATTCATAATGAATTCACATAATTTGCACATCTTAAATGCCTTCAAGCTAAGATGCTTTTCACCAAATACAGCCAAATTCTGAAGAGTGGTTTTTGAGAAAAAGTCATTTAAAGGTTTTTCTATTTTTAGCAATGGTAGACATTTTTTATGGCAGCTCAGCATATGATGATGGTCCCTGCCATTCTAGACTAACAAAAATACTGGTATATTTGTCTATATGTATATTTATATTATGCATGTTGATTTTTTTATAGATGGTAAGGGTAATTTTTAAACACATTACACAGCTTCAAGATAGTGGGTTGTACTTTTAAAAGAAATAAACATGTAAGTGTCTCCTTTTATCTTGTTGAAAATTTGAAGGGATTTGAGTTCAGGTCAGCTGACCTAATTTTGATTGGTTAGCTGCTGAAGGACGTGACCTTTCTGACATTTACAATGATCCAGAAATGATTATTTGATTCTCATTCTGGTTCTGAAATGGCATCTTAGTTTTTAAATATAAGGGATGTTTACCTGAGAATTAGTTATTCCTATCTTTGGCATCAGTCTTAGTGGAGTCATTTAGTTGAGTTCAATTATTCATTTGAGAGGATTTTATTAATTTTTTCAATTATTCACTGGAATTACAATGTGCTCATAAACTTTTGAACTAAGTAACTATTTGGAATTACTCTGAATTCATTTAAAGACATTATAGCACTGTGATAAATCAAGACTGTTGGCTCATCATATTCCAGACTACTGGCACATCAGCACAATAGACTGGACTTCATTCAGAACTCCACTGAAACTCGTTTTGGTCTTGTGATAGAACTTTCAGGACTATTTAGGATTTCATTCACAAACTGTTATTTTTTAATTTTTCACTTTGTATTCTCTGGAGATAAATTATTTATTGAATTTTTTCAAATCTTTTCTACTACTGAGTTGAAGACTAAAACAATGTAAAACAAGATTCTGTCATAAACTGCAGCAGTGGTTTGTTAATATACAAAAGTTCATGTGAAGACCATATCTGTTACCAAGGTTCATGGCCAACAATCAAAACCTGCAGGACTTCTTGTGCTAATGAGATTATGTCATACACTGAAGTAAGGTCCAAGGCAAAAACTGCAAAAATTGTAATAAAAACTGCAGGAGTAAAGTGTTAATATTTGTTGATATCAACTTTTCAGTTCACCATAACATTTAAAACCAAGTTTCATGGTGATCCATGAGACTGTGGGACTAACAATGGTGGCCATATTTGATGGCAGCTCTGCATATGATGGTCCCTGCTATTTTAGACTGACAAAAGTTCTGGTATATTTGTAATTTATCAATACATGTTAATCTTTGCTGATATCACCTCTTCAGGTGAACACCATAACATTCAACACAAAGTTTCATGGTTTCATGGTGATCCATTAAAACTGTGGGACTAGTGGTGTTTGCAAGATTTTGTCATAAACTGCATTCAGCTGCAAGTCAAAAGGGGCAATAACTCTAACAAACATTGGGTGAGAAAATTCATTTATCAAGATGCATGTCTTTTGGTGATAACTATAATGTTTACAAACCTTCACAGCAATCCATTAAAAGTGTGTGACTAGTTGCAATAACAAGACCAACTTAAAGATGGACAGGACAACAGACCAAGAAGGAGTGTGAATAAATATTAATATTTATATACTACCAGCATATGCATTACCTGAAAATGCGATCGTCACAGCGAAGAACGATAAGGGGGTCAATGGTTATATCCAGCTCTGTGAAACTGGTGTATTTGAATTTGCCCGATTCTTGTGGCCTCAGAGCATTGACTGTTGCTAGTCTCAAACTGAAATTAATACAAATTTTCTTCACAAAGTTTACTTTGGAATCGCATGTTTTATAAGGGACACTGAATTTAGGACAGTCATTGTTACATATGATACAAACTATGCAAAATATGGGCTTTTTATCATAATTAATTTAATTATTAGCACTTGCTTTCTTGAATTCATGACAGTGAAATACACACAATACTAATAATCCTAAAATGGCGAGAAAGGGTCTTGATAGATAATAAGGAACACATTGTGTAATATCCAGCCTTTCAAAAAAAGGGACTTCTTTGAGTTCTGATTATTTACCTTTTATTAACTTAGTATATCACCATGATTATTAATTTTTACTTGAAGTTCCTTTGAAATACATAAATTTACAATGGTATTTCTCTTTGATAATAATTTATTAAATTATTATAACATGGTGTTAGAGTTTCCTATGGCCATTCCCACGCCATGTTAGATATTCTGATATTTATTACTGGGGTATGAGGAAAGAGCACAGTGCCCATCGAAAAGTTGAAATTCGCCAAAACCATACTGCTTTGGCATAGGCTAGTCACACCAGGCCTAGCAAACTTAAAACAACTTTACATGAAATTGATAGAAGATGATTTGTCTTTTCATTATGTCTTCAACTAATTGACAGATGAGATAAAACTACCTTCTATATAGTAATCTCCATTTTGCATTGTTAGTCACATGACTACCCAACTCTCACAGCCTACATGTCCATGTCATCAGAGATTCAACTCATGTGATACCAAAAATAAACCATTGTCAATGTTGCTGTACAGAAACTTTGAAAATAGATGAAAGTAACAAAATCTTTATGACCCACCCCACAAAACCCCAAAGACAATAGGACACAAAAGTTTCAAAATAATTATACCAACTGCAACATCCAGATGTTCTGTAGTCATTTGATGCAAACAAACTCTTGTCAAATGTGCTGTACAGAAATTTTGAAAATATTATATGAAAGTCATACAATGTTTGTAAACCCCTCCCACAAACCAAAATGGACATGTAATTTTCAAAATAATTATTCCAACATCTAGAAACTTGTCACTGTCATAGCAACCTGGAGAAACCAGATTCATCATGATGAGAGGATAAGTCAATAAGTTTTTTGTTGGTATCATATGACTCCTGCGTTAATATGTACAATAGTAACCTTAACCATATTCAAATAAAATTTTAGAAAATTTAAATTTTACGTAGCTTTATTCCCATTACACATCTGAATCTGTTTTAAAATTGACAAAGTAAAATTAAAATTTATACAACCGCAAAAACTGACCTTCGAGGTGTCAGAGTATGAACCCTGAACCAGGCTCTTTTGACAAGGTCAACCACTTTCCTTGGGATATCAGGATCTAACATGGCTGGCAGGCTGGACACTATACAATCGCTGAACTGTAAGATTTCCTCAACTGGCAAGTGTAGTAACTTGCCCAGGATCTGAAGCATTGGTGTTGGACTGGATTTCAGATTTGTCAAGGCTAAAATTGTAGACAAGAAATAAAATGAAGGGTATCAGTGCAACCCAAATGATAAAAATAAACTTGATTATATTCAATTAAGGTATCTATATAGTGTAGATTTAATACCATATTCAGAGGCCATTTGAAGATTATATTTCAATAAAGAACTCTATAAAATATGGTCAAAGTCAATTAATTATCAAACTAGTCTGAGATTTTGTTAAGATGAAACATAAAAGCCTGGCTGGTTAAATCAATCCCAAAAATGCAATGCTAGAGTATTGACATGCAACTAGGACACCTACTCTCAATCATGGGACATCTACTCTCAATCATGGGACACCCAATCTCAATCATGGGCCATAACTATGGGAAAGCATGGTCAAAATCTGTCCATCATCATGCCCATCCAGAAATGTTGATGCTTGTGTTCAAATGCCATTAAATTCTTATAACAATCAAGGGGCTATAACTTTATATCATGAACACAACCTTCTGATCAACAAGTTCATTTGAGATATGAAAATAAAGTTTAACCACAAAACTGATTCAAAGCCAATGAAAAGATGATAATGATAGGATTTTCCAAGCCAATTGGATTCCTTATCTTATTTAATCAAAAGTTATAATGGGCAAAATGTGCTCATCATCAGTCTCATCGACCGACTATGCCATGGTTCGAGACCTCTCATCTGATCACCTTGGTGCGTTAGTTAATCTATCTGTTTTTTTAGTTGATCCACTTATTATTTATGTTGTGGGTAATTTAGGTTTTGGCTTTTGACTAAATTTATTAAGTGTTATCATAGCTAACTTTACAATTTATTGACAAGATAACTATCTTATAGTTAAGTTTACGATTCATGTGAAATAATGCTAACAGACCAGACTCAGACTTCAAATAAAAATGATATAATGTTTATGACTGACGTATTTTAAGTGCTAAAATACATTTTGATATGAATGCACATCATATTGAAATATAAACGAAGAACAAAATATGTGTCATAATCATGAGTCCTTTTCCTTCTTCAACCATGTTAAATTTTGACCTTGAAAACTGGCTATACTGCTCATACCTGTCTTGAATGTCACCTGTCTTAAGTGACCCTTTTCTGATTGCGTGAGAGGTTCACTCTCAAAAGAGGTTTTTATGACATGTTGGTTTAAACATGCTTCTACATGTGCTTTCAGTCACCTAAACTGGACTCAGGCTACATTGTCATTTTCTGTATGAATATGAAAGGTGTTCATGCTACAGATCACCTTTAGTCAGATATGGTAAAGTACTTTCAGATAGTCAGTTGATTTATGAAAAAGTCATATTATATATCAGTAACAAGAGTCATGCTTTAAGAAAGTTGAACAAAACATTTTCCACGTGGATGATATGAAAACCATGAAACTGTTTGGAAGCTATCTAGAATACAAGTCTGGCACAGAGATGGACGAGTCATACTGCAGGTAGCTGGATGGAGAATAAGTTAAAAAAAGCCAGGTTTTCTTCTAGACTGCAACTGAAGCACACTACTGTTCACAGAACTAAAAAAATTCTTATAAATTTAATCAAAACCAGTTACGATGTTCTGGAGAAGGCTTTCCACCTACTTGCTAAAGAAAGCCATAGTGTTGCTAGGGGAGTGCTTCAGATACAAATCTGGTAGAACATGTCCTCAGAATTGTTCCTGCCATGTCTAATAAAAATGGCTTAACCATTCTAGAAAAGAAGCTGAGAAAAAGGTTTGCCATACTGTTATTATGGAAACAACAGCACTGCCAGGGACAGCATGCACTAAAACTGATTTTACCATGTCTGATCGAAACTGCCTCAACTAGAGAGGAAGTTGAAAATAGGTTTTCTACCTAACTATGAAGGAAGCTGCAACACTGGTAGTGTGGAGACACCTCGGAAGATATTTTGATCAAGCCTGTCCAACCAAGTTTTATCAAAATTCTCTTGGCCATTCTGGAGAAGTGGAAAATGGATTTGCCATTTTGGTTGCTATGGAAATCACAGCTGCTAGTGGAGCCACCAGAACATCCAAATTTCCCATCCTTCTCCTCTAAGAAGCTGAAAATAGTGATGCTGATGGATGATGCATAATGGATGCAGGACCACACCATAGTTCACATGGCCTTATGGCCAGATGTGCTAAAGACACCTGTCCATTAAGTAGGAGAAATATTATAGTGTGATAATGAAGCAAAAAATTATCTGCAAGCTGCTGAACTATGAATATTTCAATAAGACAGATATCAAACTTCCCTGAAATTTATCAACATAAAAGCATTATAATTTACCATACCCTCATTGTAGGCTTGTGGTGTGCAGACACACTTTGATGCTAGAGAGACGTCTGGATTTAAACAAGTTGCTGTACTCTGCATGCTAACTTCCAACCAGTCCTCTACTATACACAGATGTGGGTATTGTGCCACCAACAATCTAAAACAAAATTGTAAATATATTATTCCATGGTAACTGGAACACAAAACTGAAATGATGGGTGTATGGACAAAAATCCCTTTCACATTCAGAGTGGGATACAAGTAGAAACCAATTTCTGAGTAAAATATATTTATTCACTAATAATTACTCAATAATATCTTACAAGAACATCCACTAATGCAGCAGCTGTGTATGGTTTTCCAGTGATGTAATTGTTGGGATGATCACAGAAGTATTATTGAAGAAACGTATTTCACCAAAAAAGCTTCTTCTCCAAATATAGTATCTGATCTTAATATGTTAGGAGAACAGGTGAAAGCTGGAGAGTTACATCCCCTTCCCCTACCCAGCGTTGGCCCTGGCTTTGGTATCCAATATATGACGGCTTCAGGTCTCTGTGATATACAGGTTAGGGTTAGCACATGGACAATGGATGGACATGTTTCTAAGAATTACTGTTCCTTCAAATCCAGATGCAGTAGAATGACAAGTGTCGTTATAAATCTGCTTAGCAACCTGGGCAAGGAAACAACCAATGCTGATATAGGTCCCGCCAAGACAAATTGGGCCCTTGAGATGAAAGGACTCTGAGGTAAATGCTGGAGTATGTTGATTCTGACATTCATCCCACTGCTTCATTGATGTCAGTTAGGGAACAGTTGTACTCGAAAGCTATGCTTGTGGCAACTGTGGTGAATGAAGCTTGGACTCTCAATGTTGGAGCTGGGACTTGCTCAATGTTGAGATATGGTTGAGACATGGTGACTTCCAGGTGAAAGTTTTGAGTGTTGTCAGAGGTTCAAAATAGGTGTCAGGAATATGGGAATGTGAAGTTACCATAGTCAGTACTGAAATAAGATGGAGCTGGGCCTGGTAATGTACCTGTTTGGCACCAGTCTGCAAAGCTTCCATCGGTCTGTTATTGGACATTGTAGGAAAATGGTTAACCACATCCAGTGCTAGTTATGCTGGGTTTCTGAAACAGAACTGGGGCTGGAAATGACATTACAGGATGCCATATGCCTGGTAATGTACCTGTTTGGCACCAGTCTGCAAAGCTTCCATCGGTCTGTTACTGGACATTGTAGGAAAATGGAAATGACATTAAAGGATGCCATATGCCTGGCAATGGAAATGACATTACAGGATGCCATATGCCTGGTAATGTACCTGTTTGGCACCAGTCTGCAAAGCTTCCATCGGTCTGTTACTGGACATTGTAGGAAAATGGTTAACCACATCCAGTGCTAGTTATGCTGGGTTTCTGAAACAGAACTGGGGCTGGAAATGACATTACAGGATGCCATATGCGGATATGATGGTGGTTCATGGTATAGGTTAAGGCTGTGATGGAGCTGGAGTGGACATAGTCTGGGGTCAGCTGAAGCATGATGCCAAAGAGCAGTCTGGCTATAAAGGGGAGTGATCCCCACAGCCAGTAACAGGGTTGGCATGTACTGATTAAAGTCGTGGACTGGTCTTGGTGCGTAACTGTGCATGTTGGTACTGGCCCAGTAGACTGTACAGTAATGATATGCCCCAGTTATGGTACCATGGGTGACAGAGTTGACTTTAACTTTACGAAAGAGCCAAGATGGTAAAGATAATTCCAGCCTGAGTTATCTGGTCATGAGCAGGCTGGTGACTGAGGTGACATTGGTGTCAATGCTGATGGCATCTGCATCCTCATGTGACTGCTTCTTAACTCTATTTAACCTGGGTCAACTGATTTGCTGTTAGTCACCAGTCTATCTTCAGACAAGTAAGAGTAAATGCTGTATGGTTTGAGCAACAACCTGCAGAGCGTACTGAGTTGGGGTGATTCTCTACAGCCTGTTTGATTCCTACCTTTTGATCATGATGCCTATAGTTAGTGAGATCAAACAATGGCATATAAAGGTCAGGCATCATAAAGCAAAGCTTATCCTAGGCATTAAGTTAAATGCCAGAGAAAATATTGAAATTATCTTATTTCTATAAATAACTGAAAATTTACTTGACATAACTTACAAAATGTCAATTACTGAGATGAATCAGGCAATTAAAATGGTGATGATTAGTTTATCATATGACAAGACAAAGGAAGAGTAAATATGCATCTAAGATTAAGGCAGTCTCTTGTACTAGCATGCCAATCTGGTATTAGCAGAAGTAGTGGTGGCCAGTATATTTGGTGGATGAAGATTTCAGGAAAACTCTAGAAAGAACTGCTGACCACATAAAGTTATTGGAACACACTCACATTGTCATAGCAGAGACTTACTATACAGTACAAATACCCATACTGTCAACAGACAAATCAGCAAGTGTAATCCTAGACCATATACATTACATGTGTGAAGCCAAAGAAGAAAGATACTGCTACCAAACTGGTGTTGTCTGAAGGTAGATGAATGACAAATGATGAACCTTCACAAGTATCATTTCTTTAAGGGTTCAACCAGACTGACTGGAAATGTGGACTGCGATTATTTCATCTGATAATGAGTAGCTAACACATAAGGATTAAGGTTGCCTCTTAATGATAGCAATTATCTAGCATAAATACAATCTATATGGAGATTATACAGGGCACCCAGCTTTAGGTACCCAGAGGGACAAGTTAATGAGCACTTCTGTTGCTTATATATATATATTTAATAACACACAATACATAGGTTCAATAGACACTTTATTGTACGTATAAAATAATCTTTGGCATAATGGAGACAAGTCCTGTCACAGCACACTGCACCAGCCCAGCTCTGAATATTTTGTTTGATAGGAATTCCTCAGGAAGAGAGACTTGTGGGAGTTTGTAGGGTTGTGAAGTGTGTCTGACACCTGTATGTGAAGCTGCAAGGGGCTGATACGAGGTATATAGGGACACTGATAACCGAAACTCGACAAGTCTGATCCTGAGGATGCCATGATAACAAATACCAGCTAATACTCCATACATGCACCTTAGGAAATGGGTATGAAGTATATATGGGCACAATAGTTGAGTACATTTAAGTACTGACACAAACTGGGGGTCAAAAGCAAAGATGTGAATGCACGAAACTTGGCAATGGCCCAAACAAAGTGATGGGAGTGCTGTGACTATGGAACAGTGTGACTTTAATGAAGGCTCTCAATTTAAATGTAAAGATATATATGGATAATAATGATTGAAAATGCATGAAATAAGGTTGGAACTGCATGATAAGCCTGATGTGCATAAACGTAGAAATGTTAGATATACATATTAGATAGCCAGTTAGGAATTCACATCTCCACTAATAGATGATACAGTAAAGAAATGAATAGTGCTTTGATTGACAAAAGCATGAACCAACTAGTGAAGCACACGCTGTGACATGTCTTTGTGCAAAGTTAATTCTGTCTGGGTGCACCTGAATATATCTACATTGACCTAAGGCTTGGATAAGATGGTCTGGAATTCCAGCCTTAGCTGCACTGGTAGCCACCCTGATGCAGAAGGAGTGCCCATCATAATGACGGGAATCATAACCTAACCTGGACAAAACAGCCTTAATGGTAGTGATAAAGAAAGTTCTACTTAAAGCGCGACCCTTGTCCATGAGAAACAGAGGATCACAAGGGCGAGCTCCAGCCGAATACAATGGAATTTCTTCATCACATGGTATGGGTATATAAGAACATCACAGTTCATAGCATAAATACTGATATCCACCCCTTGAAGGAAAACATCAGTCTTAGATGCCCTAAGATGCAGAATGAATAGGCGCTTATCCGTATGGAATATTATGTCCGACAGACACACAAATTGTTTGTTGCAGAAAAATGAGTTCCATGAATAGTAAATTCTCCACATCACAAAAAAGCATAAAAAGCAAGTGTACAGGCAGTTTGTAGTAAGAGTTTAGTGCAATAGGAAGTCCTTTCTGTCTGTAGTCATATTGCACCTTTCTGACACCTTTCAATATATTCTGTAGTCTAAGTAAAGAGCTAATATCAGTTAATGGTGCATGGACACCAAGATGCAAGCATGAATGCCGAATACTGGCTAGATAAAGTTTAATAGTTTGATATGTCAGGTGCAGCATCTGCATACAATGCGCAACAAAAGTAAATCAAGGTGTCCTCATTCACAATGGAAGGCAAACTAGATCCTGAAATCCACAATCCTACCATTAGCAAGAAGATCTGAAAGTTTGTAAGCCTGTTGAATAACCACATCTGGTGACCGTGGTCAAAGATGAGTCCCACAAGAAATTTATGGTTGGCTCTAGGTGAGCAGTAGTCTTGCTGGAGAAGGGCACTCACATGGTTGTTGCACTGCTGTGGGTGCCAGCTGCTGGAATCGTGTAATCACTGAGTATGTCCTTACGTATATTGCTGGGCACACTGTCCACCCAGAGGGAGTTTGTCAATAGGCACAGCATAATGCAATATTTGGGAGAACTTTGTGTTGTCATCTCCGCACCTAACAAGGGCCAATTGAAGGTTAAATCACTATGTGATTGACGTGTATCCTTGGCAGCCGGACTCCATAAAGATTGTGAAGCTGTTGTACCTTGTGGAAGATTATGCAATGCAGCGACAGATACTTGTGGGCTAACCGTTACTTGATAGATGCCATCTGACATGTTGAGATCATGTGGTATATCAGCTGCTTGCAGATCACATGACGATACTGCTGAAGACACATATGAAACACCCATCTGATCAAGTGATGATACTTTTGAACACAAAGAAGAATCACCCATCTGCTGCACATTATCTCTGAAACTGAGACCTTGATGTTCTTCTTAGCTAACTGTTTAACCAATTTTGATGCAGTCCAATTTTCAAGATTGTCCGCCCAAGTTGAATGTGTCACAGTGATGGTACCCTGGTTAAGTTCTGTATTACAAACGCTGGTCAAATGATAGCAGTTTGTCATGATCTACGAGAAGCCATTGTGGGCTGAATAAATATATGATTTCCAAAAGACGGAAAGTAACATGTGGTATCAGCAAACAGAAGGATTGTTTTTCCTTTCCACAGATAATTCTAAGTTAAATGCAGCATCAACACTGAAAAGCAAGCATCTCTACAGTTGCTGAATTAATGCCTCAAACAACTGACAAAATGTTTGATCACATGCTCATGTCAGTCATCTGATTGGTGCAACATGACAACATATCTAAAGTTAGTTACTAGCTTATTAACATATACTGGCTGCAATGACATCATGTCTGGCAGAGCAACCATAGCAGACAAAGAGGGTACCAACAAGGGCCCTGAGAAGGATGCACTGCATGTTACTCAAACTGTATTTAATCAATTATATATATAATCCATTATAATTTTTAATATGATCATTTTTTCATAATACTTTTGGTTGCCCAACTGGGCAGTGACCTTGACACTGAAGATGTGTGTGTGTGTGTGTGTGATTTGGATTTTTAACATAGCTTTAACAATTTTTCAGTCATATTGCTATGATGTCTGCAGTGTGACAGTTTATAGTGATATATAGCACTGGGGCATCATGCCGCAGACATGTAGCATGATGTCCCACCCAGTCACATTATCCTGACACCAGGCTGACCAGTCCTAACACTAACCTCTTAATGCTGTGCGCCAAGCGAGGCAGCTGTTAGTACCATTTTTGTTAGTCTTTGATATGACTCGGCCGGGGAACAAACCCACGACCTCCCGCATCCGAGGCGGACACTCTAACCGCTAGGTTAGAATGTGGTACATGACACATCTTCAGCTCTTAATCTCAAACAGCTTTCAAGTCATGAAGCAGAATGTGATGAAAGCACCAAATATTGCGCCATGGACATGACCTTGAAGACAGAAACTCCAATTTAGTATGAGACATACATTCCTGATGATGTACAAGTATAGGATGTTTCATCCCTTAATCTACAAAAGCCTTAAATTTATAGACTGAAATGGAAAGGGCGATGGAAAACTGAAAGTACTGAATTGTAACCTTGACCTTGAAGATAGCACCTCCAATGTGGTAAGCAACAAATCTTCTATTGATGATGTGTAAGTATACTATGGTTGACTCCCTAATAAAACATGGCCTTAAAGTTATTCACTGGAAATAAAATTATAATGGACAGATATGCATGAAAACCTGGAAACTCTGTCCCCAACTGTCCAGAATCTGTGTAGTAGTAATTACCCACCAAACATCTGATACAAGCTTTATTCCTCAGAATTAACAGATATTGTAAAGAATGACTTACAAAATAGGAATTATTTTCACCATAAATCTTTGCACTTGATTTCAGTGGAAGATGCTAATATACATGGAAGAAGTTACATAAGCTGATAGGGAGCATAAAGCATCCCAGAAAATAATTTAGTAAAGAAAACAAATAGGATTAATGCCTTCTTTAAGAAAATTTTAAAGTTTTATCTTAATTTTATGCAAGAATAGTGACAATACATGTTTTCATGAGAATCCTCTGAGTGTTTTAACATGCCTTTTGGGGTTGGATTTTAATCACCCCTTTGGTTTTCAGTACATATTTATAGCAAAAACAAATCTTATTATCCCCATATTGGATTTTTAAAATCGGTATAATCTGTATAATATCTATATTGGATTTTTAAACTCTATTTTATCCCTCTCTTGGATTTTTAAAATCTGCATTCATCCTATATTGGATTTTAAAAATCTGTATTAATCCCCATATTGGATTTTCAAAATCTGTATTAATCCCCATACTGAATTTTCAAAATCTGTTTTAATCCTCATATTGAATTTTTAACTTCATGGTTTACAGCAACCATGAAACCAAGAAGTACCTGTAGTCCAACAATGAAAGAAAATTCAGAGTATTTCCAAGTATCTTTTTAAAACTGTTTATTACAACTGAATAGACAGATGCCTAACTGAATATCCAACAGTATCATTCCTGTCATGCTAAACAGATGGGATATCTCGCTTTGAATTTTTGAGTGTATGACTTTCCTAGTAATTCTGTGCTGCTATCCATTAAACATTATATTTCTATCATTAATGTAATTTTATGAATTTTCAGGGATGCTTTATTTTCATGTCAGAGTGTATGTATGTATCTACTGGGTTTCACAGCACATCAGCACAGTTCTGCCTTGCAAGTTTAGTTATCAAAGAAGCAACAAACCAAAAATAAAGACTAAAAATTTCCACTTATGAGAAAAAAAGGGTAAAATGTTTCACTGCACTCTTAAAAATTTCAAGACTTTTTCACCCGGAACATCATCAGTGGACACTTCCCTGAACAGAATTACCGACTCCATTAGTCACCTTCTATATCAAGCTGGAATGCCAATCAGAGATATTCTACATCGCTTAGTCTGCCTGATGACTATTACCAAATCTAAAGTAATAAAACTGGAAGACAATTCCCTACCTCAGTAGTGAGGAGAAAAGCCCTCCATACAACTCCTGATGCCTTTGTGCTTCCTGCATCAGATAATTAATGGGGACCTGTGCCATTAGGGACTGTGGATACGACTGGACCGCTCTATTGGACATTGCTGAAAATTTTCAGGTTAAATACTGTTAATAACATCATGTAAAATACAGCCTTCTTTAATGTGTTGTGAAACACTTTTACCTCAACTACAGCACTCAAGAGTAATTTAATTATCATTTCTGCAAGAAAATCTTTGGCAAACCATACATTAAATGACATGTGCAAGTGAATATTCACCCCAATGTTTAAGCCGGAAATCAGTACATATGCAACTTATTTCAGAGAATTATGCAATGTGTACAGATATCTCCAGATATGTTACCACATGAAAATATAAATTGTAAAATTTAAAAATGCTCCTTTCAACTTGCAATTTATATTGAAATTTGTTTATTTGATAAATGGGGGTCTTCTGGAGCTTCCTCTATTCTGCATTGTTAATATTTGCTCAGATAACAAAACCATTACCACTAAAACATATGGAGACCAAAGGATAGATAAATAACTTTAAATCTGCAATGTTTCTGATGTTGAAAATCAGTTTCCTTAAAATCATTATATACAAAAACTATGAATTCCTTTATTCAGCATGATTTATATTTCATAAAATTCACAACACAAACTAAGAAAATTTAATTAAGTTTCACACTCTCCCAGTTTGACAAATGTGCAAAATACATACATAGTTACACACACAATTACAAGTATAATTCATTTCAAATTAATTGCAGTGAATGGTAATTTGTTACAGTGTTAGTGAAAGATATACACAGTTAAACATGTACATAGTTTAGATTGATACTCAATCGTGTACACATTTCAATACAGGAAATAGTATGGAACTGTAAACAGTCTTTCCAGAAATCCTTGATGAAAAAGTAATAATAAAAGCAGGGCCACTTTTAAATAAGTACAGAAAAAAGTTGGAAAAAATATGGATATTTTATAAAGAACCAGAGTGTAATCAGCAATTACATAGCTTACCACTACTTTTACAAGTCGACCATAGCCTGTGAAAAACTTTATCATGCAGAAAATAAATTCATACTAAAGTGATCTTGGTCTGTTGCCAAATTATGATGTTTTGCAAGCTGTAATCTTTATATCTGAATTTTTAATTAGTTGAAAATT
Organism: Sinohyriopsis cumingii; assembly: GCA_028554795.2. Lineage (NCBI taxonomy): Eukaryota > Metazoa > Mollusca > Bivalvia > Unionida > Unionidae > Sinohyriopsis > Sinohyriopsis cumingii. The sequence continues at coordinate 49,056,462 of CM068842.1, read as the reverse complement.
TAAAATTTCAACTTTTAATTTGCACTAGATGTGCAATACCTAACTATCTACCCATTGAGCTAAATGTAAGAACTTAACCAAAGCCAATAAAATGTGAAATATAGGTCATAGTGACCTTTTATGGATTGAGTGTGGTGTTGAGAGATGTATAAATCAAACAGTTCAAGGATTATAGCAATAACAGTAAACATGTCAAATTGAAAGAGTCAAGTGTGAAATATGGGTCACAGTAACCTACTTTTAAGACAAAGGTGTGGTAATTGTCAAGATGCACACCCTCACCATGTTTCAGGATTCCAGGTATAGCAGTATTATACAGCTGATAAAACATCAATGTGGTCATGAGCTAAATACACAAAAAGGCCAGTAAAATGTTCAATGTAGGTTACAATGACCTTGTGTTGAGGTAACAGATCACAATATATGAAATATGGGTCACAGCTGCATACTTCTGTGATGAAGGTGTTGTACTAAACAAGATACATCCCATCACCAAACATCATATACCCCATAAACTTAACCCTAGCAGTTAATGTGAAATGTAGTTACAAATGCATGAACTCCCATTTAAACAGTGATGTTGATCCCTACCAGCTGTAGAGTATAAATCAACCTGAATTATTCCCTCTGATGAGTTACAATAGTAATGAAACCAGTCAGGGAGAGGGGGTGACTATAACACCCCAGCAGATGGGTGGGAATGCCCCACATCCAATCAGTCATGATTTTCCCTAAATGTAGCTCATAGTGATATTCTTCTGTGCTAATGGTATGGTACGGACAAAGATGCATATATGATCATCTAATTTTAACATGAACAGAGCTAGAGCAATAAAACGCAACAGTTCATCAAAGTTAGTGAGGTATCAAATACAGGTCTTGCTCACATGCATGCAGACAGTCACACGGAGGGTTTTAAAAATAATTTGATCACATATAGCTTGATGATTCTAGCACTTATTTAAAATATACAACTTTATAAAAGCCAGTAAAGCACAAAATATAGGTCACAGTGACCTACATTGTGATGAGGGTGTGGTACACATCAAGATGCATCACCTCACCAACTTTCATGAACCCTAGGCAGGGCTCCAAGTGGCTGAGTGGTCTAAGGTACTTTAAGGTGCCTTAACAGATCACTCACACATTTCAAACAAGTGCAAATCACATCTCAACCAAAGTGGGTATGAGAGAAAGCTTGCCAGTAGCTTCCCATGAGTCATTGGTTCTTCCTGGCCACCATGTAGAGCCTATCAGGTCCTGAAAATTGTCAATAAACCCTACAAAAACAAAAATACAAGGAATCTAGGCATTACAGCATATAGAGTGGCAAATAAACAGTAGGTCATGAGATAAACACAAAACTTCACTTAAGCCAGTAAACGGTATAATGTATATAATGTAGGTCACAGTGGCCTTCATTTGTGTAAAGGTGTGGTACTAATAGAAATACATAAAATCATTTCGTTTGATGATTCCATCATGAACAGAGCTTAAGGAATAATGTAAATAACAAACTTCATTCAAAGTCAGCGAAGTGTGAAACATGTCACAGTGACCTACATTTGTGATTATAGTGTAGTAGTTTTGTGATTTCTGGTATGACAGTACTGATAAGTTCAAAAAATGCAAAAAAATATCCAAGAATTTACAACTGATTAACATGTCTGAACCAAATTAACCCCCTCTGACCCTTCCCCTGGGGATAGGTGTTTTGAAACCCACTCAAAACTGTTGTCTAGGACCTAGGAAGAAAGAACAGATGACATTCGGTGAACTTTTATATGGTTTTATCTGTGCAGACACAGATAATGATGTTGATGGTTGGGACAGCATGTGTGTGTATGATTTGGATTTTTAACGTAGCTGTTAACAATTTTTCTGTCATATCGCTATGTTGTCTGCAGTGTGGCTGTTTATAGTGATGTCTAGCACTGGGGCATCATGCCGCAGGCATGTAGCACGATGTCCCATCCAGTCACATTATCCTGACACCAAGCCAGCAGTCCTAACACTAACCTCTTAATGCTGAGCACCAAGCGAGGCTGCTTTTAGTACCATTTTTGTAAGTCTTGATGGTGGGGACAGTGCAATAGCTTACCTATATGTTGCTAAATATAGTATGACATGTCAATTACTAAAAAATTAAACCTTTAGTTGATTTACTCTCATAAACTTGAACAAAAGCATGCTCTTTCACACTAGCTGTCTCTTTAATCCAGGTTTCTTCTATTGCATCATATTTGTTGGAAAATCCCTGACATATATTCACATTTATAGTTCATTATTATTACAACCTTTTTAAAAACAAAAATAGATGCTTCAGACTGCTTATGTGGTACAATTAGTTTTGAGCTCACGCAAGTGGCAAAATACAGAGAGAAGCCTCTCAACATATGGTTAGCAAAACAGCAAATTTTATTATATGTCAACAAGCAAAAGTAGCAGTAGTACAGTTATTTTGGAAACTGTACTGAAAAAAAGGGAGTCACACTAAAAAGTTGGAAACTGTACTGAAAAAAGGGAGTCCGACTAAAAAGTTGGAAAAGTAGGAAAAACTAGGACTAGCGGAAAGACAACATTTTAAGCCTTGTACTATTAAAAAAAATTGTGTCCTGATCAATCAGTCTATCTCACTTTGTAGAACATGATAAAAGGTTTTGAACACTCTGCACTGTTATGCAATAAGGCATATTACAAATGTAATAAGACATACTAGAGTTTGTAATAAAACATACTAGATTATGTATTATTATATGCTCATTTGTTTCCCCGTTAACTTTAAATTGTCAGAATTGTTCAGTATTCCCCGATACTGAATGCGTGCGACAATACACATATAGCATTCACGTGCATAAAGGAACTACTTTCTATTGTAAACAAACAATGATGCAGGCGCCAGCACTTTTGATTTGTACACAAATCATGTACACTCGCGTACGAGGCTCTTTACATTGTGGTTGTTTAAATTTGTTTCTGAATGAACTAAAACATGTTTCGTGGACTGCAAAAAAACTGTTTTGGCACATTCAGCATTGATACAATGTTACGGATTTAGGTTAGCTACATTATATAAAAGACGGAAGATAAGGTCCTTACAAATAACATACAAGTGACAAGGCATATACTGTCTTCTTTAGCTGGTGATAAGAATGGCAAAATAAAATATACTTACAGTTTTACATCCTGAATTTCCTCAAAATGTATTTTCTTAATTCTGCAAATCCGAATTACATGAACCATGTCATTGGTTTTCAATCTGGATTACACATTTCGAAATTGTGCTGTAATTTCGATGATAAGTGCAATTGCATCCTCCTTACTGCACTCAAAATGAAATAAGCATTAAATTCTATAGCATCTTTTTGATAATTGCAATTGAAAGACTTCGTATTTTTCCCACATTATGACTTCAAACATTCAATGACAGAAACAGAAACACATTTGCAGACGTAAACATGCTTCTCCCATGCCACTTCAATCTGATGTATTTCATGTGTAATTTGCACAGATGAATCCAGTCCAAAATCACAAACTTTCGTCAAATCGAAACAAAATACCAAAATATATTCATTCCAGATCAAATGGAACAGTTGTTGCAATGCGCATTCATTCACAATATGACTGCAAATTTCAATTTTAACTAGACACGCCATTTTCTTTCAAAAGTTATGTCGAGCGTGCGACTAAGTTCAAATTTATCTGGGCAGAGTTATGTGCGCATTAATAATGATGTCATTGTGTAATGACAAATCTGCACTTGTGTATTTAGTTTGGAATACGACATTCATTCATTTACGTTGTTTCTTGTAGTGTATTTTGTTTATATTATTAAACCTTAGGTAGAATAAAAAAATGAGCATATAATAAAAAGGTTACTGCATTTGTATGGGAAAATATGAACTAGTTTTGTCGGAAGGATATACTGCACTCACAAGTTCGTGCAGTATTCCATCCCAAAACTCATTCATATTTTCCCACACAAATGCAGTAACCTAAAATTATCACACAGTCGCTACACTTTACATATAGTTTGTGCAGAGTCTTGTTTTTTATATGACATGTTAAATATCACTTTATGTGATTCTGATTGGTCCAAATAATCTAATGAAATTCTTGTGTAGTATTCTCTTTATTGATTGGTTGCAATCATGGTAAAAATTTCATTACCCTGCCTACCAGAAGTTTTGTTTATACTACTACCACTAACAATTTGGTGGCCATGTTTTCAAATAACTGTCTAAAGGGAACTGTGGAAATAGGTCACATCTGCCTGAATATGGCCCATTTACCCCCATACAAGTTTGTTTTGTCATGTATAGCATATCTTGCAAAGTAAAATTAAGAAGACTGTTCAGTTGATAGGGGTTGTGGGGGATAGGGCTGAGTTGTATATACCTGTAACATGGAGTCCACCCAATACACAAGCATAGTTTAAATATTAACTAACAGAACTAAATAAATTTGCCTCTGTTCACAGCAGAATGTGGACATAAACTGGTCTCCCAACTAATACAACCTTATCCAACCACAATATATTTATGTGGTAAATATGTGATGCAAATCCGACTCAAAATGAAATTTGCTCATGCTTTTTGTAGTCTACTGTTCCAAATCAAATAATGCAGATATCCTGTCACAAATACATCACATTAAACATGGGCATTTCTGTATCCAGTAATCCTCCTTTCACATGAATATCGCAAGAATGTAATGTTTAATTGTGAAAGTGACATTTTAATGTAAACATGTCTAATTGGTACAATATGAAACAATGTGGCATTACATGCACTGGGCATTCTGTTTTCAAAATGATTTTGTCTGTGTAAAACATTCTATATATTTGGAAGGACACTTGCTCTTTGATTTATGATTTGCAAAAAAGTATAATCTACTTTTAAATGCTAATACTTCATCATCTTCATTTTGAACTATTTTTTTATGCACAACAAATGAAAGGTGCAATGTCTCAGTCAGAATGAATGGAATCATTTGTTCTATGCTCTAAATAATTTTCACTGAAAGAAAAACTATGTGATAAAAAGAATCTCAAATGGGTACTGATCTAATATTTGTGAAACTTGTTGAATAATGTCCAGCTTTTGCTTGCCAAGACTCACAATAACTGGACATTATTCAACTCATTTCATAAATTCAGCATTAAATCATTACCCAACTGAGATCCTCTATATAAGACATACTATACTATGTAATAATACATATTATTGTGACAAGCAAAACCTGTGTATTACCTATATTCTTAAGCTGTTTGCTGAGTGTGTCTTCATAAAGCAGTACATAGTACAGAATTAGTAACTGAGGCATGAGGTTCTTCCTGGCAGCTGGCTTATTCTTCTTCTCTCCCAATTGTGATGGTCCAGTAAATACAGAATCTCGATAAGCAGCAAGAATTTCTTGGTCTGTGATTGGTTCATTTGTGTGGTCAGTCTTGGCACTTTTGATTATGATAGTGTTGACATATGCCTCAATTAAGGACAAGAGGAGAGGGTGCAGTGGATATGAGGAGGAACAAATCTGCTTGTAAATCCAATCCTGAAAAAAATGTGGAAAAATGCAAATAACTGCAATGAAACCTATCTAGAAAGGGCATCTAAAGGACCACAAAATGCTGTTCTTTGTGGATACTCCATTACACGAAGCTTTGTTGTAAATTATTTTTCTTTATTAAGATCAGAGTAAGACATCACAAATCCAGCCAACTGAAGCTTAAAAGGGCATTTGTTATGTCTTTGGCTTGTTTAAGCAAAGGAAGTGTTAAAAGAACATTTGTTTTGCAAGGAGATGGTTGGACTAGGGTGGTCTCCCACGGATAGAGGGATCTGCCAATTGGAGATGGTTCAAGCCTATGAAAAGGGCATGCAACTTACCCTGCATGATGAAGCTATGACAATCAAAAAACATGTTTTATTTTACAGCATCCTCAGCAAGGTTCTGTCCTGGAGCTCAAATCTGAGTCATGACAGAACACATGAAAGAATCCACTTTGGGAACAGCACCAACTTTTCACCTATTTAGATCAAAATGGACAATTACGTCTGTGGCCTATATCTTCTCTTCCATGATGTCTGAATGTGTCTGAGATAATGGAATGATAGGCACTGATTTGTATGGAATGGTGTTGCAGGTTTAACACCATTTTTCAACCTAGTGTGACTTCAATGCTGGCAAATAAATGTCCTATACTTGTTCTACCAAAACAAGTCAAAAGACATGGTGAATATCTTTTTCAGCCTTAGAGGGCTGTATTTGTACTTCTAACATTGGATGTACTTTATGAATGAGCATCATATCTAAATAAAAATGTAAACTTTTTAAATCTGAAAAAAACTTAATGACTGATTGTGAAATGTTGGAAGAATTTAACTTTTCAAAATTGTATATTTTTACCAAGAATAGGGTTCAAACAATCCAAAATCATTAAAAAAAATATATACTGATATGCATTTTCTTGAGACTCTCTTTGCTGATTTATATTTACAAAAGTTTAAACTTTCAACGCTTAATGAAAATTAAGAAACTGTCAGCTCATCAGCAGTTGAATACTATGTTGAGACATTTTCAAAAAGCCAAATACTGATTTCATGCCTTAATGAGTTTTCAGACTTCCAAAAGTTTTAAGAGATTCTTTTTTATACAGACACTTAACTTTATCCATTAATATGTTACTCTGCTTAACAGTGCATAAATATATACAAAAGTAGAAAGAAAGAAAAATAAATATCTAATTAATAAGTGTGCCACTAAATAAAAGGTGTGCTACTAATCATGTTATCTTTCATCTGATCCACACAATTTTATTTTATTTCTTATTCAGTATTTTTGGAAAATACATAAACATAACAAAATTGGAAATTAAAAAGTGACATATTTTATCAAGTTTTAAGGTTGTGTTTTCTCTCAAATAAATTTAAGGAATTCTGGGAAAAATGCAAAGATTATTAAAACAAATTCAAGGATTTTTCAAGGTTAAAGCCAACTTTTTCCAAAATCCAAGGACATTTCTAGGCAACCCCTCAAATTCTAGGATCTTACAATGTTGTATGAATTATGGATTTTTGCATGAAATTTACCTGAAAAATACAAGATACAAAAAATTATACTTGTAACAATTTAAGATTTACATCTAACTGTCGCATAGAGCTATGTAACATTTTGGAGACATTATTTCCTGACTGAGATTTGACAAACTCAAAGAGATGAATCAGATATCTTAACACAAAATTCTGGATAAAACCAGCATCTTATATTTCTTACCTTGATTGGTACCTTGTATTTGGAGAAAGCTCTACTCTTAAGTAGCTGATATATACAGTGTATAGGTAGGTAACCGGTAATGTTACTGTTAAGCCCTCCTGTAACAGGTACTGTAACGGCATGGGATGTGATCACCTGTCAGAAACACAAAAATACTGTACATACAAATAATATCCTGGGTATTTAGTTTCCTTTAAAACAAACAAGAAAAAGAACCAAACATAAATCTCTTTGAGAAAGCACTGTTATAATGTTATACACAGTATATTATTTTAAACTTCATTAATTGCTTGAAAAAATTCAACCATTTCAATTTTATTTCAAATAACAAGTACATATATTTGTTTATACATCTGTCTTTAAAACATATTTAAATATTGTATGGGTACAGTGTATATGTGTCTTCTTTCATCTATGCTAAAACAAAATCCATAGTTGAATTTGTAAAACATTTCTCCTACTGATGGTACCATACTTCAAGTAAAAAAAATGTCAAAAACTTAGAAACATAGAAACATTCCAAAAACTGAGATAATGGTCTGAAATTATACTCATCAATTATTCACAAACACATGCATACAAAATTTCAGTTGTCAATCTTGTTTTTTTGTGCTCAATTGTGCTTACAAAATTTGTTCTAAAATAGTGCAGAAAGTTCAAAAATATACAGTAACAAAATAAAACAACAAAACTGCCATAACGACTTGAAAATTAAATCAGATGACCTACATATACCAACACAATATATCTGTCAAATTTCATTACCTAACTGATGTGGTCTTTGCCTATAGTATTCCTGTTTGTTTGCAGCCCCCTACCAATTTTTTTAAAAAAGCATCAAGGATTGCACAGATTAAGTCATTTCATTCAATAATTTATAATTTTTAAACTGGCTGTTACAAAAGATGTTCCTAACACTGTCAACTTAAGAGCATTTAAAACCAAATGGAAGCTGTTGATGTAAACAATCAGACAGACTGTGTTGTCTGCATCCAATAAAATGTGTAAAAGACAGAGACAGATTAAAATTTCCCTAATTAAACCTAATGTTTCATGCAAAATATGCTAGTGCTAAAAGCCAAAGAGCATAATGAATGAATTAATAACTGGAGCTAATATATCTGCCAAAGAAGACAAAGGTGATGCATCAAAGAATGATTATGATACTGAGGAGAAAGATAAGGAAAAAGAAAAGATCATAATTACAATTATTTTACCTGCTCAGTGAATATTTCCTGGGTGAAAATCTGTCGTATCCTTGCCAATGAGTTTGCTTTAACAGCACTCTGCAAAAAAAGCATGAATCAAACACAATTTTTTGCCACACTGAAAATGAAATTTTAATTTTACAACCATAGGCATTATGCTCAATATACATAACTGCATACAGCTAGCCAAATAAACTTTGCCATAGGCCATACTGAAAATGAAATTTTAATTTTACAAATATAGGCATTATGCTGGATGTACACAACTGCACACAGCTAGCCAAATAAACTTGCCGACTGCTCTAGTGGCCTACTGGTTAGAGCATCCGCCTCAGATGTGGGAAGTAGCGGGTTCAAACCCCCCTTGAGTAATACCAAAGACTTATAAAAATGGTACCAACAGCTGTCTCCCTAGGCATTCAGCAAAAAGAGGTTAGTGATAGGACTGGTCGGCCTGGTGTCAGGATACTGTGACTGAATGGGACATTGTGCTACATGTCTGTGGCACGATGCCTCAGTGCTAGATATCACTATGAACTGCCACAATGCATACATTGTAGTGATATGACTGAAAAATTGTTAAAGCAATGTAAAACTCCAAATCACACACACAAATAAAATAGACCAATATGACCTACTTTTGCCAATGGTGAGTAATAACCTCCAAGATGATAATACCCATCAAAGTTCACCACTGTACACAGAGTACCCTCAGAAAAACCAAGGTCAATGCAACAAAAACTTACATAATCACTGGAGCATGAATAGGTGAATACTTCCTGTAAAAAATTTCCTCTAAAGTTTTTTGGGCCGCATGTGTTATGGAAACATCTATTTCAAAGTTTGTATTTCTGATCTTCACCTGTATTTGATGGCAAATCAGTATCATTTATGTTGAAAGGTCTTTATGCCAGAATAATTTGGCAAAATGTGTCAAATTCCATAAAGCATCTAGCTTCAATAAAGTCGTTGTTTTAAAAACTGTCTTTTTTTAAAGACAGATCATCAGCATTTTTTGTACAACCATATAATCCCTTTTTGACACATGCTTTCAATGAAAGTTTGTCAACTGCTTTGAAAATGAAGTTGTTAAAAGCTTTTTTATCTTTCGTTAACAGTGGCCATGTCTGAATGTGGGTCAGCATCAATTTTAAAATTTGGAAGCCCTTGATGCAAGGATGGTTTATGGCAAATAGTCAAATAATTTTAAGCACTTTTCTAAAATAGAAGTAAATCAAAGGCTTTACAATATTTAGTAATGAGGGCCATAACTGAAAGTACAGCTTCATCATTTTAAAATATTTGGTAAAACTTGTTATTCTATAGAAGGTGTTTAAAGGTTTGTCCTAATTTTATTAAAATGGCCATATTTGATGGAGGATTGGAATCATTTGTATTAAAACTGAAAACATTTCATATTGGAATGCTATCAAATTTTGTCCAATTCTGTAAAGCACATTATAAAAGTTATTTATGTTCTTTTAACCTTTATTTTTCAGTAACAGTGGCTATAGTTGACCGCAGATTGGTATCCATTGTATAATTTTGAAAGCCCTTTATTTCACGATGCCCTTATATCACGTTTGATCCAAGTCAGTTGAGCCATCTTTGAGAAATCAGTTAAAAGATTTTATTTTTAGTAACCTTTGTATCCTTTACATCACAATGTCCTTGTATCATGTTTGGTCAAAGTCAGTTGAGCCATCTTTGAGAAGTCAGTTAAAAGTTTCTATTTTTAGTGAAAATGAATCAGCAAATATTACAAAAGTCTTCATGGTACGGGCTATTCCATTTAATTATACATGGTACCCAGGGAAGTCACTTAAAAAAAAAAAAAGATGACAGGGTACTCAGATTACACAAAGAATTCATATGAAACCAATACAAAATTTTCCAATTGCATCTATGGGTGATTATTCTACATTAAAAGTACCTTCCCTGGGTCCCATGTATATTTTATTGGAACAGCCCTAAGATGATTTTGTCATATTTGGTCAAGTTCTATAAATAAAAATAAAAGGCTGTAAAGAAGTAATTTAAAGGTTTACTACTGTTAGTAACAGCAGCCATCTATGATGAAATACTGAAAGTCCTTCATTCCAGTATGCTGTCATATTTGGTCAAATAATGCTGAGATTTGTTTTAGAAGAAATAAATTAAAGGTTATTCTTCTTTTATTAATGGTGGCCATACTAGATGGCTGGCATCATTTGAGAAAATTTTAATAGCCTTCTTTTATTAATGATCGAAATACTCAAAGTGACTGGCACCATTTGAATAAATTTGAATCACCTTGAAAAAAAGATGCCGATAATAATAGTGACTGAGCAATGGATGCTGAACTATGATCAAAGAAAGACATGTCTGATAAAGGACCTACCATAAGATCACTTGGTATTACAGAACAGTGCGCTAATAAAGAAACAGTGATGCCTTGTTCTTTCTAAGCAACCTTTAGTGTTTCACATTAAAATAATATCCATTACATTACCACTTGTAACTAAAGTCAAAAGAGGACCAATTACCTTCATGCCAAGTGTAGAACACACTAATTCGGCTATGTTGTGCATATGGTTTCCATGGAAATGTATGGCTATCAGAAACAGCATTTCTCCAAATGATGAGCTTTTATCTGTCTCCCTGTAGAGAAATATTTTAAACCAATGACAATATATGAAAATGAAGAAAGATCATTTCCACTCTCACTGCAATATTAACTGCTAAATCCTTTTCCAAAAAATTTCTGCAACTCAGTCTGGAATATATACATAAAATCCTAATGTCTGATATTTAGAGAACTTTCATTCAAAACAAAGTACAACTGACAAAATAAGAATTCCTTTTTAAATACAATGGAGCAGATGAGGATATATTAACAAACTCTTTCAAAATTAGGATTTTTACTGATTCTGCCTAAATTTCACTGATACTGGAAAAAAATAAACAGAAGCCAGTAAGCTTGTAATTCAATGTTTTTATTGCTTACCATTAACTCACAACAATAACAACAGTATTTCATCAACTAGACTCATGAAAGAAGTACCCTATGTACTTTTTTATTTCTCCAAATACTCAGTGCAGAAAATGCACAACATGACAGCCTCTCTTGGGTCATACCTCAGCAAATTTGTGTTTATAATCCAAGCATTTCTGGTACTTTCTTAGTCTCTTTTTTTGATCATATCTGTGATCACACTCTCTCATCATCAAATAACTTCTGCCATTTTAGTAGCTGCTGTGCATCATGCAAATACTTCCATATGTTCACTATTGTCACTACACAATGCACTGAATGTTTATCAACAATGACCTAAATACTATGACACACTGTACAGTATTAAGTCTTGATTGTTCGCTGAGTCAGCAAATGAGACCTTTCCCAATCGGTCAGTAATAGCCTGAGACCAGATACCTACTGTTATCATCAGAAATGAAATCAGTGTTTCGAGGCAGTACACCTGGCTAGTTCCATGTGCACAAAAATTGCTTTGAAAACAATTCCACTAATGTAACTGATGAGTGGTTGGATGACCTGTTCATTTGTGCCATGAGCATTTACTGTACCTTATTAAGTGAAAGATGATGGCAGGTACTCAACTGACACTTAGAGGAAATAATAACCCACACTTCTTTACTATCTTGATTGCAACCAGCAGTAATTTTTACTGCTCCAACAGATTAGTGATCACTGGTTTTAATGATCCATTCACAAATCATTTAAAGCATGATAGCAGATTAGTTCTAATTTTGAACCTTGCTCATTCATCATATTTGTAGCAGGACAAGAACTTAACAAGCAGTATTAGATTTGTGTCATAATGATTATTTTTTTATCACATGTTGAAAAGCCTTACCTTTCAAATGAACTTTCTTCTGCCATTAGCCATTTAATCCAGTCAACAACCTGTCTTTCCTGTTCTTGATTCCTGTGGAATAACAATTACATAAAACTGACTAAATTGGTATAGTACTAGAAACCAAAAGTCTTCTGTTTCTGCTCATGTTATTTAAACATGGAAAAATTAATTTAATATGATGACAAATTACCATCATCATTTTTAAGTTTTCCCTTTTGTCAACGCATGTCAAACTTTGGCTATTCATTCAAATACCAATTAAATTGACACACAAAAAACAAAGAGCTAATTTCATTGAATGCTTTTTTTGTAACAAAATCTTAACTCGTCTCTCATGTTATCAAAACAGGCATTATTTTATTACCAGGTAGAAGTTGTTATAATATTTAAGCAATAAAAAAACTTGCATAATTCAAGAATGAACAACAAAAACAATGGCTTCACAAAAAAAAGTCTTTCCTGTGACGATTACAATGATGTATATAATATACTTTCAAACCTGAAATAGTAAAGTTTTAAAACTATTGCTGCATACATGACTATGGCCCTGCCTCATGATGCCCACAATCCTTAATCTAACTTGTTTTTATTACATAATTATAACATATATGTCATCTGTTATTTTTCTAATGCTTTTATTTGTCAGAATCTAAGTCATTTATCTCCATTTTAACCATATATACAGTTTTATGTACTGGAACATATCTAAGTCACTTGTCTCTATTTTAACCATATAAATTATATCTAAGTCATTTATCTGTTTTTCAGTCATTTACCCATGTTTTTAAGTTATTTACCTATGTTTTTCAATCATTTACCTACATTTTAAGTCAATTACCTATGTTTTTAAGTTATTTACCAATGTTTTTAAGTCATTTACCTATATTCCAACCATACATCCTATTCATTTATCTGTGCTTTAAACATTATATTTGTATCTTCAGTGTAAACCAAATCTTATTCAGTCTAAATTTCTATTGACACCTTGTCCATTTGATGCCTGATCTGTACAAATTAGGTGCCAACTGGTTCAAAACTAAACATTTTTTGACCTGGGAATGTGAGAAAATTAATTATTCATGGTCACTGATGTAGGAAAGGAAAAATCATTCATGCATTCCTAACCTGTGGGCAAGGCCTTGCTGAGTTCCTGCTGTTGAATTAAGGCTCCTCATTGTGGGATTTACCTAAATCACAAAAGTATATATGATGCATTCCATGAGCCTGTCTGCAAATGCTTGGTAAACAACAACCTACCCTAACAGGTATGGACAAGCTATCAGCATACACAGCCCTAGTGACACAAATCTGGCACCAGACTGGGTGGGTGGGGGTTTTGATGTTACCAGCCTCAGCAACAATTTCATCTCTTCATCAGTAAACCTAACAAAAAAAAGAAAAAGAAACAATCTTAGATAAGAAATCTCCATATGTGATATATAGACATTAAGGATGAAACTTTTGTCTTTCTGGAATTGCTGGATTCAAGAAGTAGTGAAGCTATATTTGAATGTTAATGTTATTAAGCAATGTATTCAAAGGAAAAATACTAATCATTGGATTTAAGAATTACAGCTGTACCTGAGAGTTGCCATCCCCTTGAGAGCACAGTACAGCCTGATGAAGGAGCAGGCCTTGACAACATGGGAAGGAGAAATACACTGGTCACCTTCTGGCAAAATGGCAATCAGCTGTTCCAACAATTCTAACCGCATGGCATAGAGCATGCTTGTACCAGGGTCACGCTTCCTCTAAAATAAAAGAATTTATTTAGAAAGTAAAATATGGATAATACAGGCATTTTGAATATAATAAACTACACCAATGTAGCATGCCCATTATGTTTTATTCAATTTATTCATGGCCTTAACCCTAGATCTTGCTACCTCAATTCCTCTGGAGACAAATCAAACTTACTTTACTGTTCTGATGTCCGAATTTTATTGTATAGAGCTACACCCTATGATGTAAATAAGTGGATAAAATCGGGTCATGGATCTGGCCCACAGGCCATATGTTGCAGATGCTGTGTTACACTATGAACTCTTTGACAACCTACAAAATGTGACCCAGATATTTTGCACAATGTACTCTTGACGACTTGCATAATGTCCTTTCACAAAAGACTTAATGTAGTTTTGACAACTTACACAATGTATACATGACAATTTCCACAATGTACACATGACAATTTCCACAATGTACACATAACTTACACAATGTATACATGACAATTTCCACAATGTATACATGAAAATTTCCACAATGTACACATGACAATTTCCACAATGTATCTATGACAACTTAAATACATAGTGTGTGTGTGTGTGTGTTTTGTGTGTGAGTGTGATTTGGATTTTTAATGTAGCTTAAACAATGGTGATGTCTAGCACTGGGGCATCATGCAACAGACACGTAGCATCATGTCCCACCCAGTCATAATATCCTGATATCAGGCCAACCAGTCCTAACACTAACCTCTTAATGCTGAGCTCCTAGTGAGGCAGCTGTTAGTACCATTTTTATAAGTATTCGGTATGACTCGGCCGGGGTTTAAACCTGCGACATCACGCATCCGAGGCGATTCTCTAACCACTAGGCCACTGGAGCGGTCCATACACAATGAACTCATGTCAACTTGCATGTGTAATTGGCTACTTACATAATTTACCCCAAAAAACTGACAAAATGTACTTTTGACAAGTTATCTACAAGGACATCTTTTAAAAACTGTTGAAAACTACCAACTTTGGATGGGCATCTATTTTACCTCATATGTGCTAGAAATCAACAATCAAACCTTGGATAATCGAGAGATAAAATAAGCAAGTTACTGATCTGCTACCCAGGCCCTGATATGAAAAATGTGTGTTTGCATTTATATTCACACTCTATCCACAATTTCATGTATATATTCAAAATGAGTGGAAGTGAAGCTCAACACTTAGCACTGCAGAGCAAACACCTGGTATTACTTTTTAAGGTTC
Organism: Sinohyriopsis cumingii; assembly: GCA_028554795.2. Lineage (NCBI taxonomy): Eukaryota > Metazoa > Mollusca > Bivalvia > Unionida > Unionidae > Sinohyriopsis > Sinohyriopsis cumingii. The sequence goes on along the minus strand of CM068842.1, from coordinate 49,041,135 downwards.
TAAATCAAGTCTTAGGTGCATTAATGTGCAATAATAATAATACAATCATTCACATGCATTGCTGTAAGATAGGAAAATTCCATCCAAGGGTCAGTGGGTGGACTTTTTTTTAACTCACATAATAAAGGATTCTTTTTCTCACATTCTGAATAAAAAAACTATGGTCAAGGTGAAAATGGCATATTGAAAATGCTAATACTTCATTCAATCAGCAAAACCTGTTTAAAATTCTCTTGCCTCAAGATGGATTGCAAAAAGAGGTTTACACTAAAAGATAGCAAAAACTTAAAATGACATTTGAAAACATTTTAGCTTTTAAGAACACTGGTTGAAACAGCCACGATGATGGCAATACACAATTGTTTAGATAGTACAATGATACAAATGTGAACAAATCACAAAATAAAGTTCACTCTTATCCATAAGCTTACTCAAGACAGACAATAAATATTGAAACAGTCCTCTACTTAACTTTGATCTAGAACTGATTTACCACTCATAAACAATGGTGAGAATTAGAATTTTAAACATTAATGTTTACAAGATGGGTTGTTCCAAAATTTCACTCAAGAAGTGACATATGTATCTTGGTTGACCAATGTGAAATGGTTTGCTTGTGGAACACCTGAACTTCAACGTAAATGTACATAAATGTGTTGCAATTAATGTTTAGGGGTCATCCATTTAGTACGTACACAAAAAATCTGGCAAAGCTTGACCCCTCCCCCTTCCTGTACACATGCATACATTTTTTTACACCCCCCACCTGCATATATACGCTTGATGCCCCCCTCCAAAAAAATATTCAATAGAATGGCCTATATTTAATCCACACAGAAACTATAAAGGATTAATATTAATGTGTTTAATAAAATAGACAGTCCACTAATGCTGATGTTGATACATTTCCCTAACTGTACTGAAGACAATACAGAGATCACATGACCTATACAGATAAATGCTCAACCCACTTGTTATTTCGGCTACATGTCATGCATACTGCACCCCATAGCTATTAAGCATGCATAAAGACTACAATCTCAGTAAGCTGAGTAAAAATGTAAATAACTTTTCTGGTCTGAATAATTAAATTGTTCATCTTCCCAATACCAAATCTTGGTGTTGATATACTTTTTATCTGTGTAATTAACATAAAATTCATAACTTCCTCTGACCTTTTTAAAGCTAACATGTTATCTATTAAACATTCTACATCAAAATTCTTCTAAAAATGTAAAAGTCCCTTTAATAGGCTCTTTTTCTAATCTAAATTACTCTGAGACTTGTGCCACTTGGTTCAATAATATTTCACCTTTGTCTCACTAATAAATATAGGTGCTGCACACATAAGCATGCACATGTACATGTATTTTGCTCTTTCCTACCTTTTGGCTAACTTTGATGAACTGTGAAAACCATGTTCTGACATCTGCATTGTTACCAAGTAACAATCCACTGACAAAGGAAACTAAATCATTCTCAGTTGGTTGGACTGATGTGCCTTTGGAGAGACTGAGCTGAACCATCTCAAGGGACAATGATATAGTCAATCCTGGCATTGTGCAGTTTTTGACCTGAAATATGAGACATTTAAATATTTATCAATCAACAAAAAACAAAATTTTAAAGTAAATAATGTTACTCCGAAATACTTACCCAATCACATTATGTTAGGAATATTAGCATGCTCACTTGCAAATCCAGCCTACTAAAAGACAAATATAGCTTTTTTTCTGTTTATTTCAATAAACAAAGAACAATAACTCTTGCCAATTACCTCCCTTGGCACTGCCAGGTGTCGCTAATTTTTAGATGAGTGAGATACAAAAGAGGATGCTCACATGGTGGGATGGTTTTTAAGTAATATGATTTGTTAAGTATTTGCTGAAAAACTTAATTTACAAAAAATTTGCTCTTCCTTCGAATATGTTCTCCAATCACATTATGTAAATAGTATAAGTAACATGAGAACGGGTTGCTGGACATCTGACCTCTACCTTGGGTATCCTTCCAGGGGACAATAGCTGAATTCCCCACGTGAATGATAACCCATTCTCCTAATTACATAAGCAACACAGCCCGGGATCACGTGACCCTTCCATATAGTTAAGAAGATGAATATTTAAATCTTCTTACCTACAAAATTTTACTAGCAAATCCAGGGAAGATGACAGGCTGTGTTGATTTATCTAGTTAAGTCTGGTGGCCATCTGTGCTGCTGCCACTGGACCTATCAGATTCAAAGTTTGCTTCTGTGACACTATATTTCTGAGATGAAGGCTCCGGAAAGTTGACTCTGCATGCCAAACAACAGCTTCTATTATATCTTGGATCAAAACACTGCATTCGAATGTGAAGCTCAAAGCTTCAGAGGATTGATTTTTGTGAGGTGACTCTGATCTGGTCAGACATCAGAGTACACTGAGTGTACAACTCACTTTAGACACTAAGCAAGGGCATGTGGGGTAATATCCTGTGTTCCCGCTACAACAGAAGGAAGTGGCATTTGTGCATGCAACAACTTCTCTCTGTGCATTTCGAATAGTGCCTTAGAGCATTAACAGGATCTTGCATGGCTGCTGTTCTCAAACTGTCTGTGGAAGAGAGTGAGTGATGACTCCTTGGTTACTGATGGACAGTAAGCTATTTTTGGCTACAAAGCCTAATTGTGTCAAGAGGATGACTGAACCCTCCGATCTGAACTAAAGAGAATTCAGGTCAACATAAAGGGCATGCAGCTCAATTAGCCAGCAAGTGGAAGCTAAGGCTATCAGGAAACATGACTGTATGATAGTGACTTTAGCAAAGTGTGGGCAAGTGACCTGAATGAATTCAAACTGAGCCATGCTAAAAACCCAGGATTGGTTCCATTTGGAAACAGAGTGAGGGATGCTGGAATGTGTCAAATATCATTAGGCAGTAGCCTTAGACAGAGATTGAGGCCAACTATTTCTCATCAAAGAGGCAGAGAAAAAAGTCGGCTAATTGAGGGATTGAGGCACACAAATGGACAATTTTGTTGGTATGGTGCCAGTTCCTGAAAACACACCACTTTCCCTTGTACACCTTCTTGCTCCCAAGATTCTCTCCACATTCGAATATTCAAACTGTTCATTAAGCAAGGTTGTCCTGATAAGAGCAAAGCATGTAGAAATAAAGAACAGTCTGAGCAGAGAAGGACCACCCATAACCATAGTTACTGGAGAAGATTCAGGTTGGCCAGAATCTTCCTGGGCAGATCTAACACAAGAACAAGTAGATCAATGACCCAGAACTTGTCCCATCTGAGAGGGGCTATCAGAATCATCTTGCCATTCTGACCCCATAACTTTTGGATTATTTTTGGTATCAGCAGCATAGGAAGGGAGGCAAATGCCCACAACTCCTCCCAAATGAGTGACAGTGCATCCACTGCCCATGCTTATGGGTCTGGAACTGGAGAGGCTTAGGTGGGTAACTTGTGATTCCACCTTGTCACAAAGAGGTTGGTCATCGGACACCCCCTATGTGCGCAAATCTGAGTGAAGACTGATTGTTGGAGACTCCATTCCATGTGAAGGACTTCATCTCTCCTGGACTGAGTGTCAACCAAGTCAATGAGTCTGCTGGGAATGTGTCTGAGTTATATGTTGATATAGAGATTGTGGCACCAATGTAAAAACTGCCAAATCCAAACCTAATGTGGTCTGTTTTTGCATGACAGTTGATCTTTTCAGAAGTGAAAGGTGATATCAACCTTCATTTCTAGGATGCTGATGTTTAGATACCATTCCCCTGGCTTCCATGTGCTACTGACAGCAGTTAAGTCCGGCAACACGTGGGCACCCTAAATATGCACGATTCTGATTACGTGAACAAAAGGAAGTTGCACCAGATTCCAGTTGCTTAAAAATTCCATACAAAGATGGACAAAATTCTGGGATGAATGGAGGTCTGACTTTTCCAAGTTAATGAGAAAGTCTGGATGATCTAAAATAGTGAGGAGACTGATCCTGCTTGGTGTAGAATAGAACTTACTGTATGTTTCTGGAGGATGTCATCCAGGTACACTGCCATCATTATAGATGATGTTGATTGGAACCGTGTGAGTACATGATCCATAATCTCAGTAAAAATCCAAAGGCTGATGTTGAGGCCAAAGGGAGAACTCTGAACTAATAAACTGTGTTGTGGTAAGCAACACAAAGAAAATGTTCATGAAACAGGGTGGATAGGGATGTAAAACTATGTTGGTCAGATCAAGACTGACTGCATACTCGTCCCATCGAACAGAGAGGCGAATGAACTCGCCATCTCCATTGTGAAGTTTGAAGGCATAATGGACTGTTTGAGGCTGGGTCTCAACTTGCTGTCTGCTTTAAAAAAGAAAAAACCTAACCTTGAATACATCAGAGATTGTGGTCTTTGTGCAAGCTTCACCGCCTTTACATTTTGAAAAGCGATCACATCTCCTGATCTGAATGTGCATCCATGAAGTGGGGAGAGGAGGAGAGGGGAGGGAACTGTTGATGAACAAAGCCTGAAGCCCTTTCAAATGATGATCACCCCCACCCCACCCCACCACATTCTGAGGGAATAGGGAGAACTAGAGAATGCAAAATTCATTTTCTTACCACCTCTTCCTAGGGATCAATATTGGTGCACAAGTGATACAGAAGAGCATCTGTCCCAAGGCTGCTTAACATCCCTTCATACTGGTGGGGGATGAGTGGTTCCAAATGCCCATGTGGGTTTAGCCGTTCCTGAGCTGTCTGCCACCGAAACTTCCTCTATTCTTCCTCCTAAAGCAATGGTGACCCAAACAGGGTTGTCCCAAAAAAGGAGGGTATGACAAGCTTTGAACGATGTGGATCACATACATGTGCCATGTCAAGTGTAAATAGGCTGAAGCCGTCAAACTATTGATCATGGTATGGCATCTGTCGCCTTCAGTCATAGAAAGGCCACATCACAGATCTGTCACTATGATCCCCATAAATCACAGTCTGTTCTAATTCAACAAAGCAGTCACCATGTTAGAACAGCTGGATAGCAAGTGATGGCTGGATGGATGGCGACAGTGCAGTTTTATTATGCACAGGATCCAATGGATCTGGACAACACCATGTGTCCTGACTTACAGGCCCAGAGGCCATGCTTGGACACGTGTGGGGACTTGCAACCACTGGGCTGTCTAAAATTAGGAAACACTCCCCAAATGAGTCAGAAATGCAAGCAACGAACTAGTTGGATGGGCCATCTTATCAAAAGATCTCACATGCTGGACAGTCATTGATGGCTGTACAGTTGGTGATAGCTTGATGGTGAAGTAGTATAAGGAAGGTGTATCCAGTACATTAGTGAAGCTAAAAACTGGTGACACCTGGTGGTGCCAAGGGGAGGTAATGGGCAAGAGTCATTGCCCTTCAGTGCTAAAAAAAGGCCAATAACCCGATAATTTTAGATCCGGCCTATCTTGCATTCTAAGTGTGATGCTTATCGGGCTTGTCACAAAAATATCTCTAATTTGCCTGAGGAAACTTTCAATTGTGCTGATGAAATGTATAAATGTATTTTCAAAATGTTGACATACCTTCCATAACAAGGTGCAATCTAAATCAGATCACCACTGTCCTATGTGAAACTGAAATCTGATTTTATTCATATTGATGCATGGCCTGTCATACTAAAAAATGATTTTGTACTTCCGAACCCACTGACATGGTCGTGTTTTGAGAAAATACAATTTTCTGTAATCTTCAAAAACAGAAGAAACCCCATCCCAAACCCACCACTTTCAGCCCATTAGATGTAGTATGTATAAATGACAAACAGTCATGACTGGAGCTTAGGTACAATTATCCCTTGTGCTGTTCAAATAGGGGCAATTAAAGGCAAGGAGGTCAGATACAAACCACCGTTTCACACATTACTTAACTGGCTGAAAATAGTGAAATGTATTTGAAGGCTGCAGTGGGTGAGCCCATTGTGCTAATCTGCATAGGTAGGATCAGGAAGTGGAACAATATATTATAGGTAAATCAAAGAGATGCCAATGTGTGTAGAAGAACAAAAGTTATCAAATATCGTTGTCTTAAAGGAGAATATTTAAGCCATATATATTTTATTTTTGACAAGTTTGTGAGCAGCAGCACTGTTTCTTTGAAGTCAGATTTTACTGCACATGTAGAATGCAAAGCAGGATCATTTCAGTTGTCGAAATAACGTTCAAGTGAATTCATTTTTTAAGCCAATTTAGGAAGCAATTATCAGCAAAGCACCCCAAAAAGTAAGTCAGAACTCTTGGCTTAAGGAGTTTTCCTATGTGAAGCATGCCAGCAACAAAAATAAGGGGAGAGGGCATATTAATTCTTTGCACATACTGCAAACAACACATCAACATATGTCAACTTGGTTCTGGCCAGGATTCACTCAGAGAACCCAGCAGAGACATTTGAACACTACGACCATCCAGTCCCTTGTGAGTGTAGTGATGAACACTAATGACACTTGCATTACCATCAAACCTCTTTGAACCCTATTGAATTTATATTCAAATTATAGATATTGCAACGTGGTGTGACAATATTAAAAAAAGGGGAAATTTTGGGCACATGGAAATTGGAGTCTGGGCTTGTGGAATTTCAGTCAGGGCTTGTGAGTTTCTTTAAGTCCCCAGCCCTGAGCCTGTGTCTAAAACATCTTTTCTTTGAGTACTACACTTTGTCTAATCAAATAGTCAGAAAAAGACAAAATTTTCGTCCTTTTGTAGGGCTGGATTTGGGAGATAGCAGGCTAATATTCTTAATGTACTGCGATTGGAAAACGTATTCAAAGGAAAAAAAAATGAAAAGTGCTTGCTACTTTTAAATTGTCTGTATTTTAATTTGGTTTGTTTGTCTGAATTTCTACATTTAATTTCAAAATACTGCTGAAATGAGGGGTTGACCTGCATGCCATTTGTTTTTGTCCATCCAGCATGTACAACAGATTTAAATTTAATGCCATTTGTTTTCAAAATCAATCACTGGTATCCCCATTAACACTTTCCCAGCTCCAATAATCTTCTTCTTAGCTTTAAAAATATATTGCCTTCATTACTATGACCAGCCAGTGATTGCTGAACTAAATTGTCATCTAAAGACGAATAATGCTGGGAATCTGTCATTTTGGGTCTTCTAGTATCCTATATTAAAAATGCACATTTGTAAAACTTCCTTGATGCAAGGTTCAAACTACAACAAAATGCTTGATATGGGACTCAATGTACCAAACAAATTTAGTTTAACAATCATTCATGTCAAACCAAAGAAACCTGACGTGTTAACAGTTGCAAAAAAATAAACGCCACAACAAGTGCTACAATATTTGTACCATTTCTACAAGCACTTTCAAAGGGTGAATGGCTGAATAAAGCATTTTCATATGCATGACTTGAAATTAATTTGTGAAAGTTCTCACACATCACCGCTTTCCAAGTGCACAAATTTATCCAAATGTTTTGCACCAATCATGCCACCACACGCCCTGGGAGCATCTCTGCAAACAAGATCACACTGATCCTACATTTGCTATTAAAAAGAATGGTAAAAGTTTTAGCTGGAATTTGTAAGACTTTCATGAGTGGGACATGGTGTATAATATGCACATTAAATTTTATGGATGAAATAGACATACACATAAAGATCTAATGTTGAGGGACTCGCTGGGGTTCATTGCACACAATGTCTGAAGAAGTTCCATTCTCTTTCTCCCTCCCACACCCTCCTCATCTTGACGCTCTCCATTGGCCACCAAACTGCAACAGACTAAGGAAGAAAACAATGAATGTAAGAAACAACTGTTGCATTATTCATCAGGAGAATTTTAGTATACTAACAGTAGAACACCAAAATAGAGTCTGAAAAAAGCATTAGTAAGCAGACACTCCAATTACAGTACTTCCGACATTTGAAAAAATTAATGTTCATATAAAACTTAATGAATACTCTCGTCTGAGATGAAGAAATTCATACTTAATTATCCTTCCTTTTTTGCTTCAAAACTTGTCTTGCTGAGGTAATGCCATTATTTCATCACATATTCAATGCATATAGGAACTTTAAAAAATCTGTACCTTCTTTAAAACAGTCGGGTGAATTGGCAATCAGTTGGCACAGTAACCAGGCTCCATTCTGAACATGCAGCAAGGCCTCTGCTACATCTTTTATGGGTAACAGGGTAGGCAGTTCTAAATTTTATACAAGAAAACATAAAAACATTATTCCAATGCAAATCTCTTCTGATGGCAGAAATTTACAATTGCAAAAAATATCAAAAAATGGGATATCACTAATATCAGTGCTCACTTATAAGTTTTCTTTTAATGGACTTAATATTTTCAATACATAGTAAGTTTGAGCAAGCTAAACAATGATGGATTGCATAAATTTCACATTAAGTGAATATATATGTAAGATTATTCAATTAGCTTTGGAAGTACCATTTAAAATAAACACCAATAAAGCATTATATGTACCATATATAATCTCTTATAAGTTGAGTCCAACAGCAAATAACATATACCATTTTTTCTGCCACTGCATAATGTGCCAACCATTTGTTCTACTGATTACTCCTAACAAACTGCAAATACCCAGATCCGCGGGCATATTATGCAAATACAAATCTGGGTTTTGTGCATTTTATAGTCGGGCCTGTTTTATAAGTATGTATGGTATATTATTGATAAAATACGGTAAAATATTTTTGTTCAATAAACTTCTAAATAATCCAGTGGATTTTGTTTAGATGTCTGAGGTACAGCACTGTTATGGCCTTTTTCAGAAAAAATGGCATGACATCATACACTATGCATCTGGTTATCAATCACAGCAATGGTGACCCCAATGAAACACCAGAGTGTAATCAACATTTATATTGCTAACCTATCTGAAGCCTTTAGCAATCTCTAATAGTGATTGTAAATATTAATTATCATGCAGAAAAGAAGCAGACTAAAGAAACCCTGACAATGAAATGTTTCTTTTTTGCAGTTGGTCCCACTTTGTTGAGCATGAGGACTGTTATGTATATTTGATTTAATTTATATTTAATGTAATTTTTTTGGTAAGTTTTAAAATCTTTTATTTTTAATTTCATTACATGTCATTGAAATGTAATTTTGTTTACTAGGAATTTTAAATTTTCCAGAAAATTCAGTTTGACTTGAATCTTTTCATAAATACCTAATAATAGAAACACTCTTTCTATTTTTGACTTAGTTCCTGACCTTAATTCAGAATTCACTGAGACAAGTAAACAACTTTCTATTTTCATTTTATTCTTGGAGCAAAATGATTGGTTTTTATCAAGGTCATACTGGGAGTATGTGACTTTAGATTGTAAACAGCCCTATTTTGCAATTCTGGGTTTTCCAAAATTGCACAGTAGTTAGATTTGATAGTAATGTTTGGGATATTTCTCAATTGGGCTTTACACTGGAAAGTGTTTGTTTGTGACCAGTTTGGAGTTACATTTTAATTCTTATTCAAATTATTTGGATTCTAAAAGATTAATTTTCTTTCCTGGAAATACTTGAGTGCTCATACAGAATTCGTGGACAAAGAAATTTCTGTAAATTTTATTAGGAAATTCAAGCATCGAAATATTGTTTGTGAATCAACAAAGAACTGTAGACATAACAGTAATATAAAGGTTACAGTATATGTCATTGCCTTCCATTTTGGATTTTTCATCAGGACTCGAACTTTAATTCATTAGAATATTTCATTACTAGGACTTCTAAAATTTGATTCATGGATTATTTCTGGATTTGATTCAAGGCATGTTGTTTTCACTCTTTCTTTTGTTACTGTTTATTAGAGCCTAAACATGTAACAAGACCCCTACTTAACTTCAAAAGATTTTGCAGACCCCACATGCTAACAGTTGTACATGTACTTTCATGCTGTTAATTTAGAAAATACACACCCCATGGAATACCGCCCCTGCCCTGGTCTGCAGCCCACAGGTTGGGAACCACTGCTCTATACCATGGGAGAATGCACATGGTCATGAAACCAAAATCTTAATCCATGTTAGTAAAGCAAAAAAATATAGGTCACAATAACCTTCTTTGGTTTTAAGAGTTGCATCCAATTATCAAAATTAATAACTGCAATAAAAACAGTGCCCAATAACTGAACTTTAAACAAATAATTTCAGCAAAGTCACTAACACAAGAAAAGTAAGTCACTGACATCTTTGTGGAACTTATCAAAAAGCATCCACTCACAAAGTTTCATGATTTTAGGAAGAGCATTATGGATACTGCATGCCAAAATGCTCATGTGGTCTTGTGCTAAACATAAAATCTTAATCAAAAGCAGAAATAAAGGTCACAGGGAGCTTCTTTTATAATAAGGATGTGGTAGAAATAGTCAACAGCGTCTGAGAAATAAAATAAAATACAATATTTATCCCTAGTCAGTGAAGCATAAAATATAGGTTATAATGACCAACTATGAAAATGAAGGTGTAGCGCTCATCAAAATGCATCCCCTTTCATGATTTTATAAAGGATAGCCTATAAACAGTATGCAAAATAAATCAAAGTGGCCATAAACTAAAAAAGGTAACATAAACAGTCAAATGTAGTCATCATAACCTTTATGTTATGAATCTGGTACTAGGGGAGATGTAGATTCACCTAGTTTAATGATCAGCATGACCAGTAAAAACACAACAACGAACCAAAGTTTGTGAAACGGGTCACAGTGACCAAATTTTTAAAATAATGGTACAGTAATACTCAAAAACATGGATCCTCCAATCAAGTTCCATGAATTTAAGTACAACAGTGTTATACACAATGTAAAATACCTTTCTGCTAAACACAACTTTTGTTGTAAGTGTTACTAACAGAGATTCATAGAATCAAGATTTATTATTCTTGCATGAACAGAGAATAAACACAAAATCTAAACAAAGTCAGTGAAGTGTGAAATAAAGGTTAGAGTAACTGAGTTTTGTGATGAAGTTGTAATACTCATCAAAATGCATTCCCTCACCAGCTTGCGTGAACCTAGGCCTAACATATACTTTGTGCCCAAAATCTATTTGGTCATGAGCTACATGCAACAACTTAATCTAAGCCAGTAAAAGGTGAAATGTAAAGCAAAGTGACAATCTTTTGTTATGATGATGTGGTACAAATAGATGTGCATATAATCATCTGGTTTGATGATTCAAGTGCAAATAGAGCTCGAAAAACAAATTTAAAGCACAAAATGTATGAGAGTTGTTGTTGTTTAGGGTTTAACGCCATTTTTCAGCACATGATAGGCTATACATGGTGGCCAATACTAATAGTGGAGGAAGAACCCAGGAAAAAACTGTAAAGAACCACCGACCCACGAGAAGCTACCGGCAAGCTTTCTCACATACCCACATTGGCTGAATCAGAGACTCGAATCTGTGCAGACAGAGGAGAGATGGCAGTGATCTGTAACTGAAAGCGCTTTAGACCACTCAGCCACTCGGGGCCCCCATGTGACCGTGAAGTACTCGTTGTATTCGATGCTGTGTCAAGGTCCCTATGACAGTGTAGTACTCATCAAAAAGAATCCCTAACCAAGTTTCATGATTCCAGATGTAACAGTATTTATACAAAAATGCATGTGCTAAAGGTATACACTTAATAAAGAAAATATAATTTACATGCATAACATTAGCCCTCTCCCAATGCAGTGTATGTGTGTGATTTGGATTTCTAACATAGCTTTAAAAAATTTTTAAGTCATATCACTAGTGTGGCCATTTATAGTGATGTCTAGCACTGGGGCATCATCCCGCATTCATATAGCATCATGTCCCACCCAGTCACTTTATCCTGACAGCAGGCCTACCAGTCCCAACACTGACCACTTAATACAGAGTGCCAAGCAAGGGAGCTGCTAGTACCATTTTTATAAGTCTTTCATATGACTCAGCCAGGGTTGGAACCCATGACCTCCTGCATCGAAGGCAAATGCTCAAACCACTTAGGCCACCGAAGTGGTACCAATGCGGTGGGTAAAACATATGCCACTCCAAATTTTTTATTGGGTCCTAGGTCGAAAGAATTATTGGGATTCAATGAGGCTGTACACATGTTTACTTTTAATCAGATAATCAGATCATATATTGCCGAATTTCATGTTAAATTTTTTCGTACCCTTTAATTTTTCATACACAGTCATAAATGGCATAATTATTTGGCTGTACTGAAAAATGTTGTACATTGAAATTGGTTCTATAATTGAACATCTTTACTTTTTGTACAAATGAAGTTTAAAATCTAAAAATCAAGAATTAATGTATCTATCTACTGTGATAAAGAAAAATGCCCATAAATCTCTACCAATTTTTTTCTTCCCTAAATCACTTTTATTATCTGCTGTTTTATTAATATTTATTTTAAGATTTTTCTCTTAAATACCAGTCATGAATATGTGCATAGAAATGGTATAAAATGTATACTGAACTAAAATTACTATAATAACTTTGGCAATTTGTATATCTAAATCATCTTTCCAATCATATTAAAATAATACATACCGGGACCTTCACAGAGATCTAAATTTGGTGAAGTGTTGACAAATACTTACAGTACTTGATTTCTTTCTGCTTGCTAAATTTAGTCACAAATCATAATGAAACAGTAGCCTTTATTTAAAAGAATTAGTACCTGGTAATGTATTCCAACCAATGAGATCAAAATACAGTGGAACCCCGCTATAACATGATAATTGGGATCCAAATAATTGGATCGTGTTAATAGCGGGGTCACATTAATGCCGGGTTTTACAGTATTTTTTAAAACTCAATGGCACATACACGTGTCTTCATGTCTAATGTATATGTTGAATAGGGTATAAGCACAGTTTGCTATTGTGCCGTCATGGTATGCAGTTTATCCACAATGCATGTAATTTCATTGAAAAATTGCACACAGATTTACAATATTCAATAATTTTGTCCCAGATCACTGTGTCTGAATTCAACATCTAATATAAAGCATCAACAGAGTATTAACACCATTTACTTGCCGTCTAATATCGTACCATCAGGGCTTGCAATTAATCCATAATACATGTAATTCCATTACAAAAATTGCATACATATTTAAACTATTCAATTATTTGGTCAAAGATCATTATGTGTCTGAATTCAATGGGAAAAATTAACAAAATTAACAGCAAAAATAGGTTAAGAAAGTCGAAGCATGTATATGGTTCATTACATTCCAGTGTCTATGAACGGTGTACAAATTTCATACTGCTAAAATTTTCTCAATGTGTTTCTGTGTATATTTATCCATTGTAAATTTCCAATAATTAATGCTTGTACGCCTATTTATTTGAATGACTATGGAAAGAATAATTAACAATCAACACCTGCTTTCAGCATGCATATAACTTGTACTTCTGATTTTGGGAATATCAAAAGAAATGTGTGAAAACTACTATACTAATTATTGTGCAAAGAACAACTGTTTGTGAACTTGCTTTTCCATAACAGTAAAATATTTTATAAAAAAATAGGAAATTAATAACGAGTTCATAAGCAAACACCATACACATTCAAAACCTGAGAAGCAAGTGCAATAGGCCTGTAATGGTCACGAGTCACTTCTATAAATTTTTTAAGCTGAACGCATGTACAATTTTTTACCCTTTCAATTTCCAGCTAATAAAGTGGCCATTATTTACTGGTCAACTGATTGCATCTCATAATACCACCAAGCCCAACAAACATGTTGGCGGCTTTCGTATTTTGATGTTTATTAAATTGTGAGAATCTTTTATCAACCACCACATAGTCTGCTGCTTGGTTGTGTATGCAGTTGAAGAAGAAACACATGTTGGCTATTGTCTGAGCAACGATTGTATACAGAATTAATTGAAAACAATCTCAAAGATGACTTACTGGCTTTACTCATGGATTAGTAATAAGTAACATTTCCAATGTTTATTTTGGCATAACACTTCAAGAACCTAGTGAAATTTTTAAATTTCAGAAGGTAAGCCACGATCGTATTATATTCAAATTGATACATGAACTCTTCCCCCAAAATGATAATAAATGTTTTACACACTATTTCTCGTACTTAAAAAATAATTCCAGGTACGAGAAAAATACACGTACATGTATTTAAAATTTCAAGAACCATGCCACGATCATATTATATTTGAATTCATACGAGATCTCTTCCCCAAAATGATAATAAATTTTGTATACACTATTTCACGTAAAAAATATTTATTCATGTGCGAATGAATATACAAAATTTTGTGAGCCATGCAAGAAAAATATGCAAGCACTTGATTTACATTTCACCAATTAGAAACAGATATAAATGCATACATAAGTGTAGGTCAGGAGATGGTCAATGCATTTCAACTGGAAAATTAAGCTGAAGTCACCTAAAAGAGACTTTATTTTAATACAAATCGAAACTCTCTAAAGAAATTTCCAGACATGTCTTAAGAATGATATTAAATGAAATGAGGGAAAAGTTCTGGCAGGCAGGATTTACTAGTGTTTGAATAGGATATTTCGAAATAAAAATTATGGGGGCAAAAATGAAAATTGGGGCAGCCAGGTGGCCATAATTAATACAGCTGAATCATCCCTGCTATATGTCATTATTTGCAATGCCTGTGTATCTATGTTGCAATGTGAATGCCAAAACTGCCACTGGTGTTCAAAATTCTCAGATGGCAATTCATTTCAACAAAAAAAACTGGTTTGGCAACTGAAAATTTTGGCGCTTGTGCTGGTGTGTGCCATAATCACCTTAAATTTTCAAACTTCAACTGGTACAACATATGGTAAAAGTTGTGTAAATGGTGTAATGAATAAAATTTCTTGACAAAGGGACATCATATATAATTCAGCTATAAATCACAACTTTATTACATAAAAAACCCTGAAAACTTGCAGAAAACGAGAAAATTGTCAAAAAAGGTACTGGTAAACAATGTGTCCTGACTATAGTCAACTACTGTAGAAATTAGAAATTCCAGTGTGCCCCTTTTCTGGTACACTACATGAATGCATGTCAGAGTAAAATGTGTCTACTTGGAAAATTCAAGCAACAATGATTACAAGTGCATAATGCTCAACCAACTTCAAAAAGAACATTGATTCACATCTACCATCATGTAAAGTGCCAAATGATCAAGGTCTATGCTTTTTACAACAAAATCCCAAGTATAGCATAGTGCATAAACTCTGATCTACTGGAACATTATGCAACATACAATATGAGTCTACATTTGTTACAGCTGGATATGTGTTGTGCATTAACAAATACAGTATAAACGATCTCATTTCCATATTTATTTTGTGTTCTTCCATCAAAACTAAATATCTCACAACATCCTATACCTTATGGGTCTCTACTAATAAGAAAAGGTATAATGGTAATAATATGTATAAACTGAGCATTCTTCATATGTCTATGATATGCATAAACGGATAAGAATTTTATATCACCTGCTTGTGCAATGCATAACACATCTGACACCTCTTCCAGATAGACCTCACTTTCAAACAGCTCTGACTGCTTCTGGTAGAACTCATGCTTGCTTTCCTTCACCTGTAAATTCAGAATAAATTTATATGATGTCCAGCTATAATATTACAAGAGCTTCATGAGGATGCCGTCAAGCCATATTTGACCGGCCATTTAATAGAAGAAATCATCCATGTCCAATCCTCCTGCTAGATAGAATTAAAGGAGTACCCAGCTATTTCCTCTGCACCATATCTACCCCACTGCATTCTAATTCCTTCCATTTCAATATTTTTTTCAGATAAATAAGCAAATAATTGAAGCGGATATATTTGTTCACTTCCAAACATTCGGTATGCATTTAAAAGCAATCTGATGTTATACTATACTATGATGTTTTCTCAAAAATGGGGCAAGTGGTTTTGGCAAGGAAGTGATTTAAACTTTTACAACAGTTTGGGGCAGCAAGATGTATACACTACATCTTCCAAACTTTGCCTCAAGCTGGGGTCAAAACATGTACATAGGCTAACTATTTATGTATCCACTGTCAGTGATCTATACCCTTTTCTGTACAGACCAGATGCACAAAATGTATAATAGGATCCATCCTGGACTAAAATTTCTATGCAAAGTTAGCACAGAGAAGTCATAATTCAGAAGGTTTAAAACATTTACATTAAACCCATTTACTACTGCTTTAAGCCAAATAATATAATATCAAAAGAAATACGTAAGGAAATTAATGAAAATACTTTTAAAATGTCTTTATCTGCTTCAGCAAACAGGTATTAAATGTGGTCTTTCTATTTTCACAGGATCATGAAATATGAAATTAACATGTTTACTTTACAAGGTATCAGTCCACAGCTGAAGAATTCACACAACTGACATAAAATAAACAGAGCGTAATTCAGAAAACAAATTGTTCTCATCATTGAACAAGGGTAAGATGCACATCATACAACTTTAAAGCATTAACACAAATAACTTAACACTGATGCCAGAGATAATGCAGACACTGTTGCTCCTGGAAAAGTATCACCTACATTTTTCACAAAATCCATTGCAACTTGTACAACTATCTGTTGAACTGACTAAATAAAAGTACAATATTGTTAAAAGTGATTAAATTCTTTTTTAAAAACTTAACTGTGTAACAATTATAGGGCGGAAGCAGCAGAAGGTCCTAGAAAACTACTATATTTTGCTATCTGCACACATATGTATGGTAAACATTAATAAACTCAAAGAACCTGTGAGAGAATAAAAAGTAGTTCACTGAGAAGAAGCCTGATTCTCCTGGCTGGGTCACTGTGTTCAAATTCCAAGGCGAGACCTGTTTGAAGCTGGGATACCAAAACACTCTCTGTCTGATTACCTCCAATCTTAGATCTATGAAAAATACAAAATGAAACATGACTTACACTAAAAATTAAACAATGGCTCAAGTGTACTTGATATCATTAAGCTGGCTTATTAGAACCAGATATCATTAACCTGTCTTATTAGAACCAGATATCATTAACCTGGCTTATGAGAACCAAATATCATTAACCTGGCTTATGAGAACCAGATATCATTAACCTAGCTTATTAGAACCAGATATCATTAACCTGGCTTAGTGGAACCAGATATCATTAACCTGGCTTATTGGAACCAGATATCATTAACCTGGCTTATTAGAACCAGATATCATTAACCTGGCTTATTGAAACCAGATATCATTAACCTGGCTTATTGGAACCAGATATCATTAACCTGGCTTATTGGAACCAGATATCATTAACCTGGCTTATTGGAACCAGATATCATTAACCTGGCTTATTAATAAACCAGATATCATTAACCTAGCTTATTAGAACTGGATATCATTAACCTAGATTATTAGAACCAGATATCTGATTTGTTCTTAATATTCTTAATTATATGATGACAAAAAAATGTTCTGCGATTTCAATAATATAAAATTGTTTATAAAAATGATCAGAAATTTTTATGTTTAACACAATATATAGTGGGGCTCTAAGTGGCAGAGTGGGCTAAAGCATTTGCCTTTACTGATCACTGCCATCTCACCTCTGTTTGTGGTGAGTTCAAGTCTTGGCTCAGATGTGGGCATGTGAGAAAGCTTGCCAGCAGTTTCCTGTAGGCTGGTGGTTTTTACTGGGGTCTTCCTGGTTGCTCTCCACCAGTCAGACTGGCTGCCATGCATTGTCCAGAGCTTTGCTTATCAGACAATATCTGAGTGATTTAACTGGCTACTTTACACATGGCTACTTTTAAAAAAATATGTATCCTCATTGGGCAAGGTCTGCCCCCATCACCACCTACTTTGGCAACTTACCCTCCAACTTTAAATCTAATGGAAGGCCCTAACTGCCTGTCATGCACTGAAAAATGTTGTTAAACCCAAAACAACAACAATAATATACAGTATTAATAAAGTTCATATGTCATTGCCATTATTTTAACATTAAGTAACATTTCATTTGGAAAATATATAAAAAACTGTCCATTAATTTATAAGGCTTCAGTGTTAATAACTTGGTGCCTCAGCATGCATGCCCATTTTATCCATACTACCTCAGCTACAGGGTGATTGCAAGGTGCGACTATGAGAAAGCTTGAATGAATAATTTTGACAGACGTGTTGTAACAGGCTTGAGGCCTGGTTCTGGTGGGGGAAAACGTGGTTTACTCAGGTCTTACCCTTCATCTTGCCTTACAAAGTGACTCAATTCGTCATCACAGAATTTCTCAAACTGAATCTTGGAAAATCTTGGGAATACATTTCCACATATTATTGGTGTGTGTGATTTGGAATTTTAATGTAGCTTTAACGATTTATCAGTCATATCGCTACGATGTTTGCAGTGCGGCAGTTTATAGTGATGCTTAGCACTGGGGCATCATGTTGCAGACATGTAGCATGATGTCCCACCCAGTCACATTATCATGACACCAGGCCAACCAGTCCTAACACTAACCTTTTAATGCTGAGTGCCTAGTGAGGCAGCTGTTAGTACTATTTTTGTAAGTCTCTGGTATGACTTGGCCGGGGATCAAACCCACGACCTCCTGCATCCAAGGCAAACGTTCTAACCACTAGGCCACCTGAGCGGTACATATTATTGGTTATAAATTCATAGTTTTAAAATAAAAGTAGCAGGTTAGAAAGATTTTTTTTGCAATAAAAGACAAAGGTCTAAAAGAATAAAAACAATCACATACTCAAATGAGCCAGATAGCAGTGTTTGACTGATTGAATGCCTGGAATGATGTCGAAATTATCAGTTCCAAAGAAGATTTATAAATCATGTCAGAAAACTTTGTTAAGTCCGTAAAAGGCAAAGGGCTTCAATGAAAGTGGATTTAGACCCATATTGTAATTTGTAAAGATCAGATACATTTGACCTGTAACTTCCCCCTCTTGCACACTGCATAGTTTTCATTTAAGCAGAGGTGGCTTTTCTGTGTTATTCATATGAAAATATCGCGCACATATAACAAATTTACTGACAGGAAATCTGGTATCTTTGCTGAAAAACGTACCGTAATTGTTGCTCTTTTTTCACATCTTGTTCGAGAGCATGAAAGTCTATGGACAACAGTGCTACTATACTGTTTACGACCTCAATCCCTGATAAGATCTTCAGGACAATTTTCCGGCCTTTGGTCCACCGTTCACCTGTGTCCACGGGGGCGCACAAGGCCATTCTGACCAAGCAGGGTAACACCGGCCTCAAGTCGTGCTCAGAAAACTGCCCGAGTTTTTGAACGTCGACATTTTGCATCGCTTGAAATATTTCAGACTTTACATGAGGGAGATTGGTACGCATTATCAAATGCTAAAAGATATATTCTCTTTGTAATTTAAGAATTATGTAGAAAAATATAAGAAATATGCACTAGTTGCGTTTAAGCACGGCGCCATGTTTAGGATCACCGGTTATGAATGTAGACACACGGGTTAATAGTTCGATCCGGTTTGCGCTCCTTGAAGCTTATGTCCGGATCGAATATTAGTGTCCTTGTTTCCTTGTTATGTTTTCGCCTCCTTCTCCTCCTCCTCATCATCTCAGAATATATTATATGTATTTTTCCAAATCAGAAATTCAATACTTGTAATTAATAAATGGGATTTTATAGTAATTTTAACTAAGGTGGTGCGTGTGTGTTGGTTGTGAGAGAGAGAGAGAGAGATTTGGACTTTTAACATAGCTTGAACAAAGTTTCAGTCATATCGCTATGATGTCTGCAGTGTGACAGTTTATAGTGATGTCTAGCACTAGGGCATCATGGCGCAGACATGTAGCATGATGTCCCACCCAGTCACATTATCCTAACACGAGGCTGACCAGTCCTAACACTAACCTCTAAATACTGAGTGCCTAGCAAGGCAGCTGTTAGTATAATTTTTAATTAGTCTTTGGTATGACTTGGCCGGTGTTCGAACCGACGACCTCCCACATTTGAGGCGGACACTTTAACCACTAGGCCACTGGAGCGGTCAGCCAAGGTGGTAGATACTATTATATTTTTTAGTACAACTCAGTCAGAAATAAAACTGAAACTCTGATTATGACTAAAAATTCTCTTCTTTCTCAGCCATAAAAAAATTAACATACTTTTTATATTTTGTGCTGTTTTTCTTTTTAAAGAAAAAGAAGAAAACATTGCATCGAAACATTAAGAATGGAAGATGCAACACAGTATTGTTCAGTTTTCATGATGGCCTGTTGTGAAAGATACTGTTAAATCTATTTCTTCAGAAAATACTGTAATGATAATATTTTGGCATTATTAAAAGTATTTTAAATCTTTTATTTAAGGAATATCAGTGGCTTCAACTTTTAATAAATCATTGATGAATGACAATAATTATTTTCATTGTTATAACTTTTGTAAATAAAGATGAAATTAAAATTTTGTTATTTTATCCAGGATTCATGGATTTAGTGGTTGCTATGAGCAACATATCTAAATACCCAATCAACAATTACTGTTCTCTACAGACTATAGTGGTTCATCTAGGATCGTGGAATTTCAGTACCGATGAAAATAAACGAATTCACACTCTAACATGAAATAGTGGTTACTATAATCTAATCTTGGTTACACACTTATGACAGAAAATATGCAAAACATTCTGATTTTGAATTATTTATTTTTAAAAATAAGAAAATACCAAATGTTTCAGTGTGTAACACTCAGACCCATTGTAGGTGAATTCTTACTTTGTTTTTTTTTCCATCTCCACATTAAATCATTTATGATCTGGTAGAATAAATGAACCAAGCAGACCAGTAACAAATCCCCACAAGTAATCAAACTTGCAAATGAGAAAACAAGATAAAACTCGAATAAATAAATCTACCAAGTCAATCAAATTAATCCTGTTGTCTGCTATTAATTCATTTATTAACATTTAAGCCAGGGACGGGGAAAATTGTAGCCACATATTGCTTCTGTCAATATCCTCATAAACATTTGTGTCAGATATATGAAAGAAAATTACAACCATTAGAAATCTGTATTTTTGTATTTTGAAACAACAAAATTCTGCGCACAGATTTTGCATTTGTTTTAATCTAACATTATTTCCGTTACAGATAATTGTGTGGTTCCTGCACACTGGTACGTTACAACAGATTGTAATTAATGACTTCAAGTGTGAAAAAAATGGCATCGCAACGGGTCTCCAGTGGAAATTTAACTGGTTCGCATACTTTTTTGGTTATTTCATGACATGTTCATATGATTGCAAATTTATGTAAACGAATAGTTTGCCATTCAACTAAATAAATGCAGAAAATATATGCGCGCATTAGTGACACCTGTTTTCGATAGCATATTAAGTTTAGAGTAGGTCAGAACAATACACAATCTTTGAGGATTCACCTTATTTCAGGAACTAAATGTGGTTATTTTTTTGGTTATGTATAATCAGTATTGGTGACTTTATCGGTACCTTACTTCCCCACAAAATCAAGTTATTCATGATACCGTAATAGGACCTGGTCATCATCTTTATGAGGAACAAGTATGCCTATCACTTTTTAGCGGAAAACTTTACTTTAAATTACATTTGTTTTGCATTACAGTGTATTACTTTGCTACTAACTAGCATGCATGATACAATAACTTTATTTGCAAATTTTGACAAAAGATGCTTGCCCAGATAAACATAAGGGTCCACGTCTTATATTGTACGACTAATGTCTACCTTCAAACAATCAACAGAAAATAACATCGAAAGCAAAGCTGGAAAATGGAGAAGAAGAAAAATTGATTAAAACACTTACAGGACAATAATGATGGGTTGTTGGCTGGTTTTAATGCACCATGATGTATTTCAATGATGTGTACTATATTAGAACAATTTGGGGGTTGACAGATAGGGAAATCTTGCGAGGTTCTTCGGACAGGTACCTAGCTGGGTTGGTTTTTACTGGTTCAGGTTTCTCCATTCCCATTTTGTCCAGTTTCCTCACCCCTATTTTTGTCAGCCATAAAACTTTATGTTATTACTGGGAGTGGGGTGTGGAGTGGGACGTGACCAGGCAATATCAGATTTTTATCTTAAACCTGGCCACACTGGGTAATTTTAATTTGTGCAAAACACAGGTCAGATAGCCAGGCTGGGTATGTGTCCATCCTTAAAAAATATTTATTACAAACTTTAAAAGTCCAGACTATAATAATTGTCAAATCACAACAATTTGCACACACGATCGAGAAATAACTTATTGGAAGAGAGAGAGAGATCAGTAAGAGTGACCTGATTTTGACACAGAAAATCATATTTCAGGTGCCAGTCATTCATACCTAATAGTGCTATGCATTATTATAACCTAGTTTGTGACTGCTCTGGTGGTCTAGTGGTTAAAGCATCCGCCTCAGATGCAGGAGGTCACAGTTTCAAACCCCAGCTGAGTCATACCAGATACTTATAAAAATGGTACTACAGCTGCCTTGTTAGGTGCTCAGCATTAACAGGTTAGTATTAGGACTGGTTGGCCTGGTGTTGGTATAATGTCACTGGGTGGGACATCATGCTACATGTCTGCGTCATAATGCCCCAATGCTGGAGATCACTATAAACTGCCACACTGCTGACATCTTAGCGATATGACTAAAAAGGTTTTTAAGCTACATTAAAAATCCAAATCACACACACACACACACACCTAGTTTGTAGACTTTACATACATTTGTGATTTGTTTTTTTTAATACATCAACATAATTGCATATAAATTTCTATAAATTTGATTCATGTGAATAAGCTCATGAAATCCTTGTGCAGTTTTCTCATTATTGATTACTTGTGACCAATCCATCATACTGTGCTACACAAACATGCATAATCTATGCAGAGAATTGCCCCCCCCCCCCCCCAAAGTCTATTGTAATGCATACTGTCACCAAAAAGGTATGGATCTTGCACCTCAACTCCCAGGACAAGCATGGTTTAAATGTTGATCTTTAGGAATAAATAAACTTGCCTCTTACAAGAAGAATTTCAATATCGATTATGAGACCAGTATTTTGGGCCTGGCTTGTTTTGGGTGGGTATTAAACCTGTGACCCATAGATTATGAGTCCACTGTTCTGGGCAGTGCTTGTTTGAGTGGATATTGAACCTGTGACCCATGGATTATGAGTCCGATGTTCTGGGCCTGGCTTATTTGGGTGGGTATTGAGCTTGTGACCCATGGATTATGAGTCCGATAGCTTGTTTGGGTGGGTATTGAACCTGTGACCTTGGATTATGAGTCTGATGCTCTGGACCTGGCTTGTTTTGGTGGGTATTGAACCTGTGACCTTGGATTATAAGTCTGATGCTATGGGCCTGGCTTGCTTGGGTGGGTATTGAACCTGTGACCTTGGATTATGAGTCTGATGCTCAGCCAACTGAGCTACTGCAGCCTTTTGATGCTAAATTTTTTTTCTTCTTTCATCCTTGTTGAGATACATATGATGCAGTATGTAATATGAATATAAATTTTTACTGATCATATTCTGAAAAAAAATGGGTATTTGTTGATATGTACAATAGTACCAGGTAACCCTTTGAATATAAATTTTTATTGTTGTCACCATGTTTTTGTTTTGTAATTTTATGGTGTTTGTTTTTATAATGATTGTTGTATGTTTTGGTTATGTTTTCTAAAATTGTAAAGTTTTTGAGCTTCTAAAGATTATGTGCTGTACTAAGCCCCCTTTATTATTATTATTTTTAGTATTTATAATTATTATTATTATTATTATGTTTATTGTTATTACTATTGTTATTATGATTATGTTTATTATTATTATTATTATTATTATTGCATTTAAAAGTGGTGAATCACTTTATATATCAGACATCCTTATGGAGCCACGTCACTGAGTCATATTCTAGATATTAGTATTATGGTGATCTGTTTTAAAAAGGGACAAATATTGTAATATAAAAAGTCAAGTTCAACCAAATAGTTTCTCATATATTACATATTAGCAAAACTTGAAAATTTAATTGTTGTTGGAAGAAGACATTATGCAAGAATCACTCCAACTTCAGACTTTAAATGATAAATCTTCAGTATCAAACTTTTATTTGTTTTAAGCATGAGCATTATACATACAAATTTTCATCATCAAACAGTTCCAAATTTTTAACTGAATTCTTGATTGTTAAAATACATTTTTAAAAAAAAGTAATTCAAATCTTGACTTGTACAGGCTGATGAAAATCCACAATGCTGCCCATATGAAAACTTAGATGCAGAACAACAGAAGGTTAATGAATCGTTTAATTTTATAATGAGTACCTTTTTGATAATTGATGTGATAATTGCAGGCTAGAGAGAATAGGTTGTGAGTGGTCAGTTAATTAAAACTGACCTGCAGGTTACCGAGTCACAGCTGAAAGTGAATGTTCACGTTTTTAAATTAGCCATAATTGGGGAAAAATGGATAAATAAACCACAAGACTTGCAGGAATGGAACATATAATGAGAAACCAGTAATTGATGAAAAGGTATTAAATGAGTGGGTATGCACTGCTTTAGCATCATGAAAAAGAATGCAAAAAAAAAACTACTGAAAATACACTTTACCAAATTATTATTATCAAATATTCCCTAATTAATCCCCGGGTGGTGGAGGAGCATTACATTTTCCAAAGGGGTGGGGTCAGCATTGATTAGAGACAATAATGAAAGCCAAAATTGTTCGTTTCATGTATTCTTTTAATGACCACATGTGCATTTGGGGTCTTTCTGCCACTGAATTCAGTCATTGTAAATATCAGCACAGTTAAAATGATTAGTCAGTTGTCACATTTTCCCTCTCAGCAGCTGATTGAAGTAGGACTGGTAAATCTTTGAACTTGCCATCCAGCTAATGCATAGTGTTTAACACTGCATATGTGCCTCTGACTTTAGTAATTTACATTGATATTTAGATTGTAACATTGCGATTAATTGAGACTTTTGCAGCATTTTGTTGTAATCATGAATCTGAAGCAGATGGATATTGAAAAGCACTGGTCTTACATTGCAACTTTTAAATGAAATGTTCTTTAAAAAAATGTGAGGGGAGCATTAATTAGAGAATATAGAGTATTCCTTGAAGCGAGGGACAGAAAGGTGACATAAGAGTAACTGCTGAATATGTATATATCCGTAGTGATGCATGTAAAAAAATATGTTCCAAAATTGTATAATACTTGATGTTGAATGAAAAACTTCCCTGCTATCTAAAGAAATGTAGGATACATCCTTGTACTAAATAAGTTAATAAGAAAATTTTAAAAAATTGGATCAGATTTATTCACAAGTTTTAAAGTCTGATTGTAAATCAAGATGTTTTTGGATATATATATTGTATATAATATATATATATATATATATATATATATATATATATATATATATATATATATATATATATATACATACATACATACATACACTAACACTAATATTTTGGAGATCTAGCCATAGGTTCAGTTTGCAAGCAGAGGAGAGAGAGAATGAAAGGCACCTCTACTAAGTGAATATATGCCAGTACTATCATCATTATGTAGCACAAAGAAACAGTGATAAATATAATACAATTTTTAAGTTTTCTTTTCTTTTATTTGTTTGAAATAACAGTGGTTATCACTTTGATTTTCATTGCATATATCTCACTTACTTCTTTTCCTTTCTAACAATATGATACATTTATGCCTTTCAGAGAATAACTTAAAGCTGTGTTGATTGTCATGCCATTGTCTAAGTTAGTTGAGATTACTTTGAAATGAAGCAGAAACTTAAATTCCCAGACTTATTGGTGAGTATATATGGTATGGTTGCTTCCCCTAATATTAAAAGTGTTTCTTTTTTTCTTCAGAGACTGAGGAGCAACAGAGATTAAGATTTCAAATTGAATTGGAGTTCGTACAGTGCCTAGCAAACCCAAACTACTTAAATTGTAAGTTTTGTAAACTTAAGTTCACCTTGGTGTAACAACCACAGTTTATAAATTGCTGAGTTCCTTCTATCAAACATCAAGCATCAGCTTGCAGCCAATTGTTATTCATTTGAACTTTCATTGGGCATTTAACCAGTGTCAACATGGACTATATATGAATCATTACAGAGGTGCTTAGCTTATCTGGCTCTGGGGCATGATTGTTGTTCACCATTGGGCTGACACCTATATAGCAAAAATTGTAAGAGATTTGCCTTAACTCTTCAGAGTTTTTGCTTGATTTTTACTGTCAACTAGAAATAACTTTATTTCATAAAGTTGTAAACTTTTCAAAGGAAAATCTTTGATTGTGTGGAAAAACGAATGCTAATTTGTATGCATGGTTTTATGAGGACTGATATTTACTTTCTTAGCATGCACACAGCAAGTACAAAAGTGAAACTGAGACTTCAGGATCTTTACACTTCTAATGCTTTTTGTTGATACGAAGATTAAAGGTAAAATTCAAAGTAAGAAATTACTGCCGTGTGAAAACTTTTTAAATAAACCAGAGACAGTGTAGTGTTTGTTCCAGAATCATCTTAGAGCTGCTGGAAGTCATGCACTCAACATTAGTCTGGTTATTTTTCCCTGTATTAAATTTCATGTTTATTTTTTTAAAAACTGCATACCTTGGCAATTGATATATAATTTTTTTCTTATACATTGGAAGTTTCTAAGCAAATATCGGGGTTAAAAATTATTAAGCCCAGTATCCAGAATCCATGTCTTTGAGCTTTGGATCCAGCTTTCTTGATACACAGAATGTCTCTCAGGCAGTCTCAGTTGAATTGTGAGAAGTATAATGAACCGTGTAAATAAAGATATAGACAGAAAATAGAAATGAATCAAACAGGAAAACATTTTAGTCATATCAACCAAGCATTTTGGAGAATATAATACATGCTGGATTGTACATTTCATTACATGATTAAAAAATTTGTAATGCCTCATTCCCAGTTGTTTATTTGGTCTCTCTTAAAATGTATTTTCTGAAAGTTAACTCTAATATAAATCAACACTGATAACAGCATTAACAAAAACAGATCAGAGAAAACTGCTTGGTGATATATGTATTTATTTTATTTATAGTGAAACATGTAGAACTAAAAAGAGCATTCAGTTTTAACAGGTACATCCCAGGCTTGAACTCATTTATCACTGAATCATTATCACATAATGTTTATATCTTTGGCTTCTGTTCTTTTTTTTTTTTCAGTCCTTGCACAGCGTGGTTATTTCAAAGATCCTTGTTTTATCAATTACCTGAAGTACCTACAATATTGGAAGGAACCAAAATATGCCAAGTACTTGAAGTAAGTAAGCTGTTTTCAGTTGTCATACCATGTTTTATTTTGCATGACATTTAGTATCGTATATTGACCTAAAAGGAATCCTTTCTCAATCAGTATTTGACAGATTCTCATTCTAGTATTTTTGGCCATTATATGGAACAGTGGTAATACAGTAAATAACCAAAGACAGATCAGTTTTTGTACTACCCATTAATTACATGAGAAGACTTAAATGTCAATTTAAGATTAAGTTTGCGGTGAAGCACAGGATGAACAATGCCAGCAAAAATATTTTACTGCTGGTACAGAGGAAATTTAATTTGCATGCCCAGTATATATATATGTCTTTTGATCTTGGCAGATTGAGTAATCAAAATCTTGTTTTTAAAGTATGAACAAAGATCAATGTATATTTTAAGTCGGTGAGGATTTCATTGTAGGATAGATTAAAGTGAGTAGGATACAGTAATCTTGTGTGGAGCATAAATTTGGGAGAAAATAACATGCCCCTAAAATCTTGAAAGGTGAACCTGTGTGTAACAGCAGTTTTGACTTCTCCATTGAGTTGCTATTAGTGAGTCTGTCTGTCTATCTGTCTGTTTGTCTGTCTGTCCATCCATCCATCCATCACTAGAATTGCCAAGATGATTAACATAGCCATGCTCCATATGATGGAAAACACCATATAATGGCATCCGTAATATCAATGTGATAAGACACATTTCTGCCCTCACCCACTCTAAAGCCACATCACACTTTGGCTCTTCGATCATCAACCTTTGGTGTGCCATTACTGTTTAGTGGGATAATAGAGGAGGTGAGGAAGCAGACATGACAAGACAACTTGCATTGCCACTTGCACTGATTTTCAGGCCAAAACAATCTGAACTGCCAAGGGGAGACAATTGTTTGCATAAGATCAAGAAACCAAATATAGCACAAAGACTACAGTTTTGTCTGCAGCCCAACTTAGGTGGCAGCAGGCTCCTCAGTTCCAGAGGCAATATAAATATAAATAAAGGTACTTGGAAACAAGGTTTCTACTTCCCCAAACATCCAAGCAGCTGTTGAGGACTTGCTTCTCCCACCACCTAAGGACATTCTGCTGGTAGGCACTTGACTCCTTTTTCATCAGCACGCTTCCGGAAAACAAATGAGTGATCCATATTGTTTCAGAGGGGCAGTAGATTTCATTTATCCAACCACCTTCCCTTTCATCTTCCCCTTCTGTGACCGACAGCTGTCTGATCTGGAGAAATTTTGCAGAAAGAGATTTAATCATTACTCGACAGGAGGAGGAGATAATTCATAATCCAAACTCTCCAGGGTTTTACTCCAGGCTGCCTGTAGTGCCCAAGGCCAACAGAAATCTCTGGCAAGTTATAGACCTCAGCCGACTAAACAACTACATAGTTTCAGTGAGGTTTCAAATGGAGACAGCTGTTATGGTCAGATGTTTTTGTAAAAGGGACACATTTGCCAACATTTTGGACCTAACCTATGCATACTTTCACATTCTTATTATCACATCTTTGCACAAGTTCCTTCAAGTCAGATTCCAGACATCTCTGTGCCAGTTTGGCAATCTTCCATGTGGTATCAACATGGATTTTCACCAGGGTCATTAAAAGCCATTACTCAGTTTCAATTGATCTCATCAAGAATGACTGCAGCATTTATAAACAACATCCTCCAAAAGCACAGGCTAAGTTTGTCTTTGGTGAAGGGCAGAAATGACTGTCTGGATGTTTTGACTTGTTTAGATTGTCTGGTCAGTTTGGTCAAGTCAGACCTCATTCCATCCCGGCATTTTTTGCACTTGGGCATGGAAGTTTAAACAGCCTCAGGTGTATATGCATTTCTCAAGTATGTGGATTAATGAGCTTGATGAGTTCATCTCTGATAGGGAATGGATTTTTGCAAGGAAGATTTTGAAGCTCCACTGCTTGATCAAATGGTAGCAGATTTGATCCCAGCATAAGACTATATTGGGCATGCTCTTAGACCAAATAAAAGCTATGGTAGGCTGATTCCAGGATTAGATTTTGTAACCTGGGCAGTTTCCCAATTAAGTAGAAGCTGCTAGGCTGATCCCAGCCATAGGGCTTATTCTGGGCTGAGCCTACTTTACTAGAATATTTGCTAGGCTGACCCCTGCATAAGAGTATATTCTGGACTGATCTCAGCTTAAGTCAGATAATGCTAGACTGATCCCAGCATGAAGAAAATATTTGGATCATAAATTGCATCCTAAAAAAAAGAATTACCTAGGCTGATACCAATCTACATGACTTGTATAGTCTGGGATGATCCCGGAAATCTCATGATAAAGGAGGGAGGAGGGATAATCCCCTGTACGAGAAATGTATCAAACAGGCATGACATTTATAATAATCAGTGAAATCTGATTGGGGAAAAAATACCAAACAAAACTTGATGTTGAAGAGGAAAGCCCCCAAGAGTTAAGAGGCCAATAATAATACATCTCTTACAGGGCCAATAATATGTTCCTCCAGGAATCACTGATTACGTCCCATTTTCATATAACATTTACAACATCCTTATACAAGTGTTTGCTTACTGGACAATTCTAACTTTATATCATCATATTATACTGCATTTCCCATATAATTATTAGTAAGGTGAAGCCTAATCTAAATTGGCTATTTGAAATTACAATTAATAAAGATCACCAAATTGCATATCAACTAAAATTAAGTAATTACCATAATAAATTTACATAACATCTTATCACAAATTACTGGTAGTTTACTCACTAAATTACATTAAATGCTGTACACTGGCTTCTGGAAGTTGCTACATGTCATGAAATTAATTTCTGCAATATCTCTCTCATCTGATGATTACCAAAAGAAGGCTGCAGACAATGTTGCCAGGGGAAGTAATTTGGACAGATAAGTCCATCTATTTGGGTCGGACCAGATGGCAGACATTTCATTATAGCATACATTTTTTTCTTTTTCTTTGTTTTTATAGATATCCTCAGAGCTTGCATTTCCTAGACCTGATGCAGTATGAACACTTCCGTAAGGAGCTGGTGAATGCACAGTGTGCCAAGTTTATTGATGACCAGCAGCTGTTACACTGGCAACACTATCAGAGAAAGAGGGTCCAATTACTTAATGCCCAGGCTGAGCAAGCCGAGAAAGCAAAAGAGAGCAAACCAAGCTGATGTCTCACAGCAGCAAAACTCGAAAAATTTTCTGATGTCCTGAATGAAGATTTATCATGAGATTGCTTCAAAGTTGATGTTTTTTTATGTAATAGTGTAAAATTCTAGTAATGTGACATAAAACAGAGTTGCCTAAGTGGGACATTTTCCAGCCCTGTGATGAAGTCAGCCTCCATCATAACTTGGCTATTCTACAACACTCAAGTATCTGAATGTTATTCATAAAGATTTCAGATATTAAAAGACATGTATCTTAAGACTGCATTATGTTTAAATGCAGAGAGAAAAACTGTTGAGTTGAATTTATGATCTGCATGTTCATCTTTATTCCATCTTTGATCCATGGCCAATAGATTTGTAGTCATACATGCTCCTATAAAAGTTACCTGCATGTTGAGCTTTTTCTCTAATAAAAATCATTTGAGTAAATCTGATTTCAAAGCATGAAAAACAAGGCCACATACCTGGTTAATAAAGCCCCGATATTTAATTTAAAAAAAGTAAATGTTATTTTAATCATGTATATAAATGAATAGCATGAATCACAATTAGATAATCAGCAGATAAACATAGTCTGTCTTAAATGGCTTACCTATAAGACTTAAATACTCACTCTTTTATATGGTACAAAGAATTCAAATTAACCCTAATCTGTGTCAGCATGCATGTCAAGTGCTGTTTGGACCATGCATGAGCTTGTGTTGTGTGGTATTTTTAAGTGTAAAATTGAATATTGGATCAGTATTTGTTTCAGTGTTCAGAATTGGGTTTTTTGGTTTACTGGGGGAAAATGATATTAAAAAAGGAAAATTTGGGGACTTAAAAAAAGTATTATGGGGATTCTGGTATACTGAGACTTCTGTTTTGAGGGGTTTCATTCTGTGCATGTGTGTGTATATATATATATATATATATATTGCTGTCATAAAACTTGTTACAGTCAGTTTGAAACAACAATAATGAAGAAGTTTTGTTATAGTTGCACTCTTTCATTTGCAATATTTCATTAAGTCTTTCATGGATTCATTTCATACTGGTGATGTCGCATTGTGAAGCAATGACTATATAATCTGCACACAAAAAAATGCTTACTATCTTGTCCTTTACATCAGGTTCACAAAGTTTACAGACATGTTTTGATCACTGACTTGACATACAATCCCAAATTTTCTTGATCAGTGCATAACA
Organism: Sinohyriopsis cumingii; assembly: GCA_028554795.2. Lineage (NCBI taxonomy): Eukaryota > Metazoa > Mollusca > Bivalvia > Unionida > Unionidae > Sinohyriopsis > Sinohyriopsis cumingii. The sequence continues at coordinate 49,009,435 of CM068842.1, read as the reverse complement.
CTAAGATTTTATTTATAATATGAGAATTAGAAAATATTACTACTAGTTTTTGATACAGTATTTGACATTTTCTTTGCAAAATAAAAAATATAATAACTGCTGTATTTTGAAGGTTACTTTTTCTTGTGTTACAATTCTCTTGTATTTTTCTTTCTTTTGGAGTCTGCATCTGCAGTACCAAAGCTAAAGTTCAACCTTTTTCCTCAAAATTTTCTTGTTTGAAAATTGTTTGCCTTGTATCACCAACAGAGACATAATTGAACATAATTTAATAAAATATGAGACTTCTGTGAATGTTTTTCTTGTTCAGGTTTTGAGAATTTGTAAAAATATTCTATATGAACCATGAAGTTGTAAATTCATTTAAGATTCAATTCAGTTTTCCAGATAAATTAGGCATTCAGAGTCTGTCATGGCTGAGGAGGTAAATAAAAAGAAATTGGTCTTATATTTTGAGATCTGCTATTATCTATTAAAAAAAAAACTTTTTTTTAAATATTGGATATAATATGGGGGGATATAGCTGTCAGACCATCCAACCAAACTTGGTACAGATGTCAAGCAAGTTGTGTAAGGGTTCATTGTGTTAAATTGATAACTTTATAAATGAGAACAGCCATGTTTCATTGGTATGAAATGTCAAATATGGTATGCATTGTTTTGAAGTGCACTATTGTTTCATAACATTAAAGACATAAAATTCAGTTATGTTGGTGAAGGTCTTAAATTTCAAATTACTATGTACTTTCTGGGTTGAAACTTGGAGGATTGCCATGGCTCCTTACACACATAACAATGGTTAATTTTTTTCTCCTAAATGTAAATAATACTGCTAGGACATACATTATGGCCACCACAGTGGTCATCTTTAAAATCTAGTCATCACTACTCATACTGAATGGATGGTCGCATCAACATAGGTTTTCACTGAAAGACTTCTTATGATATATAATTGGTCCTAAATTAAAGTGGCATCAGTCTTATTTCCTGTGTGGCCATCTTGAAATTTTTTTTTATTGCTACTCCCCCTGAATAGAAAATCATATTGACATGGGGCTTTCACCAGGAACCAGGAAACATATTATGATGTCTAGTTGGTCCTGAATGAAAATGGTGACAAATCTTTGTCCAGTATGGATGTCGCAGTGGTCAGCTTGAAAATTTTGTTTTCACAACTCATCCTGAGTGGTTGGTCATATGAACATGGGTTTTTCACTAAAAGATTTATTTTGATATTTAGTTGGTCTTAACTGAAAATGGTACTAATCTCCTGTCCAATATGGCCACTACAGTAGCCATCTTGAAAATCTTATCACTCCTCCTCCTGAATGAAAAGTAATATTACCATGGGGGTTTTGTGAGAAGACTTCTTACTTTTGCACTGCTTCCTAGATAACTCATGCACAACAAAGTCCAAAAACATACCAGCACTATAAACAAGAGCATAAATTTCTGAGGGACCTATAAAAAAAAACTAATAAAAGCTAACTAAAACTAATAAAGAGAAGGAAATTGATGGATGAAGACAAAGGTAGAGTGGGGAGGGTGTGGCATCATTGAATAGTAGTATCATAATTGTGTTTAAAGTGACTGAATAAATATCTCTTTTTTATGGTGTTGTTTGTTTTTCTTAATAAGTTCCCTTTAATTTCAGGATATATTTCATCGAAGAGATCATTACAGACATTATTCCACATGTGCACTTAACTTATGTACGACTGAACACATTGTGTACTATGTTACTGGTTTTTGTCTTGAATTCGATACTTTTTTTATTGTTTGTTCAGAATTAAATGAGATTTCTGTTTTGAGAAAGATCAACGTTCATTTTAAGAAACAATGTCAAAACGTATGTTTTCAATTTTTTTTTGTTCTGTCACTAGATATACCGATCAGTTGATTTGGTTATACTAGAATGTGGAATGCAAAAAATTATAAATAAATTCACAAAGTTTAATTGTTACCAAACATGAATTTAATGAGCTTTCTTTTTTAATATATAAAAAGCCACAAATGATTACATGATAATACACGTGACACACTTAACAAATATCACTTCACATTTCACAGCCTGATTTGCTGAGCATACCTCTCCTGACAAAAACTTGTTTTATTCCATATCCACGCAGAATCTCCAAAGTCATTCATGACCTGCCATGGAATTAGTCATTATCCACACTTTTTGCCTTTTGCTCAGCCCTGACCTTGAGAATTGTTCCAGAAATAGGAACACCTTATTCATGTTGCTGTGTGGACCTGGTGTACAGCATCCAGTTCCATATCATTTGCAGTCCATGCCCATTTCCTATTATCAGAATCAAAATCGTGCAAATAATCCCAAAATTTCTGCTCATTCTTGAGCCAACCTCTAAGTTTCCAGTTTAGAGTTCACTACAAACTTTTGATCTCGCATTTACAAATGATTAATATATATATTTTAATGACGTTAAGTACATAATATTTGAAACAATGCTCAACTGGTGAAATAAAATGGATGGATTTTGAGATATTCTAGTGATCACAAGATCTGATGCAGATAGGATTTGCAAGCCTTTGAAATATTTTATTGTACCCACTTGATTTGCTTCAAAAAATGTATTTAACACGAGAAAACAACAAAAGTCTCTTTTAATTGATTTTTTTCAATGCAAAAACCACTTCCCCAATTTGTTGATCAAAACCACTGTGGCATTTGATTAGGTTCTCACAGAATTGCTTGAGGTATCGTTGTGACAGTCCGTTGAGTCATCATGTTTTAACAGAAGAGAAAATGCCATGATTATACTGTTTATATTGAAACAGAATTAAAAGATTAAAACATGAAGTTTACCTGACAAGACATTTATTTGGTGCTTATTTCTTTAAATGTTGCCACCTGTTAGCATTTACCAGTAGTTTTCACTGATCACTATTTTGCCATATATAATTATTTACAGTGTATTGAGAAATAAAATCTAACAAAATATGTGACTTCTTATTAAAACAAATTTCACTGTTCGGGCACTAACTGCCATTTTTGATGATAAAATGAGCAATATATCAAGGTTTCTGTACAAATTCTGATTGCGATTAATTCACATTTAACACATGGGGGCCAACTTTTTCTATATTCTTTTTAAAAAATGGGGATCATGCCAGACAACGCATTATAAACAGGTTTGCACGTTATCTGACGTTCATTTTGGCCAACACAGTGGACATCTTGAAAATATCAATAATCCTCCTGAATGGATGGTGGTACCAACATGGAGTGTTTACTAGAAAAATTGATACGATGACTAGTTGGTCCTAAATATGGTGCCATTCAGAAATTCATTATGCCTGCCACACAGGCCATCTTGAAAATCTTAAAACTACTACTACGGAATGAATGGTCATATCCTAGTGTGGTTTCCACTGATTGATGTTTTATGATGTCCATATGATTCTAATAAAAATTGTACCATTAAGACTTTCAGTATGCCTGCTACAGTGGCCATCTTGACAATCATGTTATGACAACTCCTCCAATTGTTAAAGCTACATTAAAAATCCAAATCACACACACACACACATGACAACTCCTGAATAAAGTCTTATCAGCATGGTGTTTTGACGTAAAGAATAACAATGTCTGGTTGGTTGTAAGTAAGAATGGTGCTGAACTGACTTCTAATAATTGACATCTTGAAATCTTGTTATCTCCTAGACGGCTGATCATAATGAAATTGTGCTTTCACCAAAAGACTTCTTATGATATCAACATCCAGTTTCCACCAGAAGACTTCTTATGATTTCTTGTTGGTTGGTCCTAAATGACGATGGCTGAAGACAATATAATAATTTCATTACTCCATAGCTGAGAAGAAACAGACTTAATGTGAATTCCTGATGAATCTTTTTTAGCAGTAGTGGCAGTCTGTTTTGAGGGACTCTTGTTTCATGGACTAGGATACAACATTTGCTGTATGTAAAGTCTTTATGTCTGTAACATGCATGTTGGTAAATTTTATAAAGTACTGTGAATTCACAATGGTTCATGGAGTGCTGTCTGTACTGCCTTTTAAGCTGAGCCAGCAAACTGTGGATGAATACTACCTCCATAACTTACACCTATTTAGCATTCGTAAAACTGAAGAAATCAAGATTAATGCAACAGCCGATATTATTCTTTACATACTGACAATAATTTGACACCACAGTTTCATCAACTGCTTTGTGTATTTCTGTCGAGTGAGAAAGTCTGAAGGGAAGGAAGGAATGTACAGTTAGAGATAAAAATTTGAAAGGAAGGTAGGAATGTGCAGTTAGAGTCAAATGTTGGAAAGGAAGGGGAAAATGTACAGTTAAAGATAAAATATTGGAAGTTAATGTATTTTAATTCTTTTTTTTTATCAGCCCAAGAGACTTTCAGCTTACATTAGGCAAAGAAAGAAAAACAACAGGTCACATTTGGCAAACTGTGATGGACACCATGGACACCTGTCAAGACTAAACTGTCAGTAAATTGCAAGGTAGAGCAGTGACACCTGTCATGACTGAAATGTCAGTAAATTGCAATGTACAACAGTGACACCTGTCATGACTGAAACATCAGTAAATTGTAATGTAAAGAGTCGTACCTCAGTCTAATGATTGAAACGTCAGTAAATTGCATTGTACAACAGTGACACCAGTCAAGATTGAAACCTCATTAAACTAACATTATCTTCTAGTCCCAAATAAACCATTCTTTAATTTTAGTACAATTACAAGTACTGGTAACTGTTAAAAATGATACAAGTTTTCCTCACAACACAGTTTCTTCCCTATGAATGTCATTATAAACTAGCTGTTTGCTTAAGTACCTATGCTATTAACTCATAGTTTATCCAGGTACAAAGTTTTGACATAATGTACATATTTAAAAAGTTTCAGTTGAATGCAGCTACCAACATAAAAAGTATCTGACTGTTAAATACATAATAATAATATTGCTGTCAGTGATAACCTATAGCTTGCTATCCAAAAAAGGCCCCACAAAAATTCTACCTTGAAAACAAAAGGAATGAATCTCATAAAATAAACATTATAGCAAGTGATCTACCAGTGACATGAAAGTAGCTGAAGGCAATTAGCTCATAGGGATAAGTTTTGACAACTAGCTGCCATGTCGTCTTTTTCAAATCCATGATTATTATTGTGTTATAACAAAATCAATGATAATTGTTACGACTTAACAAAATAAACATTAATTAAAGAAATGTACAATACAAACTTCAATAGAAAAAATAAGAATCACTACATGGTATACAAATAATAAAGGCAAATATAAACATGCAATTATGTATAAAGCTGGTTACATCACAGTCTAGGGTGGACACTGACTTTCCAGTTAGAAATACAAAACCGAAACACCAATCTTTAATGATGTCCTTAAAGATTTTCAGTCTTAAGAGGTTTCACTACTTATCTTAAACAATTTCCTGAACAATATTGTATTATGTAAGATAACTTCTTTATTAATAAGGTAAAATATAAAGCAACAAAAAACTTGAACAACCTAGTTGGATGCAAAAGGAAAGAGTTCAATGACAAGGAGAGGAATATTAACATTTATGCTTTTTATCTATTTTTAATGCAACACTAGGGTGTAAGGAGTCACATGACTATATTTATTTAAAAAGGAAATATACTTTCCCATAAGCATTATAAATAGAAAGGGAAACATAATTTCCAATAAGCATTATAAATAATGTGACTATTACAGTGGCCCCTCAATTGAAGGCAACTCAGTATAACAGGGTCCCTGACAATACACAGGCATGGTCATGCATCCCATTATACACTTCTCCCTTAATATAAGGGACCTCAGTATAAAAAAAGTCCAAGATACTACACATGTATGGTTATGGATAGTTTTATACAGCAATCCCTCAATATAAAATGCCTCAGTGTAGCACATGATATGATATTACACCAGTATGATCATGGATCCTATTATACAATGGTCTCTCAATATAATGTACCTCGGCAAAACATGGTACATGATATTACATAGCTATGGTCAAAGATTCCATGATATTACACAGGTATGGTCATGGAGTCCATTATACAGTTGTCACTCAATATAAGGTGCCTCAGTGAAACTGGGTCCATGATATTACACTGGTATGATCAAGGATCCCATTATACAACAGTCCCTAAACATAAGATACTTCTGTATAAAATGGTCCATATTACACAGGTATGGTCATGGATTCCATTATACAATTGTCCCTAAACATAAGATACTTCTGTATAAAATAGTCTATATTTCACAGGTATGGTCATGGATTCCATTATACAATTGTCCCTCAGTATCTGGCACCTTAGTATAAATATTACACTGGTATGATAAAGGATATCATTATACAATGGTCCCTCAACATAAGGTACCTCTGTATAAAATGGTCCATATTACACAGATATAGTCATGGATTCCATTATAATATTGTCCCTCAGTATCTGAGACCTTAGTATAACAGTCTAAGATGTTATGCAGGTATAGTCATGGATACCATTACACTTCATGAATTTTATCTTTAAAATTGCTACTTAACTTCTTTTATTTAAAAATGGTTTTTGGAATATTATAACTCATGTTAATGTGACTTGCAAAAAATATACCTTATCGTAATTTGGTTAGTATAAAAGCAGAATTATTACAGCTCCTTTCTTGTGATATAACCCATTATGAGGTGGTTTTAGCTATAGCATGGCAGACACAAGTTATGGCTCTGCTGACCATTCAATGAATGACCACTGTGAACCAGTTATTTTTAAAAATCTAACTTCTGAGATTATTATGACTTATACAAAATGAGATTTCACACACACACACACACACACATATATATATATCCATGCTGGCCAATTCTGTACATTGGGTATTTATGTGAAACAATATATCATTTATGTAAACATTGGATTACATGTTATTTGCTTCAAAAATCCATTTTGTATCAAGAAAGAAAGATCACACTTTAATCAAGGAAAGTGGTTTTCATAAAAAGTACACAAATATCCCACATTTCGACTCTAAATGCATATGAAAATGTGATTTATTAATGTTAACATGAAGACCCACTCTATGACCTTCTTGAACTAGTAACCCAGAAAATCCAATTTACTATGTATCTTTTAGAATCATACAAATAAATACATTATATAAAAGATGGAAATGTATACCTTAAAACTACTGCATTTTACTCCAAGTTTCCATTTTGCAAGAAGTTGTCCCACACATACAAAATTGTCTGCTACCCATCGTGTCAACTTGCTGCTAGAACATAAATTCTCAAGAAATTCCTCAGGTGTACAGTCTGTTTCTAAATTCTGTACTAATTTTCCTCCATCAACAAGACGTAAACACAGTGCATCCTATTCATTGTTGTTTGTCTTCCACATAATAGCTTATTTTTTATAAAATGTTGAACTTTACTAACTTTTGTACAAGATCAGTTTAGTTTGCTTAATATCTGTTGCCATTTATTGGCATTTTTAGGTTGAATTCTGTGAAACTAGCAACAAACCTGACCTAATTACTTGACTGAACTGCTGACAGAAACAGTCCAAAGTAATGCATTTCATTTCTATAGCCCACTGGATAAACATTACATCTTTTCAAAGCTGTGCACAGAATAGGCTGATATATCGCGAGTCAGGAAAACATGGGGGTGGTATCCCCTGAGTCCAAATTTAGTATTATTTTGAACAAAATATTCTGGTGACAATTTCCTTTTTTCAAATGGTAAGCATTGCTGTATTTTATTTTCATCAATCGGTCAAATTCAGTATGTGTTTTGCTTCAATATTGGAGATGGAAACCTTAGGTGTGCAAAAATGCCAGACAGCATTGTGTGTGTGTGTGTGTGTATATATATATATATATATATATATATATATATATATATATATATATATATATATATATATATATATATCATCAAACATGGCAAAGCAAGATGCAGCAAGACAGAAACTGACCAACTGCTTTCAAGATTTATGGATCCTTTCTCATGACAGATGACACAAACTATTTTGTTTACATTTTTGCATTTAAAACTGTTATTTCTTGTGTCACCTATCTTGAAAAAGGGTTCAGTAGATCTTGAAAGTTCTTGCTAGTTACAGTGACTTGCTTCACAGTGCTTGTTTTGATCATGTTTTCTTTCCTCTCTGTATAATAAAGCTACATTTCCCTATAAATTACCTATTTTTATCCAGGTTTCAATACAAACTTGGATCATCTTCAAACTTAACTCTGAGGTCACTGGTGAGGTCCACTGATTACTATTACATCAGACCTAACGAAAACACGTATTGCACACTTAGATAGGCAACCAGCCAGATAATAGCTAGACAGCTATGATATACAGTCAGGTGATTGTACCAGTGGTAGGACAAAAATATTCTTATGGTTGTCTAGTTACTGCACACACCATTTTATAATTGAAAGTGACAGCTTTTGAAAATCAACAAATACACGTATAACAGAAAATTTGAAAAAAGAAATACATTGTTTTTATGCGTTCTCTCTACACATTATACAAGCCAGAACTGTTCCACAAGTGTAAAGACTGGTGCAATGATGTGTTCTGTGCAATAATAATAATGCTGTGTAATAATAATTGTTAAACAACAGGCTGTAAATTACCTTGTAATTCAGCAAGTTTATAGCCAAAGGTGGGATATTTGTTGAGGCGTTACAAGTAATAAAGGGATCAAAGGTTGTCCATGATAGCCCATGAGTTGCTGAATAAAAATCATCTGACCTTTGTTGGATGTATGAAAAAAATAGACACTGACTAAACACTGTCTTATCTTTTTAGGTCAATTCATACCAAATTGCCAAAATGTGCATTTTCTCCCAAAGTTAAATAAGAAACCATGTTAAAAAATAATAAGTTCAACCATGCTTAGAAATCAGAGCTTAAAAAGTCAGTGCTGGCAAGTAACGAGGCAAGTAGCAAAGGTCCTGTGTTTGAATTGTGTGTGGCTTGCAAAGTAGATTTTAAGATAGAAAATGAATGCAGGGTGGATATCGTCAGACAAATGCAGACACCTTTACATAGGGGAAATCCAGAAAGAAAACGAATGAAAACCCGTTCAATGTGAAACTTAATAGTCATGCTGAATGTCATCAGTGACCACATCACAGTAAACCTAGAAACTAATACTGCTTGTAGATTATATTTTTTTAAAAAGATCTTTGCTGTAATCTATGAGATATACAACTCTTCCTTTTCATTTAATTGACAATACCCTGACTCGTAATAAATATTATCAATCAAAATCTGATCCATGTTCAAAAGTTTCTATTTTTATCATAATAAGAAAATATATATATATTGTGGCCAAAAATGCACTTGTTTTGTTTTCAATCCCATTAATACCCTGATTTATTTACTCTTTGTCACAATGACAAAAGAGTCAAAGGTTGCATTTGGTATCACAACAATGTAATATTTCAAAGTAAAAAAAGTATAAATGAAACACGAACAAAAAAAATCATCTTCCGAATTTAAAATTTCATTATTACAATGCAACAGAAAAGAAAAAATGGAAATTAGCTTGCTAATAATTTAGTCATACTAATCCTGTTGACAACAAATGAAATTATTAAATGACAAGGATATTAAATGAAATTATTAAATGACAAGGATATTAAATGAAATTATTAAATGACAAAGATATTAAATGAAATTATTAAATGACAAGGATATTAAATGAAATTATTAAATGACAAGGATATTAAAAGAAACTTGAGTGATTGTGCTTGATAAGATCTCGTCCTTATCATGAATCAGAAAAAATTATTTCTTTTCAGAGATAGGTAATAATGGTAGAGTCAGTAGTATCAAAACTTACCCTCAATACCATACAAAAGGTGACAATTTTATACCATCTATAATTGCTTAGTTACATATTGAGCCCAACTGCAAACTGCACAGACCCAGATCTGCTTTCACAAAATGTGACTGCTGATCGGTGTTGGTTTTTGCAGCTGGATTCAATGTAAAAGTTAGTATATAAAGTAGGAAAATAAAAAAAAACTATAATAAGCCATTAAAATGCTCATTTGTGTACAAAAATATTCTCATACACAATCAAATTGGCGTGCTTCGAAAACATTCATGTTTTCAAGTACCTTGAATAATATTTCTGAGTCGTTGGCATCTGAAATATGTCTTAAAATCAACTGACATTACTACAACTTATTGTAATAATTTCTGTAAACTGATTGTCTCAATTTGAAAAATTTGATAAACTAACAGCTAAAAAAAAATAAAAAATAAGGGCATAAGCAAAATTGTTAAAAATATTTTCTGGCATATCTTGGCTAAAACTTAACTACATACTTTCTACTGTGGTCTAATTTGTGGGGCCAAGTCCCTCTAGGTTTAACAATTTTTAAACTCTCACTGACTGTATGGTAACAAATGGAAAAAAAATGTACTGAGAATAATAGCTTGTGTTTGATGCTTTATAGCATGCTTGACATTTATCTTTAAATCCAGCCTAATGGAGCAAAATACATTTTTTCAATATAACAAATATGTCTCTTCTTTTAATATAATACAAGATAATAATATATAAGGCGAATAGGTAAGGGGAAATGGGATTTACAAATTCCCACCCACGAGCTGGCAGAATCTCCATTCTCTTGACAAAGACAAGCAACTTAGAGTTTCACATAAGATATGGGCCAAATTTAACACATGATTTACATGCATGATGCAGATTAGTGAAATAATTTCATTCCCACAAGGCCGCTCCAGTTGCCTAGTGGTTAGAGTGTCTGCCTCGGATGCGGGCGGTTATGGGTTTAAACCATGGGTGCCCGCAGCATAGGTCAAGGGGGGTCATGTGACCCACCTGGAAATCAATCTGCAAATATAAACATAAATTCCAACAAGTTTAATTAGGCAAATGAAGCTGAAAATATGTCACAAGATTCTGTTCAAAATGCTTAGTAAATATTAGCTTTAGTTTCAGACCGCTTATGCACAGAACTATGCAGCTACCTCTCCTGGCCATGACTGACTGACCCCCCCCCCCTTTTGCAAAAAATCATGTTGGTGCCCATGGTTTGAACCCTAGCAGTCATACCAAAGACTTATAAAAATGGTACTAACAGCTGCCTCACTAGGTGCTCAGCATTAAGAGGTTAGTGTTAGGACTGGTCAGCCTGGTGTCAAAATAATATGACTGGGTGGGACATCATGCTAAAAGTCTGTGGCATGATGCCCCAGTGCTAGACATCACTATCAAATGTCACACTGCAAACATTGAAGTGATATGACTGAAAAATTGTTAAAGCTATACTAAAAATCAAAATCACACACACACTCATTCCCACATATCCTGAGAAAGAAAAGCAAGCCACAGTGTTATAAAGCTGTCCTGAACAACCTTGGAAAGTAACCTGTCATACTGCTGGTATAGATACCCCCTCCCCTATAAAACTGAGCCCTTTTAAGGTAACAGCCTATAAAAATAAATACTTGAGAATATCATTTTTGACCTCCATCCCACTGCTTGGATAATATCAGCTGGGGAACAGCCATTCTCATATGCTATCATTTTATTTGTGAAGTATGTCAGGAAAAATAGCTGGATCTCTCCCTAGATCATGCCAATGGTTGCAGGGTCAGTATGAGGTTTACCTTTTGACAGGCTGTTTTCTTATTCTTGTGTCTGGCCATATCAGAAGGTATTGTAACATATAAACTGCAATTTGAGGATGACCTTGCAATGGTCTTTTGGCAGCCCTGATGATGATCGGTATTCATCTGTGAGCTAGAACTTGACAGATGCAACTCTAGCATTAAGGACCGAGATCGAGACTCCCCAATGATTATGTGAGCCATATGTTAGACTGACTCACACACAAGTCACTGATGGGGTCTCAATGAAGGGGTCTCGACTATGTTCAGATTGCTGAAACATATTCACTTAGACCAAGTCAAGTATGTAGCCAAATGCTATGACACTGTAACTGGGTGTTGCATGTCAAAAATGGGTTCCTAAACAAAAGGAAGATTTAAGCATTAGCAGGCCAGTGATGTAATTGTTAACAGCTTAGAAAGCCAAGTTAATGTTTTGTGGTAATGGCTGTTATAAAAAGAATGGCCTGTTGACACTTGGATCGTGAAATTAACCTTATGATACTGTGCAAAATGCCAGTAACTCGACCAGACTGTAGTACATGGTGTAGGTCAAGACTATATGTATAGTGTACGTCAAGACAATATCCAATTTGGAGATCTATGAATTTCCAAGACGGGTCCATATGGGCCACTGCACCATGCCGATCCTGGCCCAGTCTCTATGCAAACTCTCATAATGGAACTGTGGACAAGTACTACCAGGAAAATAGATCACCATGCATAGCCAGGTTTGGGGATGGAATTGGCATGGAATGATGTTTCGTCTGTCCATGATGGTATATCTACTACTGGTCTACATGGACCAGGGTCCTGTCTCAGTATTGGTCCAAAAGGTTTTATTATCTGGCCATGAATTCCTAACATCACCCTTGTTGCTACAATTAGAACAGTCCCAATACTTTCAAAAACCCCTATTCAGATATCACACATACAGCCCGTTTATGTCATCTAAATTTGGTAGTCTAATAGAAGGATACGAGTTAAGAAATTTTTTTAAAACTCAGTGATTCTAGCTTTTTTTAATTAAAGTTATAGATTGTCAAAATATTGGGACTTTGAGCTCAAGTTTCTTAATCAATACCTTTCCAAAAATATCACTCCTTTTCTAATTTTGGCAACGAAGGTCACTGATGCTATGTGAAGTTTGTAATGACTGGGATTACTAAATTTCCAGAAATGGCAAGCTTTCCACATACAAGGATTAGGATTCAGTCAAAAGGAAATAATCAACAAAATTATCAACAGAAGCATTGCTATTGGTGTCTGCATAGTTGATTGTGTGCTTCTTAGCATTCTCTCATTCATCATGGCAGTGATCGTCACTCATAAATCTCCAGACCAGCAAAAAACACATGTATGGCCTGAACTGCATCCCATACAATTTAAGCAAAAAACACATATGTGGCTTGAACTGCATACCATAAATTTAAGCAAATAACACCTGTATGGCCTGAACTGCATCCCATACAATTTAAGCAAAAAACACATATGTGGCTTGAACTGCATACCATAAATTTAAGCAAATAACACATGTATGGCCTGAACTGCATCCCATAAATTTAGGCAAATAACACATGTATGGCCTGAACTGCATCCCATACAATCTATAGAGGAAGACTGCTTTCAGCAGCTTTAGCTACTTGATCCTGAAGCACTTAATCCTGCTGTGTTGACACATGTATGAGATATCAAAACAGCGGCACATATGGGTTAAATTAGTCAAGCACAGTGTTATGTAAAGAGGACATTATAAAGAAAATTTGGAACAGAAATTATGTGAATGACATTAGATGATGTAATAACAGATCCAATACTTGGCAGAATTTATAGATGAGGTCAAATACTAAGGTGAATTTTAAGTACTTTAGACCACTGGGCAAGAATTAAGATGATGTTGATATTATAAGAACATCATGTGACCATGGAAGTGCTATTTATTCACCTAAAATGAAGACAGAAAAAAAAAACAAGAAAATTCCTATGTATACTTCCCAGAGGTGAGAAAACATCCAAAAATTGCTCAACTAATGAAAAGGCACAACACTGTATTTTCAAAGCCTAAATAAAGAGTGTAAGTTATAACTTGTAAACAGCTGGATTTTGTGCATATTTCTCTATCCAAGGGAGGTCACTATACTCTGACTTCCACCTTGGCAAGCAAATGACCTTTTTGCACTTCTGTTGCCAAAGCAACCCAAAAGATATCTTTTAGCTTGGAAGGGCAAAGGATGCACTCCTAACATATTACATATCAATTAACTTACCTGAAGAAGAACTTAATATATTCCGTATTTACTTTTCCAGTCCAATTTGAGTAATGTGGATCACTATCAAATTGGCTCCTTCAGCATGCCAAAGAAACAGGACAAAGATGTCTTTTAATTATATATTTTACTCTTAATTTTGAGCTTTAAACTTCAAAGTGACTAAAGTATAACCATCTAGTCATGTATATTTGTAAAATCTCAAGAAAATATCTCCAAATGTTCCAAAGTGTCAGACCAAACATGAAATGAAGTCACACAGAAATGGGTCACAATGATTTTTTTTTTACTGAACACAAATTGTTAGGATTTTACATGTTCTCCAGCAACACCACCTGACCAGGTGTATAGGGCATTATCTTAAAATTATTTTCCATCCTGATCTTTACATATGCTTCCTTACTTAGGCACAACAAATACACACATTCATGCAAGCAGCCACATACACTCACAAACATTGTACACAAAGAACCACTTGTTTACAAATCCCAAAGTGTTTTAAACTGCCTGTTTGTTTGTTTGATGTAAAGGAAAGAAAAACTAAGAACTCAAACCAAAAGATGACAAAAGAGTTCACTTTTTCGTAAACTTGTCACTATTGTTATTCACTTTGGTCCAGCTGTTTGTATGATAAAACACAATTTTTATAAAGGCTGAGATTTGGGATTTTTGATGCACATTGAGATCTGAACATAACATATTTTGCAAACAATATTTAGGAATTTTTTAAGATCATCAAAGTTGTTATTTCTTATAAAAACATCTTTTCATGTAATTATAAAATCTGGATTTTAAGTTTGGAACCATTCCACAAATTATTTCTGATAATGTTCAGTAAATGAACAGTCGTAGAATAAGTGCTCAATTTGCTCCATTCCTTCCTTGCAAAAGGTGCATTTATCATTATCTCTTAATCTTTTTCAAAAAACTGGCTTGTGGCAATATTTCTATTTAGGAAATTGAAAACTAATCAGCTTTGTCTTCTGCATAAAGTTTAGCCAAAACAAGAGTGGGTCTAGTTTCATTTACACTAACTGCACACCCTAGCTGCTAACCAAGTTTCATGTTTAGAATTGGGTTTTTGTATTTTAATATATATATATATATATTTATAAATAAATGTATTCTTTTCTCTTACAAGTTATATAAGTTATAAGTAGAAAAAAATGAAGTTATGTCAAGAATTACTTGGAAACTGTTTCCACTTTCAAGCAAACTTTTTTCTTTTTCCAAGTCTTTGAGGTAAGAGCAAAGTACTGTATAAAATTATTAGTTTATGAAATTGTCTGATGTATATATTTTCCAAATATTTGTTCAGAAACCAGGTTTTCCACAAACCATCTTTGCTAAGTAAAAGGTGCATAATGAAGGAAAGTTTTATATAACACACAAATGAATGCAAGTGAATCATATTTAATCCCCCTTCCTTAAATAAAGCAATAAAAGCATCTCTTTTTACGAACTCGCTTTTGCCATCCCACATTAACTTGAAAAATTATGTATTCAGTTCATTTTTGATATGGTTTGGAGAACTTGGTAGAGCAGAAAAAAGATGAAAACATTTTAGCAAAATCAAGGATTTTATCAAAGTAAATTTTCCAACAGCTTATATAAGGGATAAATTTCTTCTGCGCCATTAGCCGAGCAATTTCTTGACTTCCTTCAACTTAGTCAAATAATTAAGTTCCACCATATCCTCCTAATTCAAAGAGAAATCAACTCCCAGTAATCTAAAATTGGATGTTGATCAGTTAATATCAATTTCTGAACATAATTTTTCATTAGAAACTTTTTTATTTGCAATTCAAGTAACTTTTGATTTTGAAACATTGCTGTACAGACCTAATACTGAGACAAAATCACTTAAAAGCTGCATGGTTGAGGAGAAAGGAGAACCGTCTAATAATAAAAAAGCATCATTACCATACCACCCTAATTTGAACTCCATTTAATTACAGAAAATGCCTGTAATATTTGTATTTTTTTAGTTCTACTGCAAGAAGTTCAATTCCTATTATAAATAAGTTGGGTGCTAAAAGGGTCTCCCTGGCAACAACCTCTCTCCAAATTAAAGAATAAGGATAAATGTCCATGACACAACTTTTTAATTTATTGCAGAATGATCTGAACCACTGACAAATAGATTCACCAAAGTTAAAAGATTTCAGGGCATAAAAAGTTTCATTCTACGAGTCAAAAACTTTTCTGAAGTCAGTAGCAGAAGACCAGATTAATTTTTTTCCCCTCAAGATAAAGCATCAGGTCATACAAAATTCTGGTATTTTCACCAACGAATCTCCCTTTCACAAAACCCATTTGACTGTCACTAGTATGTTATGTATATTTAATTGGTATTATCTGTTGGCTTTTCTTAATCATTATATGTTACGTCAGAATCAAGTTCATGTTGTACCTGACCAGTAGCATCTTTTTAAAAACAACATAATATTTAGCTAATATTTCTCTAACAGTTTAAGTTAGTTATTTTGACCATTATTATTGGCAAACATGCTTATAATCTTGATTCTCATCCTATACACAACTAGAATGGAAATTTCCATTAAGAGACAGAGTATTTTCAGGAAATGGTCCTTGTGACCTAGGTCAAGTAGAGGGGTATATAATCTTGTTTATCTAAAAATGACTCATTCTTGCCATAACATCTTGAAGCAAAGCTAGTCTTAGTGTTGTATTCAGTTTTTCACTTGCGTGGATTTATTTATTCAATTATTCACTGGAATTACAAAGTTCTCCATAATAGTCTTGGGCAAAAACATTATTCTGAAATTATAGTGAATTCTGACAAGGACATTACTGGATTATATTACTGTGATACATCAAAATGACTGTTAGTACATCATCACAATCCAGGCCACTGGTACATTTACTCATTCGAGACTATAAAGGCACATCAGTACATTCAATATTGGAATACATCTGGAATACCAATGGAACTTTATATATTTAGATCTTTGATAGAACTTTAAGGACCATTTGGGGTTTAACTCACAATAATGTAAGTTCCTTTTAAATTTAAACTTTGTATTCTAGGGAAATAAATTATTTGTTGATTTTTGTTCTTTTCTGTTACTTAGTTTAAGACAATAGTCGTAACAAGTAATAAAGACGTGGACTTCCTTGACCCCAGTAGCAATTGCTGCCCAAGCAATCTCATAAAAATCTACATTAAGTAGTGAAATTGGTCAATTTTTAATGAATTTTCTGTCTTTATCTTCCTTTGGAATGCATGTAATAATTCCCTGAGACTGAAATTTTGAAAAATGTTGCATATAATATCCAGCATTTTGAGACCTAAAGAGCAAGCTGCCAGGATCTTTCCAAAATAATTTGCAGACTTCAATGGTAAATACACCGGAACCAGGGCTGGTCTCCTTTTTCATATTTTCAGTGCTAACCCCACCCCCATTATGCAAAAGTTAAGTTACCTACACAAGAGCTCCTTTTTAAAATCTGAAAGGTTTGTATCATGATTAGAAAAGTGGTTAAGAGTTTGTAAATAATTTTTTTTTGCATAATT
Organism: Sinohyriopsis cumingii; assembly: GCA_028554795.2. Classification (NCBI taxonomy): domain Eukaryota; kingdom Metazoa; phylum Mollusca; class Bivalvia; order Unionida; family Unionidae; genus Sinohyriopsis; species Sinohyriopsis cumingii. Next base: position 48,991,961 of record CM068842.1, on the reverse strand, counting down.
TTTCATAAAAATCTTTCTGTTGATTTAATATATCTTTTTGACTTGTTACCCTTGTTCCATCTTCTATAATTAACTCTTAATTTTTTTGTTTTGGTATTTTTCTTTTTTTCAAGGTTATGGAAATATTTTGCGACTTTTTCACCTGACCTGCTTTTGATCTTAATATAACAAATTCAACCTCTTTTTTTCTTCTCATTTCTTCTAAATCTGTTTTTTTTATTCACTTATTCATATAAGTGTGGGGGCCCAGAGTGGCCGAGTGGTCTAAAGCGCTCTTCGTTACGGATCACTGCCATCTCACCTCTGTCTGCGGCGGTTCGAGTCTAAGATTCAGCCAATGTGGGCATGTGAGAAAGCTTGCCAGTAGCTTCTCGTGGGTCGGTGGTTCTTTCCGGGGTTTTCCCGGGTTCTTCCTCCACCATTAATACTGGCCGCCATGTATAGCCTATCGTGCTGAAAAATGGCGTTAAACCCCACAACAACAACAACAACAACATATAAGTGGGGTTATTATTTTGATTCACTGAAGCATTTAAGGTCTGTATTTGAGCTTCAATTTTCCTTCAATTCTGAACTCCTGTTCTGCCTTAGCTTGAGAATAACTAATTGATTCTGATCAAATAATCATATTAAGGAGTTTTAAAAAAACAATTGTTCATTAAAAGATAATTTCACCTGAAGTGGGTTTTTCTTATTGCCTTCATAACAGTATTTTTCTGCTGTGTTAGATTTACATCCTTTTACCAGCTAAATATATTCATGTTTGCTTTAACAGATCTGAATTAATTTCCAGTACCCAGGACCTCTGGGTACTGCAGATATCAATAGTTTTAGTGTTATCGCTGAATAATCTGTTTTATAGCAAGAAATAAAAGATGAAACGGGCCGCAATATTACATTTTCTTTTAATTCAATCCTGACCTTGGTGCCTGGAGCCACACTCTCTCATAATAAAGTGTCATCAAAGCATCCATGACGGTTCAGAAGTTGCTGACAAGTATCAAAATAGGTCACACAGTTTGTCCTTTGCTCTGACCATGATCTTTGAGCATGGGACACAGTAGATAGCATACTCTGAGCAAGCAATGAATTAAAAAAATTCCAAGCTTTGCAAAGTTATATGCTGGAGAAAACAAGCTGCGAATGTCATTATAATAGATGGACAAGTCAATGGAAAATCTCATAACATTTATGTCTGATTAAGAAAGATTTATAATAAATATACATTTCTAACATCTTTATTCCTAAGAATTGACATTGTTGAACTAAATACTGGGTCAAATACAACAGTTAACAAAAGGCCAAAGCTGGCTTTGGATCCCTCATCTGGCTGGCATCTGTTTATGGAAGCCAAATGCAAGAACAGATAGTCAAGAAATCTGGAAGAGATACGTGTTTCATGAAGAAAGTTCTTTATATACTGTTGATTGCACATGTTATGAAAATTGTTTTTAAAAATAATGTGTACTTTCATCCATATTTGATTGTACAAAAGTGTAATTTATCCAATACTAAAGAACGTGACTGCCAGGATGCTTTCAGTCAACACTGTTCAAATTCTGTTGAGTGCTTTGGAAAATAATTTGGTTAAAGATTCTTATTACTTTTAGTAATGGTGGCCAGTTCTGATGGCATAAACTTAAAAAGTCCTTTTTACCCAGCTGCTCTTGCAAATTTTGTCAAATTATGTTTGGCATTAATTTTTAAATAATTCAATAATGGTTTTCTATTTTTCGTAATGGCAGTCATATTTTTCACAGACAAGCATTATTTCCACATAAATGAAAGATTTATATCCCAGAATGCTTTCTGCTGCACTTGCTCTTAATTCTGTTAAGCTCTTTTTTTAGAAGAACTTATTTAAAGGTTTTTCTATTTCTTATAATGTTGGCCACATTTGATGGCAGTGTAGAATCAATTGCTTACAGTTTCTGGTTTTTTATATTATTAGTAGCCATAATCATATTTCATGATGGATTGGCATCATTTGTACAAATCTGAAATAGCCCCATCTCTGGATACATTGTATCTGATTTGGTCAAATTCTGCTAAGCAGTTTTTAAGAAACAGCAGTAATGGCTGCCATAATGAGGGTAGACTGGTATCAGCATTTTATTAGAAGTAGTTGTTGTTGTTGTTGTTGTCGTTGTAGGGTTTTCACTTTTCAGCACAAGATAGGCCATACATGGCGGCCAGTATTATTGGTGGAGGAAGAACCCCGAAAAAGCCCGGAAAGAACCACCGACCCACAAGAAGCTACTAGCAAGCTTTCTCACATAACCACATTAGCCGAATCCGAGACTCGAACCGACATGGACAGAGGTGAGATGGCAGTGATCTGTAATGAAGAGCGCTTTAGACCACTCGGCCACTCGGGGCCCCTATTAGAAGTAGTAATTTAAAGGTTATCTGTTTTTCCTAATAATGGAAATACTTGATGGTGCAGCAGAATCATTTGTATACATTTGGAAGACCTTCATGCCTGGATGTTCTCAGTCATATTTCATAAAATTCTTTGAGGCAGTGTTGGGCAATAAGTAAGTTAAAGGCTTTTCAAATTTTATTAATTGCAGCCATATTTGATGGTGAATCAACATAATTTGGAGAAAAAAAACTCAAAGCCAAATTTGGTCAAACTCTGTTAAGTAGTTTTGACCAGTCAATCAATCCATGATGCTCCATGCCAAGTAAGGCTGAAATCAGTCCAGTGAGTTTTTTAGAAGTCTGAATAGCAAATGTTGACAGACAGAAGCATAATGAACAATGAGTAAGGGCCATGCCATAATCTTCCTTAGCCTTATAACCCTGTGAGCTAAAAACACAATTTTTTAAAATGACTAAACAAAAAGTTAATTATGTATTGTTTTTACTCTTTCTTCTCCGCCAGCATTCACTAAGTTCTTGTATTTGAGCTCCAAATTCTTCATGCATCTCTAAAAATGTTCTTGGCTTTTTCTCATCAAAGCTCTGCGAGTTACTCAGATTTGATTCCCTGCCGACTCTCTGCATTGCAGGGTCCCCAGAATTAAATGGGTTGAATCTCTTTTGACCTACATTTTTACCCTCTGTGGAAGATGCATTTGAAGTGGTTCCATGAAAATGGGTGAAGTGATTACTGTCCTGCAATGCATCCTTCAAAAGTTTAACATCTGCATCATTATCTAGCTCAGTCAATTGTTGTTGCAGCTCAGACCTCACAAGTTTCATGTAGTCATAACTTGCACATGAGAGAATCTATAAAAAGAGATATAAATAAATGCATGATATAGGTTAAAACTGAAAATCAAACAACCAGTAACTGTAAAAAAAGTATTCTTTTTTTTAAATCCCTGTGACAGATGCAATGATCGCGCTGGGCTTTGCCAATGTTGATCTTTTTGGTGTTAACAACATGTTTAGCTGTTAAAAACTGTATATACAGTCTTGGGTTTGGAGTTGAGAAATTGAAAGTCATGAACACAGGAAGCCGCAAACTTAGATAAAATTGCACTTGAATCTATTGTTACATGAACAAATCCTTTGTTCATGTTGACCAACCACCCTAACACAGCATTGTTATATCATAATTTGCTTATGCTGATGTCTGGCCTTAGTACTCTGTGCTGTAATAAAACCCAAATAGCTGTGCTACCTGACTAGATACAAACGACCACCTCTGAAGGTGGGAACGGGAATGACAACAATTAACCTGACGATGGCACTTTTTTCCTTTTTGAAAATTGTACCAGAAAAAATAGTCTTGCTGAAAACTGATTACCTTTGAAGCATCAATCATTCTGTATATATACTAAGCAAATGAAGAAAAAAAAAATTCTGTTTCAATCAATGTTTTAGAATTTTTTGATGTTGCCGCAGCAATGACAAACAGGCACTTGTTTGGACCGTTTAAGAATTCCTTTAATGGCACCTTTTAATAACATAACAACCTTCATCAAAGGAAGCTGAAGACCTTTGATCAAAGAAAGTCGGTAACAAACTTAAATAAAAGCATTGTTTCATTTTTCAGTGATTGGAACATATTTATTGTGCCGTGAAAGTCTACTTTTTGCAACAAAAAAGTTCATGTGTACAATGACTTCACTACCAATGGTGGTTTAAAACCCAAATTAAAGTTCCAATATTTTAAAATAATAGATGTCTGCCCATCAAGTTAAATGAAGGTGGGACACCTTGCAAGAATGTTAAACTTTCTAATTTGTTTTTTAATTTAGCCTCATCCCCTTGGTAGCCTCGGCATCATAGTAGTTGTCTCTGGCTGACAAAAATCAAGGCCAATTTAAGTACATGTACATGTAGCATACAAGCAACTATACAGCCACATGCTAATAGGATAATACATATTAGAGTGAATTGTTTTGAGAAATGTTTTTGTTGACAATGAGATATAGATCAAATGAGAACTACCGTTATATATATATATATATATATATATATATATATATATATATATATATATATATATATATATATATATATATATATACATTTCAGTTGTGTTTTCTAATGGGACTTAACTGATACATAAATCGAATATGATCGAATACTCCAATTCATGGATTTTTCATATGCATGTATATTATTTAACACAATGTGGAGTGTACTACACAAATGTAAGTCGTCAATAAACAAGTGTATTTCAGACTAATTTTCTTCATATAATAAAAATTTCCTTTTTCTTTCTCAGTGTAAATCCTAGTCATTGACGACAGGTTATCTCTTAAAAAGTTCACCTGTATGCGAAATTTCGATTTATTTCAGACCCCCCCCCTTATCTAAACATCCGCTTATGTTGACAATATTACCTTGGTCCCCAAGGTTGCTGAGATAAATGGATAGCACTTATTATGAAAATGGCGACGTCTTTTGAAAATTGGCAACAAAATATTGATGTTGGCGATCTGTTTGGCATAGTTTTTAACGCCAGTGCCATCCTTTTTTTTGGTGGGGGGGGGTCCACGTCTGATCTTTCCAGACCATTTGAGTTAGCCCCCTCCATAATGATATGATTACCTGAAGGCTTACAGGGTATACATGACTCTAAGGCTTATCTGTGTGCTAAATTGCTATATTTTCCATTTCATGTTTCTGTAATCTTTTTATATTCATGCATGTTTATGTGCTATATTTTTCATTTTTAAATTATTTATATATTTTTTTTATAATTTCAGATTACATTCTGCGATTCAATGTCTCTATTGCATATTCTGTTGTATCCAGATCTTCATCAAATGTTAGTTTGTACACATCTCTGATTTTTCTTTTTCTTTCACTGTCATCAGAGGTTGTTTGTGATTGGTCTTTATGTACATCTTGATGTAGGGATCTCCATATTTTCTTTTTCTTCTTTTTCCTTTGGTTGTCAGTTCTGTCTGTTCCTGTTCTTCTGCCCTTTTATCTTGATCAGATTTCTGTTTTCCAGTTTTGTTCCCTCTCAGTTCTTGCTCTGTCTTTTTGACCTTGCTGTTTATAATCTTGTATTCCTGTTTGTTGTTTCAGTTGTTTCTTGTTTGGCGTTCGAGTTGTTAGTTGATTTTCGTGTTGATCTTGTATTTCTTTCTGTCTTGCTGTGAGATAATTTTCCATTTTCCTCTGTTCTGTGATTTTGGTATTGGTGCCTGTATATTTTCTTCTTTTTGCTGCATTTCACTTTGTTGAGTTGTATTGGGTTCTCTGGTTTGTGTATTGGCTTGATTTTTAGTTTTCACATTTGTTGCATTTTCTATGAAATATGCAGCCCTCGTACCAGTTCTTACAAGGAAACCACGGAGGAAGAATGACTTCTTTAGTGTACTAAGTATTTCTTTATCTGTCTCCTGAATTCTCACTCCATTTTTTGTAGAGAAGCCAGGGTGTGTGTCCATTCTTGACCTGGTTACCTTGATATGAAATTTCTTCTCAAATTTCTCTACTGTAGCCTCCTGTGGAATCTCTAACGCGACATCTGATAAATGAAGTTCCGCAATTCCTTTCTTGATCTTTCTTAGAAATGGTGCTGGTGCCAATATGTTCAGAGTGAAACTTCCACACTCTAATTTCCCATATAGAAGTATGGGTTCATTTCCTAGATCTCGTCTCCTCTCCTGTCTAGTGAATCCATAAGGTCAATAAAATTCTTGTCCATAATTCTAAGGATTGTCAATATTCTTAATACAATTGGTCTGTTTTCAGGATCTATGTCCCTCATATTTATTTCCTGCATCCCTGGTTTATATCTACATTCTATAAAGGCTCCTTTCACAGCTTCAATTCATTTAAATGATGAAATATTTCTCCAATTTGGTGGCTTCACTATGTCTTGACATTTTTGTCTTGCACATGCAACCTGTTAGTACTGTTCAGTCAGTCTGAAATCTTCAAGTGTGTATTTGTTTTAGAATTTCATACTAACACATATAGCAGCAGGGGGGGCGAATCCGACATTTTGTCCAATCGTTATTTTGCTTAATTATTACTTTCTGCACTCAGCGGATCCGGTGTCGTCAGCGCCTGGTAAAAAAAAAACGACGACGGTCCATCCTACACGACGGTGACGTCATTTGGTTCTGCGAGCCGATCCCAGCGTCGTCAGCGTCCGGTAAACACAGCGACGACCGCGTCGATGTCATTTCCCCCCCTGCTGCTAAGAAGTTATTTACAATGGAAATTATTTACAACTAACCGAATATTTGGTCAAGTCCGATACGATATCGTGTCCGAGGATCATGTAAATTTATCGTTACAAATCCATGTGGGGTCGACTGAGCATGACTAAAAAAGTTTCGAAAACCATTAAAGTCCATGTCACCCCCGCACCATGTCTGCCAAATATTTCGTAGCGTGTGTGTATCAACGCCGTTGAATACAGCAAGAATATTACAGTTGTCTCTGATTACTTTTGGAATCTGAGTGTATCGTTGAGTGACATATATCACGTCGGTGTTTTTATGCCTGCCTCTGGAAAATACCCTAGCTGGGTTTTTTTGATTGTCTAACATAACATCATCGTACACGACTAGATTGTTAACGTCGCCATCAATATCATCAATGCCTGGTGCATCATTGATATCTGTAATAAACTCAATAACATTTTTTTCAGCGATCGCTGATGCATTCTCGTTAAAATCTTTCAACACCTCGTAGCATCGTTGATCATCTACGCTAGGGGCGATTAAATACAACTTATCCCACTTCATCCATCTCATTATTAAATTGAGTAACAATTGCGTCTTGCCGGATCCAGATGGTCCGATGATAATCATCCGGATCGAGTTTGGTAACGCTGCAACATGCTTAACTGGTTCTCTCGTTTTAGTCGCTGAAAAATCAATTATATTCATATCTCTATACATAAATTATGGATCTATATTGTGTGAAGTGTAGAGTGCGTACTGGCACAAATGGTATGACAACCGTTACAACAAGAAATAACAGATCGGCGCTTACTGGTAAGTGTGCGACATGTGGTACAAAGAAATTTAGATTTATTTCTGCTAGACCCGGAGACGTTTTAAAAAAAAGCGAGGAGGTGATATTGCAGCCAAGTTATCAAAACTCCCCGGAACACCGTGGGCAAAGTATCCAGGAGAAAAGCACCTCCCAGGATATAGCTACTGTGGCCCCAGAACACGATTAGATATCAGACTCAATGATCAAAATCAGCCGCGACCCGGTGAGTATCCAATAAACGTTATCGACGAAGCATGTCGGATACATGATATAGCTTATCGTTGCGGTGATCTGCAACAGCGTCATATCGCGGATGTAAAATTAATTCACGCGTTAAATGCTATTCCTGATAAATCATTCAAAGAAAAGTTGGCTTCATGGTTGGTAAAATCGGCTATGAAAGGTAAATTAATGATTGGAAGCGGAGCTTCTCGCGCTGGTAATTGAAAACGCTAGCGTTTATAATAACAACATGGAATCCATCTATTATTCTCCGAGAGGATACTGGAAGGGGAAGGCCGCAATTGGTAAACTCGCAAGCGCTGCAAAGGTAACAAAGGCCACTGCGGCTAATTGGTTATCCAAACAGGCTATATGGCAAATTTATCTACCACCGCCTAAACAAATCAACTTCTCGCGCTTTGATGTTACCGTACCCAATGAAGTTCATCAAGCTGATATACTATTTCTGCCGCATGACAACGGTTACAAATACGCGCTAACCGTAGTTGATGTTGCGAGTCGATACAAACAAGCGGAGCCGTTAAAAACAAAGTCAGCAACTGAAGTAGCCGATGCGTTTGAGCGGATTTACCGAAGGGGTCCTCTGCGCTGGCCAAATCTATTACAAGTTGATCCTGGTAGTGAATTTCGCGGCGCTGTTTTATCAACGCTGAAACATCATAGCGTCGCGATACGACGAGGTCATACTGCGCTACATCGTGATCAGGCAATTGTTGAACGATTCAATCGGACTCTTGCTGAACGGTTATTTGGGTATCAATACGCGAAGGAATTCATCCAGGAAAAACGATCTCGTGAATGGGTTAAAAGGTTGCCAGGCGTAATTGCAGCGTTAAATAACGAGATTACCCAAGCAATCAACATGAAGCCCAGCGACGCGATTAAATACGAGTATATACCCGGAAGATCAAAATTAAATAGCGTTTCCAAGCCGATTCTCGGCGATGTCAGTGTTAGATATCTGTATGAACCAGGAGAGCTTGAAGGCGGTAAAAAAAGAGCTACTGATCCTATTTGGAGTGTTACCACACATATCAACGATAACACGATCAACTGGTAGACCACCGATCTATAGACTGGATTCAACTGCCCCACAGCGCGGATTTACTCGCGAGCAACTACAAGTGATACCTGACGATACTCAATTACCCCCACGTGGCCTTAACTAGCGCCGTTGCGTTTATTACACTCAAGACAAGTTAACCTCACATTACCACGGATATGACCGAGACTGTTATCGATCCTGTCCACGGTAAATTGGCGAGTGTCTTTATCCGAATAACGCCAACGCATTATACAATTACAACTCGCGCAGTGATTATTCTGTTGTTGTCGTAACGCAATTATTAATTCGGCATCAATATCAAAACGCCGCCGTTTTTTTTATCCTGTTGGCGGTAACCCGAGAGTTTTCTATCAATGACGCTAGCATCAATAATGTCATCGTTGTCACTGGCTTCGTCAATAACAATTCTTCGAAGCTGATTCATTCTCCGTACTCGGGACACTGCAAGATAGACTAGATTTGACCATTCGATGCGATTATCAACTATCCAAACAATTGTATCCGTGATAGTCAATCCCTGCGAGGAATGTATTGTCGTTGCGTATCCTAGCGTCCACGGGGATTTATCAGCACGTAGCGCGTCCTCGACGATGCTGATATCAACGAGCACAATATCATTCAGCACAAGAATTTGTTTTTTTGTCCCTGATGCTGTCGGGCCCGGGATTTCAACTTCAATGTTCTGCCGCCGTGTGTCCGCGGGTCTATAACATAACGGCACTGGGCGCGTTGGAAACTTTTCCTTATGCAACGTAAACAACTTTTGCTGAAGTGTGTCTCTGACTATCTTTCTACTCGCTACAATCAAATCGTTTCGTCTCCATGTTTCCCAGAATTCATTTAACGGCGTTTCCGGAATCACCTCGCGGATTATTTCACATTGAACTCTATCCGGCTGTAATCTGATTAATTTTTTAACCTCGCACAGTTGTTCATCAAGTGCTCGGTAATCAGTATCGGTTTCTTCATAATAGTCCACAAAACCCTTTAACCAATCATGTGGACCCTCGCCGACAAATGGTGGTGGTTGGCCATGGTCGCCACACATGATTACCGCTGTATTCGCGCGCAGCAACCACTCAAGAAACATTTGTAAAGTATCTAACGAAACAGTGCATATCTCATCCCAGATGATAACTTCAGGAATAAATTTTTCCCCCATTCGATCAGGAGTCCACTCACCGCCGCTGTATCGAAAAAAGCTGTGATAAGTAACGGCGTCAACATTTCGTTGTTTTATCTCTCGCGCTAGTCTATGGGTCGGTGTAAGCACGATTATACTTGCCCGCGTTCGAAATAATTCAATTGCCCGAGTCGTCTTTCCTGACCCGCCACAGCCGCTTAAATAAACTGTTTTATATCTACAAATTGGATCAGAACACGGTGGTGCATTAGACCATTCTGATAATTTATTACCGCGTAAGTAATTATTTTCAACGGTGACATCTGCTGACGGGGAATAATCGCGTCGTATTTCATTTTTAATTCTCCATATACCCCAACTCTCGTCCGGACTAGTAAACTCGGCTAAGTTTCCCTTGTACTTTACGTCTATATAAAATGAATCAACGGCTACTCTAACCGCGGTGTCGGGGAATCTATTTATCATCGAGAATAAATTGATAGCGGCGTAACCCAGCATAGACGCCCTCAAATGTGGATACGCGGGGCTGTCTCCATCGCTGTAGGAAACAACTGTACCCAACTTTGTTCCATTGGACAAGAAAGCTGTTTTGCAGTTCACGTATCTATTTTTTGCCACTGCGTCCTTGATTACGAAATCATATTCTGCGTCATCTATAATCAGCCGTGAGCAATATCGTTTGTAGTCGCAGTTTTTTCCACCTTGTGTGAACTTACCAATTATTCTTCTACCGAGATCTTTTGCCTCGCAGTTTCGTTGGTTGAATATCTTTTTGGACCATTCGATGATATATTCCTCGTCGGCATCAATGTGTTTTCTGGATTCGTCAATTATGCTATCTAGACGCTCTGGTTCTGGTAAACAGACTTCAGTCTGCGCCCGGTATGATAATCACTGACAATCAACGATACAAGCATGCTACAATCAATCATGTACCGTAGCAGCGCTATTGGCAGCCACTTCTTTTCAGCCATGTGTCTACCGATCCAAATATAACAACAGCGATGAAGTCCTGCCGCGAATTCAAATGATACTATGCGAGCGAATCCGGTTAAATCAAAATCAGGCAGTGGTCCATTAATAGCAACACGAGTCATTTCATGTCTGGGGTGTCCAAATCGTTTGAAGTACACAGCGGCGGATCCATACCCGAGAAAACTCGCTGGATAACAGGCAACCATATCAACGGAAATCATAGCGTCGCGGTTGTATTCAGTGTTCCATAGTCCACCGTGATAATATTCCAAACAACTGGATTGTACATCCGGTAGAAATTCCTTGCGCGTTGGTCTCCACGCATTTTTCCTTGCTGCAACATGAGCCGCAACCGATGGAATCGTAAAACAATTTGTTAGCAGTTGTTCATCATGCTCTTCAAATTCCATGGCGGTTTTTTTCATCTTGTTGTGAAACGCTTCAGTGCGATATAATTCACCGTTTGGTCTTACAAACTGATCAAAGGTATCCACATCGTTTTCAGCGCTGCGAAGTAACCACACTGATACAGGGTCATTTTTACACAAGCAGGCAATAGCATCAAATAGTTTCCTCTCCGCAAGAAAACCATCCTCTCCCAGGAATTCCCCCGGGATATACTTTACTGTTCTATCCCGTGGAAATATTGTGACCGCGGGCGTCCACGCGTGTTCGTTATGATCAATAATTTTGATTGGGGCTCCATTTGATTTATACTTTGATTCGTATAATACTTCACCGGTTATTGTTGTAACGGTTATTGGAAATCTCAGCGACGTTTCTAATTTCGCTATGTCGCTGATGGTTGCTCCTCGCTCGCGCACTGTCTTCTCCCATTGGTTTATTTTGCTACGTCGTAAATCGGTCAGTTTATTTCCTCGACACGCATTTGTAAAATGCTCTATTACTCGTTCTGCTACACAATTTATCCCCGTTGACTGTTTCATCGGCGCTAGTTTTCCGATATCAGGTTTCTTATTTAACGGGTATATTCCATAGACAACTGCTGTTTCAGGATACGCTCGTTCATAGTATGGTCTGTCAACTCCGGTTAACAGCCCTGGCTTGGAGTCGCGGCTAACAGTGACTGTTTTCTTGTCGCTGAGAACCGGTTCAAATTTATCACATATGATCCAATTACCTGATTCCACCCGGACAATAAATTTTACTCTGAAGAAATACTTGCTGGAGCCAAGTTGTGATATTATCGTTGCCGCGCGGTTGTCGTTCATGGTAGCATCAACAACACCATCAATTCGAAATGTTGACCAACTATGAGATGCACCATCGCGCTTGAATTCATTGATACAATCGCGTATTTTATTTAACAGGGTTCTATCGTTTATTAACGCTTTTGGTGCGTCCTTGAGGGCTCTATCGAGATTGAACTTAATATTTTTCCAGGGCTTAATTGCTGCTAATCTCTCGAACTCCTCCATATAATTAAAACAAGTATTTAAATAAAAGAATATAGTATAATGAATAAATGCAAATGGTTGATGATTGGGTCGACAACCCGGTGCAATAAATCATGTAGAGGTGAATTCTGCGGGTATCATTTACAAAGCGTTCGTAATGGTTCTCTTGGCCCCCTACCGTGCTTGGTTTGCCACGTTGGTGTAAGAGGAAAATCGCAGTTGTGTATCAATTGTGGCGGAAAGCGATACAGGGAACTAAAACGCTATTATGACAAGCGAATAAAAAACGCCGTCATTGACCCCACCGCTGACTCAGTCATCAAAACTCCTCAGGACTACATTGCAAGGTTTATAATTAAACCAAATAATGAATTAGACAAGTAGTATTATTATACAAATGAACCAAGAATTTCAGCCGCATCCTGTGCTCGTTAATTACGAGGCATCTCGCGACGGCGTTGTTAGAAATTGTAGACTGAAGAAGCCGGTTGGTACCGTAAATAATCGCGGGTATTTGATGTTTACTGCGGGAGGAAAAAGATATTATGTTCACAGGATTGTATTTGAAGCATTCAACGGATTAATCGAGAATGGGCTTGTGATTGATCATATTAATAATAATAAGACTGATAATTCTCTTCTAAACTTGCAAGCTATCTCGCAAAGTCAGAATACCAAAAAAGGCGGAACCAGTAAATACTCAAAAAAAGCAAAACCCGTAAAGTCATTTGATACAATAACGCACGAAGAAAAAACTTTTCAGTCGATGAATGAAGCCAGTAGATATTTTGATATTTGTGTGCCCGCAGTACAATTTGTTGCAGAAGGAATACAAAATTCAGCGATCTCAAAAAGGACGGGTCACAGAATTCGATTTTCATATGTAACAGAAATCAGCGAGTGACAAGGTCACCATGACGAAGTCGCCATGACGAAGTCACCATGACAAAATACTAAACACACCTCGGGATTGATACGCGGGGTTCATTTTGTAAAATATTTTTTTTTTTGATATTAGAAATAAGATGTTTTATAAGAATATGAATATCGAAGACATCAATAATATATTAACCGAGATTTTAAAATTAAAAAATCAAGGAATTGAATTATCTGATAAGCTTGATAACCAAAAAATATTGTCCGATTATGAAATTATTAACGAGCAATCAAAGAAAGGTCGATATACCCTGCCACGCGAGTATTCTTTTATAAAGCGATTACAATATACGATCAATGAAAACTTGTATGGCAATGAGGTAAATGCATTTATTGGACTATTTACTGCTGTTGAGACAGTACGAAAAAAACTCGGACAGGCTTTTGAACGACGTCGAGAAATCTCTAATAAAATTAAAAACATTAGAAGGATTATAGACGAAAACTCCCTGGAGCCCCTGGGATATATCCCCCCCGGCCACACTCGGCAGGAAATTAGAAACAACGGAGCAATTGCAGTAATGGTAGGCAAATCACTTACTACTCGGCTAGCCAGAGAGCGGCTAGTAGCGCTTAAAAAGTTCATACCGTTACGAGACAGGGTCCGAAAACAACTTCAAACGCGGCAACAACTACAAACTGATTTTGCTGTTGGAAGCGAACAGCTCTTTGCTCCGGTAACTAAAGCGACCAAAGATGTTACGGCGGCAACTGTGCCCGTCCTCCGTGCGCTTGAAAAGATAGCGGCTCAGACCGAGCAAACAAAAAAGTCTCTGGAAACACTCCCTGCGAAAATAGCGGTTGCTACAACACGGAGGCCGCCACCACTCGCTATAACGGACCCACAAGAACCTTATGTTACAATAGCCGATGAAGAAGAACTAGGCGCCACCGCAAGAGAACCAGAAGAAGAAATATCGGAAGAAATACCGGAAGAAATAGAGAAAGAGGGGAATATACCCCGTAATGTGCTTAAAAAGAGCACAATAGACACAATTAGAAATCTCGGCTACGAAGAATTAGTTAATTTTACTGTTACAAATTTTGCTAAGGAAACATGAGATGAGCATATCAATAGCGGCTACGAGAAAAATATAAGGTCGTTAAAGGACTGGACAAGAATAGTGTATTTGGCAAGTAAATATAAAAATGAATTACCACCGCGTGATAATAATTATATAATATTCCACAATAAAGTAAAAAGTGAAAGACCAAAACACGGAAAAGGATACTCTGTTGGTAAAGACGTTACTTGTCCTGGTAGTGTTCTCAGTGATATATCACGGCTAGAAATACTAATCGGAGGAAAACGAGCCGGAAATAACTCTCCGGAAATAATCAATGAGGCTGCTGATATTTGCAGGCGGTTATTTGCCGGTGGTATCATGGACATTAATGCATATCGAACGCTCATAGACGAGTTAGTGGATGATTAAAAAAATTATAAAAGTGTCGTTTTTTGTCAGTTTTTGGTCGTTTTTTGTCAGTTTTTGGTCGTTTTTGGTCGTTTTTTGGTCGTTTTTTTGTCGTTTTTGGTTAGTTTTTACGGGTGAAAACCCCAGGAAATCATTTAGAGAAAATCGATATTTTTTACCAAAAACCGGCAAAAACCGACCAAAAACTGACAAAAAACGACAAAAATTGACAAAAACCGCGGATTTTTACCGCCGATGAAAACCCCAGGAAATCATTTAGAGAAAATCGATGTTTTTGACAAAATTTATGATTCGGTGGTGGGAAGGGAGGTGATCAACCACTAATTGGAAAACACTGGTGTTTTTTATAATAAAGATGATTATACACTACAACCATGATAAACCAGTCAGCGTCTACGTGGTAAACTCACGATTGCCCGTATACCGCGCGTGGTACGGAGACGGTCTCGGTAGCACCATTGCGGGGTTATTTACAAGAATGGCTCCAAAAGTGGCGCCGTTAGCCAAACAATTAGGAATGAAGGCTATTGATGTTATTCGTGATAAGGGAATCAGCGCTATTGGAGATGTCGCCGGAAGGGCGTTTTCTGCAGCAAAGGACAAACTAATGTCGTTGGTGAGAAAAAGAAAACAGAAACCACCGGTGATGCCATCAACGACAGTGATGCCTGCAAATGTCAGTAAAGTAATAAATAACGCAGTGGAACAAAAACTAGCATCGTTGGTAAACAATAATCAAGATGACATCGCAAACATAATAGCGGGAAGTGGTTTAAAACCACGACAAAATTCGAAGAATTTAAAACGACGACGATGATTTAGATGCATCAGCGTATTATTAAATAAAATGTTTAAACGAACAGCTGACCCGGCGTTTGATATGGACGCACCAGTGCACAAGGATGATTCTGTCCGTAATTATCAATTTTATTCCTATCATGCAGTACAACCCAACATACGATCGCGAATTGAACTTCAAGTCCATGATACCAGTAAATATTTTTTGCCATGTGAAGCGTTTATTGAAATCGAAGGAGAACTTGTAACAGAGGCCGATACTCCTGCTGTACCAGCACCGTATCCAGATGATACCAAAGTTGGCTTAGTCAATAACGGCGTAATGGCGCTATTTGAGAGCGCAAAATATCTCATTGATGGAAGAGAGATCGAGTCTATAGAACGCGATGTTGATGTGGCTACAACAATAATCGGGCTAGCAAGATATTCCGACGATTATACAAGATCAGCGGGTCCATCTATGATGTTTGCAAAGGATACTAGAAACACTGCTGGAAACTCGCAATTTGTGGTAAGACGACCAAGAAATAATGCTGATAGCGCTAACGCTGATGTTGAGAATATGATTATAAACAGCGATCCTAATTTTAACATCGGAGCTGCAACACGCATATCAATGTTAACAGGGTCGCGTAGATCTTTCTCATGCGCGATTCCACTGCATCATATATTTGGATTTTGTAGGAACGTGCGAAAAGTTATCTACGGAGCAAAGCATACCGTGGTGCTTGTGCGAAAAGGTGATGATAGAAATGCAATTTGGAGAATTCCAGCGGATCTTGCGAATCCAAATAATGACTCTGGTAAAGTCGTTTTAACTAAAATATTATTGTGGATGCCAGTAATGACTCCATCCATTACCACAGAGGCACGATTGCTATCCTTTATGGAGCAGGGAGGAAAATCATTACTAAGTTGGCTAACAACAACAACAGATACTAAGCAATCAAATATCAATGGTATATTCACATGGAACCTGGCATCACAACAAGGCATTTCGGCTCCGCGTCATATATTTGTTGCGTTGCAGGATATGATGAGAGTTGATAATCAACTATCCAGCCATATGATATTTGATCGATTAGGCGTTACTGACGTCTTGCTGAGAATAAACGGACAGCAGGAACCATCTGAGGATATACAACTTAATTACGGTCAAAACCATATTGCACGCGTGTACCATCGGTTGCTGTCGTATATGAGTCGTGATCAAAACGTCGACACTGGTTTGCAAATATCACAACATGATTTCAAAGAACTATATCCGATCTATTACTTTTCGCTGGAACATCTTGATTTAACAAGACAATCCGTCGTTGATATACACTTCCGAGCTAATGTAACTCGCGGCGTTATTGCCGATTATAGAGCGGTTGCTGTCATTCTCAGCGATAAATCAATGCTGCTAGAAGGCGTTGGTGGACGAATGAGAATCGTTGATGCGCCAGTGGAAAACATGTAATTGAAAACATAAACGCGTTTACAATAAAAATGTCGTATAATGTTGTCGGTGTAGAGTTGACCGATGGTCAAGTCAAGAAATTACGATCAAAGTCGGCTAAACAATGTGGAACCACAATAACGTTAAAGCCGTCACAGATGGCAGGTGGTAATCATAAGATATCGTTGACGGCGCGTCAAATAAAACATTTCAATGATGCGATGAAGAATAAAAAGGGTGTTCAAATAGATTTTTCGGCCGCAGCGATTAAAAACATGGAAAAGACCGGTGGGATATTTCCGTTGTTAGCTGCGATTCCAGTGTTGATTGCCGCGGCGGCCCCAGCAGTGGCGAAGGCGGCTGCGTTAGGAGCCGTTGGTACCGCGGCGGGAATGGCATTGAAGAAGGCAACCGGGAAAGGCTATAAAAAAAAACGACCCGTAGCCGGAAAGGGTCTAAGACTACCGGGAACCCCGTATTCATGGTACTCGGGGAAGGGTCTAAGACTACCGGGAACCGTTTAATAACTCCTATGTCTAATTTTGATTTAATAGATGCCGCAAACGCGTTAGCGATAAAAAACTTCAGAGGTGTTTTTATGAGGGATCAATTACCGACAAAACCAAGGAATATTGAAACCGGTATAATTAACCTCGATAAATCCTCCGGAGCGGGAACTCATTGGGTTGCATACGCAATTGATCCGCGTGCGATCGTCTATTTTGATTCATACGGGTTAGCCCCGCCAAACGAGTTCATGCGGTATATCCGGGCGTGTTCAGCCCCGGTTTTTTATTCCACGCTGCCAACACAACAATTAAGTGACCCACCGATATGCGGCCGTGAGGTATTGAACGTACTCGCGGCGATTTCATCATCGCGGAAACCACCTCATGTGGTTGTAAACGAATACACTAGTGGGGTCGTAGAGGCCCGGCGGGTTAATTAAAAACACTGTTTTTTTTTACAATAATAATGATTGATATTTGGGGACGACCGGTTTCGGCGCTGAAAAAATCCATGGAAACGCTCGCCACCGATGACATAAAAAAACTAATTGAGGATGAAATCGCTGATACGTTAAATTTAACCAGTGTTGACCCGGGCGAAATAGTTGTATTTCAAGACCGCCAGGGTAAACTGAAATCCAGTAATGTGTCGCTGAATGACGTTTTAATACGACAGCGTGATGCCGCCGAGAACACTATCGTGTTGTATACCGATGACGGACGACTTAAATCAGGTGAATCCATCTTGACGATAAATGGAAAAATAAGTACACTTGGCGACAATTATATATCCGTGTCGGATTCGTTAAAAAATTAGTATGATAAATTTAACGCGCAAGCAAATCAGTTCGAGGGGATACAAAAGTCTGTCACCGATATACAACTCACTACTGCTAGTTTTTTTGGAACCCCGACGGTAACCGAACCGAATCTTGTGGGGATAAAAAGTACTATTTCGGAGTTTACAACGCTGTCGGGCCAATTTTACACGTTACGAAAAAATTTTAACAGGGCTGATAACACCATTGATAAATTCTTTGGTAAAAAAAATACCAGACCGGATGAAATTACAATAACTATAAATGATATCACTGCGTATAGACAGGAAATAGAAACAATCAAAACTGATGTTGAAGCGAACAAAAGGAGTGTAGACGTGCATAAACGGGAAATAGAAATAATCAAAACTGATGTTGAAGCGAACAAAAGGGATGTAGACGTGACACAGGAAATAGAAATAATCAAAACTAATGTTGAAGCGAACAAAAGGGGTGTAGACGCGCATAAACGGGAAATAGAAATAATCAAAACTAATGTTGAAGCGAACAAAAGGGGTGTAGACGCGCATAAACGGGAAATAGAAATAATCAAAACTGATGTTGTAACGAACGAAATGAGTATAGACACGCATAAATGGGAAATAGAAACAATCAAAATTAACGTTGAATCGATCAAAGGGAATGTATACACATATGGACAGGAAACAGAAAAAATCAAAACTGATGTTGAAACGATCAAAGCGGGGTTATACGTTCATATACAGGAAATAGGAACAATCAAAACTGATGTTGCAGCGATTAACAACAGACTACCGAAGGTGACAAAAATAAAAATCCCTCATGAAAACACCATCAACACAGTATACACGATTCAGCATGAATCATTCGATTGGACTCCTACACATAATATAATAAATATCACCGCAACTGTTAAGGGTATTTATCGATTTACATTGGTTTCAATGATGCAGTTCAGTATATCATCGTCAAGTTCATCCGGGTTTAACAATACAATATCAACAATTATAGACAAGGGCGCAACTGAACCGTTTACAATTAAAACCGATAATAAAAGTTTAACCAGTGCAATCATTCCATGGTATGTGGAATTTGTAGCGGATCTAAGTAATTAAAAACACTAGCTCTTTTAAAATAAAAATGACCACCAAGGTAATTGAATCAGAGGTATCACCGACGTCACATCAATATCGATTCAATACCGTAAAAGAATTCTCTGCGAATTTGAAAACGCTTTCCGAACAATACTGTGTAAAAATAAAAAAATACCGTCGAAAAATAACCACCATCGACGCGGTCGTGTGCTCGGTGTCAGGTATAGTAGCCGGTACCGGTGTTATTTTATCCACGGTGACCATGATGGCCCCGATCGCTGTTCCAATCGCTATCTCCGCGGCGACAACAATTGCTGGAGTCGCCAACGCAATCACTAGAAAGATATCATCGTGTTCTCAGAAAAAACTCAACGAGTATACAGTAAAACATCAAATAGTATCCGACGCGTACTCGAAATTATCCGGGTTTATCTCGTTGGCGATAGATAATTTGTTTATATCCGATGTTGAATTCTCCACGATGGTCCAGTTGTATGACTCCGCGATGTCAAAAATCGAGGATTTTCAACTGGAAGATGGAAACCACGTCACTGAAACAACTTCAATGGGCTTAAAACATTCTCCTGAAAACAAGCAGGTTGTTAATATTCGGTGTTGAAATTAAACACTAGAAACGACGAATAATAATAATGTCGCTGAACCCCGAAGGGTTGCAATTGCTTCAACGGATCGCGGAGAACACCACTCCGGTACAAACAAATATGATATCGATAACATCAACGAAGCCAGAATTCAGTGTAAACTTCCCTTCTCCGATTCCAGTGAAGGAAATAGCGCTGGCAAAATTGCGAATATATCACAGTTGGCCTAATATCCGAGCGGAAGCATTTAACGGACAACAACCTAATAACTCGCTGGTTTTTGCATGGACAAATAAACCCGATGGGACCCCAGACTGGAATGAGGTTACAATACCAACTGGGTCATACCAAGTAGAACAAATCAATAAAGAATTTCAACGCAGGATAAAATCGATCACAGGAAAAGAATCAAAAATCGATATTACGGTTCATGAACCGACGTTATCGTCGACGATTGAAATAAGCACACCGGGGTATATGGTTGATATTTATAACAGTTCAATAAGAACCATACTAGGTTGGCCCGAGAATCCACCTAATGAAATCCCCGCGGATTTGCACACGAATGCGCAATCGTATCATGAAATTAATCCCAGTTATCGAGATAATTTGTCTATTATAAAAAGCACGTTATTACCCAGTTGGTTTTTATTTCAAAACAGGAATATCATGCAGTGGTTTTTTCAGTATGACAAAACCCCTGAATCGATCGTCATATTAACAGTTATTTTAAATGATATCGCTGGTGCTTTTATCGAGATTAAATCAACTTATATCAGACATGGAATATATCAATGAACGAATCGTTAAAATGATATCCGATAACAGCGATGGTAATAAACAAAAATTCCTAACCGAGTATAATATCACAGAAGCCGATTTACCCGATTTCAAGTTTCCAGGATACAACGCGCCAGAACTAAGAAAGTCTCTTAATGATTTTCTCGGTCCATCAATTATCCTCAGACACGATAACGGAGATGGTGGTAGGCATATTGCTCCATACAACGTAAATATCGCATCGGTGATAGCAATCAATCTAGTGTGTGATGTTATCGAAGGGAGTTACCAGGTAGATACCAAGCAATCAAATCAAGCTCAACAGGGGTATATCCTTTATTCATTTTCGCCAACAGCCCCTCCCGGATTCTTAATCGTTGAGAGCCCGATTAATCCAGTCTATATGCGATGCCATAATCGGTTTCTAACGAGAATTAATTTTAGACTTACCGATCAGTCAAATAACCTAATTGATCTAGAAGAGGAGGAGTTAGTGATCACTCTGTTTGTAAGATCATTGTAAATAACCACTTAGCAGCAGGGGGGGAAATGACATCGACGCGGTCGTTGCTGTGTTTACCGGACGCTGACGACGCTGGGATCGGCTCGCAGAACCAAATGATGTCACCGTCGTGTAGGATGGACCGACGTCGTTTTTTTTTTACCAGGCGCTGACGACACCGGATCCGCTGAGTGCAGAAAGTAATAATTAAGCAAAATAACGATTGGACAAAATGTCGGATTCGCCCCCCCTGCTGCTCATATAATATTCCATGATTCTAGTTTCTTCTACTGAGGTAAAGTTCCATATCACACTTGTTTTCACATTTCCAGCATTGAATTCCATAGTCCAGTGGACTTTTTCGCAGTTTGCTTTGTATGTGCCATTGCCAATAATAATTAAGACTTTACTTCTCAAGATGGAATATCAGAATCCAGCATTATAGCACTCAATACATTAATGGAGGAAGTGGTTTCCATGTGAAAGTTTTGGTTTGCTGCAGGTGGTCAGCCAATGGGAAAAGAGAACTGTATTGATTTATAGGTCACATAGTAAAAAGTCTAGGTGACTGGAATCCATTCTCCGTAATTATGATTTTATTACAATAAATCAAGCTTCCTGTTACTGTTTCTTATCAAAGTTCACGAGAACAATATGTGGACAACACTTGATTATATTAGAGATGCCCCTGCATTGATTTAAGAATAAGAAGCTGAAATGGTTAAATTTGCTGGCGTGTAAATTCAGGCTTTTGCATCATATGAGAGGTAAATTTTTCTGCACTTTTTCCTGTCAACTTACTTAGCTCAAATGCATTCAGGCAGAGGCAGCAACACATTGGTTTGGGGACCAAAAGGTTGAAAGACATTAACAGAGAAGCTATAATTTTGATTTTGGTTCTGTAAGATTAGTAAAGTTTCCTTCTGATATTTCAAAATGGGCCTAGACATGGGTACAGGTGACACCCTGATGATTATGGGTGGAGTGGGTCCAAAGATCATGGATCTAGGTCACCGGTGTTAGCAATGGTGAGGCAAGGGATTGGATTAGATATGTTTTAAATGAACTCTTAGGTTACACAAGGAATATAAGAGTGGGCTGCAAAATAAACTGACAGTTAAGTCTTGTACCTTTTTAACGGATATAATTCCTATACATTATTGAAAGTTTAAGACTTGTGTGAGATTCAATCCCATTTGTCTTCACTGCAAAACATCCCGTGTGACTATAATCTTTGATCTAAGACAAATAATAATTAATAATCTTTCAGTTCATTGGTGCACTCACATGCTTAAAATGCAATGTTCTCACAAGATATAGACACTGCATGCATCTTTGCTCAAAGTGCAATGTTCATGAAATTTAGTTCTTGCATGCATCTATGGTACAAAATTATGACACATACACAAAGACTGACTGCAAGTTATGTTAAGTGGCTTCACAAGATTAGATTGCAAGAACAGTACTCAAGACTTTTTTCTTTCAACATTTATAGCAAATACATTTATAAAAAAATTAATCTTTTATAATATCAATGTGTACATACATACCTACATACATATGCACACACACACACACACAGAGGCAGGTAGTCAGATAGTGAAAGACAAACTTTCAAGTAAAAACCTTCATCTTTATGAGATCTACGTGTTCATCCATACATACACACCTACATACATATGCATGCACACACACACAGACACACACAGCAGCAGGTAGTCAGATAGATAGCAAAAGGAAAACTTTCAAGTAAAAACCTTCATCCATGACTCCATCTCCTCCTGTGTATCAGCACCCAGAATGTATGTCCGACTACCACTTCCAGGAAAGTTGATTTGAAATGTGAATCCATCTATATTATCTGCTAATTCTACTGTGCATCCTTCCAGGACTATCATTCCTACTGGCTCCTTGTCTGTCCTTTTCTCATAGTAAAAGAGTAGATTTCCTTTCAAAACAAACCATCTTTTTTGAAAACCCTTGTTTAACTCCCCTTTCTTGAGAAGCACGCCTTCTTTTGCAGCAGGGGCTCCTGAACTTGCATACTTTGCTAGACTTTTCTCATTTAGCCGCATACTATATGAATATCAGTAATTCACCAATTTGCTAACATTATCTTGTTCTGTTTCATATCTCATTTTTTTCAAGAACTTCCTTGTTATATATACAACGTTCTTCCTTGTTATCTACTTCTTTTTAAAAACATTATTTCTTGAGAGAAAAAATTCTTCCTCGTGGAATAAACAAAAATAAATCTACTTCTCTTTTCTTACTTTCTGCAATGGTATTTTATCTTCTCTGATTTTGTCTCAGATCTGAAAAGAGATCAATAAATGTGATAATTTTTCAAAAAATATAATGCTAAAATCAAATGCATATAATATGCTGAAAAATCTTACATCAAACAGCCATTTTGCCAAGTCATGAGTGGACTCCACATTACCTGTAAGCTTCCTTTAGTCACAACTTTGTTTAAGGTTCAAGTTATTTACTGACTGTTTAAAAGACTTTGTTATTTAACAATCAGATCTAAGATACAGTTTCATTTGTGTTAGCAGTTACATAAAACAGTTCTTAAATTACTGAAGTTTTAAACATTAACCTAATTATGATGTATATGTATAGCTTATTTTGTAATTCCTTTGATCTTGGTAGAAACTAATGCAGATTTTCACAATACTTAAGCTATTTTAGTGTATTGGTTCTTCATAGCCCAATTAAGTACCATATATACTTTATATACTTGCTTATAAGTTGAGTCCAACTGCAAACATCTCAGACTCATATCTGCCATTGCATAATGCACTGGCTGATCAGTGTCTGTGCAGTTTGTTAGGAGTAATCAATAGAACAAACAGCACAGACCCTGATCTGCAGGCATATTATGCTATGGCAGATCGGAATCTGTGTTTTTTGCAGTTTGACTCTGCTTATAAGTGAGTAGATATGGTATGTTTCTCTCATGCCCTTTTTAAGGAACTGCAAGTGTTGTGTTCAGAGTGGGTGCTTGACAATGTACCATTTTACTGTGTACAGTTCTGTATAAGATTTTGATAAACTGGGTAGCTTACTCCAAGGTTTGGAACTTATTGGGATTTTGGGAAATTTAATAGGTAATAAAATTTAAAACTTTATCATGCCATTTAGGCTCAATCCCAAAAGTAATTTTGTCGTTACAGTAACATGAAAATGGCTTTAAACCCTACAACAACAACAGTAACATGACTAAGCCTACTTTAATGACCCTGATCCTTTAACTTTTTATCACATAAGCCCTCAAAACAATCTGGCACAAACAGTGTCCCATTTTTCACCTCCAAATTAGTAACATAGGATAAGGAAACTGACATGAACTAACATGAACTGGACCCCAAAAAAGAGTAACAGGAGTTCCTCAAATGGGACATCTCTACTGGCCAAAAGGAATTTCCAGGAATTCAAGATCGCAAATGAGCTGCTGTGGTACATATACTGTATGGCACCATTTTCATTGAGAACAATGAAGACATCATTAGAAGTCTATGGAGAAAGCCCCATGTCACTCATGCTAGGGGAGTAGTGACAACAAGATTTTCATGAAGGCATCACGGCAGCCATATTGCATGTGCAACTGGCACCATTTTCATTTAGACCAACTAGGCTGACATGGCAGTAGAGATAATATTTTCAAGATAGCCACAACAGTGGCTTAACTGAGGGTTAGTCATTTTCTTCTGAAGAAAGCACTATGTCAGTCTGATTTTCCTTTAAAAAGAATAGCTAAAAACAAGGTTTTCAAGATGGCCACACAATGGATGTCAGATCATTTTAACATAAGATCAACAAAACAGTATAAAAAGTCATAGTGAAAATCACATGATGATATGACCATTCATTCATGAGCAGTAGTTACGATATTCAAGCTGGTCACTGTGGCAGTCATATTAGACACCAGATCAGCACCATTCTCCTTTAAGACCAAGTTAAGATCACAAGAAGACTTTGGATGAAAACCCAATGCCAATAAGACTTTCTGTTCAGGAGGAGTAGTGATCAACAAATTTTATAGATGACTTTTCAATGCAGGATTATATTTTATGTTTTATATATGTTTATGTTTTCACTGATGCCTGTGAATGTGTTCCAGGCCTGATACTTTGAATTTTAAAATTACTTAATTATTTAGTGTCAAGCCAGACTCTTCACATCATGTTGTATATACTGTATACATTGTACATAACAGATAGAAGGCCTCAAGGTAGATTAGTTCTGTAACTAATTGAGTTACCTTCTCTAAATAAAGTCTTTATTATTATTATTATTATTATTATTATTATTATTATACTTCCCTGGCAGCCATATTGGACATCAAATTGCCACCATTTTCATTTAGGACCAAGGAGACATCAATAAAAGCACTTTAGTGAAAACCTCATGTTTATCTAACCATCCATTCAAGAGGAGTAACAATAACAAATTTTCAAGATGGCTGCAGTGGTGGCCATACTGGATTTCAGATCAGCACTGTTTTCATTGAGGACCAAGTAGATAATAAAAACCCCAAGTTGACCATTCATTCAAGTAGAGATAACAAGATTTTCATGATCTACACTAGGATTAACTAAACTACAAAAAGAAAGAAAGTGTGTGCAAAGTTTTATACTAATCTTCCAAGTAGTTTAGGAGGTGTAGTGACAACAAACTTGTGCTAACAGATGGATGATGGACAATAGGCCATTCCATAAGCTCTTCCAGTCTATGACCAGTAGAATACAAAGTGCATCAACCAGTCTAATCTACTTTTTCACATCATTAGCAGAAACACACATACATTTTTTTGTGGGTAGAGATTGTGTCAGATGGTTTAGTACACAAGGAATAACTCAATTCTGTACTCAGTTGTAGAGCTCTACTTCAATAAACATTCCCTTCAAAACTAAGTAAATATCATTTTAAACATGCCCAGGTCATAGTTTATATGGATTGAATGTATCATAATAAAACACTGATTACACTTAAAGCAAGAGAATTATGCTGACAACTTTGGACTAAGGGTTTAAAACTATGCTGTTATGGATATTTTAATACAGTTTAAAAATGAGTTTTTGTCAATTCAAGCTCAGAGTCTTTTGTACATCAAGATGAAGACGTGGCACACTTTTTAATAATTCATGGTCAGTTGAAGGCAGTCAATCATGAAACTGATCCATCAACTGAATATGGGTGAAAGGAACATCCAACATTGATGCAGGTTTCCAATATTTACATGTTTACTTATCATAAATAAATTGTTGTTGTTGTTGTTGGGTTTAACGCTATTTTTCAGCACACGATAGGCTATACATGGCGGCCAGTATTAATGGTGGAGGAAGAACCCCGGAAATCCCCAGAAAGAACCACCGACCCTCGAGAAGCTACTGGCAAGCTTTCTCACATAACCACATTGGCCGATTCTGAGACTCGAACCCACGCAGACAGAGGTGAGATGGCAGTGATCCGTAATGGAGAGCGCTTTAGACCACTCTGCCACTTGGGGCCCCCATAAATAAATTACTGCTAATATATAAGAACATGCGTTGTGTACTTCGTTAGAAAGTGTACGTTATTGATCCTATCCCCCGACTCAGCTAAAGCAGTGTAGCTTTGTTTTTTACTACTGTAATTACAGAGCACACATGTTTAACTCGACTGCAGAATAAAATACTTGACTATGTTTGCACAGCACTTGTATATTGAATTAAATACTTCATTTAAATATTTTTTGTCCAATGCAGTTTGAAAAAGCAGACAATGTTTGTAAAACACACAGAGCTACACTTTCCTGTTTTTCCCTATCTCCTATATATAAGGCCTCACACTAATGACAGACCTAGGGACTAATGTTAGTCGTATATCTCAATTTTTGTTTTTATGCCCAGTAAGTATTGATATTTGGTTTGAATCTTGATAGTTTCTGAACTTTGACCTAGGGGCCACTTCCACATCCTTGGGATGATCAAATTCTCAACTGTTGTGAACTCTGACCTAGAGGCCACTTCCACACCCTTGGGATGATCAAATTCTCAACTGTTGTGAACTTTGACCTAGGGGCCACTTCCACACCCTTGGGATGATCAAATTCTCAACTGTTGTGCACATCTACATACCACATGAAGCTCAATGGTGTTGGAGGAGTTGCACAATAGCTGAAACACCTGAAATTGTTTCATATTTTATCTCAATGTATATAGATGCAAAAGTTCTCCCCTCAAAGCTCCACCCCACCCCATCAGTGGATGGACAAAAATTCTAAAAATATGCACATATACAGACTGTTCCAAACAATATCCCAAAGTCTGTATCTCAAATGGTATAGGAAATGTTGTGTGACATTACACACACACACACACACAGACACACTTGTGTCGAGATGAACAAGATCATATTATTCAGGCCTTTTCTTTCAAATTTAACAATCCTGATCACTACTCTGATTGGTTAGAATGCAATGCTGATTGGTTAAAGAGCCATGCCGATTGCTTACAATGCAATGCTGATTGGTTAGAATGCAATGCTGATTGGTTAGAGTGTAATGTTGTCTGGTTAGAGTGTAATGCTGATTGGTTAAAGTACAATGCTAATTGGTTAAAAAGTGCAATGCTGATTGGTGTGAATGCAGTGCCGATTGGTTAAAGAGCAATGGTGATTGGTTAAAGTGTAATGTGGACATGATTGTCTCAAGGACAATGAAGTTTTCAACTTTTTGCAGCGAATTCTACAAGCAACACATCAATGTTTTAAAGTTAGCAAGTACAGTATTGATGAAAAAAGAGTGGTTACACTGCATAGTTTTTCTGTAAATTTGGTCACTTTTTATCAGTACTATTTTTCAGGGGTACAAATAATTATAACCAAAGATAAAATTATCAGTTTTTTAGATACCTAACATTTGCCAAAGTTCAATAGGAAAATAGTTCTCTGTAACAAGCAAATTTTAAAAAAAATTTGTACATACTAATGTTGTATGAATATTTTGTGTGTGGTGCTTGGTGCAACATCACCACATTTAAAGTTAAACTAATGGAATAAAGTGCCTTGCCAAGAGATGTCACTGCAGCCAGACCAGCCTGGCATAGGCAGGATCTGCCCTCAATCCATTCTGGTTTTGCATCAGACATGTTCAACAATGAAAGTCACAACAGCTTCTCAGATGGCCCATGAAAGATTAGAGGGTATAAAAAGATAAACTACAGTGCATGTGATACTCAGAGTGTGAGGAAAAATCTTGCTGACTTTTGGACCATCTTGTAGGCTCACTTTGTGAGTTTAATTTTTATCTGAATAATAATTTTCTTCTGCTGAAATGAGTATATGTGATGTAAAAAGTTTAGTCTGAACTCAAAAACCATGCATTGGTCTGAACCTAAAGACCATGCATTGCAAACATGTTTCATTAGGCCAAACTGTCATACTGGCAAAATATTGTGAGATTTGGCTAAATTCTACGATAAGCTGCCGTGTGAAATAATCAGGACTGAAATGATACTCTCAATGTGACCATCTAATGGTAGCATGTCAGCCTTATGATCCAAGGAACACTGGTTCAATACTTACCAAGACCATCCTCTCCTCTGTTTCCTGCCTTGGTGAATCCTTGGTAAAGGCACTTAACTCTCATTTCCTTGACATGATATAACCAGTAAGGTCTTAAAAGTGTCATTAGAGACCAACAACAAAAAAAAGCCATCTATGGGTTTACTCAAACATGCATCTTAATGTTTAATCATATCAGAAGGCCTGTTGGTTCAAAATGTTAAGAGGAAAAAAATCTTATCATTACAAATCTCTTAAATGATCTCAAGAAGTGAGGCTGCAAGAAGCCCCTAAATTCTGAGGGATTTTTCACATGGTATGAAATATCACAGGTACTTTTCATAACATATTATAACATGAGTAATTTGGCAACCAGCAGATTAATATAATATTGGTAATAATAACCATTTCAGCTAATAATGTGTGCATACATTACATAAACTGTACCTTTATTAAAATCTGGTAAAAATGAAAACAAATTGTTTCCATTTATTATAAATTAAAATAAATCAGAAATTACATGTATCTCACAAAATATTTCATCAGATCTGACTGACTAGACAAAGAAAAATATCACTGACAAAGTATAGGTCAGTTATAGCACTATTCCTGTCAATTATATAACATTGTTGCATGCTCTTTGGTTCGACCAACTTTACATACTAAAATTCTCTAAACTGTCTTGCTCCAATTTGTCCAATATATATTATCTTTCCTACAATAAGACCAGGTGATGACCTCACATTTGTAAAAATACTGAAGGTGGGTGCATTATTCAGACAACGATGCAAAGTGCAAATATTGCCAAAATGTTGGGAAAAGGGAGATAACAGAACTTACTTAAATCTTGCAGAATATTTTTCAGATCTCATTGACTCGTAGTCTACAAATATCACCAGTATGCATACAAATCCACATCCAAAATGCAGACATAATGTAAGATGGCAAGAAGTACGATGATGTCATTTTTTTTCTTTCTGGTTGTTGTGTCAGCATTCCTTTAAAGTAAAAATGAAGACTCAGAGCTGGTCTATGACCAGATGCTGCTTATCAATAACTACAGTTTAGATGTATATCAAGAAAGGAGTGCCTAAGTCCAAATCCATTTGGTCAAAAAATGTTGTCTATTCAGCCAATGGGTAAGTCTACTCTGTTTACAAATGTGGTTGATATGGTTCAGGGATTTAGCTGTCTGGCTTAATGTACAATCACCCATCCATTACAAGCTTATCCCAATACATGTTGGATTCTGAGAACAAAGCCTGGATTGAGTTGTTTGGCTTACAATCACCCATCCATTACAAATTTGTCCCAATGCATGCTGGATCCTGAGTATAAAGCCTAAACAAGCTGTAAAATATGACCTTAGAATAAAAAATGATTGGCTTGCTTTATGAAATATACAAAGTGACAAATAACTTATACCATTGGGAATATGATTTTTTTTTAAATTATGATTTGTAAAAGGAAATGCAATATGTATAATCATATTTTAATTTTTAAAAGAACAAAAACAGTTCCGATATGGTCATAAAAGTCACCTTTCCTATCAATGAATGCAAAAAGCTAGGCACATTAATTTAGTTACCTGCATTGCCAGGTTTTCTCTACCACTAAACTCCTCCTATCAAGTTCTGCAATTTGTGAAATGTACCTGCAGCAGTTGCCACACTATCATGACATGCTCTTGATTCTATGCAGTACTTTGTAAATTAACCAAATAAAATTTAACACAAAGACAAGAAACATTTTTTATCTTAAATTTGTATAAGTTCATAAGCACAGAACCTTTGATCTTTATAGGTATCATAACCAGTTGTATTACAAAAGTTACTACTTATAATTATAGCGTTAAACTTTTATTTTTGGTGTAGAGGGATTAAAGAAATTATATATTTCTGTATAAACATTAACCAAATACAGAGAAGTCAGCCAGCAGTGAATGTGATCCAGTTGCCTGGCTCTTGCAATGTGGACACCTCCTCAGTAAGAGCCATCATTTTGAAAAATAAGCCAAAGATTAAGTAATTATATTTAAAAGAATATGAATTTAGATTAAAATAAAAAAAAACTGATAACCTTTAGACATAATGAGAAGAAAAAAATCTGATTAAAGAAAATGGCCCATAAAAAGATCTGTAATTTATTTTATTAACTGAAATAAATATTTACAAGAGCATTCATCCTCAGTTTTATTGCATGATACATTTACTTGTAGTAAAATATAAGTCAAATGGAAAAAAGAAAAAGTGAAACTTATTTCCTTTAATTATAAAACTTTATTGCAGTTTGAAAAAAAGAAAAAAATTACAAACACATGAAATTTGAAAACTTTTTCCTTTAATTATAAAACATTAAACTGATGTGAATTTATATTTATTTTGAAACTAAATAATAATAATAAGAATAATAATAATAGTTATAATAATACTGATTGCAAGAGATGGTCATAGTTTGAAATGATTACACTGGCAAAGAGCCTGGTTTTTCTAATAAAACATCTTACTGTAATCACTATCACAATCACTGTAAGTTGGTTGGTATCAGAGCAGGAGTGAGTCCGTAGATGAATGTATACTGCCTCAACAGAGAACTGGCAGGCAGCTGGTTTTAAGTGTACTGGTCCCAGCATGAGAAGGCCAAGAATGTAACAAGAATGTGCACACCAGTGCCTTTCAGCTGAACCGCTGACACTAACTGTACTTGAAGAAGAAGCAGGAATGATGTTTCGCAGTAAAGAATCTGGCACTGATGGAAAAACGGTGGGTTTTCCAATGACTACTTGTGTGTTGAGGTCATTATGCTGGGCTTGAATGTCATTGTTGGTGGAACACATAAACACACACCAATTTTGTACTGGACACAGAAAGCTGATGATTCAGGTTTTCGAATGCACCTCATTATCCTTTGCATATTTTTTTATGCACTCTCTGTTAGCTTATTAACAGCAATGTGTTCCTCTGGAAGAAAAGGCAGGGCCATCAATTGCTCAGAAACTTATAGCTGTTGCCTTTTAACTGTTTTCAGGATATGAAATGACCTGCACCATTTCAGCATCAGTGCTGGGGTAGATGAAACAACCCCTGATAAAAAAACTGCATGAACGAAAAGTGGATGAAATGTAAAAGTTTTGTTATCTGGGCAGTATCAATCTGTAAATTTGGGCCAATCACTACAGACCAGATTTTTAGACCAGGTGGATAAAATATTTTGGGTTGACTGAACTACTATTTTGGGTTGATTGGATTCAAATTTGGGCAGTGATTGGACAGAATGGACTGTTAACTACAAGTAACTTTACAAAAATGTTGAAAAAAATTAATAACCTGAAGGAAAAAACATCATACCAAGTGACAAAAGTTTCTCAGATTGCTCCTATCATCTTTTCTACACCAGACCCTGCCTATCATAATGTATAAGCGACATGGTAAGTAACCTCAAAGCAATTCTATCCACACCCAACTCTCAATCTCAGGCAGCTATTCCTGTCCAAGAAGCCACTCATTTATACTATATGGTTCATTTTACTCCCGATATATTTTTCTCTTCATCAAGCCATCGTTAATTTTTCTGCATTACACCAAACTGACGTGTGTGCTTGTGTGTGTGTGGTTTGGATTTTTAACATAGCTTTAACAATTTTTCAGTCATATCACTACAATGTCTACAGTGTGGCAGTTTATAGTGATGTCATACAATGGGGCTTCATGTCGCAGACAAGTAGCATGATGTCCCACCCAGTCACATTATCCTGACACCAGGCCAACCAGTTCTAACACTTTCCTCTTAGTGCCGAGCGCCTAGCAAGGCATCTGTTAGTACCATAGGTATCAGCTCGTATGGTTGACCCATAATTTGTACATTTTTTTTCTTTTTCATCAGTGTACGGCCATACAATCGTTTTGTACGTTTTTTTGTAACAAAATTTAAGTTAAAATTTATTTTATTTTTTTTCGTTTTGTGTGCATCTGGGACTCTTGGCAAAAAAAAATTTTAAGCATGAGAATTCAGTGAGACTATGTTGGCCCGAAACAACCAATCAAATCATACTCAAAACCGTGCTTTTCTTTTGATAATGGAATGAGTTGCATTCATGGTTCAACTCCAGTGTGTGAAAATCATGTTGCTTATCACTCAGAGATTAGACACTCACTCGGATTTTTAATAATGCCTAACTACCTGTGTAGTAAGTATGTTTTCTTATTTTATACATTATTATTTTATTATTTATACTTATTACTATCAAATGCATAAAGTTTGCATCAATTTTCATACTTTACGTAGTGTGGCAATCATGTTGGTGTAACCGTAATTCGTCCAACTTTTCTGTGTGGAGATAAAGTTGATTTATTAAAATTTGTAACAATATACTAATTAAAAATAAATACTCTACTGATTTTAGCACTGGCATTTTATTGTGATGTTATAGTTTTGAGTTAAGTTTTTACATAGGTAATGCAAACAGGAAGATGCATTGCCATAATGATCGACTTAGTACAGATACTGAGTGACTCAAAAATACATAATACTGCCAATTTATATCAAGTTTGTGACCAAATCTGCACACCATATAGCAAATTCATAACTTTTCAAACACCAGATATGCAATTTTAATAGAAACAATCAACAGCTTACAAGGTATAAACTTCTGTCTGCTACTTTGTACAAATTTTTATTTCTAGATTTCAATTTTTGGATAGCTCCTGGCGTAATATCTTGGGGTTTATGGGGACAAATACAAATTTGTAACATATTTGTAATCAGGAGATCTTCCTCTATCACATGTCAAATCTAAATTTTTAAATTATTTTTCTTTTACTTCTGTCATCTAGTTGAAATATTCCATCCATCAAATGGCTGAGCCTAACTCAAAGAAACACAAGCGTGAAGACACTGACAGAGGTCGTGGCAAGTTTCAGGCTGATTGGATTAAAGTCTTCCCTAGCATTGTAGATGTATCCAAGTTAGGATCTTCACATGCTTTTTGCAAAATATGCAGTAAAGACGTTAAAGTGGTGGTGTTGAGCATATATGATCTGGAGGAACACTTCAGGACAAAACTGCATGAAAGAAATTTTGAAATGAAGAAGGAAGCATCCATCAAAAGCTTCTTTGCTTAGCCAAAGCAGGAAGATGCTAGTGTTTTAAGTAAAACGAATGAAATAAAGTTTCAGAAATGTAAATATGTGTCATAATAATTTGTGCATAGCATTTGTTGTTTTAAAACTGTTGATCTTATATAATGTATGAACACATTTTTTCATGTAAGTTTTGGGTCTTTGTAAGGTTTTATTAGTCTGGATTAGAAGGTTGTCATCACAAAGGGTTGATACCTACGTAGTACTAATTTTATAGGTCTTTGGTATAACTTTGCTGGGGTCTGAACTGCAACCTCTTAATGTTATTTGTTGTTGAAGAATAACTGCAAAAGGCTTTCTATTCCATTTTTTAAATACAAGACATCAGTACAGTTAGGAAGGGGAGTAAAGACTGCCCTGAAAGTATTTTTCCCATGGAACATAAACCCTAGTACAATATAAACCAGCTGTTGGTGTATATCAGTTCTAATCCAGTATGGAATATCTCACTTCTTTTACTGTCAAGTGATATTTCAAAGCTAATAAGATTAAGGCTTATACTACTTTGCCTGCTCCATGAAGAAATGTTCACCTACAATTTGCCTGTACATACAGAGATATGCAAATATTTAATATATATTATAAAAATGATTCCAATAAATACCATTTTCATTTAGAAAAATAAAAATTATAAGTCCCTAAATTTAATTTATTTAACTGCTAAAAAATGTAACTAATAACAATCAAGCCACTGAATTATGTGTGCCACCAAAAAGTTCTTCATCAGGAGGTGGCGAATTTTTTAGTGACATATTTAAAATTAAGAGGATGTTTGCTAAACGAAATGTGATTCTTTCATAGAACATAATACAAAGAGTTGATTCGAGTGAATGGTAAGTAGAAACTTACCTCTGCATCTGCCACTGTTCTCAGATTGATGAGGGAAGGTGTCTTTGAATCGAATATATACCGACAATTTATAGGTGGGCGTAACTTTGTCGGGGCAGGCCATTGTCGCGCAATTCTAACGTTCGGTGCCTGTAACATCAGTTTGGCTCATCGCAGAAAAGTCAGCGATGGCTTGACGACTAAAAAAAAACATATCAGGAATAAACTAAATATAGATTATGGTCGATTGCTTGCTTGGAGAGGAATAGTAACCCGAGATTACGGGTCAGGTGTGGAAGGGAGTACTTGGAAGTTACTTACCATTTACTCTTATATAGTATGACAGACAGGGTCCGGTGTCAAAACGAATCATAGTTGAAATCTGAGGAACTTTTGTCACTAGGTATGATATGTTTTTCCCCTTTAGGCTACTGATTTGTTTTTCCACATCTTATGATATTGCTTAATTAACGATCAGCCAATTGTACTGTGAACCTAGAGGACATTTATAGCCTATTGAGATATGGACATTGTTTTTCAAGTCTGTCATCAAAAAGTCCTCATGCCATGGCTAATTTTGTAACCAATTTATAATTACCAATGCACATGCTAAAAATAACCAATAAAATTTGTTTATTTTTAGTGGTATTGATACCTAAATCGGAAACGAAGCTGCTTCCTTCCTGCTGGAGAGTTACAGGTTTCATCGTTCGGACTACTTCTGCTAATTCTGCGAGACAGATATGCTTCAGGGGGCGCCACAGATTATTATGAACTAAGAGAGTTACAGGGGAAAGGTGAAGCTGTTTGCATGTGCAACATGCATAGTGGAGAGAATTTTGACATATCAGTTTATGTTACTTTCATGTACTATGGCTGAAATTTTTCATTGGTTATTGTACTTATGGAAATCGTTCTAAGTACATAGCTAACCACGCACGGCTAACCAAAATGACTGCTCCCAAGTGCTAAAAAAACCCCAGACAGAATTAGTCTAGCAGTTATTCAAATAGAGAAAGTTAATTCTGCCAAACAAGACACCACCAGTTTGTGAGGTTCAATGAATGAATGACTAAATATATTAAATTGTACCAAAAAAAAAGGATACCAGCTCTTTCTTTTCCAATTTAGATCTTAAATCCAGGCAGTGAAAATGAGATCTTAAATCCAGGCAGTGAAAATGATCAAACAGAGTTAGGAGTTTTTGACAGATGCACATCTGAAATAAGGCCAAGCTGTATTCTCAATTACCCAAATTGCACCCATCAATCATACACCAAAATAAAATGGAATTAAATATTCTTTTAGCAATATATAAGACATTCAATTTCTTTTTTAAATAGTGTAAGCAGCGAGGGAAATACTTTATCTTTAAAAATCTAACCACTGTGCAAAATATGAAAATGCTGAGCACCACATCGGATACAGTCTTGTTAAAGACAGTAATATATGGTAATGCAGAGGATTGAAGATGAAAATACAGTAATATGATTGAAAGTAAAGTAATGAAGTAAATTTTGAAAAATACATTTGTTGTAAATATTATTGTTGTTATTGTTGTTTATCCACTGACATTATCATTAAAATTGACACACCTATTTTACGTGTTTTTGATCATTGATTGCAACATGTATTCCAATAAGTTGAGCAAGAAGTGTCATGTATGTTAAAGACTAATTATCATTTAATGGCATATTTTCAGATGTAACATCCTTACAATATTAAAGGAATACATGTAGGAACAAATGTATTTGTTACAGATTTTTCCTTAAGTTTAAATAGTGTTTCTTAATGCAAATAATTGGACTCATGATGAACAGATTAATGAGTCAGCTCAAATACACACACACACACACATATTTATATATATATATATATATATATATATATATATATATATATAGAGAGAGAGAGAGAGAGAGAGAGAGAGAGAGAAAGAGATACATACATACATATATACATTTGTAATTGCTACCATTGTATACTCTACCTTTCCGTATATACAAGTGGTGTTCCGTTAATGTACCAGTCTGCAACAGTGCCATCACATTATCATATAAATGTCAATAAATGAATAACAACAACAACAAACATTACAAAAAACATATATTTTTATTATTTCAACAGAAACCATAATCGATGATGTATGTGTAAAATGATTAATTTCTTGCTCCATTACTTTAATTTCTTTAACATTACTGTATTTTTAACTCCAGTACTGCATTTTTAACTCCGTTACTGTATTTTTATCTCTATTACTGTACAGTACTGTATTTTTAGCTCCATTACTGTACAGTGCTGAAATTTTAGCTCCATTACTGTACATTACTGTTTTTAGGGAGATCCAAAGGATTGAATAGCATGGTTCCCATTCCCAGTTAATATGGTGGCACTCTACAGTTTCATATTTGCATAAGGATTCGAGTTTTTAAAGCACAAGAATTTCTCATATTTTCATCACTGGATATACTGGCTATGTAAAAAAAAAGACCTTGTCTACCTTAGGTGTTTTTAAAAGAACTTTTGATTCCCTTAATTTGGTGTATGATGGGTGCAATATGGGTTATAGAGTATATGGCTTGACATTACCTCAGATCTCAGATGAGCCCTACAAAATCAAAAAACAAAAAATAACAACAAACCCAAAACAAACTTCAGAGGTGAAAAAAAGAGACAATAACTTTTTCCTTTTTATGTAGTTCATAATTCATTCATTGCAATTTCTGAAGCTGGTAATGTCTAATTTGGCAAAATTTGATTTCCCTATTTCAATAACTGCTAAAGATAGTGTTGTTTATAGTATGTGTTGTTTATACTTTTTCAGCTTGATATTTCGAGCACATGGGAGCAGCCATTTCGGTAGCTGTGTGCTTAGATCGTGTACAATTTGCACAAGCACAATATCCAAGAAATACATGAAAGCAAAATAGAGATATACCAACATTCTCTCCATTGAGCATGTCGCAAATGCAAATAACTTCACCTTATACCTGTGTCACTCTCTCAAAAGTACGTAATATATGTATAGCTCCCCCTATATATTGCGTTTGCCAAACGTTGTATAGGGGAGCAGTATAATTAGTGACTTCGAAGTTGCGAATGATTTTATTTTTAAACCGATATTTCCTAACAAACTTCAGAAGTTCCGGTGCTTTTTATCTGCCTTGGCACATAGTGTATAGTAACAAATCATATGATCAATCATGTGACTACTCACAATGGCAAGTTTGCAGACGACGGTCATTCTTTTTGCAGTACTGGTACCTGTGAATTTAGCGTCTCAAAAAGCGAAATCTGCTTTTCTGACACACAATAAAAAGACTCAGCAGTATGAATTTCATGAAGATGAGGATTTTTCAAGTTCCATACCATGGGTTATTAAAGGAAATTTCTTGAACCAAATGAACGAAACGGGGTAAGCGTTCGGATAATTTAAGTTCGTTTTTATTATTAATCCCATTTTTTGTTTGTTTCAGTTTAATATAAGCTTGAATTAGATTACCTAATAAAAGAAAAAGTAAAATTTGAATTAATTTAGGAATCTTTAAGGAGAATACAGAAGGTCTGTTAATGAACTTGTGATGCGGATCAGGAAGAGTCTGTTAATAAACTCGTGATACTGATCAGGAAGTTATGTATCAGGAAAGAATTAAGGAAGAGATTATTTTAAATCAAATGACTCTGAGATATGAAATACCACAGACGACTATACCTGGAGATTATAAATTTCCATCCTAACCCACCAAATATTACCCGTTTCCTTTTGGTATACTAATAAGGATTTTCATTGCACTGAAAGATAAAAACTTGTACTTGTTGAACGAGGGTCATTTGTGGCTCATATTTTTAAGCCATTTTTTCTGCCAGTTTTCATCGAGCACATTTATGTCATTTATTCAGACAGTTTAGCAAAGATTTAAATAATTGAGAAGTAGATGAATTTGAATTTGCATAGACAATTTGTAGAATGGCCTTTTGTAACCTACTTTATACTATTTATTAGCAAGATACATAAAAAAATGAGATTTACCAATTTAAATTACATTGAAAAAAATATTGCTGCCAGTTTGAACTGATTAATTTATTCGAGAGACATTGTAAGGTCAGGGTTTTATTCTGAGTTTGCTCATTTTTTTGAATATACAAAGAAGAAAAAAAGCAGCAAAGCAAATACTTTTTAATCAATGCCTACTGTTATACCAAGTGTGTAGGCAAATAATAAAACTTTATATTTGCAATCCTATCAGTGAACTGTTTTAACAAAGCTACAAAGTGAGTGCTTACATTAAGAAAACTTCTTTCTAAAAATAGATGCACTTAGATGTTGGCTGTGTCGATTCAGTTGAAAATAGGGTTTATTTCATTCATATACTGACATAATTCTTTAATGTGTTCTCTATGAACAGTTATAGTAAAGTTTTAATGGCAACAAAGAAATTAGGACGAACAGTATGATCTGAAAGACGTGCACATTTGCTCTCGTGCACATGGTACAGGAGTTGTTTCAAACTAGTTTAGAAATCTTTTCATTTACCATTTTACAGTGAACTTATAGAAAGTAAAAAGAAATTTTGTTTAAGGGTAGTTGATTAAGCATTTGTACTAACTTGCAATTACAATACTGTTAATTTAGTCACTCAGTTAAAATTAATTACAATGTATAGCTTCTGTAGTTCTTCTTTTAAGCCATATTGCCAAAATACAATGCATATGAATATGATATTTTTAAACATACATCTAATGTGTTGATAATATTAGATAGAATTCAATAAATTTTCTGCCTGAAAATAAATTATTGCTTAAAACAATGTTAAATGCAAATATGCATACTAGGAAATTGAGGGCATATTTTAAATAAAAGAATGAAAACGACACACACACACACACACACACACACACACACACACACATATATATATATATATATATATATATATATTGCATATCCTGCTTTGCTTGCTCCCACTTCACCCTGTTCAGCAGGGGTCACATTACCAGGCGAAGTGGGTGATTAAGTCACCCAAAAATTATAAACTCCGCTTTCTTCTCTTAGGAAAGTGAAAACAACTTTGTCCTATGATTTTTGGGAGGTACGTTCACTGACCATACTTTTTGAGATGCCCCTTTGCCTAAGCCAGATTAATTCTAGTATTGTATTATAGCAAAATGTATTTATCAAGCTATGAGTAGCTAGGCCTAGTTTTGATATCAATTACGCTATGAAACAAACAACTCTTGCACATTCACAGGAATGTGTTTTGATAACTAATTGACCATTAACCCTTTCCCAAATAAGTTAGCAGCTATCATGGCCCAATTTCTGCACATTATCTCTTGATGATAAAAACATACAAACTTGTGTTTCGAAACTTTAACAATAATATGTAAATAGCAATTTGTGTTTTAAGATAAGAATTATTGATATTGATATTTTAACTGCCTTTTATATACTATTTTGTCATAAAATTAGTTTAAAACTGTAAGTGTACCAGTGTTAGTAACAATGAAATAATGGTGGACATTGCAATGTCTGGGAAGTACCAGTTTATTAGATTGTCTTTTTTCATAAACCATTGGGCAAATATATTCAGAAAAATATGCAATGGATATAAAGCAAAGCCTAGGTATTATGTTATTGAAGATATAGCTTTAAAATCAATTATTTAGGTCAGACAATGCTGTGTTGTGGAATTCATGAGAAGCATTGTAAGGTCAAAGTTGTTTTATGGCTTGTCTCATATTTGTGAAAATACGGAAAAAAGCAACAAAGCAGATACTGTTTAACCAATGCCTAAAATTACTACAAGTACGTAGACATATAAATAAACCATAAGTTTGCAATCCTATCAGTGGACTGTTGTAATGAAGCTATATAAAGTATGGGATTACATTATGAAAACCCCTCCTTCTAAAAATAGATGCAATCACATCTGTGTTTATTTGGTTGGAAACAAGGGTTTAGTTAATATACCAACTATAATGGAGCCATGTATGTAATTTTATTCATATTTGTGTGTTATGTATGAATAGTTACATGTTTTATCTGCAACAAAAAGAAATTGAGATGAACAGTATGATCTGAAGACACGTGTGCATTTGCCCTCATGTACATAGTACAGAAGTTGTTTCAAGTGGGTTTAGAAATCTTTGAAAGTGCTATTATTGTGAACTTGTAGAAGGTATAAAAAAAACTTAAAAGATTGATTTAGGGCAGTTGATTAAGCATTTTTATTAACTTGCAATTACAGTAATGTAATCTGGTTACTCAGCTAAAATTTGTTACATTGTACCTTCTCTTACTGTCTTTTATAGTCATATGGCCAAAATAACTCAGAAAATTTTCACCTGAAAATAAAGTAATGCTTTAATCTAATGTTAAATGCAAATATGAATACTGGGAAATAGAGGACATAATTCAAATAAGAGAAAACATATAATTGTATATATATATAACTTTGCATCCACTTCTCCCTCTTGAACTCTCACTTCTCTCCACTGTCCAAAAGGAGAAGCCACTTTTCCCTAAAATTCAAGTCTAGCTTGACCCCTGGTTCAGCTCTCATTTCTCCTTGTTCTGTCCAAAAGGAGAAGTCACTTCTTCCCAAAATTCAAGTCTAGCTTGACCCCTGCAGTTATATACACGTATCAGTCAACCTATTTTAAAATGGTTTCACTCTAGTTATTTTGTATGTATGAAAAAGGGACACATACTGGGTGCATTTGTAATAAGCACAATGAAGAGAAAATTGGAATATATCTATGCTACTATTACTATCATGTACTGTGACTGAAATTTCTTTATATGTGGTACAGTATTAGAGGAACAATGCACTGCCCATCACAGACAGCTGATATAACTGCTCAGATGAGCTTCAGAAATGAAATCAGATCCAAA
The DNA here is from genome assembly GCA_028554795.2 of Sinohyriopsis cumingii. Lineage (NCBI taxonomy): Eukaryota > Metazoa > Mollusca > Bivalvia > Unionida > Unionidae > Sinohyriopsis > Sinohyriopsis cumingii. The sequence continues at coordinate 48,950,383 of CM068842.1, read as the reverse complement.
GGGCGCTTGGCAGTTATTTAAATAAGGAAAATAAATTTTGACAGAGTAAACAGTACTAACTTCTGAAAATGTAATAAATGAATTATAAAGTATAAAAAGCTGAAAAATGTTGTCAGTTACTTTTTTTCCAATTTACCTTTGTAGTCCAGAAATGAAACTAAGCAAGTGGAGATTGCAGTCTTTTGAGTGTACACATGAAGTAAGACCAAGCTAGATCATACCTATTAATTATAAACAGAAGTAAAGGGAACTAAAAGTTATTTTACCGGCAGTTAAGATATACAAGGTCTTTTTAAATAACCAGGATTCCAGTGGAGAGAAAAATCAGAAAATTATTTTTCTTTAAAAATCAAACTAAAAATACAAAGCTGTAGAGCAGAACTAATGCTATTCTTGGGAGGTATATAGTAAAAGTGCACCTAACTCATTGCTCAAAAATTGGATAGTCTAATACCTGGGACCATGCTAAAATTTTATTAGGCATCTCCTTTATTCAAAGTGAGGTTTGTTTGGAAAAACATTGCTGAATATATTTTATTCATAGTTGGTAGTTGCTGATTTTTTGTGTCTATGGAGCAGGGCTTTTTTTTTTCTATAATTGTGATCCATCCACTGTGCTGTGACGTGAACTAGTTAGATATTGATTTTACCGATTGTAATAATGCAAAAGACATGTAGCTGTCCAGTCTCATTTCTCGTTTCAACTTTTTTTTGAGCAACATGTGGAGATCTTTGCATCATTCAGACAGTGACACTACTCTAAGTCACCTTAATACTCTTGTGAAGAAATATACAGACATTACATTGATCTGAAAGCCAAGCTGAAAATATACATACAGTTAGAGATCACTAAAGCAGATGTGTATGCCACATTTATTCAGAATTGCACATGTGAATATACAGGAATTGTGAAATTGTTGGAAATGATATTGTTACTTGTGAGCCCCTCTTCAGCATAATGTGAATGAGGTGGTTGAGTCTCAAGAACAATATCACAAGTATTGATGAGAAACTGATACACTGACTTGAGATGCTTATGAACATCAACACTGCTGATGCAGTCAGTCACAAAAGATGGACATTTAGAGAACAGGTGGATGTACGTTGAACTCAGGACCTTTAGGTGAACAGTGCTTTTAATGAAATGGAATTAAGATTTTAGAAACTAAAGGCAAACACAAATGTTGTAAACACAGTAAAGTATAAACTATTGTTTTACTGAGTCCTGGTTTAAATTCAGACATGGTGAAAAGATTGCTTTTTGAATGAAATCAAATCAAGTTAAAAAAAATTTAAATTTTATTCACCCTAGACAGTGGGATCCAGGACCATACCTGTTTTTAAAGGAGAACATGCCAACATAATGGGGTGCTTCATTGTTTATATATTTTTGAAAACAACCTTTAATGTATACTTCTATATTTGGTTATCTAAGCTTTAGTGTATTCATTTATATAAAGTGCACCTGCTTTAGTGTACACCTCTATAAAAGACATCCATTTTAGTTACACCTATATAGCAATTAGCATGTGCTGATGTAACAAAGCACATAAACGCATAAAAACCCATTTTCTTAACAAGTTAATTACATCCATCACAGATGGTCATACCTTAGCCTGACAAGTAATGGGAGTTATCCTGACAAAATACAAGCTTATGGTGCTGGTTATGTAGAAGGAACCCTCACACGTGAGGAGATCACTCAACACTGGATGAACACCAGGGATGGATATTGCCCAGAGCCTTACAGTCCCTACTGCCAGAGACTTCATGCCTTTCTTCAAGAAAACCTGGACTGGATGAACAAAATGATAAAGGCCAATGCAGGAACTGATCCATATTGGCACATGGTACTCATAACTGTATTGATTATTTAAAAAAATTTAAATCACAACCTTTATCAGAGTAGAATTTTTATAAAAAAAACTTAGATAACCAATTTAAATGATAATTTTGATATTGATAGGAACATATTTATACAAAATATTACTGCTACCAGTGTGTAGATTACAAAATATTAAATAACAAATATATTAAATATTCTAAACATGGATAGGTTGACCTAGCAGTGATGCTAAATATTATGACTTAAGGCATACAAACATAAAGATGTCTGTTTGTTATTAGAGCAGACAATGAAAACTCAATTTTCAACATTTGTGCCTGATTTGCACCTAAAGTGAAACCTAGCATGGTTTGTTGTATTTGAATTACATGAAGTAGTATTTTAGTGAAAATCGCCTTATTAAAGTACCATGAATAAAATCATGACAAGTGTAAGTTATGGTAAAATGTGATTAGTAGGTATTATTGGGATAAAACATATAATACTGTTTAAAGAAAGTTAGAACATATTTTGCAGATTTTTTTAATTTGGTCTCAGTGGTACCATATGCTGTGCTTACATGATATGACAATTTAGAAATAAGCAATAGCATCTCTACTTCAGTACTAATTGCTGACATAAATAATTACTTTAAATCAATAATAAGATTTAATATTCATATATTATTTTGTTTATACCATTGGCAAAGAAACATCATCAATCCATTATTTGCTTTAATGACTTAATTACTCTGTCTTGGTACACTAATAATAACTTAGGTAGGTTACAGATCAGATCTTTAAAAAATACATGTTACATTTTATAGTTACCTTTCATTTACACTTGCATATCTCGTACTAGGTTGAGCTGTTATTGTACCAGGTCAGTGGGATCACAGATGGATATTTCAATGTCAGCTTTGGAAAGAGCGGAATCAATCTGGACCCTTTTGGGTTATTGTGAGTCAGAAGCATGAGTTGATCTTTTTCTGTCTCTCCCTTTTCATTTTGCAAATTCTTTTCTTCTGCTTCTCTCTTTTTTAATTTCTTTCTTTTCATTTATTGCAAGTATCTGATAAAATCTTAGTTTTCTGGTATCATATCATAAACATCAAATTACTGCTGGTAGATGACTGCAGAAAAGGCATTGCTTTAACTTTCTTACACGCTCATGGAAAAATCTTTAAACAGCCATGTATGTGATTTTTGAGATAATCAGTTTAAAAAAGAACTGATATTTTTTAAATGACAGGAATATCAACCTATAACATTCATTTTAAAACAGAATATAGGATAAATTAATAGAAACAAAGGGCAAAATGTTTTATAGACAACTGTTGTTAAAATTCTGTTGTTATTGTAGGGTTTAACGCTATTTGTCAGCACACATATTAATGGTGGAGGAAGAACCCGGGAAAACCTCTGGAAAGAACCACTGACCCACGAGAAGCTGCTGGCAAGCTTTCTCACATACCAACATTGGCTGAATCCTAGACTCGAACCCATGCAGACAGAGGTGAGATGGCAGTGATCCGTAACGGAGAGCGCTTTAGACCACTTGGCCACTCGGGGCCCTGTTAAAATTCTGTCACATAAGTATTAAAATAGGAGCAATATGTTAAAGAGATAATTATCATAACAAAAATCAAATATAAAAATAAGGTATATACCACTTAAAAAAGATTTTGCAGATGTTGTTCCAATTTTGTTTCTGTCAGATATATAAAAAATTACATATACTTTAGAAGATGTAAAATAAATTAGATTTCATGTCCAAATTTGTGTGTTACTGATACTTTCCCCAGTTAAAGCTTTCTAGATGAGTAATAAAGGTTAAATAACAAAATCATAGTGTCCAGGCAGTTTTTAGAAAAAAAGCTTCTCTGTATTGTGTATGAAACTAGCCAGTCTTTATTCAATTGAAATTTGCCTCAGAATGTGATTAGTTCCTGTTAAGTAGAAAAGTAGAAAGAGGCTTTTTAAAAATAGTATCAAGTTGAATGTCTTTCACAGACACTTATTTTGAAATATTACCAGCTTTGATTATAATAAAAGGGTAGACTTGGGACTTTTAAAAACTGTATAATTTTTTTAAATGCATACTCTGCAATGATGACAGTGATCTATAAAGTGTAGCCTAATTGAATAATAATAATAATAATAATAATAATAATAATAATAATAATAATAATAATGCATTATTTATAGAAAGCTACTCAATTAGTACAAAACTTCTCTCTCTTTAGGCCTTCCGAAAACTGACTTACGTTCAATATATAGATTATTTAACAAGTTGAAATAGAATACTTATTTCTTATTTAACATGTAGCTGACACATTTGTTTTTTTTAAAGCATCAAGAGAATTTTATTTTTTTAAATCAAAGGTCAAGCTGTTCCAGACGTGAACCCCTGAAAATCTAAAGCTCTTCTCAAATTGCTGTATTTTAGGTTTTGGTAAAGAGATTTCCAGTTTCTGCAGAGCATAAAAACAGCTTGATTGTATCTGTGTAAATATGTTGTGTAGATATTGTGATGCAGCGTATCTTGCTAAACATGTCATGTAGATATTGTAGTGCAGTGTTTCTTACTAGACATGCCTTGTAGATATTGTGGTACAGTGTATCTGGCTAAACATATCACATAGATACTGTGATGCAGTGTATCTGGCTATACATGTCGTGTAGATATTGTGCATTGTATCTGGCTAAAATATGTCTTCTGCATACTGTGATGCAGTGTATCTGGATATACCTGTCATGTAGATATGGTGCAATGTATCTGGCTATACATGTCATGTAGATATTGTGCAGTGTATCTGGCTAAAATATGTCTTCTGCATATTGTGATGCATTGTATCTGGCTATACTCGTCATGTAGATATTGTGTAGTGTATCTGGCTATGCATGTCATGTAGATATTGTGCAGTGTATCTGGCTAAAACATGTCTTCTACATACTGTGATGCAGTGTATCTGGCTAAATATGTCATGTAGATATTGTTGTGCAGCTTGTCTGGCTAAATATGTCATACAGATATAGTGTATCTTGCTAAACATGTTGATATTGTGGTGCAGTGTATCTGGCTAAACATGTCATGTATATATTGTGGTGCAGTGTATCTGGCTAAATATATCATGTAGATATTGTGGTGCAGTGTATCTGACTCAACATGTCATGTAGATATTAAGGTACAGTTTATCTAGCAAAACATGTTATATAGATATTGTGGTGCAGTGTATCTAGCTAAACATGTCATTTAGAGGTACATTGTATCTGGATCAACATGTCATGCAGAAATTGTGGTGCATTGTCTCTAGCTAAATATGTCATGTAGATATTGTGAAAACAAAGTCATATGGACAGCGTTGTTTTGCATACCAGGGCCCAGCAACATGGAATAATTGCCCACTGAATTTAGACACAAAGACACAGTGATCCCATTCAAGAGTGCTCTTAAAACTAACTTATTTTGACTGCAAGAACAAACTTAAAGACCTAATAATGTTTCCTACCTTAAATATTTTCAGCATGTTTTTTATGTTTTCAAATTTTATGGTGTTTGCTTTTGTAATCATATCATTATATATGTTTTTTATGTTATATGTGTTGTCTAATGTTGTAAAAGCGCTTAGAGCTTCTAAAGATTAGGCGCTATACAAAGTCCTCATTATTATTATTATCATTATTATAGAGACCAGTTTTTATTATTGTGATGCAGTGTATCTGACTATACATATCCTGTAGATGTTATAGTGCAGTTCTGTTTAGAACTTGATATACTTAAACAGCTTTACTGTAGTCAGTTCTTTTTTGTCAGTTTTCATCCAACTTAATGTTGTTAACAGGATTTTAGAAGGTGGATCCAAAGGCTTACATAGAATTACATGTGCTTGTCTTTTTTGTCTTTTAAAAGTTCTGTCATGTTCTTGTTTGGAGCAGTTTCCCCTTTCATTAGGACAATAATCTGGCATTGTTTGAATATATGCAATAAAATATAGGATTCTGTCATCATTAGGAAGTATTTGCTTAATATGTGGTGAGTAGTGCTATCATAGAAGAAAGCAATGTACATATATTAATCTGTACACCTCATTGAAAAAACATTTTCTACATGAATGCCAAGAAGTTTATGATTTAGAATATTTTCAGTACCGGTAGTTGTACTCTTAAGATTTAAATCAAGATGCTTCCTGTCAGTATGCGCCAATTTCTGAGCTATAGTTATTAACTGTTAAATGCTGTAAGTCTCATTTTGATTATAAGCATTTTGTTTTTCTTACACCATAGATGGTTCATAGATACAATATTAATAAACAAATACATTTTTATATTAATATTTGGTAATTAAAATTTGTTCTTTATACAGTATGCTCCAGATAGATGGCGATCTCAAAGATTTGGAACCAGCACTTGGACGTGAAGATGATAAGAAATCTGATGTTTTTGGCTCCGGCTCTTGCTCAGTCCTGATTAAACTTTTGTCCGGGTTTACAGATCTGTATGTGGCTCATAATACATGGGGTAGTTATAAAACCATGCTGAGGGTCCTAAAGAAATATGACCTAGCATTCCATGCAACCCAAAAGAGGAAAGGTATATATATCTAGATTTAAATTTAGGATCAGAATATGATATATACATTATTGTATACATTTAATCCGGACTGTCATCCATCCTTATTTACAAAGAAAAATATTATCATACTTTAAGATGTCCAGTTAAAATGCCTGGAATAAACTGACGCAACACTTTGTCAGTTTTATTTATTTGTAATCATTTATTATTCTTTTAAAAAACCTATGTATTAAAATTGATAACATGTACAAATATCATATTCTTTAACTACAGTATAGTTGTCTTTTGTTTCTGTCGCATTTCACAAAATTTTCTGATGCTTGGTTTTGGATCGTATTCCTCCACATAGGTCCCTCTTCTTTGACTTGCATCATTTGTGTTAAGGTCTCATGTTTTATTCTGGACATTCCTTTAGTCTTAATTTTGTTCTGCACACTGAAGCCTCTCTTGTGTGCCATGGATGTCACTGGTGACACCAACACAATCACAGCTAGGACTGCAGAGTCTGGAAATCTCTATACTCTTGAAGTAGAGTTGTACAGGCTTCTGTCAGTGTGCAGTTCAATGAATTTATGACTACCTAGCAAGTAGGTGGTCTCAAGATGTCTCATGCCAGTAGAAAATGTGGAACTTTACAGATTAGAAGAACCAGTATTTGCTATTGAATTTAATTTTCCACATTTTTTACACCACTGGCATTACACTTGGCTACTGTCCCATCCAAACTATCAGTTCTAGCAACTTTAGCTGAGTTCTGAATCTCATTAAAATCTTCATCAGTTTTCCATTTAACCCCAAAATACTTATCAAAATTTGCACACAGCATTTTGTCCAAGTCTCGACGTGCCTTGATTTTGATGTCACATGCAATATTTATATGGCTACAATCAGAAACGAACACAAAACAAGGATCACCCTGGGCTTCACCAATGTCGCAAATTGCGATTTTATTTCCTAATTAGCGACAAAATATTCCATCTGGAGATATTTTTGGTGGCAACACTTTTTGGCTGATAAAAACTATATAGTCTTGGCTTTGGAGTGATGAAATTCAAAGGCACCATTACATGTCCCCGCAAACTTGGATATAAAAATGCATTGGAATCTATTGTTACATAAACAAATCCTTGTTTCATATTGACAAACCACCTCAACAGAGCATTGTTATATCATAATCCGCTTACGCTAGTGTTTGGCTTTGGTACTGTATGCTGTAATATAACCAAAATAGCCATGCAACTGACTAGCTACAATCGACCACATCTGAATGCAAGAACAGGAAATGACTAGAGTTGACCAGAGGGCAGCAATTTAAAAAAAAAATGTAACAGAAAAAATAGTTTTCCTGCAACTTCAAAGAAAACTGATTACTTTTGAAGCACCGATATATACCAAGCAAATAAAAAAAATCTGTTTCAGTGTTCAACAATTATTTGATTTTGCTGCAGCAATAACAAATGGATATATGTTTGGTCCTTCATAGAGAGCCTTTAGCGGCACCTTCAATAACACATGCACCTTCATCAATGCAAGCCAACGACCTTTGATCAAAGGAAGTCAGCATCAAACTTAAATAAAATTATTGTTTCATTTTTCATAGTGATTAGAACATATTTAGTGTGCCATGAAACTTTCCTGTTTGCAACAAAAAGGTGCGTATGGAGGACTCCTGCGTGGGTGATTTTCCGCGTCCCAGATAAAAAAATTGCATCCAAATATGCGTAATTAAGTGTTTCCGAGATCTCTGGTTGACACAATGCATAACAATTCCATGGAGATGGGTTTTAATTCAATTTTTGCAAAATTCTTTTAATTTTCAAAAGTGGTAGATTTCAGCTCTGAAATGATATGTGCAGTAGACAACCATTAGAACTATATTTTTGGCCTGCAGGCAGTAGAATCACATGTATAACCCTTTGTCTATTCATCATCCAGTATTAAGTTTCTCAAACATCTGAATATTATTAAAGGATGATTAGAATGTCAAAAGAGTTCAAAACAAATAATCCATTGTTTATATATAATCTTATTGATACTAAGAATAACATATGGCACACTTAACTTACTTTAGGAACTCTCCACTCTCACTGTTAGGTTGTTTAATGGGGAAGTAGCCACATGTTTTTGGTATATGCAATAAAACCTAATTCTTAGGGCCCCACAGTGAGATGTCTGAGCCCCTAAGTTGTCATCTTTTCTGTCCATCAGTCCGTCCATATTCACACTGCATGTAACCAGAATAGCTCTGCACCTTGTTCACTGCAGTTTAGTAGGTGAATTGTCAATTATATTTTGATGTGTATTTAAAAGGTTTGGAGTTCTTAATTTTTTTAAAATTACTATTAGATCTCCACTACATCAAATCTTTGTAACTAGTGAAATTCAGGAACATATTCCGAAGCAGTTTGGTGTGTACATTGTCTCACAGAGCTAGATGTACCATTTATATGTTTCATCTCATTAAATCCATTTTTGATAGTCTTATGGACTGCTGACAGTTAACTGTATATCTGTATATGGAACATTGTTTGTAACCAGTATAGCTCTCAGTCCATATACATAATTGGATGTCATTAAGTAGGTGAACATGTAGATGTGCCTTTTAAAGGTTCATCTTTTTAGATCCAGTTTTGATGGAGTTTTGACTCTTTTGGCATCAGTATTAAATCTCCTGCAATGGATTCTTGTAAATGCATAGTTCAGGTGCCATCCAACATATTCTGGTGCAGTTTGGTACGTACAGTTAGTCTTGAGACCTAGCTGTGCCTGTTTGGGGTTCATCAGCTCCATTTCGGATTGAAATATGGTCTTTGGCACTTAACACATTAACCCCAGGTGACAAGTTTAAGTGGTAGCTTAGTAGCCTACTGCCAAGCTCTGTAGCGTCAAAGTCATGTATGATACACTAAAGTGGATGGTATTGTAGAAAGGAAGACAGATGTAGCTCTACAATGATACCAAATAATCTGGAATTTCTAGTTGCACTACAAAATACAGAGGGAAAAACCTTATGTTTTGGACCCATTTTTTGGCTACCCAATATTTGCCCATGGCCAGAATCCAATTTTGTGTCCAGATTTTAGACTTTATGGTCCCAGATCTAAGGCAGACTGGTATGAACTGCAAACAGACAGATGAACCATTGCAAAAAGTAGGATATGATGGACATTTGGAATAAAGAGTGGTTTCGATACAAAAATAATGGGTCTGTTAAGCCAAAAACAAATATAAACATATAAAGAACTCCAACTTTTACCCATCTGCTTATGTGTGAGCCAAGTAGCCAAAATAAAACAATGTTTCAAACACAATTAGGCATTATGTTATTGGAAGATCACCTGGAAGTTGGTGTTTGCGGATGTATTCAGAAATAGCTTTCAAAATGTGTTTCCTACTCAAATTTCAGACGAAAACAACAAAAACCTCCAGGGGTTAATGTGTTAACTGCTGCATTTCTTCACATAGGATGTTACTCGTAATTGGCATAGCTCAAGAACCATTGAACATACACTGGTGCGATTTTGAATAAGCATTTTCTCATAGAATTACATGTGCTTTATATGTAATTATTTTCATTTAGAATATTTATGACACCCTGATTGTTCATTTTTGGTTTGTGCAAGACAACTCTGTTAGTTTTTGCTTGTTTTGTTTCAACTAGATTTTGTGTGACTTCAGATTGAAGAGAAACTTTTTCCAGTTGAATTTCTGGCATTCTGTGGCATCACTTATTGGAGTTATGGCCCTTGATTGCCAAGCCTCATGACTGCTAAAACTGCCTTGTGTTTAAATTAAATTTAGGATGCATCTTTATATTGATGAGACCTTAAGTTAGTTATATTTAATGTATTCTATATTATCAATTTAGAAGAGCTATGTCCCCTGATACTCTATCCTCTTAATTTTTGTTTTTTGCAGCATAACTTTAATCAGGATTATTACATTTCCGTAGAAAATTAATACGTACTTTTGATATTAATGAGACCTTGAATGAGATGGATGTTCAGCATTCCCAGCAATCATTTAGAAGAGTTATGTTCCCAGAATGCCTTCACCAGAATTTATTTTTTCAACAGAAATTCATTAGGATAAAGCTTTTCAAGGAAATGGTGGAGAGCATGGCCCTTTGTGATATGCCCATAACTACTAGCTGTTATGTAATATAAAGCTGTAGAGGCAGTTTAATTGTTCTGATAATTTATGAGGGAAATCTGTTAGTATTTTCCTTTATTTTGTACATTTTTAAAAGTGATCTATGGTACATTTTGCGATGTAATAAGTATTCAGATTATTTAATATTGTAATTTATTGTTAGATTACAGTGAAGTTTTACTTGCTTTGTTTTGCAGTTTTAGTACCAGGAAGGGTGATCACATTTTCGTCTTATCCAGGCAGTTTATACTCTGGAGATGATTACTATCTAATTTCCTCAGGACTGGTATGAGAGATTTTATGAAAACTTAACATCAGAAAAATTATTAAATAGAAATTGCTTCAATTAGTTCTTAGCTAATTGTGTTATCCTCTTTAAATAAGGTTATTATTATTATTATTATTATTATTATTATTATTATTATTTTTGTCATGAATAGTGCTGTGGATTTAAATTTTCCTAACATCTTGAAAATCACAACACCAGACCTTGGGTAGCTGGGTTTACCTGGTTTTAACTTATTCTTTGCAAATTATGAACATATAGTTAGATATTCACTCCTTTCATTGTCCTAATTCCCACTTCCCTCAAGCAGCAACCAAAACTTGTACAAAATCCCTCCTCTCTTTTGGAATACTTTAGTTAGAATTCAACAGTTTACTAAAGTAGAAGGCCTTTATCTGAACTCTGATTAGTATAATGCCATTTGTGTGGACAGTAATTCTCAGTTGCTTTCTTATATGTACTCACTGATTAATTAAAACTGATTATCAAGTCAACTAATTATGAGTTTCTTACTTACCTTCTTTGGGTATATATAACATGTATCAGGTCTGTACTGCAATGTTTTTAAATTGAAAGCTGTTTGGATTGGAAATACAAAAAATTCTAATGAAAAAATGTCCAGAAATTGATATTAACTGGTCAGTGTCTAATTTAAGATTGCTGGGAAAAGATTTCTCTTTGAATTTGAATGATATGTTAGAACTTAATTAGTCATTGAAGTTGAAGGAAGTAAAGGTATTGCTCAGCTGGTGGAGCAGAAGAATTTTATCCCTTCTTAGGAGAATTACTTTGATAAAATCTTTGATTTTGCCAAACTTTGTTCATCTTTTTGCTGCTGTACCAATTCTTCCACCCCATATAGAAAATGAACTGAATACATTATTTTTCAAGTTCATTAGGGGTGACAAAATCAAGAGGGTAACTGTAAAGCTTCCTTTAAGGAAAGTGGGTTAAATATGATCACTTGCACTCATTTGTATGTTATATAAAACTTTCCTGGATTAGGTGCTTTTTACTTAATGAAGATGGTTTATGGCAAAAACTGTTTTTTGAACAAATATTTTGAAAATTTGGACATATACTTGTATGAAAGTTAGGAAAAACTAATTGAAAGAAACCTGTAAAACAGTTTAAAATAATTTTGGCATGATGTATTTTAGGCAAAAAATATATTTGTTTCCAGTCATCCCTGTTTTTTTTATGCTGACCCTAGCACTTTTTTTCCCCAGGGTTTAATTTTTTATCTTCAAAAAAATAAAGTTCCTAAAATCGATTTGTGCATCTAATTGAGTCTGTTTTGTCCAGTACTTGAAGCATTTAGTACATGATATATACTAATCATTATAATATATAAAATGTTTTTAAAAACAAAACAAAAAAAAATAACTACTTACCCTAATTTGTAAACCAGTACAGTAAGATGCACACATATTGGTGGGGGTGGGGGGCTTGTGCTTTATCACAGTGGGAAAAAGAATCATTGAATATTCAGGAATACTTGTCTCAAGATATTCTTAATTTAGTAACTATAAACATTTTTAAATCATACTCAGGGTGGAGAACAAATGGCGTTGTACTTACCAAACACCTTTTTGATGCACAAAAAACAAACAACATAAACAATAATTTTGTACAGTACTTTACTCTTATGTCAAAGATGTCAGTGAAGTGGAAAAAGAAAATTAAAAGTTTTTTGAAAGCGGAAACAGCTCTCATGTAATACTTGACCAAACTTTGCCCCTTAGGGTAAGAGCAAAGAATAAATTTATTTATAAAGATCTAATAAGAACCAAGATACAATGGTAAACATGAAACTTGTTGTAGGCAGCTAGGGTGTGCAATTGGTGGAAACGAATGGACCAAGTCTTTTGTTTTGGCTAAACTTGTATATAAAAAAATGTAATTAGCTTTAATTTTAGATTTCTACGTAGAAATATTACCACAAACCAGTTTTTGAAAAAGATTAAATGATAACGATAAATGCACCTTCTATGATGAGGGAATAGAATAAATTGAGCATTTATTCTATGACTATTCAGTTATTTAACATTTTGGGAAATTATTTGTGGAATGGCTTCAAACTTTTGATCCAGATTTTAAAATTACATGAAAAGATGTCTTTATAGGAAATAGCAACTTTGACGGTCTTATCAAATTCCTAATTTTGCTTGCAAAATATGTTATATACAGATCACATTTTGCGTCAAAAATCCCAAATCTCGTCTATTATGAAAATTGTGCTATATTCTCAAATCCAGGTTTGGAAAATATTTATTGGAGATTGGCCAGGATAAGACTTTTTTTCCAAAATGTATTTCTCTGATCTAGATTTTGAGATATTTTGAATGATATGAGCTTTTGAATAATGAAAGAAAATACATGGATAACTATAGCTGAAATAAACATATAAAAGCTTTTTTTAATGTAGAACTGTCTGATAACCTTTGTGATCCAGTGAGTCATTTTATTTTGAAGACTTATCAGTTTGGTAAATACATTAACAATTTTACTACATCAGATTGCTTATTGACAGAATTTATTGTCAGAATGTCATGCTAGTTGGAAAGCAGTCCTCATTGGAGGCCATTTTACATTGTAAAACACCTTTCTGAATTTAAAATCTTATAATAGAGGTGAATTTGTCACACCTGTTTCTGTTTATGCAAAAAATCAATTTGTCAAAAATTGCTGATGGGACATGAAAAATATCACTTATCACTTAGCATTGTGCCATCCATTGAAAACATAAGCTGTTGTGAGAATCATATATTAATTATTAATGTCTTGTTTTAAGCAAAATTTACATGACCATGGATAGATACCTAACTATTGACCACAGGTAGATACCTACTTGGTAACAAAAGGTGGACACCTGTCGACCACAAGTAGGTACCTAACTGTTGACCATAAGTAGATACCAAAACTATGATAGATGTTTGAACAAGTATGTTGCCCAATATTGCTGTTCCGGTCCTGGGATTGTCAAAGCTACTTCTGTTCATGTTTTTGTTGGTTTTAATTGCACTTTTAAAACATTATTGGCTATATCATGCTGAGGAAATGGGAGCAAATTGCCTTTTCCCAAGACACAGTGAAGCTGACATCTGAGTGGGTATTGAGTCAGGAGTCTTTGAATTAAAAGTTATTGCTTTACCAACTGAACCAAGTTTACACATTACATTTAATTAAAAGGACTTAGCGGTCAAGTATGTCACAAATGAATAGGTAATACAGAAATATGGAACAACAGTTTCAAACTGTATATATTTATGGTAATATCATTTATCATCAGGAGCATTCCTGAGTTTCATAACTTTGATCAAGTACTGACAGTTACAATATAGTACTCCCCATTATAATGCTGTCCATGGTGAGACCACCTTGTTATGAAGTGCATAATACATCTGTGTGTGTGCATGTGTGATTTGGATTTTTAATGTAGCTTTAACAATTTTTCAGTCATATCGCTACGATGTCTGCAGCATGTCAGTTTATAGTGATGTCTAGCACTGGGGCATCATGCCGCAGACATATAACATGATGTCCCACCCAGTTACATTATCCTGACATCAGGCTAACACTAACCTCTTAACTCATTAACTCTTGGATGTTTTTGTTGTTTTCGCCTGAAATGTGACTAGGAAACTCATTTTGGGGGCTATTTCTGAATACATTCTAATACATCGACATCGACTTCCAAGAGATTTCCCATTAACCTAATGCCTAGTTGTGTTAGAAACATTGTTTGTCATTGGCTATTTCATTCGCGCAGGAGCAGAAGGGTAAAAGGTTTTTGGTTTTTTTTTTCTTAATGGACCAATCATATTGGTATTCAGACCACTCTTTATTCCAAATGACCATCTTATTATACTTTTTGCAAAGGTTTGCCTGTCTGTGTGCAGTTCAGACCGGTCTGCCTTAGATCTGAGGCCAAAAATTCTAAAATCCATACACAAAATCGAATTCCAACCACAGGCAAATTTTGGGAGGAAAAAAATTGGGTCCAAAAAATAAGGTTTTTCCCTCTGTATTTTGTAGTGCAGTTAGAACATCTAGATTATTTGGTATCATTGTAGAGCTACATCTGTCTACCGTTTTATAATACTACCCACTTTAGTGTATCTTACATGACCTTGACACTACAGAGCTCGGCAGTAGGCTACTACCTCCTAACGCATAAACACGTCGCCAGGGGTTAATGAGTTAATGCTGAGCACCTAACGAGGCAGCTGTTAGTACCATTTTTATAAATCTTTGATATGACTCGGCCGGGGTTTAAACCCATGACCTCTCGCATCTGAGGTTGATGCTCTAACCACTAGGTCACCAGAGCTGTCTACACATAATGGTATTGTCACTTAATGATTGGAGATCCATGATGTACTTGCCTTATAAAAAAGAGCCATCTTATAATGAAGGATCTTATAGTCAGTGTGATGTATTTTAATTGTATTATTGAACCACAGAAATCTCAATGTCATGCTGTTTATTTTCATTCCTTAAAGATTCTTTGTGTTTTTAGGTCTACTTTTAATTACTGTTGTATTTAGCTCCCAGAACCTGAAATGGAAGTCATTGATAAATTTGTAATGCCCTAATGAATATTGTTCATAGATATTGGTTATTGGTAAATTAATAACATGTTCATTACTTTTTGTATGATTTTAGGCAAGTCTGGAAACAACAATTAGCAATGACAACAGTTATCTGTGGCGATTTGTTCAACCAGCTCATGTTCTTGAGGGGATTCGAACAATGGTTGCCAATAGGTTGGCAAAAACAGGCACTGACTGGGCTGACATTTTCTCCCAATCCAACAGTGGCACGTAAGTATTCTGTAACCTATCAACTTTTAGTAACCTGGTTGTATGGTGGAAAATATGCTTATTCTCTTTAATCCCCGGTAGAATGTTATTGACTTGGGAATCATTGGAACACTGGTCAAGACCACTGTTGCTTTAAAATAAATATTGCTCTGCATTTCATGTCAAGATGGCAACTTAAGTTCTAGATAACAGAATTCATTGAAAACTTGAATATTTATTTCCATTATCCCCAGAAAGAATACAAATTTGATATTAGGGTTAGTAGTTCCAAGTCACTGAATATATAAATTGATTTGATGATTGCATTTTATTTCTGACAATAACTTTATTGATGCAGATTGCATTTGTAAGAAACCTTGTACCTCTGTTCTTCTCAACCAGTCAAAGACCCGTATTGATTTGCGTATCTTTCAGGTCAAGGTAGCTAATACTGAGCCTTGACCTTTCATTCCAGATCAGAATTTAAATTCTATTTAACCGATTTCAGTGAAACTTTGTACCTGTATGATAATTCTTTTACCCTTTTGTTTTGAAAGTCAATTGTTTGATGTTCAAGGTCATTGTCACAAAAAATAGAATTCACACTTACATTGTATTCCTTGACAAAAACAGTTCTTGATAAAGTTTAGGTCAATAAGAAATCCCAAATGAGTGAAGATTGACTCAAGAGTATTGTTGGAACCATTTCAGTATACATCTTTTTCGTGTGTTCAAAAATATAATACAAAAAATGCATTAAAACAACTAATGTTATTTTGCACAGTATCATTTATATATCATCTTGTCATTCAGAAAGGCAAAATATTTTATCATTTAAACTCCAGGGTTTGTACAGTTTTGAATTTTAGAAAAGGGGGTTTTGTTTTTGAAAAGTGGTTGCATTTCTGAAAAGAGTACTTGAATTTCCTCAAAACCTCTTTGAAATTGTATCAGTAATATTAAAATCATATTGCTAAAATGTAATTTTAAATATAAGAAAGTTTTAAATTTTTAAGAAGAGCGTATTATGATAAAACTGAGTTGGTGAATTAGTACATTAAACTAAGTAGGTTTTGAAATGAGTTGTGTCCCTTCACATTGGTGGCTCTGTAATATAATCGACACTGCAAATGGCTGACATAGCTTACAGCTGGCCTACCATGAAGATGTGTATACAGAAGCTAAGAAGAATGTGATCTGTTTTATAGCAGCTTGGTGAAAGTGTTGAAGAGAGACAAAAACGATATGATTTGTAAGGCTTGTGACAAGATATTGGATATTTCCAGCATACAAAAATGTGAGAAAGCCAAGTTAGTCATCTTTCATGTTGCATTTATTTTATGGGACTTTGTTGAAAAATGAGGCTTCTAAAATTTTGTTATTGACATCATCTTGAGTGATAACCAATCTGTTGATAATTAAGCATTTGTAAAGGTTTACTTGTGTAAGCCATTTAATTCAATACTGAGCACAATTCATAAACATGGATGTTTTAGCTTTGGGTAAAGAATATGTCCTAAATATGATTTACAGACATTGTAGATGACATTTTCCAAGTGTTATATACACAATTATTAAATTATTACAGTTGAGCAGTTAGGCATTATGATTAGATACATGATTGAATAAATAAATAGTTGTTAATATACCAGAAACATTGCTGCTCCGACATGTATGTAAAACTAATGTTCTAATATAATTGTTATTCAGATACAACAATCAATGGATGATTGTTAATTACAATCAGTTCAAACCTGGAATAGCTCCGAATCCTGGACTTTTAATAGTACTGGAACAAATGCCGTAAGTTAATGATATCTTCTCAGCTTTTTTTTTTGTTACTTAGAATAATATAGTGAGACTTCGGAAAACAAGACACTAACGTGTTTCAGAGTGCCAGAAGAGTACAGTGGATCCCAGTGCCTTTTTGAATCATTGTGTACACTATGAGTAAATGTTATCATATAATTCAAAGAAACAAAAGTTGCACAAAAATAAAGCAAATGTTCAACAGTACAATGTATGCAGAAGATATATGTATCATAACCCCATGATTTGTAAATTCATTTCAAGGATGAAGAAGCTTGATGTTCTGATGAAAAAAAGTAAATGTTGCAGGGATCACAGATGGTCATAAGGGAAGATCTCACAAAACAAACTCAGATCTTTTTTAAAAACTAAAGGAATTGAATTGTATTTATAGTTTGTATGGATATTTGACTAATTTTTTCACAAAACTCAAAAATGGTGGAAAATGCAGAATTAGAGAAATCGATGGTTTGTTGAAAGTTTTGATCTGATTTGAAAATGCTTGTCAACTTTGGACTGGTCAGTGGTACTCTTTTTTTTCTCAACTATTCAAACATGTATAGTCATTGGGAATGCTTAATTTTGTAATTCCCTTGTTTTGTTTAGAATTAAGTGTAATTAAAGGGGAATTGCATCTGGTTGCTTCATAAGGGATTTTACAAAACTGATTTCATTATAATTAGCATCAGTCTGGATCTTACATTATTGGTATAAATAAATATCTATTTTTTAAAATTTACCTTAGAGATATGTATGTATGTTTGTATGTATGTATGAATTTTATGAATAAATAGATATAAACAATTTTATTAATATTTTTTATTAAGTATAATGTATTATTTTTAATATATTATACCTTGATATAATATTGAAAATTGTTCAGTATTCCATCATAAAAGTTATGGTTTGCATAATACTTACAACAATATAAATAACTTAGTATTCTATAAATAATTAATCGTAATGTATTGAAAATTTATTTCATAATGACCCTTCTTTTTAATTAATTGGTAAACTTATTTTATGATATTAGTTTAAAACATTCACTATTTGTTATTCTATAGAGTAGAATAATATAAAAATATTCTTAAATAATTGTAAAAAGAAACGTAGTTTGTATGCCAAGCCTTGGCATAGCTTAAAGATCACCGGTATTTTCTAAATCAAGAATTGGATTTTTCTTAATCTATATCTGGAATTTATCACCACTTTCTCTGTTGGTTACAAAACATTGTGCATTTCATACGTGAGGAATTTATTATATTGCAGTTTTTCATACACTTCTTTTTTTCTTCAGTTGTACAAATAATTCTAATAAAAATTTATTTTCTTAGGTACTTAAACTTTGCTGAATTACAAACAAAATTACAAACAGTATAGAAAAATAGTTCATGTTTGCTCTGAATGTACATTTCAAACAATGTAATTAGTAAGTTTTGTCTTGGATCTTTAATTTATTTGTTTTAATGATAAAATTATCATATGATTGGACTTAATTAAGTACCATATTAATTAGATATTAAGTTCCTGCTTCATGATTAGCACCCCCATCCCAGTTTTTAAAACAGTTTGACAAATATTTTCTTTATTTATTTGGTAATAAGCCCACTCCTAGTTTTTGGACATATTTACTGAGCTGACCCCATTGGTTTTATCTTTGGGTACTGTTTACATCCAAATAAAGTTACTTCTTGAAACTTAATGGCTAAAGGAGCAAATTGTATAAATTATTTATGTTTTGTTGCTTCCTTTCTGTACATATGATGAAAAAAAGTTGTATATCATGTATTTACTAAAAATACATTATGAACAGTAAAATAAGAGTGAACCTTAATGTGCTGTTATTTTGTACATGTATAATGAACTTTAATTTGAAAGTCACTCCTTTCCATATCATACTTTGGTAACCTATGCCATATAAATTATCCAATAACTTGGTTTAGGTATATGTTTTCAAGTTCTTGATAATTTAGCTTTTTTAAAAAATAATTTTATTACATTATCAAAGTTATTGCAAAATGCATCTTTTCCTGCTGTAGCAGACATTGAGAATTGGTATCACTTTGTGGTATCATTAGCATTAAGATCTTATGGTAACCACTCTTTTAGAAATTACATACCTTACATCAGTGGTCTCAAACACACATGCCCCATGGGCCACATGTGGCCTGCCAAGCTGAACCTGTGGCCTGCAAAATGATGGGCATCACAAGGTGTCATGAGAGATAACAAAGGTTTGCAGCCCTTGAGCCATCAAAAATGGCATCATGCAGAAATGCCTGCCTTACATCATACACATCATTCCAAACATTGCAGATATATCTATTAAATTTGTCTTGTGAATTAATGTTTATATGCAGGTCTGGGCCTTCTTGTGTCCCACATTAATTGTTGTTTAAGGAAGTGAAATACATTGTTAAAAAAAACACAAACAAATACAGGACAGTGAGGTATGTTTGATAACCTAATGAAGCATGTGAGAAATGGGGCACTACATATTAAAAATGTCAATTCACCACCAGGGAAGGCAGGTGGACGATGCTGGACTTCTTTTATTTCAAATCAGGGAGGTCGGGTTATCAGAAAATCCTTGTACAATGAGGTAGATCATGTAGCTCTACCTTATTGTACACATATTAAAACACACTGTACACCATGTGAGTTATATTGGACTTTCTCAGTTGATATAAGAGAAGATTGCAAGTGACTTTTAGGAGATTCCATTTACCATCCAGGAAGGTGCCAAAAGTTCATTGTCTGAGACAAGTTTAAAGATTTCAGTCCTTGATATTATATTTATCTAGTGATAGTGACAACTTGGACATGTAAGACAATATTTTTACCAGATTTGGTATGTTGTAATTTCTCAAACATATCAAAGATGGTTTCAGTATTCAGCAGCTAAAAAGGAGAGACAGCCTTACCTTGGATTCGTGGACATTCTTTTCAAGCAATAGAGTGCGTATCAGAACTTTCTAAGGACTACTGTTTTGAAAATGTGATTTCATATGATCATTTTCTTTTGACATTTTCTCTATCATGCATTTGTTCATATATTAGATGCTTATTGAGAAACTTATGAAATAAAATTTACATTTTAAAAAAGTTTAATTTCTATGCTCTTTTCCAGGGGGATTATTGTACATGAGGACAAGACACCTTTACTACTTAACCAGACTTACTGGCCAAGTTACAATCGTGCGTAAGTTTAAGTTCTGTATGGACTGTTGCATGAAATAACATCTTGAGTACCATTTCCAGCTACACAGTGGCATAACTTAAAATTCTGGCCTCCACCCCACTGAACAACCTAATTCTAAGGCCACATCCCAGTAGTAAAAGAGTTATTATATGGGAATTTTTGACCCAACTCCTTTCATTCTCCGCAGTTATGGGGGCTGCTTGGACAGTTGAAGACTTGTATCAATTTACAATAACATTTTATTATTGTTACATTAAATGTTCACTGACATTTTGATGTTTAATATAGATCAGTATAAGCATAATGTCCTTGAAGTGCTTCTATGGAATCTTTGAAAAATCTTGTATTCTTCGGTGGTTCAAGAGTATAAGCTTTGTTGTATTCTTTATGTTTCCTCCTGTACATCATTGGTGCATCATTGAAAATGTAAAATTCAGGATCTTGTTTCTTTCAAATTGATTGGATATCTTTCATTGGTCCAGGTATACATACAAATAGTAACTTTCTCACCATTACTCCTGTTGACCTGGAGCTTTCATTGTGTGGCATCCATATTTGTGTTTATACAAATAACATGAGTTTTAGAACCTACTTTTTATTCATTTTATTAAAATACCAGCATCTTACTATCTGAAATACTATAGTAACATTCTTCAGAAGTTTTTTAGTTCTTACGGTTGCTTAATTAACAGATGATTCAAAATGACAAGTAGAATCAGATTGACTGTGATTTCTCATTCACTATGTATTAGTCATCTTAAATGTTTTCTTCACATTTGAATATAACATTTTTGGTGACAAAATTATTTTTTAAGGTACAAATTATTAAGCTGATACATTAATGCAACTTATTGCAAAAGCTCCATTACAAAGTTGTCAGTACAAATATTAGAAGAGAAAAAACTATAATGATTTTTATTGATTGATGGTGTTTTAAAAAAAAAACAAATTACAAAAAATACAGTAGTGGGTTCAGGAAATTGGTTTGTATGTGGACGTTTTCCTTTAATTTTAGATACTTTAAAACGATCTTCAACATTAGTGGACAGCAGGAAAATGTAGCCAAATATGGAGACTATTTTACTTATGAAATGGCACCAAGAGCCCAGATATTCAGACGAGATCATGGAAAGGTGATGGATATAGAATCACTGACACGATTAATGAGGCAAGTCCACATCCTCTCATTACAAATACTTTTGATGAAAACGAAGATTTTGGTGTTAAAGTCAGTAATATAAATCACAGTATTAAGCTACTATTGAAAAGTTATTGTCAGTTAGACAGGTGTGCAATTAAACCTTTCTTGATGTTATTGACTGGCTTGCCTACCTTAGTTGTTGAAAACAGTATTATTTGTATTATATATATATATATATATATATATATATATATATATATATATATATATATATATATATATATATATATATACATAGTGTGACCCTGTTATGACATGGTAGTTGGGAATGATAGAACCTGACCCGTGTTATAAGCAATCAGGTCAGTCAGCTGAAGAAAATGAAGCATGTACCCCAGAAAATTTGCGGGTGGGGTGGGGTAGGTAATAAATGTGGGTGGTAAAATACGTGCTTCATTGGCACAGTTACCTTCTTAAATCGATGCATATTAAGTGGGAAATATGCCTGTAGTGAAAACAGAAGGCATATATAATATTTTTCTTTATTTAGAGAACCATGAATTGGTACATATACGTGTATACTGTTTATACATACATGTCTTATGTATAGCAAGAATAGAGTATCAACACCGTGTACTCACCTGCAAATCTCATCACATACATTGAATCCACAATATAAATAATTCCATTGAAAAAATGCACAAACACAGATTTAAATTATTCAATAATTTTGTCACAGGTCATATGGGTCTGAATTCAGTGGATAAACATAGCACAATCATGTAACAAATGATGAAGCACATTTACTTTTCAGTACATCCCAAGTCAGTAAAAGTTAGTTTGCATTTTAGGCCAACGTTGTTAGCATTCATAAGCACAAACATTTTCACTGCAAAAAGGAAACTTTCACGGCACAGTAAATGTGTTCCAGTCACATTGGAAAATGAATAAATCCATCAGATTCAATTTTTTTATTTAAGTTTGGTACTTACTTTTTTGAAGAAAAGTAATTTGTTTTTATTGAAGATTGTAATCTGCTTTCTTTGATGAAAGGTGCATGCGTTATTGGTCACCTCTATAGGCCAGCTTTGGAGAACCAAACAAATGCCCATTTCTTATTGTGGTGGCAACATCAAATAATTGTATTGCATGATTGAGACTGATTTTTTTCCATCTGCTTAGTACATTTTCATAACAGTCGGTGCTTCAAAGGTAATGTTTTCTTTGAAATTTCAGCAAACTATTTTATCTGGGTACATTTTTAAAAAGGAATTAGCTGTCATTTCATCGATTGTAGTTATAGTTCCTCCCTGCCTATTGAATAGACCAACAAGTAAGATTTTTTTTAATAACATTTGTGGTAGTGGAGTGATGCTGCTTTCCACTCATGAACAGAAATTTAACAAAGGGTCAATAGATGATAGAGATGAAGGTGTTCTGGTCTGATGACAGGGATTAGTACAGAAGGATTTAATTCTGAGTGGAAAGAAGAGGAATTTTGCTTACCATCCACATACAAATGTCAGTCTATGTAAATATAATGCGTAGTGATATGACTGAAAAATTGTTAAAGCTACGTTAAAAATCCAAACCACACACACACATAAATATAATAATTACTAGCGAGCGGCCGACAATCCATCGAAAGATAGATTATGAGATAATGCCCCTTCTGGTTGATCTCTGCTACCAGAAATGTCAACAACAAAAAAAGCGGATATCTCACAACATACAGTGCTCATGCTCGATGTCAACATAAGCAGATTATGATATAACAATGCACTGTTAAGATGGTTTGTTAATATGGACAAAGAAATTGTTTATCTAACAATAGATAAATTTCAGTGCATTTTATATCAAACATGTGGCTTCCTTTCATGGGGCCTGTGAATTTCTCCACTCCAAACCAATGGTTGTATATACAAGTTAAAATAGCCAACAATGTTGCCAATAAAAACAATCACCAGATGGTATATTTTGCCGCCAATAAGGAAAATAAAATTGCAGTTTGCGACATTGGCAAAGCCCTATGTGATCCTAGAATAAACTTTTTACACTTTATTTTTTGTACTTTTAAGAAGACAAAACTATTAAAAAATTTTCATGTAAAAAACCACATAAAATTTCAGGAGCCACACCACAATCGTCTTGTATTATTCATACATGATCTCTTTCCCAAAATGATAATAAACTTTTTATGTTTTTTTTTTTTTCTTCTTACTTTTAAGAAAGATTTTTTTTCGTGTGCAAGAAAGAGAGAATACTTTCATTTCCTGCATTAATATTGGATATATTTCATTGTGTGGTACACAAAACATATTTTAACTAGTTCAGATATTTAGTTTTTGGTACTGCAAGATGAAATATTTCCAGTATTAACATAGAAAAAGAAAATTTTCTTTTTTTATATACCATACTTCCTCCAGAATCAATGTTTAGAAGATAAAACTCATTATTCAGCACAACACACTAACCTCCACCCCCTTTTCATAAATTCACCTCACTTTCATAGCCTGATCTTATAAATATACTTAAGAAAGTGGTAGGATTGGGTTGACCTAATAAAAAAAATCATTTTGTATACTACTTTCTCTATCTGAAAACAGTGCAAGTCCAATTCAGCATTGCATCAGATCAGGTTTGTCATTGTTGTCAAAGAAGTAAGGGGAAATAACTACAGAGAGATGTAAAAAGTGTCTGGTCAAATTTCTATATCAATGACTAATTTTCATTCTGTAATGGATGGCAGTTTCTATTAATTTGTTCTAGCTCACAAAGTACTTGTTTTTGTTGTTGCTGCAGGTACAACTTTTGTGAGAACACTTAATCAAGAGTTGCATGGCAAGATTGGAAATCTTATATTTTCACATAATAATTTAAGGATATATTTTAATATGAAAAATAAAAAAAATTATTTTGCAAATAAGTCTAAATTTCACACTGAATATGACACAGATGTTTAAAAGGTTGCTAATACAAAACAGTTTCCAAATGTTTTGAACTAAACAAGCTCCTTGTCAGGGTAAGAAACAATTTATATCCACACAACAAATACTAAATACAAAGGCCAATAAAAAGTCTTGACTCCTACATATTTGAATCATGGAGAGATATTCAGACAAAGGATTAAAAAAATAAAAGAAAGAAAAAATGGTCCTAAAACAGGTAAGATATCTATTTTATGCTGCCATCAGTGCAACAAAGTTGTATAACTAAAATCAGAAGAGGGATTATTGTGTCTATCATGCAAAGAACCAAAATGTTTTGACCTAGTTCCAGGCTGGGAAATAAGGATGGACACAATGCATTCACTTATACATTATGTCGTATTTTGTGGCTTCCTGTAGCTGAAATGGCATTGTCCCTTTTGTAAAAGAAATTATATTTCAAGATGTTGCTCTAAATCATAGTAAAACAATTTGAAATAAACTGTTCATATTGACCTCCCCTTTGCACTGGTTAATGCAAGGTATACTGGTTCATTAAAATTCATATTTATGGGGAAAAAGGTGGATAAATGTATAATCCATAACTTTAATATTATGATATCTCTGGTTGCTCTTACTTGTATAATCCATAACTTTAGTATTATGTTATCTCTGGTAGCCATTAATTGTATGATCCATAAGTTTAGCATTATGTTATCTCTGGTAGTCATTAATTGTATGATCCATAAGTTTAGCATTATGTTATCTCTGGTAGCCATTAATTGTATGATCCATAAGTTTAGCATTATGTTATCTCTGGTAGTCATTAATTGTATGATCCATAAGTTTAGCATTATGTTATCTCTGGTAGCCATTAATTGTATGATTCATAAGTTTAGCATTATGTTATCTCTGGTAGCCATTAATTGTATAATCAATACTGTTTTTAGCTTTATGTTATTACTAGCTGCCATTAATTGTATAATCGATACTGTTTAGCTGATTTTAAAAGGTGGCTTTGATGAGCTAAATCCTTCTAGACTGCAATATTTGTTTTAGGACAAAATATTTTTTGCATATAATATTTTTGTTCACAAGTTTTTCCAATGTTAATTTCTGAAAATTGAGAGAAGATGAGTGGTAAAACTTTGCCAAAATTTTCAATTGACCACTACAGTTGATTTGACCTGTTTAATGTAATGGGTTGTATAATATTGCTGACAGTCAGCAGTTTAAGCTTCCTACACCTAATTGTGTCAGACTTCACATCACTATTGTGACAGCAGTGTATATATTGTCACTGAAGTAAATAAAAAAGAAACAACATAAACTGAAACAAATGTTATGTTCTCTTGCTTCAAATGAGTTTTAAGTTAGGGTTTAATGTTAGATGCTTGTATCATCTTGTATATGTAACACAGTTTTCTAAGCGGCTTGACTATAGAATCTGTAATCCAGTTAATTGTTGTTGTTACTTTGGATTATATTGGATGACTTATGTCCTTCTTATGGTACTTAAACCATATTCTCCAACCATCAATGACTTTCACCATGAACATTACATAATGAGAATTAAAGTTAATATATCAGTATAATTACAATTTTTTAAATAATGTATCTTGGATATATATGTTATGAAATGAATATAGCAAATTTGTCTATGTTGAAAATTCATTTCATTGCATAATTCTATCGTCTGCATTATAAAGTGATGTTTCTATATATTAATAATTTCACATATAATATAATACATGATACACATAATACAGTATGAAAATTATTTAATGAAGTCTGTTTTAATTCTACACCAGGTATAATGATTTCAAACATGACCCTCTGTCTTGGTGTAATTGTACACCACCATATAGTGCAGCCAATGCTATCTCAGCCCGGGGTGATCTGAACCCTGTCAATGGCACTTACACACTGAAGGTTCTTGGTAGTCGTCCTAATGGTGGAATAGATCTGAAGGTACAAAGCATTTACAAATTAATTTTGTATTGATTTTACAACTCATCTGAGGTACTCACATTGACTGAGGCAGTGGAATTTCCATGTGGCTTGAAATAATGTAATAGTAGTATGTATATTGAAAATTCTGGGCCACTTACTAAACTTTTAACTGTTATTTATTTTTTTATCACATCTGCTTCATAGCTTCACTGTTCTCATACATCACTGCTACATGGCTTGCAGCTCCACAACTTGCTTTTCCACTGCTGTTACAATGTAATTTATAAATTAAACTAATAATAATATTCAAAATGTTTCAATGAAAATGGCAATGAATGACCAAATGATCTTTAACGAAGTATTAGCTGCATCAAATCCTATTGATAAAATGTACAGTGACTCTTACAAACGTGAAAATCTTTTCATTATCTCCAATCTTTTCATGTGTATAAGGAGGCATTTTATTAAAGTTTTTTAATATTTGTTTTCTTCTCACTTTTCGGTTTCAGTTAACAAGTAGCACATTGATTAGAGAGTTAAAGTTCATGGCCATTGCTGGACCAACCTGGGATGATCTTCCTCCTTTTCAATGGAGCACCTCAGATTTTAAGGACATCCCACACCATGGGATACCAGACCTCTGCAAGTTTGAGCCAATATACTTCAATGGGACTGTACTGGACAAAACCATGAAAGTCCTGTTTAATTTGTAAAAATAATGTAACATTCTCCACCAAATTTTGAAACTAAGATGGTAGTCCAGAAAACTATACCAGACATGTTGTGGTCCAGCTAAACTTCAGTATTTATTTATGTTTTGATTGGAATTGGGCAACAGGCAATATCTCTGAATTTGTTCTGCTTGTTATCCAGTCCTGATTAAAATATATAATAAATCATAAAAATTTCATTAATCTAATGTAATATCATTGTAATATGAAACTTTTGACTTTAAGATTTCTCTCTCACTTGTTAAGGATCTGTAATGATTATCTTTGTGAAGTATTTGTAGTTATGCTTGAAAAATATAGAAAAGTCATTATACTGGCTTTTTATACCATTTTAATTTGGCACCAGTGTGGCTTACACAGGTGGTTTATAGATTTAGTATTTTGTCCAAAGTGGATATTCTGCATTTCTTAAAAAAGCATATTAATTATTAATGCATCAAAGTCTTATTAATCCAGATGCTTTTGTTTCCATCCTTTTTGTATTTATATTTGGGAAATTCTGACTAACCAGTCACTTTAAAAAACGATAAGGGAAATCTATTACTACAGATGCAGTACAGATACCAAAACTTCTAGAATAATTGAATCTGGATTTTCATGCCTTCTTTTTATATATTTTTATTATGGAGACTTTATGTTGACTGCCATTATGTTTCCCTGTGAAAGGCACTTTACCTATATTGTCTTGGCAAGTGGTCTTTTATGTGCTGATGTATCATTACAACACCAAACAAAATAAATTATTTCTAAACTGATAAAGAATGCAGTTTATAGCCAGAACAGTTATGTTCATTGACATAGTAACATGCACCATGTACCTTAAGCTCCTTATCCTTAGTATCAGGAAGGTTGATATCTCTATTGTTAATACTGTAAGTACCAAAAAAAGTTAATAATTCAATATATATACAAACTGTGTATTGCCAACAGAAGTATTGTACAATTTTAATAAACTTAATAGCTTTAACTACATGTTGTATCAATTGCCAATATATATACATTTGAGAACATTTTCCAAGTCTGGTATGTATTCTGAGTTCTTTTGTAGACTTAGCTGCTTTAAGCTGTACAACTTTACTGACACATTTGATAACATTTATTCCCATCTGGTTAATTCAGATTTTGTGTAATATCCACAGGTTACTCAAGAATGCATCTTATTATGAACACACTAGCAAGGTATCACAAAGAAAAATTCCTTGTATAACAGATCTCATATTTTGTGAGGAACTGATATCGGGAATGAGACAGAGATAGTCCAAAATTCTGTGACATTTTTTTGTCACAGATATCACAGGTATGAATTGCCTTAGCAAATGTGGGTAATGGGTAGCTTTTTTGTCTTAATATCTAACCAATTATATAGACTTTCACAGAGCCAAAAAACTCTGGCTTAGTAGCAATAAATGACACTCTCTATAATGCCACTTATACTTATGGTCATTTTTTTAAAACTTTATCATCATGTCTCATCTTTAAAACTGTTTTTGTCATTTGTGTCTCACATATGTTAAGACTTTTTTTGTTTGTTTTACTGTTGCTTATCCCAAACAATTAACCAACATACTTTCTTAGAGTATGTTATTATCTATAACTATGGGAGTTGAACAAGAAAATTATATTGGTACCGTTTTTGTAAAAGTTCATTGTAAAATTAAGTAGAAAATAATGTCTGAGATTGTCAAAGAAAAAGATACTGCATTTATTTATATTATTGTCATGAATTTGATACTGTGTATTTTCAGTAAAATACAATGCATTCTATCAAAAATAACTCTTTTAACTCATGTTTGTAACTTAAACTTACAAAGATTTAATTATAACAACATTGCACTGCTCTTTCTTATTTGCAGGGACAAAGTAGAATAGTTTTTAGTAAACTTATTTGATCACACTTGCTATTGTTGTTATTATTATTATTATTATTATTAAATAATATTTTGTAGATAAATTACCCACTTGAAGTTTTCCATAACTGTATTATTCTTCCTGTAAAGATTCAAGATATATACTAAGTTTGTATAAATCACACACAGTAAGGTTGTCCTGGTATATTTATCTCTTTGAAAGACCAATTTTTCTAGACTTTTATGCTATTTTTTTTAATGAGTTTTGTGTAACGTAATATCTGAAGTTTTGAAAAACATGCATGTAATTCAGAATCACCTTTTCTTTTTATCTTGCTTTATATTGTTTGCCTTATTGTAAAATTTGAGATAATTTTTATTTACTATTTACATTCTTAAAGCATTTATTTTTCAGTTTTTAAAAATAAACTCTTCCTGGACTTTTTCTTTTGTTTTCAAGCCTATGAAGAAGTTTGCACCTCAACTGCTCAAAGAACCATATGATTGTGGTAATTAGGTATTTAGGAAATTGTCCATATTTAGTCACATTTGTTTGGATTGATTAAGTTTTTCCTAGTTTGCCACTGACTTGGTATCACCAGCAAGTATGTCTCAAGCCATAATTGAACATGTATTTATCCCAATTATATACTCTAATTTTGTTGCACATGCATTTATCCCAATTATATACTAATATTGTTGGACATGCATTGATCCCGGTTACGTACTTTAATTTAGTTGGATATGCATTGATCCCAATTATGTGCTCTGATTTATTTGGACATGCATTGATCCCAATTATAAGATAAGATAAGAATTCATTATTTCCAACTACATAGTCCATACATCTAAATTAAAAAATAAATATAAAGTAAAAACATGGTAAACATAAAAGAATATATATATATCATACATATAAGTATACAGATACATCTACACAATTAACTGTACCCTGCATTGTTACAAGTGAAATTAAGTGGCACATTTAAAGAGTAATTTGTTCCATTTGCTAATAATATGAGAATTTATATGAATGTCATAGTTCCAAAGAGATTTCAATATACAGTTCTTACTATTAGATATTCTTGTCATCATTGAGAATACATGTTGTCTCATTACTTCATCAAAACTGAATACATTATAATTTATAAACATGTTAGAGGCACTGTTCCATCTAGGAAGACCTAATAGAAAACGAAGACTATTATTATAACCAATAACCAGTTTTCTTTTCATACATTCACTAAAGTTTGTCCACAGAGGAGCACAATACATAATGCATCAGTAAGATTTGAATAATCTAATTTTGATATTCAATGAACAATTCTTAAATTTACGTAGAAGCATGTTTGTTCAAGTACACAAAAATCAGTAATGTCTCATCATATCTTCATTATCTGACTGATTGGATTTCAAAATATGACCCAAATACATGTAACTGTTGACATACCTAAGAGCATTGCCATTAAGATGTACAGGGGGAGGAGATGGTAATTTGAAAGAAGTTGGTTGAAAGACCATGCATACTGATTTGTTTGTGTTATAGATGATATCATTCTCAAATGCGTATTTTTCACTTATCTTTAATAATTTCCTGAAACCTGTGATAGAATGACTTATCAATGACATATCATCAGCAAAACTAAAATTGTTAAGAAACAACACATTTGGTGGCAGACGTAACCCCACGTAACACTGGCCCAGCTTACGATTTAACTCGTCTATATATATATTAAATAACAAATGGGAAAGAATACCCCCTGCCTCACCCCACTGGTTACATGGAAAGCACTGGATAGTACACTTCCCCATCGCACATAATACAACTGTTTGCCATACCAGTTAACTAAAATATGAACTATATAGACAGGTATTTTAATATCAATCAACTTTTTAAAGAGTGTCCAATGAGTGACCCTATCAAATGCCTTACTAGCGTCTAAAAAGCATGCAAACACTGGGCTGCTATGCTCTACATAATAGCTGTCACAGTTTCCTTAAAGTCATATAGGCATAAATCTGATGAATGATGCTTTTTATAACCAAACTGACTAGCAGAGATTGTGACTTCACATCTTTGCAGCTTGATGCATTCAAATATTGTTGAAATAATAGTTATTAAGAGCTATCGGTTTGTAGTTATTTTTGTCTGCCAGGTTACCAGTTTTGCTTGTTAGTAGCGGTATAATTGTAATTTTTGTGAAATCATCTGGTACAAAGTTATGTACAAACATACAATTAAATAAAATCATCAATAACACATTAAGTCTAGTATCTGAACATTTAAAATATTCCACAAATAAAAAAGCTGTTCCTGGACATTTACCACCTTTTTTTTCTTGTTATTGCACTTTGGATCTCAGATAGTGTAATTACCTCAATACGATCAGAACGGGTATTCAGTGCTGAGAGCACTTGCTTATTATTCATTTTTAAAACTATTGAGTAAGTCTTCAAAATGATTTTTCCACATGTTGCATATATTATTCTGACCATGGTTCCCATCAATGTTAATTGGTAGTTTATTGGAAGTTGTACTTATGTACTATGGTTTAGTAGGACATGCATTGATCCCAATCATGCACTCTGATTTAGTTGGATATGCATTAATCTCAATTATGTACTCTGATTTAGTAGGACATGCATTGATCCCAATTATGTACTCTAACTTAGTAGGACATGCGTTGATCCCAATTATGTACTCTAACTTAGTAGGGCATGCATTGATCCACATTTATATACTAATTTATTTGAACATGCATTTATTCCAACTATATACTCTTATTTAGTTGGATATGCATTGATCCCAATTATGTACTCTAATTTAAATGTACTTGCATTTATCCCAATTATATACTCTATTTAAGCTTGTTGGTCACATAAAAAAACATTTCATCCACCTGAGATATTAGACACATATGCATACAATAACAGATAGTATATTGCTTAAACAACATACTTGTATACCCAGACCTGTGAATGCATTACATGCTGGAAGACCATGATCTGTATGCCATTTGTTCTATGTATGATTTCAAAGAAACAATATACACTGTAGTCCTAAATCTTCAAAATACATTATACAGTTGTAGATCTGGATTTTTGCAAAGGTGACCTCTGTACAGTTCCTGCTTATTCAGACAAAATTGTTTTTGTTTCCATACAGTGATCTTTTCCAGTGTCAGCTTGCATTCATATTACCAGATTCATCTGTTATTTTTAACACAGATTTGTTTCACCGGTCATCAGCACTGACAATCATGGTTTTTTGTTAGCTCTACTGGATAAAGAAGAGCTTATGAGATACATGTTGTCCATCCAATGGCACAAGTTTTTATTGCTACTCCTCTTAAGATACTTGGAAGATTGCCATGAAATTCTTCACATTCTGAGCAATATTTACTTTGTTATGTATATCTATACTTTTTGTAACTCCTGGTACATGATTTTATCTAGATTTTATAATTTTTCTTCATGGCTATAATTTATACAGAATATCATTAGTTTTGCCTATGTGACCTGAATCTAAGAGCATAACAATGCATAGGATCTATAAATAGATGCTTATGTATGTGTTGACAGTTATTTATAATAATCTTAAGAACAATACTTAAATGGTACCTTTGATTTAATTTCTTGTTGGCTGATGGGGTTTTGATGTTTCTGGAAGAATTTAGTAAGTGCCCATCCATTGGGCTAGGTCACATGAATAGGCAAATGAGTAGTGTATGCTGTCACATGGGGTCTACTGCAAAATACAATCACAATAGACAGTGTATATAAAGATAGAAATGAGCAATCAGTTTCATTCCAATTTTGGAGTAATTCACATTTCATGTTTCCTGTTAAAACTCTGCAGATGTGTTTCATGTTGTACTTAGATATTATCAGAACCCTACAACAACAACTGTTAGTGAACCAACCAAATAACTCAGATGGATTATATGTATACAAATGTGGTAGAAAATGTGACAAAAATGCATATTTCTAGGATAGGTATTAGTGATCACTTTCCTGTTTTCCTAATCCAGATAATCTGATTTAAAAACAGATGTAAAATCCAAAACTCATTCAACTGTAACATAGAGGTCAAATATGCATTCAGGGGAAAACAAATTTCTGGAAGGTCTCTGTGATGTACTGGGAGTATAGTATCTGTGTGATGATGTGCATGGTGCTCTATATATATATGTTTTATGTAAGTGGTAGATAAATATGCCTCTTTGAAAACTCATAGAGTAGCAAAGGACTTCCAGCATTATTGGTTTAACTCCTGACATTCTAGATGCTGTGAAAATCAGTGAATATTTAAAATGTATTGGTCAACAAACACATATCAAAACAAGAAAAAATAAAGTAACCAAAATAATCTATGGGAAAATAAGAAAAAGCATCAATAAACTTTAGAAAATAATTGCAATAAGAATTATGTGTGGAATGTTTTTACCAAACTAGGTGCAGGTATTCAGCATTCAACAATGTCATCAGAAATCCAATAGCTTAATCTGAAAGTTAAGATTACTGATGAGGCTTTGAAATAGAATGTCATTTAATGAATTGTTGTCAGTATTGCTTCTAAAATTAAAATCAAAGAGCTTATTATAAACTCCAATTATGCCAGACAAAAGTATGTTTGGGAAAAATTCCAGCCAACACAAAAATTTAACTCCCAGCAAATTCAAATGAAAAAGTTCAAAAATTCTTGCAAACTATCGAGACAATGAAGGCAATAGAAAAGAGTGAAAACCAACAAGTGTTGTTAAATTAAAAAATAACCTATTTGCCTCAAATACAAAGTGAAATTTTAAACAGAAATTATTGTACTGTGAATTAAAATCACAAATAATCCTATAAGTTCTATCACAAGTCCAAATGTATACAGTTCCAACTAGATTCCAGCAGTATTCCAATAAGTTTTAGTATTGATAGTGTTGCTGTGCCTGTGGTCACAAACGTGGTAATGTGACAATAGCCTGGATTGTCGCAATGTGCTAAGAGTCTTTTGATATATCAAAATATTAAAATCCAGAAATGTTCATGTCTGAATTCACTATAATTCCAAATTAATGTTTCTGTCAAAAAATATTATTAATAAGCACTTTGTATTTCCAGTAAATAATAATTTGAATAAATAATTCCACCCAAATTAAATATTAAACACAACAATATTCTGTTTCTGTTAAAGATATTAATGCAAGAATGGATAATTTCTCAAGTAAACAATATTATATAAAAAGCTAAGACACAAAAATAGAAGAGAAGGATGGTCAAAAGTTAATTTCTAGAACATTCTAAGTTGTCAAAAAGACAAGGTCTATTACTAAAATTAAAATAAAGAGCATGGCAAACAGCAGGTACACCAGGATTTTCTATGGGGAAATTCCAGTGTCCTAGACTCAGATTAAGATAAACATGTTTACCTCCATAATGATCCTAATACTTAATCTATGGTTACAGAAAAATATTAGCTATGTATTAAGTTGTTTACAAATTCAATGTCACTAGTCAGGTGCACAATGAACTTGATTTTGGACAAGTTAAAGTACAAGATACAAATGTATATAACATATAATCAGCAAGGAGAGCCAGCAAATAATACAGATTAAATATACATAACAAATAGGCCTAGATAATGTTGGACCAGGTCGCCTGAAGATTGCTGCAAATATGATATCTGACAACATAGCTTACATATGTAATTGGAGCATATTCACCTCAGTATTTCCCCAGACAAGGAAACTGGCAAAATATACCCCAGTTCATAAATCAGGCAGCAAGCAGGATGACATTGACCTCAGACTCGTCTATCATATCAACTCGGATGAGACCTTTTGAAAAGCATGTTCACAACAATGACATAATGTACCTATCAAACTATAACTTCACCAAACCAATCACAGTTCAAAGAAAAACACCCCTATGATAGATGGATTAATGCCTTAATTCAAGGGAAATTATTGGATCCATACTATGTGATTTCTTAGAAAAAGCTTTTGACCTTGTTAATTATGATATTCTTATAGATAAATTGAATATCTATCAATGTTATGATTCCTTTGGTTTAAAGACTATTCAACAAAAAGTGTGTTTGTGTTTTTATTTTGTTCATTTTTAATGTAGCTTTAAAAATTTTATTCACATGATATCTGCAGTGTCACAGTTTATAGTGATGTCTAGCACTGGGGCATTATGCCATAGACTTGTAGCATCATGTCCCACCCAGTCACAGCATCCTGGCACCAGACTGACCAGTCCAATCACTAACCTCTTAATGCTGAGTGTCAAGTGAGACAACTGCTAGTACCATTTTTATAAGTCTTTGATATGACTTGGCCAGGATTTTAATCTGAGACCTCCTGCATCAGAAGCAGATGCTCTAACCACTTAGGCCACTAGAGGAGTTCAACAAAAAGAAAATATGCAAAAATAAATGTCACTTTTTCTAAATTAAAACCAATTACATGTGATATATCAATATGATCTTTCCTGGGCTGACTTCTATTTCACATTTTCATAAATGATCAGCCTCTGAAAATATGCATCTGTGGTTCATCAACAGGTTTATGTGCAGATGACACTACTCTGCAGATTTCAGACACCTAAAATCAGACCAAGAGATGTCCCATCAGACAGCTATGATCAGACCAAGATATGACCCATCAGACAACTAAAATCAGACCAAGATATGGCCCATCAGACAACTAAAAGCAGACCAAGAGATGGTACATCAGACAGTTAAAATCAGCCCAAGATATGGCCCATCAGACAACTGCAATCAGACCAAGTTATGGTCCATCAAACAACTAAAATCAGACCAAGATATGGCCCATCAGACAAATAAAATCAGACCAAGAGATGGCCCATTAGACAGCTACAATCAGACCAAGTTATGGTCCATCAGACAACTAATATCAGACCAAGATATCTCCCATCAGACAGCTACCATCAGATCTAGAGATGACCCATCAGACAGCTAAAATCAGACCAAGATATAACACATCAAACAGCTAACATCAGACCAAGATATGGCCCTTTAGGCAGCTAAAACAAGACATAGAGATGGCCCATCAGACTACTAAAATAATTCCTGGGGATGGCCCATGAGACAGCCTTACTTAGTATAGATTTTTGGTATGAGGAAAATGGCATGAAAGTAAATACAGACAAGATAAAAGTGTTAATGATTACTACCCAACACAGGCAAGATAAAAGTATTCATGATTACTATTGGGCACATACAAGATGATAGTATTTATGGTTATTACCCAACACAGACAAGCTGATAGTGTTAACGATTACTACCCAAAATGAACAAAATGAAAGTACATGTATTCATGATTAATACCCACATGAACAAGATACAAGTATTAATGATTACTAAACAAATAAATAAGATAAAAGTGTTAAGGATTAATACCCAAATAGACAAGATAAAAGTATTAATGATTAATACCCAAATAGACAAGATAAAAGTATTAATGATTAATACCCAAATAGACAAGATAAAAGTATTAATGATTAATACCCAAATAGACAAGATACAAGCATTAATGATTAATACCCAAATAGACAAGATAAAAGTGTTAATGATTAATACCCAAATGAACAAGATAAAAGTATTAATGACTACTACCCAAATAGACAAGATAAAAGTGTTAATGATTAATACCCAATGGACAAGATAAAAGTGTTAATGATTAATACCCAAATAAACAAGATAAAAGTGTTAATGATTAATACCCAAATAGACAAGATAAAAGTGTTAATGATTAATACCCAAATAGACAAGATACAAGTATTAATGATTAATACCCAAATGGACAAGATACAAGTATTAATGATTAATAACCAAATAGACAAGATAAAAGTATTAATGATTAATACCCAAATGGACAAGATAAAAGTATTAATGATTAATACCCAAATGGACAAGATAAAAGTGTTAATGATTAATACCCAAATAGACAAGATAAAAGTGTTAATGATTAAAACCCAAATGGACAAGATAAAAGTGTTAATGATTAATACTCAAATAGACAAGATAAAAGTGTTAATGATTAATACCCAATGGACAAGATAAAAGTGTTAATGATTAATACCCAAATAGACAAGATAAAAGTATTAATGATTAATAACCAAATGGACAAGATACAAGTATTAATGATTAATGACCAAATAGACAAGATAAAAGTATTAATGATTAATACCCAAATAAACAAGATACAAGTATTAATGATTAATACCCAAATAGACAAGATAAAAGTATTAATGATTACTAAACAAATGGACAAGATACAAGTATTAATGATTAATACCCAATGGACAAGATAAAAGTATTAATGATTAATATCCAATGGACAAGATAAAAGTATTAATGATTAATACTTAATTAGACAAGATACAAGTATTAATGATTAATAACCAAATGGACAAGATACAAGTATTAATGATTAATGACCAAATAGACAAGATAAAATTATTAATGATTAATAACCAAATAGACAAGATAAAAGTATTAATGATTACTACCCAAATGGACAAGATAAAAGTATTAATGATTACTACCTAAATGGACAAGATAAAAGTATTAGTGATTACAACCTAAATGGACAAGATACAAGTATTAATGATTACTAAACAAATGGACAAGATACAAGTATTAATGATGAATACCCAATGGACAAGATAAAATTATTAATGATTAATACAAAAATGGACAAGATACAAGTATTAATGATTAATACCCAATGGACAAGATGAAAGTGTAATGATTAATGCCCAAATAGACAACATACAAGTATTAATGATTAATACCCAAATAAACAAGATACAAGTATTAATGATTAATACCCAAATAGACAAGATAAAAGTGTTAATGATTAATACCCAAATGGACAAGATAAAAGCGTTAATGATTAATACCCAAATAGACAAGATAAAAGTGTTAATGATTAATACCCAAATGGACAAGATAAAAGTATTAATGATTAATACCCAAATAGACAAGATAAAAGTGTTAATGATTAATATCCAAATGGACAAGATCCAAGTATTAATGATTAATACCCAAATAGACAAGATAAAAGTGTTAATGATTAATACCCAAATGGACAAGATAAAAGTATTAATGATTACTACCTAAATGGACAAGATAAAAGTATTAGTGATTATAACCTAAATGGACAAGATACAAGTATTAATGATTAATACCCAATGGACAAGATAAAAGTATTAATGATTAATACCCAAATGGACAAGATAAAAGTGTTAATGATTAATACCCAAATAGACAAGATAAAAGTGTTAATGATTAATAACCAAATGGACAAGATACAAGTATTAATGATTAATACCCAAATAGACAAGATAAAAGTGTTAATGATTAATACCCAATGGACAAGATAAAAATGTTAATGATTAATACCCAAATAGACAAGATAAAAGTGTTAATGATTAATACCCAAGTAGACAAGATACAAGTATTAATGATTAATACCCAAATTGACAAGATAAAAGTATTAATGATTACTACCTAAATGGACAAGATACAAGTATTATTGATTACTAAACAAATGGACAAGATACAAGTATTAATGATTAATACCCAACGGACAAGATAAAATTATTAATGATTCATATACAATGGACAAGATAAAAGTATTAATGATTCATACCTAAATAGACAAGATACAAGTATTAATGATTAATAACCAAATGGACAAGATACAAGTATTAATGATTAATGACCAAATAGACAAGATAAAAGTATTAATGATTAATAACCAAATAGACAAGATAAAAGTATTAATGATTACTACCCAAATGGACAAGATAAAAGTATTAATGATTACTACCTAAATGGACACAATAAAAGTATTAGTGATTACAA
The DNA here is from genome assembly GCA_028554795.2 of Sinohyriopsis cumingii. Taxonomy (NCBI): domain Eukaryota; kingdom Metazoa; phylum Mollusca; class Bivalvia; order Unionida; family Unionidae; genus Sinohyriopsis; species Sinohyriopsis cumingii. The sequence continues at coordinate 48,911,242 of CM068842.1, read as the reverse complement.
CCTAAATGGACAAGATACAAGTATTAATGATTACTAAACAAATGGACAAGATACAAGTATTAATGATTAATACCCAATGGAAAAGATAAAATTATTAATGATTAATATCCAAATGGACAAGATACAAGTATTAATGATTAATACCCAATGGACAAATGAAAGTGTAATGATTAATACCCAAAAAGACCAGATACAAGTATTAATGATTAATACCCAAATAAACAAGATACAAGTATTAATGATTAATACCCAAATAGACAAGATAAAAGTGTTAATGATTAATACCCAATGGACAAGATAAAAGCGTTAATGATTAATACCCAAATAGACAAGATAAAAGTGTTAATGATTAATACCCAAATGGACAAGATAAAAGTATTAATGATTAATACCCAAATAGACAAGATAAAAGTGTTAATGATTAATATCCAAATGGACAAGATACAAGTATTAATGATTAATACCCAAATAGACAAGATAAAAGTGTTAATGATTAATACCCAAATGGACAAGATAAAAGTATTAATGATTACTATCGAAATGGACAAGATAAAAGTATTAGTGATTATAACCTAAATGGACAAGATACAAGTATTAATGATTAATACCCAATGGACAAGATAAAAGTATTAATGATTAATACCCAAATGGACAAGATAAAAGTGTTAATGATTAATACCCAAATAGACAAGATAAAAGTGTTAATGATTAAACCCCAAATGGACAAGATAAAGGTGTTAATGATTAATACTCAAATAGACAAGATACAAGTATCAATGATTAATACCCAAATAGACAAGATAAAAGTATTAGTGATTACAATCTAAATGGACAAGATACAAGTATTAATGATTACTAAACAAATGGACAAGATAAAAGTATTAATGATTAATAGCCAAATGGACAAGATGCAAGTATTAATGATTAATACCCAAATTGACAAGATACAAGTATTAATGATTAATACCCAAATAGACAAGATACAAGTATTAATGATTAATACCCAATGGACAAGATAAAAGTGTAATGATTAATACCCAAGTAGACAAGATACAAGTATTAATGACTAATACCCAAATAGACAAGATACAAGTATTAATGATTAATACCCAAATAGACAAGATAAAAGTGTTAATGATTAATACCCAATGGACAAGATAAAAGCGTTAATGATTAATACCCAAATAGACAAGATAAAAGTGTTAATGATTAATACCCAAATAGACAAGATAAAAGTATTATTGATTAATACCCAAATAGACAAGATAAAAGTGTTAATGATTAATACCCAAATGGACAAGATACAAGTATTAATGATTAATACCCAAATGGACAAGATAAAAGTGTTAATGATTAATACCCAAATGGACAAGATACAAGTATTAGTGATTAATACCTAAATAGACAAGATACAAGTATTAATGATTAATACCCAAATAGACAAGATAAAAGTGTTAATGATTAATACCCAATGGACAAGATAAAAGTGTTAATGATTAATACCCAAATAAACAAGATAAAAATGTTAATGATTAATACGCAAATAGACAAGATAAAAGTGTTAATGATTATTTCCCAAATGGACAAGATAAAAGTATTAACGATTAATACCCAAATAAACAAGATAAAAGTGTTAATGATTAATATCCAAATGGACAAGATACAAGTATTAATGATTAATCCCCAAATAGACAAGATAAAAGTGTTAATGATTAATACCCAAATGGACAAGATAAAAGTATTAATGATTACTACCGAAATGGACAAGATAAAAGTATTAGTGATTATAACCTAAATGGACAAGATACAAGTATTAATGATTAATACCCAATGGACAAGATAAAAGTATTAATGATTAATACCCAAATGGACAAGATAAAAGTGTTAATGATTAATACCCAAATAGACAAGATAAAAGTGTTAATGATTAATACCCAAATGGACAAGATAAAAGTGTTAATGATTAATACCCAAATGGACAAGATAAAAGTGTTAATGATTAATACTCAAATAGACAAGATACAAGTATCAATGATTAATACCCAAATAGACAAGATACAAGTATTAATGATTAATAACCAAATAGACAAGATAAAAGTGTTAATGATTAATACCCAAATGGACAAGATACAAGTATTAATGATTAATACAAAAATAGACAAGATAAAAGTGTTAATGATTAATACCCAATGGACAAGATAAAAGTGTTAATGATTAATACCCAAATAGACAAGATAAAAGTGTTAATGATTAATACCCAAGTAGACAAGATACAAGTATTAATGATTAATACCCAAATAGACAAGATACAAGTATTAATGATTAATACCCAAATAGACAAGATAAAAGTGTTAATGATTAATACCCAATGGACAAGATAAAAGCGTGAATGATTAATACCCAAATAGACAAGATAAAAGTGTTAATGATTAATACCCAAATAGACAAGATAAAAGTATTAATGATTAATACCCAAATAGACAAGATAAAAGTGTTAATGATTAATACCCAAATGGACAAGATACAAGTATTAATGATTAATACCCAAATGGACAAGATAAAAGTGTTAATGATTAATACCCAAATGGACAAGATAAAAGTGTTAATGATTAATACTCAAATAGACAAGATACAAGTATCAATGATTAATACCCAAATAGACAAGATACAAGTATTAATGATTAATAACCAAATAGACAAGATAAAAGTGTTAATGATTAATACCCAATGGACAAGATAAAAGTATTAATGATTAATACCCAAATGGACAAGATAAAAGTGTTAATGATTAATACCCAAATAGACAAGATAAAAGTGTTAATGATTAATACCCAAATGGACAAGATAAAAGTGTTAATGATTAATACCCAAATGGACAAGATAAAAGTGTTAATGATTAATACTCAAATAGACAAGATACAAGTATCAATGATTAATACCCAAATAGACAAGATACAAGTATTAATGATTAATAACCAAATAGACAAGATAAAAGTGTTAATGATTAATACCCAAATGGACAAGATACAAGTATTAATGATTAATACAAAAATAGACAAGATAAAAGTGTTAATGATTAATACCCAATGGACAAGATAAAAGTGTTAATGATTAATACCCAAATAGACAAGATAAAAGTGTTAATGATTAATACCCAAGTAGACAAGATACAAGTATTAATGATTAATACCCAAATAGACAAGATACAAGTATTAATGATTAATACCCAAATAGACAAGATAAAAGTGTTAATGATTAATACCCAATGGACAAGATAAAAGCGTGAATGATTAATACCCAAATAGACAAGATAAAAGTGTTAATGATTAATACCCAAATAGACAAGATAAAAGTATTAATGATTAATACCCAAATAGACAAGATAAAAGTGTTAATGATTAATACCCAAATGGACAAGATACAAGTATTAATGATTAATACCCAAATGGACAAGATAAAAGTGTTAATGATTAATACCCAAATGGACAAGATACAAGTATTAGTGATTAATACCTAAATGGACAAGATACAAGTATTAATGATTAATACCCAAATAGACAAGATAAAAGTGTTAATGATTAATACCCAATGGACAAGATAAAAGTGTTAATGATTAATACCCAAATGGACAAGATACAAGTATTAATGATTAATACAAAAATAGACAAGATAAAAGTGTTAATGATTAATACCCAATGGACAAGATAAAAGTGTTAATGATTAATACCCAAATAGACAAGATAAAAGTGTTAATGATTAATACCCAAGTAGACAAGATACAAGTATTAATGATTAATACCCAAATAGACAAGATACAAGTATTAATGATTAATACCCAAATAGACAAGATAAAAGTGTTAATGATTAATACCCAATGGACAAGATAAAAGCGTGAATGATTAATACCCAAATAGACAAGATAAAAGTGTTAATGATTAATACCCAAATAGACAAGATAAAAGTATTAATGATTAATACCCAAATAGACAAGATAAAAGTGTTAATGATTAATACCCAAATGGACAAGATACAAGTATTAATGATTAATACCCAAATGGACAAGATAAAAGTGTTAATGATTAATACCCAAATGGACAAGATAAAAGTGTTAATGATTAATACTCAAATAGACAAGATACAAGTATCAATGATTAATACCCAAATAGACAAGATACAAGTATTAATGATTAATAACCAAATAGACAAGATAAAAGTGTTAATGATTAATACCCAATGGACAAGATAAAAGTATTAATGATTAATACCCAAATGGACAAGATAAAAGTGTTAATGATTAATACCCAAATAGACAAGATAAAAGTGTTAATGATTAATACCCAAATGGACAAGATAAAAGTGTTAATGATTAATACCCAAATGGACAAGATAAAAGTGTTAATGATTAATACTCAAATAGACAAGATACAAGTATCAATGATTAATACCCAAATAGACAAGATACAAGTATTAATGATTAATAACCAAATAGACAAGATAAAAGTGTTAATGATTAATACCCAAATGGACAAGATACAAGTATTAATGATTAATACAAAAATAGACAAGATAAAAGTGTTAATGATTAATACCCAATGGACAAGATAAAAGTGTTAATGATTAATACCCAAATAGACAAGATAAAAGTGTTAATGATTAATACCCAAGTAGACAAGATACAAGTATTAATGATTAATACCCAAATAGACAAGATACAAGTATTAATGATTAATACCCAAATAGACAAGATAAAAGTGTTAATGATTAATACCCAATGGACAAGATAAAAGCGTGAATGATTAATACCCAAATAGACAAGATAAAAGTGTTAATGATTAATACCCAAATAGACAAGATAAAAGTATTAATGATTAATACCCAAATAGACAAGATAAAAGTGTTAATGATTAATACCCAAATGGACAAGATACAAGTATTAATGATTAATACCCAAATGGACAAGATAAAAGTGTTAATGATTAATACCCAAATGGACAAGATACAAGTATTAGTGATTAATACCTAAATGGACAAGATACAAGTATTAATGATTAATACCCAAATAGACAAGATAAAAGTGTTAATGATTAATACCCAATGGACAAGATAAAAGTGTTAATGATTAATACCCAAATAAACAAGATAAAAATGTTAATGATTAATATGCAAATAGACAAGATAAAAGTGTTAATGATTAATACCCAATGGACAAGATAAAAGTGTTAATGATTAATACCCAAATAGACAAGATAAAAGTGTAAATGATTAATACCCAAGTAGACAAGATACAAGTATTAATGATTAATACCCAAATAGGCAAGATAAAAGTATTAATGATTACTACCTAAATGGACAAGATACAAGTATTAATGATTACTAAACAAATGGACAAGATACAAATATTAATGATTAATACCCAATGGACAAGATAAAAGTATTAATTATTAATATCCAATGGACAAGATAAAAGTATTAATGATTAACACCTAAATAGACAAGATACAAGTATTAATGATTACTAAACAAATGGACAAGATACAAGTATTAATGATTAATAACCAAATAGACAAGATAAAAGTATTAATGATTAATAACCAAATAGACAAGATAAAAGAATTAATGATTAATACCCAAATGGACAAGATAAAATTATTAATGATTACTACCGAAATGGACAAGATAAAAGTATTAGTGATTACAACCTAAATGGACAAGATACAAGTATTAATGATTACTAAACAAATGGACAAGATACAAGTATTAATGATTAATACACAATGGACAAGATAAAATTATTAATGATTAATACCCAAATGGACAAGATACAAGTATTAATGATTAATACCCAATGGACAAGATAAAAGTGTAATGATTAATACCCAAATAGACAAGACACAAGCATTAATGATTAATACCCAAATAGAGAAGATAAAAGTGTTAATGATTAATACCCAAAGAGACAAGATAAAAGTGTTAATGATTAATACCCAAATGGACAAGATACAAGTATTAATGATTAATACCCAAATGGACAAGATAAAAGTGTTAATGATTAATACCCAAATGGACAAGATACAAGTATTAATGATTAATACCTAAATAGACAAGATACAAGTATTAATGATTAATACCCAAATAGACAAGATTAAAGTGTTAATGATTAATACCGAATGGACAAGATAAAAGTGTTAATGATTAATACCCAAATAGACAAGATAAAAGTGTTAATGATTAATACCCAAGTAGACAAGATAAAAGTGTAAATGATTAATACCCAAATAGACAAGATAAAAGTATTAATGATTGCTACCTAAATGGACAAGATAAAAGTATTAGTGATTACAATCTAAATGGACAAGATACAAGTATTAATGATTACTAAACAAATGGACAAGATAAAAGTATTAATGATTAATAGCCAAATGGACAAGATGCAAGTTTTAATGATTAATACCCAATGGACAAGATAAAAGTATTAATGATTAATACCCAATGGACAAGATAAAAGTATTAATTATTAATATCCAATGGACAAGATAAAAGTATTAATGATTAACACCTAAATAGACAAGATACAAGTATTAATGATTACTAAACAAATGGACAAGATACAAGTATTAATGATTAATAACCAAATAGACAAGATAAAAGTATTAATGATTAATAACCAAATAGACAAGATAAAAGAATTAATGATTAATACCCAAATGGACAAGATAAAATTATTAATGATTACTACCGAAATGGACAAGATAAAAGTATTAGTGATTACAACCTAAATGGACAAGATACAAGTATTAATGATTACTAAACAAATAGACAAGATACAAGTATTAATGATTAATACACAATGGACAAGATAAAATTATTAATGATTAATACCCAAATGGACAAGATACAAGTATTAATGATTAATACCCAATGGACAAGATAAAAGTGTAATGATTAATACCCAAATAGACAAGATACAAGTATTAATGATTAATACCCAAATAGAGAAGATAAAAGTGTTAATGATTAATACCCAAATAGACAAGATAAAAGTGTTAATGATTAATACCCAAATGGACAAGATACAAGTATTAATGATTAATACCCAAATGGACAAGATAAAAGTGTTAATGATTAATACCCAAATGGACAAGATACAAGTATTAATGATTAATACCTAAATAGACAAGATACAAGTATTAATGATTAATACCCAAATAGACAAGATTAAAGTGTTAATGATTAATACCGAATGGACAAGATAAAAGTGTTAATGATTGATACCCAAATAGACAAGATAAAAGTGTTAATGATTAATACCCAAGTAGACAAGATAAAAGTATTAATGATTAATACCCAAATAGACAAGATAAAAGTATTAATGATTGCTATCTAAATGGACAAGATAAAAGTATAGTGATTACAATCTAAATGGACAAGATACAAGTATTAATGATTACTAAACAAATGGACAAGATAAAAGTATTAATGATTAATAGCCAAATGGACAAGATGCAAGTTTTAATGATTAATACCCAATGGACAAGATAAAAGTATTAATGATTAATACCCAATGGACAAGATAAAAGTATTAATGATTAATACCTAAATAGACAAGATACAAGTATTAATGATTAATACCCAAATGGACAAGATACAAGTATTAATGATTAATAACCAAATAGACAAGATAAAAGTATTAATGGTTAATACTCAAATGGACAAGATACAAGTATTAATGATTAATAACCAAATAGACAAGATAAAAGTATTAATGATTAATACCCAACTGGACAAGATAAAAGTATTAATGATTACTACCTAAATGGACAAGACAAAAGTATTAGTGATTACAACCTAAATGGACAAGATATTAGTATTAATGATTACTAAACAAATGGACAAGATACAAGTATTAATGATCAATACCCAATGGACAAGTTAAAAGTATTATTGATTAATACCCAAATGGACAAGATAAAAGTATTAATGATTAATACCCAAATAGACAAGATACAAGTAATAATGATTAATACCCAAATAGACAAGATACAAGTATCAATGATTAATACCCAAATTGACAAGATAAAAGTGTTAATGATTAAAACCCAAATGGACAAGATAAAAGTATTAATGATTACTACCTAAATGGACAAGATAAAAGTATTAGTGATTACAACCTAAATGGACAAGATATAAGTATTAGTGATTACTAAACAAATGGACAAGATACAAGTATTAATGATTAATACCCAATGGACAAGATAAAAGTATTAATGATTAATACCCAAATGGACAAAATACAAGTATTAATAATTAATACCCAAATGGACAAGATACAAGTATTAATGATTAACACCTAAATGGACAAGATAAAAGTATTAATGATTACTAAACAAGTAAACAAGATGCAAGTATTAATGATCACTACCCAAAACAAACAAGATAAAAGTATTAATGATACTCAACATAGACATGATTACTATCTAACATAGGTCATATGGTATTATTCATGATTACTAACCAAAACAGGCAAGATGATGGCATTAATGATTACTATTTAACACAGGTAAGATATTATTCATGATTACTGCTCAAAACAGACAAGATAAAAGTATTGATGATTACTATTCAACACAGTAAAGATGACCATATTAATGATTATTACTCAACACAGGCAAGATGGCCATATTAATGATTACTATTCAACACAGTAAAGATGACCATATTAATGATTATTACTCAACACAGTCAAAATGACCATATTAATGATTATTACTCAACACAGGCAAGATGACCATATTAATGATTATTACTCAACATAGGCAAGATGACCACATTAATGATTATTATTCAACACAGTCAAGATGACCATGTTAATGATTATTACTCAACACAGGCAAGATGACCATATTAATGATTACTACCAAACACAGACAAGATAAAAGTATTAATGACTAATATGAAACACAGACAAGATGAAGGTAATAATAATTACTACCCAGTAAAAGAGGGTGAAATTTAAAAATGATAAATTTGAATCTCAAGTTTAATAACATTTGTTTACAAATGGTTTTTCAATTTCAGCTAGAAAAAAATGTAAGTCTTTTAGTTTAAGATCCATTTCAGCCAGCTATATTTCCATCCCAAAACCAAAAAAAAAGCTCTTTAAGAAAAGTTTTAAATATTTGGGTCAACTATTTTAGACAGAATAATAAGTGCAATTAGAGAAGTGTAAATATAGATACATTTAATAATTATAATCTAATTCAAATAATGAGAAGTGGAACCTTCTTTAGTTAGACAAATATATTGCAGCTTCATAGAATAATTCTCAAACATTCTACTTTGAGTGTGTTCTTATCCAGTTTTTTTGTTTATTTATGTCCATACATTTAGCTTATTATTATAATTCTTTTTTATTCAAACTTGTGTATTGTTTTTTTTTTCTTCATCTACAAAGAATTCTAAATTGGATGTGCCTCTAATTGTTGTTCAACTATGTATTATGTATGTAAATATGCAAATCATAAAGGGCACAAGGAAAGTTAGTTCCATTCAACTAATTGTTACCCTTTTAAAGAAGTTGTTATTATCATCATATTAGTAGTAGTAGTAGTAGTAATAGTATAATTAGTAATAGTAGTAGTAGTATCAGCATGTGGTCTTCACCAAAGACTTCTTTTGATATTTGGTTGGACCTGAATGAAAATAGTGTCAATCTGATGCTACCATTGCCACTAGCTTTAAAATCAAGTTATTGCTACTCCTAGTGAATGGAAAGTCTTACTGATTTGGTGTTTTCACCAGTAGACTTTTTATATATACTTGATACTAGATTCAAATAGTGCCTATTTGATTGCCAATATAGTCACCATGGTGACCATATTGAAATCTTGTGTCTGTTACTCCTTGTACATGGATGGTCATAATTAGCATGGGATTTTCATCAACAGACTTCTTATGTTGATTGCGATACTAAATGAAAATGGTGATCATCTTAAATACAATATGGCCACCGTGGCAACCGCTTGAAAATCTTGTTATTGCTAATCCACCTGAATGGATGGTTATACTGAAATGGGGTTTTCACCAATTACGTTTAAATGATGTATAATTGGCCCTAAATGATAATGGCACCAATCTAACAGCCATCATGGGTGCCACTACTGAAACTTGTTATTATTCAAAATTTCAGTGATCATTTGCACACTCAGCATTTAACAAGAACAAATGGTCTTATCTTCTTTCAGCCATTAGAGCATTAGTCCCTTCAAAGGTCTCATGTTTTAACCAAATTTTATTCAACAAGTATATACCAGGTGTTGCCTGGAGGAGTCAGTTTCACCTTTGACATAGGAAGTCACCATTAAGCTGAATCCTCACTGATCTACACATTATACAGTTGAATCTGTCGTATACATAAGTATACAAGGCAAATTAACAAAAGATGGAAATCATACAAATTGCAAGATTTAATTTAGCTTAGGATTTTGTGTCAATCATTGACAAAGAACTTTTCTTTGTGACAGTAAACTGTCCTTTTTGATTGACCTATAATGGAAACTCAAACTCAGGGATTGTATGGTCTTCAGGCCAGCAGTTCACATTTTTTGTTGCAGTGTATGCCAATAATTGTCCATGTTCCTTAATTAGATATTTCTTATGATAATAAAATATTTGTTGAATTCATTAAATTTGTGAAATATATTCTCAGAAAAAAATAAAATATTTGTTGAATTCATTAAATTTGTGAAATATATTCTCAGAAAAAATTGATTTTGGTTGTCAAAATGGCAAACATGTCTATACCTCATATAGTTGATTAACATTTAACAAGAAATGGCAGACAGTATTACTACAACTTCAAATCAATTCACTGATAAAGTTGAATATGCAGAAAAATATGAGCAATAATCAAATATGCATATTACTGTTATAATGAATATATTACATTTATTTAAACAAATACTGGTTGAAATTTTATTGTTTGACGATTAGAAATTTTTTTTATCAGAAAAACAATTTGTTGATCTGTTACTAAATTTCTATTCTCTTTGTTGACTGAAAATTTTCAAAGAAGTTTTTTTTCCTTGGCATGATAATAAATTAAATCTGCTGCCAAACAACAAATAACCAACAATCTTTCAATTAAATTCATAAAATGGTTGCTTCTTTGGCGTAAAAGGAATATTGCATGTAAGTTAAAAAGTTTTGGTCTGGGTTTCTGTGGCCATTGGTTAACATTGATCAGAGTTAAATGTGCCTTCTTAACTCTGACGTACAGGATTGTCAAACATGGAACAGGTACATAATGCACCATTAACAGTATACTTGTTTTTCACTGTGATAGTTTAATGTATATACCCTAAAATCAATCAAAACAACCAGGCATATTAAAAACAAAAACCCATATCCATCCTTTCCATCACAGATTTAATTTCTGTGCAAATAACACTGAAAGAGCTGCATGGATTTAAACCAAAGGACAATGGGAGCTAAGTGCCTTTCCTATGGATACACTGAGGCACCTAACCTGGGACTGACCTGGAGATGTATTGTACCATTGACCCTTGACCCTTGGATTACAAGTTTGACACTGTACCAAATGAGCTAATGCATCTTTCCAAAGGACAAGGGATGGTAAGGAATGTTTTGGCCCAATATCAGATTAAAATTAGATTCCCAAATGACAAGGATTGATAAGAACAGATTTAGCCCACTCTCAAATAAATATCAGATTCCCAAGGGACAAGGGATGATATGGACTGATTTGGCCCACTCTCAAACTGAAATAAGAGTTCCATAGGACAAAGGATGATAAGTACTGATTTGGCCCACTCTCAAATTGAAATCAGATTCCCAAAGGACAAGAGATGATAAGGACTGATTTGGCCCACTCTCAGATTGAAATCAGAGTCCCACGAGACAAGAGATGATAATTACTGATAAGGCCCACTCTCAATAAAAATCAGATTCCCAAAGGATAAGGAATGATAAGGAATGGTGATACCCACTATCAGATTGAAATCAGATTTTCAATGGGTGGCAAAGATACCCTTAATTCTCTTTAAATATGTGTGCATATTTGTCTCTGATCATCACTGATTGAAAAAATATCTGCCCTCATATCAAGTTATGCCTTACTCCCCAAGCAAGGGTCCTGAGTGGCTGAGTGGTCTAAAGTGCTCTCCGTTACAGATCACTGCCATCTCACCTCTGTCTGCGCTGGTTTGAGTCTCGGATTCAGCCAATGTGGGTATGTGAGAAAGCTTGCCAGTAGCTTCTTGTGGGTAGGTGGTTCTTTCCGGGGCTTTTCCTGGTTCTTCCTCCACCATTAATACTGGCCGCCATGTATAGCCTATCGTGTGCTGAAAAATGGCATTAAACACCACCACCACCACAACAACAACAACTCCCCAAGCATAGTCATAATGATGTGTCAGAACAAATTAAGCCAATTAAGCAATCACTCATGCACTTCTTTATTTATTTATGTATTTATTTTAAAAAAATGTTAATTTATAATAGCCCTAAGCATACCTTGTCCATTTATAGAAAGCTTTACTGGCTTTCTGCAAAGTTGTAGAGTTATGACTCCTTGTTGACTTTTACCTTTTGCTTCAATGTTTGCTCATTGAGGTTTAAAATTTTAAAAAAAGTCAGCAAAGTTTGAATTTCACGATTTTCAAACAAAATATTATTGAGTTACAGCCACCGTGTTTAATCAGAAATGTGCTGTTTCAGTGCACCATATTTGCAGAGGCATCCCTATGACTGGTATATGAACAAATTTAAAGTTTCACATACGATGTTCCAGACAGCTGTTTGAAAGTTTTGGACTGCTCAAACATCATTCCTTTCCACCAACTGGTACAATGTCTTCATGCAGAAGGAAAGATGAAGGGAAGAAATTGGGCCAAAAACAAAAACCTGCTACAGCATTTTTACAGTTGAAGTATTTTTTCAATATAATATTAAATGCAAGTATATTCAATATTTATAACATAAAATATTAATCTGAAAGTAAAAATAATGCATTGCAGTATTTTTACGTTCTGACATCATCGTTCTTGAATGGAATATCCTAAAGTGAGGGCTTTGCAAGCAGAGTTGAATAATGATGAAATTTGTGCATTGATTTAAATTTTTTAATGAATTTTATTTAGATTGTTTTGGTCAAGAAGCTAAACAGAATATGCGAAAAAGATTAGTTGCAATTATATATATATATATATATATATATATATATATATATATATATATCAGATTCATCCGGGGGTCAGGTTATGACCGGCGAGAGTTAGTTAACGTGTGTTAAGTGCCTGTGTACAAAACTCTAGTCACATGATTGTTCATATGACTTGACAAAATGGCGAAGCTCACAACAACGATTTTAATTTTGTCTACACTGATTTCAGTGAGTTTAGCATCTCCAAAAGTAACATCTGCGTATTTGACATACCACGAGGAAACGAAGAAATTCGAGTTACATCAAAACGATGAACTGTCAAGTTCAGCACCATGGGTCGTAAAAGGAAGTTTCTCCAACCAAATCAACGAGACAGGGTTTGCATTCACCTCTTCCTTAGTCCGATAACTCAGACCCCCCAAATCTGTGTTGATACTAACGGGGGCTGTTTTATAAATCATCCGTCAGTATCAACACAGATTTAGAGGTCTGATTTATCGGAACTACTGCTTCCTTACTTGCTACGTCTGTTAATTGTCTGCCTATTTCCGTTATCTTTATATCCTCCTCTCTCACTCTTTTATATATCACTGTCCTTCATTTCCCAGACAGTGGTGTTTTTTATTTCTGTCTTTTTTTATTTGAAAAAATTCCCACTCACTGGTACAGTTTCTTCTTGCAGAAGAAAACAAACAAATATTAGACGTCGACCCTAATATGCATGATGATGAGGGTGGGGTGGGAAGGGCGATGATAAATTAGAGGCCAAGTTTTCAAGAATATCTCACATACTTCGCAGCCCACATTGATACTGTTGTGCAAACTTTACATAGACAAAACTACATGTTTTGTTCTGAGTGAGCGGAGAGAACGAGTTTGATATTGCATAGGAATATGTAGAGGCCATTACGCAGAGACATCTGTTCCTATGCCATATCGAACGAGTTCTTTCCCCTGACTTGGAATAAATTACTTATGTGGTCTTGTATTTACTACATATCCCCTTTATATTCACACATTTTTTCAATTTTTATATGTATACTTTGTGAAAAATGAAATAGGCATTTGATATTTATGAAAGATATTGTACAACCCTTGAAAAATTACCATGTATCCTCGTGATATGAGTTTTGGAGCCCTTAAATACAAATCATGGAATAATTTGTAAACAATATACATTTTATTAAAAGTTAATTTACACTTTGAATCATCATTATACCAGTACCAAAACTCAAATCTTAAAACTATTCATAACTGCAAACATTCGTTCCATGACAGTTTATTTATTGAGTACCATGTTTTGCTTTTCTTGTTATAATGTCATCTGTTTTGCAACGGTTGATAACAGTGCCACTCATAGCCATCATATAGATGAGAAAAGAAATGTACGATCACAGGAAGTGGCAACAACGGCAAATATAACAATAAATAATCTTAATATGTGTAAATATTTTCTTCTGCTTAAGCATTTATTTATGTTTTTTCTTGGTCATAATAACGATGTAGTTTTCTACCATTCTGAAAATCATGCAAACGGCATGTGATGCATTTATGTCAGGCTTAGAAACATTAATACTGTTTATTTCAATATCTATGATTACTTTTTTTCTTTATTCATTACTGGAAATAAGGAAAGAACAAAAAAGAAAATGTCTTTAAATTTAACAACAAAATTGATTATTATTTCATTAATAACTTCAATAGGGAAAACAAAACGCGAAGTGGACAGAAATAAGAAATCACCTGATTTTATTAATTAGTCAACAACAAACAAGTTGCATCAAGGGTTTCAGTTCATTTACATTATTGAAAAATAAAGGTATTTTGAATGGGTATGAAAGTCTATTAGGCAATTTGAAATTGTTTAGTCATTGTTATGCATGATGTGTATATTTATAGGATTTAGACAAGCAGGAAGCATTTTGTTTACTTGTAGCAAAGTGTGACATAACTGTCAAGAAAAGTTATGAAAATTGCATCATCAGTTACATGTTATCACCTGATATTAGCAGAATAAAATGGCTGCTCTGAAACACATGACACTCCAAGACTGATATCACGACAATAATTAAAAGGGGTTAGTCCTTGATATATACTGTGCAGTTGCATCTGTTTGCATTGCAGATGTGGTGATTTTCTCTTTAGTTTTGGAGTTTTAAAAATATTTTATGGGAAATATGAATATATTTAAACTGCAGTCACTGGCAAGTGGATTTTTTTCCTTACTTTTCCAATGGAACATAGGTTTTGGATCATTAAGTGACCCTTTTTCTTACAACCTACTTACTGAATGCACATGTTTTACTTCCAAGCAAGTTTCATGTAAAATTCTATGGACTGATTATAATTAAATACATTCAGTTTTATACAGCAAGCTCGTTAATTTTAGAGTACTTTCAAACTCTATTTTTATGTTTTCATTTAATAAGAGAAATTATTGATGCATTGAACTTGTAGGTGATAATTTAAGCATAAATAAATATGTGTGTGTTTTTGTGTGTGCAATATACACTAGTTACAACACTGTGTTGATCAAACAACATTCAACATACCTCGGTAAAAACCATTTGTTATAATTTTAGTCACTTTTTTTGTATTATGGGAGAGTTTTAGTTGGTCATTATAGAGGGATCATACATGGTATGATTGGCTAGTACTGGCCTATATTGGCTCAGTTTGATTGGCTAGTACTGGCCTAAATTGGCTCCGTTTGATTGGCTAGTACAGGCCTAAATTGGCAAGTCATTGCCATGGCCTGGTAACTCATAATATGTCTCCCATTTGGTTAATCAGTGATATCATCTGCAGAATAGTCATCATTTGCATAATAGTTGGTAACTTCATATCAGCATGGTCCGTAATGGGTGAAAAGAAATAAATTTTGATGTATTTGAAAGATTACACTTTACTGTATATACTCATAGTGGAGTTCAACTGCAAACAACATAGACTCTGATCTGCCATCACATAATGTGCTGGCAGATCATTGTTTGCGATGTAGCTCTACTGGTTACTTCTAACAAATGGCAAAGACCCAGATCTTCTGGTGCATTGTATAACAGAAGATCTGGTTTTATATAGCTTGCAGTTGACTCAACATGTATTCAAGTGTAGATGATATATTTATCTGCAGACATACCATAAGTGTGATGCACTTAGCAGTGTAGTTTCTGCTGATGTTGCCACATTGAATCAAAAGCTCTATTTTTATCCATAGGTGGTCATATTTAACAATCTCCAGCAGCAGTGATTTCCCTGACAACATTCAGGCCTATTTCGCAGGTTATCTTGAGGCATCCCTCACACGTGAACTAATTAGCCAGACTTGGATTAATAATGTGGAGGGATATTGTTCTGAGCCTTACAATCCATACTGCCAGAGACTGCATGACTTTCTTCAGGAAAACATAGACTGGATGAATG
This sequence comes from Sinohyriopsis cumingii, assembly GCA_028554795.2. Taxonomy (NCBI): domain Eukaryota; kingdom Metazoa; phylum Mollusca; class Bivalvia; order Unionida; family Unionidae; genus Sinohyriopsis; species Sinohyriopsis cumingii. The sequence continues at coordinate 48,894,639 of CM068842.1, read as the reverse complement.
AACAGATAAAGGCTAAGGCAGCAACTGATCCATACTGGCACATGGTAATGACACATTAGTTTTATTGATAAAGAGACATTAGTTTCATTGATAACAAAATCAGCTCTCTGTAAACATTAAATCACACAATGTCATAGATCATCAGTGTTCAGGGGGCCCCTGAGTGGCCGAGTGGTTTACAGCACTGTCCGTTACAGATCACTGCCATCTCACCTCTGTTTGTGTGGGTTTGAGTCTCGGATTCGGCTAATGTGGGTATGTGAGAAAGCTTGCCAGTAGCTTCTCATGGGTCGGTGGTTCTTTCTGGGGTTTTCCCGGTTCTTCCTCCACCATTATTACTGGTTACCATGTATAGCCTATCATGTGCTGAAAAATGGCATTAAACCCCATAACAACAACAACAACATCAGTGTTCAGAAATTGAGGGTCCAGCTCAGACAACTGATGGTCCAGGTGAGAAAAGAGAAACTGTCTGTAGGCAGTAGGTCACTAGTTTCGTTGCATAGCAGTAAATGTCTGGCATATTATTTGACTATATATATATATATATATATATATATATATATATATATATATATATATATATATATATATATATATATATATATATATATATATATAGATAGATAGATAGATAGATAGATAGATAGATAGATAGATAGATAGATGCATGCATGCATGCATGCATACATACATACATACATACATATATTATGCATTTAACTTTTATCCTTGATTGTAGATTTATAAAGGTCATTTTTGTAAACACATGTAGTTTCAAGATAATGTTTGTAATTTTAAATTGAGTAAACATGCATTTGTAGATTTTTGATGGTGGAAGGTGTAGAGGTAATCTTGTTAATGAATTTGGGTTGAGTTGAATTCATTAGTTTACTCCTTGGAAATTCTGGCTCACTTGAGTTCTGATTGATTGGCTGTTGAAAGACCTGACCTTGTTGGCAAGTTGGAATGTTTTGGAAATGAATATTTGATCATCATCCTGGTTCTGAAATTGTGTTTTAGTTTTTTTATGTATTATATAAGGTAGTGAATAACAGAATTAGTTATTCCTATCTAAAACATCTGTAGCTGATACAGTCATTTGTAAGTTGTGTTCAGTTATTATTTGAGAGGATTTATTTATTTGAATTATTCATTGGAGTTACAAGGTGCTCGTAAAGTTTAGGACTAAGTAACTATTTCGGAATTACGTGAATTCATTTAAAGACATAACACGGAATGTAAGTATGCTTCTATTCATCAGATTTCATTTATTTTACAATGAAGGTTTTATATTTATGACTGATAATAACTTTTTTGTACTTTTTTAATATTCATAGTAAAAGTCAGTACCTAGGCTAATTATTAAGGATCCACACAATGCACATTCTTGAAATTTTGGGGTCCAAAACTTGCCTTTGAGGGTCCAGGATGTGTAAGTAATGCTTACAGAGTACTTTTAAAGTTCAAATGCTTTAGTTAAAAATAAATGTATTTTTCATCAATCAGTCTGAGTCAGAGGATTGTAGGTGTCAAACATTCAAACAAAATATAACTATTTACAAACAGGAAGACAAAAAATATTCAGTCTAATGTAGTATGCTGAAACATCAACTATGTCCAGTTAATTGTGGCTAGGTAACAATTATATATAATGATCAATCAACTGTTTCAAAATAAATAAGATTTGGACTATTGTGGCTAATGTGAAAATTTGCTATTAATGTTTGTGGTGTTGATCTGTAAGTTGCATCAGAAACTACGTGTGAATGTGCAAGCCATGGTCAGTAGGTTGGAATTAGGACAATCTCACAGTTCTCATAGAAAACTAAATATATATACCTAGGTTTTCATTTGTCATGACTTTCAGTCAGGTTATTATTATGGCCCAGCTTGACAAAGTTAGCAGAGACCTTTAGTAATCTTGCTTGTTCGTATGTCAACAATTTCATTTGCACAGGATCGCTCCGGTGGCCTAGTGGTTGGAGCATCTGCCTCTAATGTGGGAGGTCATGAGTTCGATCCCTGGCTGAGTCATACCAAAGACTTAAAAAAATGGTACTAACATCTGCCTCACTTGGCGCTCAGAATTAAGAGGTTGGTGTTAGGACTGGTCGGTCTCGTGTCAGGATAATGTGACTGGACTGGGTGGGACATCATGCTACATGTCTGTGGCATGATGCCCCAGTGCTAGACATCACTATCAAATGTCACACTGCAGACATTGAAGTGATATGACTGAAAAATTGTTAAAGCTACGTTAAAAATCCAAATCACACACACACACACACACACTCATTTACACAGGATAACTTTTGAGGTGAATTTCGGGATTTTAACCAACATTTGGTATGAAGTTTTATTAATTCTTAAGAGCTTGAAAGTTTGTGTGTGTGTGATTTTCATTTTTTGCATAGCATGAACTATTTTTCAGTCCTATCGCTATGATATTTGCAATGTGGCAGTTTATAGTGATGTCTAGCACTGGAGCATCATGCTGCAGACATAATGTCCCACCCAGTCACATTATTCTCACACCAGGCCAACCAGTCCTAACACTAACCTCTTAATAATGATGTTGGATGGCTTCTACTATGAGGAAAAGAGACTGTCATTATTTTATCTTTAGACAGAATTGTTAATTGGGATATAGTACAGTATGTAAACTCCACATTATATAAAGTTTGGAAGACATTTTTTCAGGTTTGGATTCTTACAATACTACATAAGCCTGCAGCGGTTGAGTGTTAAGTTATATGAGACCGGTGAGTGATAGAAGACCCACTTGGGCCTCAGAAATAACAAAATAATGATAGATGAAAACATACAAATTTTGTTTTCTGTGAGATTTTGGAGATGGCTTTAAATTCTGTGATGATTCATCTTAGTATTTGTTTTTGATACAGGTGGAATTGTTTTTGTATCAAGTCAGTGGGATCACAGATGGCTATTTTAATGTCACTCCTCAAGCTGGGTCTACCAACGTGGATCCTTTTGGATTTTAGTAAGTCTATTCATTTTGTTTCCCCTATTATATTGCAAATGTATATTTTCTGTTACCTTGGAGAAAAATGTTTTTTTAATGATGTTACTGTAAAAATTGAAAATCTGGGTTGAATAAAATTGAATTAAAAAAACATTTAAAAACCAATTAACCTGGTGATAATGTGATTTAGTTTTTAATGAAAAAGTTTCACTGTTTCCATGGATTTTGTTATAAGCAACCTACATAATGTCTAGATTTTGTGTACAGAGGTTTGCATCTTGCATATCTAACACTGTTTATCTTTTGCTAAATCTTATTTTTTGATGAAAGAAAACATTATGAAATGAACCTAAACATTATTGAAACATTATGACAATATTTAGCAATTATACTTGATACAGACTTTGATTAAGAACAGTAAAGTGTATCGCACATTTTATTTTACACCAAGTTATCACTTCATGTAAGCAAGATGAGGGAGTTGCTGACAATCATGACTGTTCATGATAGTTATTTGTATGTTTTTAACAGTGTTTAAAATTATTGTATTAAGTGCTTTTATTAGCTCCTATGGCTGTAAGACCATGGTATGGCCATGTGTCTATTGTCCATTTGCAATTGTTCTTTTCAGACTCATTTCAAATACTGCGGAACCACTTTTAGCCAAACTTGACCTGGTGTGAAGGACATTACATTTTTGTACATACACAAAACTATGTGATTTGTCCAGAGTCTATGGAAAGAACAAATTTGATGTGGCATAGGGATACACTGAGGCCATCCGGCTGAGTCGTATTCATTAGCCGTATCAAAATGAATTCTTTTTCCAGAAAACAAAACATGAAGGTGGTTTATTATTATTTATTTACATAGCCAATCTTTTCTGCTTTCTAAACATTTATAGCTTCACTCTATGAATCCATTCTTATTGGGATTTATAAAAGTTCAATTCTCTGTGTCTAAAAATATATGTGTTGATGTCAAAGAATAAGTTTCTTTTTCATGTAAATAAATCTTTTCATACTGGTCATTATTGCACAACAAAGTGGGAAAATCTACTGCATTTCTTTTTCACTAATGGTGACTTGCAACACGATTTCCTCATTTGTCATGAATATGCATAAACAAAATCATGTTATCAACAGCACAATGTAAAATATTCTACACATCAATGAAAGTCCCATTTGTGTTGGAAGAGAAAGTTTGATTGATTCATTAAATTACATACAACAGAGACATTTCTCAATTAACATTTTACTAGTTTGAGTTTATTTTACTATAATTGTCTACATTAGTTCTATACATGTATTATTTCTGTTCGTTTCATACTTTAGTTGTAATTTATACTTCTTATAAGGTAGGAATGTTTCAAATATATTGTCATTCTCTTCACAAAAAATACCAAGGTGATTTATTGGGAAATTCTTATTATTAATGATTAATGTCATGTAAGGAGAAGTTAACCATATTGTTTTTTTTTAAAACTATGCCTGGATATTAATTTGACTGATTCAATTGTTTTTAAAAGCAAAATATAATCTCAACTTATAAGCAAATATATATGGTTTATTTTAGTATGTTCCAAGTTAGTGGTGATATGGAAGATCTTGAGTCTGTGCTGGGGAAGGAAGACCTAAAATCTCACGTCCTTGGGTCAGGATCATGCTCTGCTCTGATTAAGCTCCTGCCCGGCTTCAAGGATCTGTATGTTGCCCATGATACATGGTCTGGCTTCCAAACCATGCTCAGGGTCCTAAAGAAGTATGACTTTGCATTCCATTCTACCAGCCGGACTAAAGGTATGTTGCTTCTGCTTTGGGTTTAGATAAATATAATTTGATAAAAACAAATTTTATCATTGCAGGAAAGATCAATATTTTTATACATACACATATTCACATAAATGATTATTAAAATTTGACATACACATATTTACAGATAAGATCAGTAATATTATTCACATATGTATTCACAGCAAAATATCAAAAATATTAGACATGCATGTATTTGCAGAAATGATCAAAAGAGTTCAGTCTGATTGAAACCAGATCTCCATTGTCCTGGGTGAAGATCTGACAGCGACTGCTTAGGCGTCATGTTCTGGTGACCTTTGAGTTAGCCAATGGAAATGCAGCTTTCAGAAATTTGAAATTGGATCTAATTGATAGGCACATTCTGATGCTCTTCAGCTATATTGCTCAGACTCCCAAATTCGAAGATATAAGACATCATCTGATTGGCTGATAAAATTCGTGATTATGGTAATTGCATAGGTCACCAGAAAGTCACCAGAACATGACCACTAAGTGGTCGCTGTCAGATCTTCATATAGGATATTAACAAGATTGAAAAGAGTCCTAATATACTTTTTCTTCACTCTATTATACATGCATATATTTACATAAAAGATCAATAATAATATACATACCTGTATTCACAGAAAATATCACTAATATACATTTATTCACAGAAAATATCACTAATATACATTTATTCACAGAAAATATCACTAATATTATACATTTATTCACAGAAAATATCACTAATATACATTTATTCACAGAAAATATCACTAATATACATTTATTCACAGAAAATATCACTAATATTATACATTTATTCACAGGAAATATCACTAATATACATTTATTCACAGAAAATATCACTAATATACATTTATTCACAGAAAATATCACTAATATTATACATTTATTCACAGAAAATATCACTAATATACATTTATTCACAGAAAATATCACTAATATTATACATTTATTCACAGAAAATATCACTAATATTATACATTTATTCACAGGAAATATCACTAATATACATTTATTCACAGAAAATATCACTAATATTATACATTTATTCACAGAAAATATCACTAATATACATTTATTCACAGAAAATATCACTAATATTATACATTTATTCACAGAAAATATCACTAATATACATTTATTCACAGAAAATATCACTAATATTATACATTTATTCACAGAAAATATCACTAATATACATTTATTCACAGAAAATATCACTAATATTATACATTTATTCACAGAAAATATCACTAATATACATTTATTCACAGAAAATATCACTAATATTATACATTTATTCACAGAAAATATCACTAATATTATACATTTATTCACAGAAAATATCACTAATATTATACATTTATTCACAGAAAATATCACTAATATTATACATTTATTCACAGAAAAGATCAAAAGTGTCCTAACATAAAAAAATTTTTTCTCAGTATTACACATTTTTTTCTTTCTTCATGGTACTATACATTCATGTATTCACTGAAGAAATAAATAATAGTATAGATACATGTATTCACTGGAGAGATTAACAATAGTATAGATATATGTATTCACTGAAGAGATAAACAATAGTATAGATACATGTAGTTTAAACAGTATTATAGATGTGTTCACTGAAGAAATAAACAGTACCATAGATGTATTCACTGAAGAGATAAACAATAGTAAAGATACATGTATTTGCTGCAGAGATAATTAATATTATAGATACATGTATTCACTGCACTGAAGAGATAAATAATAGTATAGGTACATGTGTTCACTGCACTGAAGAGATAAATAATAGTATAGATACATGTATTCACTGCACTGAAGAGATAAATAATAGTATAGATACATGTATTTGCAGACAAGATCAAAGGAGTCTTAATATATTTGTGTTCTACATTGTATTATACATGCATGTACTAACTTAAGGGATCAATAGTCCTAATACAGTGTTTATTTACACATTATATATTCTGTTAAGGAAAATGGGTACAAGTATATCTAGTCATATAGTTGCAATAAAACTGAAAGACTTTATGCTTTAATGAATTTATTAGCAAATGATCACATATCTTCTAACCTTGTTATTTTTTTCTAGACTTAGTTCCTGGACGGGCCATGACATTTTCATCATATCCTGGCACCATCTATTCTGGAGATGACTACTACCTGATTTCATCTGGACTGGTATCTGCATTTTCCAATCAGTTTAGAGTAAACATACAGAATTATAAATGGACCACAAAAACCTAAAGAAACCGAAAATTTCATTTGATCTTAAAACTTAAAGCAAGGCTAGAAAAAAATGAAGAAAACCTAAATAAAAAAAGATCCTTCAAATTTGAAAAAATGATGAATGACTCCAAAAATTCTTTTTTTGCACATGGTTTTTCATATTTTCATAAGGCTGGCTTAGTCGTCAAGAAAGCGCACACATTGTGCAAATTAAAGACATCTGGTCATTTGAATTATTTATTAATTTTCACTCCATCTTTTTATTCATGTACAAGCTCAAACCGTACTTATCAAATTTTTTATAAATATTATGCTAACCTTGTAAATAATCTTGTAACTGCTTTATGTCTTGAACCTCAACAAATTTGTATGACCTTGAAATACCCTATAAAAAAAAACCTCTCACATCTTAAAATTTAAGTTCACTTCTAATCCTGTACACACAGTGTGGTCATGTTAAAGTATGATAGATTGTAAAATTCTTTGTAAATGTAGAGGATTATGAGGTTTTAAAGATTTTGTTGCACAGTTTTTCTGTGAGAAAAGATTTACAAGGCTTCAATCGTCTGATCCATATTTCAAAGGAGTTTCATGTAAACAGTGAACTTTCATTGAGTGTTGAATCATTCAGACATTGGTTTAAATGATGTAAAAATGTTGAATGTCAGGTGATCTTATTCGCGCATATTTTATATTTTTTTTATATTTAATCAAGACACTACACTATACGGTGAAAGTATACAATTGTACATTCCTAGCAAAAGTTAAACACTCTTACGTGCCATGAAATTTTCCTTTCAGGAAATACTTCAAAATAAAATAAAGTACTGCTTATTTCATACTTACTTATATAAAGCATATTTTTATGTAGAATCAAGTGAGAAAATATGATGCAAGTAGAATTACTTTATGTAACTCTACATTATATTTGCTACATGTACTTGTATAGTATTTGGACATAATTTTGCAATCTGATGTTCATACAATCTGTTATTTTTCCTTTGTATAGTCACTGATATTCACGATGAATTTACTCTCATTTGTCATCTTGCCCAGGTAAGCATGATGAAAAATATGGTGGCATCAGCTTCAGAGTTGATGTATTGTATTAAAGTTTTTAGAAGTCAGATATGGGGTTGTGGTGAATAACAGCAAGAAAGCTATTAATTGGACTGATAAAGTTTTCAAAAGTCAGATATGGGGTGGATGGGAAATAGTGGTCAGGAAGTTATTATTGCACAGACATGGGGTAGACATCTTGTTCTCCAGAACAATTATCTCGGTCATAACAGACCTTTTCTAACACTGTTTCTAAAGTTAGATAAACATCAAAACAAACAGTTTCTTAAATTGTAGCAGGTGGTTATATACCTAATAGAGGAATTGTTTGTTTTTAAAATTATATCATGATTGCATTTATCAGTGATCCACTTGTTGCCTTTTAATTGAGAGAGAGAGAGAGAGAGACAGAGAGAGAGACAGAGAGAGAGAGAGAGACAGAGACAGAGAGAGAGACATCGAGAGAGACAGAGAGAGAGAGAGCAAATTATAGTAGCATATTATCATCACACTGCTTTAAGTGGTCATGATGTCATCCAATATAGTTTAGTTGTGTGTAGTGTGTGATACAGTTTGGTGTTAAATATTGGTTAGGAACTGGCTGAGATGTGAAATTTGTATGCTGTAAGTGGTTGACAACAGTTCGTTGGCTGAGATACGAAACTTGCATACTTTAAGTATTTGACAGCAGTTCATAGGCAGAGATGTGAAATTTGTATACTGTAAGTGGTTCACAACAGTTCATTGGCTGAGATATAAAACTTGTATACTGTAGGTGATTCACAACAGCTCATTGGCTGAGATATGAAACTTGCATGCTGTAGATGGTTCACAACAGTTCAGAGACTGAGATGTGAAACTTAAATATTGCAGGTGATTCACAGAAGTTCATAGGGAAAGCAGAAAAAAAAGAACAATTGTGCATGCAGTTTCAAAGGCATTTGACCTTGAATAAACAGCAGTAAAGACCCAAGCCTTTGTGTTAATGTCATTTACTTTTAATTAGTGCGTGCCTACATACATACATACATACATACATACATACATACATACATACATACATACATACATACATACATACATACATGTACATACATACATATATTAATTTTATTTATTAAAAAATAGCTTACTAAAAGGTGCAAGAACAAGAATTAAAAACAACAATAAGTATGCTTAAAGAAAATAAAACTATTTCATCTTATTTTTCTTGTCTTGTTTTATCAGCAAATACTAAATATATGGACTTGAGAGGTGTACATAATATTGTATGTTAAACCTTTTTTTATAAACATGCACAAGAATTTACAAATATGGATGAGTTCTTCTAGGTATAGTTTCTGATGTAGAAATATATCTTTAAATATTCAATTCTTATGTCATTTATCTATCTCTCTCACTCATTCATTTAACTGGATTTTGTATGTCTTAATTTTTTGTCTATGTCTAGAACACATTAAATTGAGACTTCCTCTTCCATCATGTACCTGCATGTGTGTATGTGTGGATGTTAATTTCATCCAGCACACACAAATCTTTCTCTCTCATTTTACTGGCTTATTAGTTTTGTGAGTGTTTGTGAGCCCACATGAAACTGAAGCAAAGTGATCCAACATATACCTACTTCATTTGTGTTTGCACTACTCTGTCCAAGTCTCTCTTTCTCTCTAATATTCACTCATGGATACAGTTTCTATTTGCTTGATTCTCACAAAATATATATTTTATTATGTACATGTAACTAGAAAATGAGCACAAGATATCAATCGGTGTTCTTTTCTCCTTTATTATTACTTGATGAAAATGAAAATGGGAGAAATCATTTTTGATTGTCAGATGATTGTGAAATTTATAACTAATTTGTACAGTATATTATTTTGGCTGTTACAGCATTTCTTCATCAACACATTGTCTACTAATGTTAATCTCTCCCTTCAAACTTGTTAATCTCATTCAAACGTATACTTATTTTTCCAGACATTGAGTTGACCTTGTCATATACAAATGCAGAAATGAATTTTGAACTTAATTCTTTTATTGTTACAATTGATAAGATATGAGGATTTTGAAGGGGAGATAGTTTTATGGGGATGTTGCATGGGATATAATTTTATGAGGATTATGCATGGGAGATAATCATTTGAGGATTTGCATGGCAGATAATTTATGAGGATTTTGCATGAGAGATAAAAGATTTCTATCAAGACCTTTGATAAATTGGTACCACATCCCATCATACTTCCATGGTGAAATTTAGGTATGCTATTAAACAACAAAGAATTAAGAGATCAAAAGTCATTTGAAAGTAATTTATTAGATTAGTTTATATTTTCTTATGTTCCAGAGATTAGATTCAGATTTTTAATGCTTTAATACTCAAGGGCTAGTTACATAGAAACTTATGAATCAGTCACATAAAGCACTTTTGTTTTGTACTCATGCATTTGACACATGTTTGTTAAAGGACAAATCCTTCATCCTCTTTACCTTAGACTTTATCTTGATGTTGTTGCTTAGTAGTACATGTAAAAAAGTGTGATCTTTTTTATTACAATTGCTAGCAATACAGAATGTAAAATCTTCCAGATTAATTGCTTGTATGTTGTAGGTCAGTGTAGAGACTAATTGTCTGTTGTAGGCCATTATAGGCCATGTTGTAGTCTGTCGTCAACCTTTGTGTCAACTATCCAAGAGATACCTCTGCATATTGCATTATTCAATGCCCAATCAGTAGGACCACCGGAAAAGTGCACAGAAATAGTTAATTTTATCAACGATCAGAATATCGACATCTTTTTCATGACAGAAGTTTGGCTAAAAACATCAGGCGATGAGCACAAGTATGTGGATTTAACACCCACCGGTTACTCCATCAGGTCGTTCCCCCGTCACTCTTGGGGAGGTGGAATCACAAAGAACTCGATGATCAAACGTATTAACCACACCACAACTTTCAATTTCTACCACACATCGTTTGAGCTAGTTCAAACCACACTCACTCTCGAACAAAGGTCAGTCCATTTTTTCTGCCTATACCACCCTTCTCCTAGTAAAAAAACCCAAGCTGACTGAATCTCTCTTTTTGGAGCAGTTTCTGAATCTCCTGGAGTATGGAAATTTGATAGGTGGCAACCTGATTATTCTTGGAAATTTCAACTTTCACTTTGACTGTCCCGAAAACCCAAACACATCAAAACTCCTAGATTCCATTAATGTTTTCAACTTCAAACAGTCAGTTAACCAACCCACCCATAAACATGGTCACATTTTAGACTTTTTTCTTTGTAGACCTGATGATAATATTCTATGGTCCTCCCTGGTATGCCACAAACTTGCATCAGATCACCTCTGCATTATATGTCATCTTGACGTATCAGTCCCTAACCCTCCACCTTTATTTGCTACTAAGAGAAACCTCTATGATAAATAGAACCAAACTAATGCATGACATCCAAGCAAACCTAACAACTTGCTTACATTCTACAGCGGAACAACTCAATAACTGCCTGCGTTCATTGCACTTCAAACATGCCCCAGCCACCAAGTGCAGAGTATCAGTTCAGAAGTGTTCTTCATGGTATAGCAGTGTTAGGGACCAGCTTCGCACTACTAAAAGAGACCGCTGTAAAGCTGAGAGGCTTTGTCTTTCCACCAGACTCAGTATTCATAAGCAGATCTATGAAGCCGCTAAGAAGAACGACACACACATAGTCCATGCAGTGAAATCAGCCCATTACAGTACTAAAATCATGGAATGTTCCAGCTGAAAAGAGCTCTTCAAGATACTAACAAGCTAATGTCAAGGAACAAATGTACACAATTTCCAACTACCTTCTCTCCAGTTGAACTTCCAGACCTGTTTGCAAATTTCTTCCATGACAAAGTACAAACCATCAGAGATAAGCTTGAGAACACAATTTCAATTGACATGTCGTCACCATACAGTTGGGATACAGAATTTCAGTGGCAACCATTAGCAGCATTTGAACCTGTCTCTATGGATTTAGTACGTACAGTCCTAATGAAGAGTGCACCAAAGTCATGTGAACTTGATGCAATTCCAACATCACTGCTGCTTGAGTGCTTAGATCCAGTATTGCCTTTATTAATACCTCTCTCTCATCCGGAGAATTCCCATCATTTTTCAAAACTGCCATTGTAAAGCCTCTGCTGAAGAAATCAACACTCGATTTAAAGGATCTAAAGAACTACTGCCCAGTTTTTAATCTCCAATTCATATAAAAAATCTTAGAAAAGGTTGTTCTATCTCAGCTTGTATCTCATCTGAATTCAAACAGTCTTTTTAGCAATTGACAATCTGCATATCGCCCTTGCCACAGTACTGAAACTACTCTTCTAAAAATAGTTAATGACATTCTCTCTGCTTTGGATAGCGGAAAAATTACAATCCTCACCCTCTTTGATTTGTCTGCAGCATTTGACACAATAGACCATGATATATTACTTCACCATCTCTGGCATGTATTTGGCATTCACAATACAGCCTTACTGTGGTTCAAGTCCTACTTGGTCAACAGGACAGAAATTGTGTCTGCAAATGGAATACACTCCAGCCCAGTTAATCTATATTGTGGTGTTCCACAGGGGTCTGTTCTTGGACCTGTTCTCTTCATTCTATATACTCAGTCGCTCTCAAGTGTCATCATCCAGTGTATCACCAACTGTACACTGATGACACCCAGATATACAAATCTAGCCACCCAACTGAAGTTGATGCTACCATCGAAGGTGTAGACAGGTGCATTTCGGATGTGAAATCATGGATGACATGTAACAAGCTGCAGATGAATGATGATAAAACTGAAACCATTCTGATTACAACACAAAGACCTCATTCACATCCTTTACCTCAAACAATAAATGTCAGCAACTCAAACATTAAATTCACAGTAAGTACAAAACCTAGGTGTTACTCTGGACAGTACTCTCATATTGTACCAATTTGTCATGAACATTTGCAAGGCTGCATATCTTGAGCTGAGATGCATCAGCTCCATTCGCAAATATCTTTCAGTTGATGCCACTAAAACACTTGTGTGTTCATTATTACTTTCAAGACTGGACTATTGTAACTCAATTCTGTCTGGTTCATCTCAATATCTACTCCAGAAACTTCAAAAAGTTTCAAACACAGCTGCTCGGATCATGCTTAGAGTACCATGAACAGAGCACACCTCCCCGCTGCTCTGTACCCTACACTGGCTATCCATTCAATCCAGAATCAAATACAAAATTTGTTCTCTGCTACATTTCACAGACGGACACTAGTCCAACATACCTATCTGACCTCACCCATGTGTAGACACCAGCAAGATACTTACACTTGTCTTCTGACAATCATATACTCATTAATTCCACTATGAAAACAAAGTCATATGGACAACGTTCTTTTGCATACCAGGGCCCAGCTATATGGAAAGGATTGCCCACTGAACTTAGACACAAAGACACAATGATCCCATTCAAGAGTGCTCTAAAACTCACTTATTTCTACTGCAAGAACAAACTTAAAGACCTAATAATGTTTCCTACCTTAAATATTTTCAGCATGTTTTTTATGTTTTCTAATTACATGGTGTGTTTTTTTTAAATCATGTCATTCTATGTTTTTTATCTTATAGGTGTTGTCTAATGTTGTGAAGCGCTTAGAGCTTCTAAAGATTAGGCGCTATACAAAGTCCTCATTATTATTATTATTGTTATTATCATTATTATAGAGACCAATTTTCTATTTGTCGTAGACCATTATAGTGACTAATTGCCTGTATGTTGTAGGCCAGCTTAGAGACCAATTTTCTGTTTTTTATGGGCCAGTCTTTAGACTCTCCATCTTTTATAAGCCAATCTTGCGACTAATTGTCTGTATGTTATAGGCCAGTCTGGAGACTAGTTTTCTGTGTGTTGTAGGCCAGTCTTGAGACTAATTGTCTGCATGTTGTAGGCCAGTCTTGAGACGATATGTGTGCGTGTTGTAGACCAGTCTAGAGACTAATTGTAAGTATGTTATAAGCCAGTCTAGAGATTAATTGTCTGTGTTGTAGGCCAGACTAGAGGCTAATTGGCATGTTGTAGGCCAGTCCTGAGACTAATTGTATGTACTGTGGTATCATTTATTTTCATTGGGCTCAATTTTTGTGGTTTTGTAAAAAAGAAGAGGCATTTTTGTGGGTACTTAAATTCATGGTTTTGCCTGTCAAAATGTGCATATTAATAGGTATTTAATTTCATGGTTTAACCTCTGCAAATACCCAGAAATAAAGAATACAAAAGAATAAAACTATGCCGACGCAAACAGTGTTCATTTTAATGTTTAAAACAATACTTCCACCTGTATGAGCACAAATGAAAGACCTCTCAAGTTTAATACTTGCACCCTGTATTTGACTAAGTGAATAACATCAGTCAAAACCGACACAGCCAACAACACTAAAACAATACCTCCATCTATATGAGCACAAATAAAACACCTGTCAAGATTAATCACTTTTGCCATGTTTTCATTTGAGTGCTCAGCATCAAAGTAAGCCGATGGAGTCAGCAACACTAGGTCAATCAGTTATTAAAGTACATATGAATGATGTCTTACTTAAAACACTGTCAGTCAAGTTGCACCATCAATACTTTCTGATGATCATGGCTTTCACACAATGGCTTAAGAGTGGTAAAATTCGACTTAGACACCCCCCACACTGAATTGATAATTGCAGCTTACGCGACAATGAGTGAAAGGTCTAATTATTAGTGGTTTTGAGAAAGCTGGACTTGTTTAATTCAGCGATTTGGGGATTATTTACCTAAGAAGCATTTGTGAGTACCATGAGACTTGATTGACACGATGTGATACAGTGGTTTTGTCCAAACATCTGTGAAATGTGAACTTTAATAATCTGCTGTAATTAGTGTATAGACATAGTGTTTCATTAATAATAGTGTTTAAAGAAATGGTTTTAGTATTTTACAGGATTGTTGTTCTTTTGGATAAAAAATGCATGGATAAAATGAGATGTGCTTTCAGAAGGATTTAAATGTTTCAACAACAGTTGTACTCAGATGAAGGATCGATTTGAATAAGTATTAAATTTAATTTTCATATAGTGTTAGTTTGTATTTTTTCTTTCATTTTCAGTATTACTATTGTTTGAATACCTTATGCTTTTTCTCTATTTTCTCTCTAACCTTACTTTCCTCACATATCGATTTAAGGCAGTGAATGTAAAATTATGGTTATCGGATACCTTATCGAACGTGTACATTGAGACAATATAAAATAATTTATAATTATTATTTCAAAAGGTTAAAATAAAAAATAAAACAAACACATGTAAAAGCTAATATTTAATTACCAGATTACAGTATTGACCTTGATGTATAAAATACCAGTAGCTGTGTTAATCTCTAGGAATGAAACACTGTAAGAAAATGAAGGGGGGATTATGATCCCACATGGCTCATTTTTCGTTGGGGATTTAAATTTCGTGGATCGGGTCAACGAAAACCATGAAAATTGGTCCCCCACAAAAATTGATGATACTACAGTATGTTGTAGAACAGACAAGAGACTAATTGTGTGTTATAGACCAGTCTTGAGACTAATTATCTCTATTTTATAGGCCAGCTTAGAGACCACTATTGGTAACAGTAATGATGACCTGTGGAAATTTGTCAAACCTACTGGAGGTGTCATGGAGGGTATAAGAACCATGGTAGCTAATAGACTGGCTAAGACAGGAGATGACTGGGCCCAAATCTTCTCCCAGTTCAACAGTGGCACGTGAGTCTCACCAAAAGTTTTCTATTCTTTCAACATGTAGAATAGCTTGTGACCCGTGTTTGCTTGAAATCCTTCGCTAAAAATTTTGTATATACTTGATGTTTTCTGCATATGAAGATCTACAATCATTTATTAATTTTTTTAGTTTAAATACTGTAGTATCATTTATTTTCGTTGGGCTCAATTTTCGTGGTTTTGTATTAAAAAAAGGGCATTTTCATGGGTACTTAAATTCATGGTTTTGCCTGTAAAAGTTTGCACAGGTATTTTGTTTCATGGTTTAACCTCTACAAATACCCAAAATAAAGAATACAAAAGAATAAAACTATTCCTACACAAATGGCAGTCACTTCACAGTTTAAAGCAGTACTACCATATGTATGAGCACAAATGATAAACATCAGTCGAAGCCGATGCAGCCAAAAACACTTGAACAATGCTTCCATCTCTATGAGCACAAATAAAATATCTGTCAAGGTTAATCACTTTCGCCATGTTTTAGTTTGAGTGCTCAACATCAAAGGAAGCTGACGCAACCAACAACACTAGGCCAATCAGTTATTAAAGAAGAATAAAAGTCATACTTCCACTAGTAGTATGCTAAACAGGTCATAGATGCCATTAAGGAAAAAGATGTTATTGGTGACGATCAGTGCACAGTATTAGTAAAACCTTGCAACCTCATAAGTCAAGCCAATTCACACTGAATGGATAATTGCAGCTCATGTGACAATGAGTGAAAGATAGGACCTAATTATCAGTGGTTTTGAGAAAGCTGGACTTGTTTAATTCAGCAATTTGGTGGTTATTTACCTGAGAAGCATTTGTGAGTACCATGAGACTTGATTGACACGATGTTGATATTGTGGCTTTATCCAAAAATCTGTGAAGTGTTAGCTTTAATACTTTGCTGTAATTAGTGTATATACATAGTGTTTCAAGAAATGGTTTTAGTATTTTACAGGATTGCTGTTCTTTTGGATTAAAAATGCATGGATAAGATGAAATGTGCTTTCAGAAGGATTTAAATGTTTCAACATCAATCAATTTGAATAAGTATTAAATTTAATTTTCATATAGTGTTAATTTGTATTATTTTTCTTTCATTTTCAGTATTACTATTGTTTGAATACCTTATGCTTTTTCTCTATTTTCTCTCTATCCTTTCTTGCCTCACATATTGATTTAAGGCAGTGAGTGTAAAATAATGGCTATTGGATACCTTATCGAACATGTAAATTGAAACAATATAAAATGATTTATAATTCTTGTTTCAAAAGGTTAAAATAAAAAATAAAACCATGTAGAAGCTAATATTTAATTACCATATTACAGTATTGACCTTGATTTATCAAATACTAGTAGCTGTGTTAATCTCTATGAATGAAACACTGTAAGAAAATGGGGGGGGGGGCATCATTCTGCATGGCTCATTTTTCGTTGGGGATTTAAATTTGCGGTTCGGGGCAACAATGAAAACCACGAAAATTGGCCCCCCCCAAAAAAAATTGATGAAACTACAGTACATTGTTATAAATAACAAAATACTTTCAGTGTGTTGGGCTTGAAAAATCATTAAGGCGTGTTTGTAAATGATTTTCCCCAGCATTGGGGCAAAATATATTATAACCTAGCATGCTGATCATCAAATCTTCAGTGATGTACACAAATTTTGATATCAGAGTACGGATAAGAATAAAAAAGAAAATCAAAATAAAGAAAAGAAAAAAGAAATTATTAGTATTAAAGAATACATAAAAAAAACAAGTCTAAATTACAAATTTTAACAGTACAATTTTCAGAAATATTTCAAGGAATCTGTAAAAATATGATTCCTGTTTAAGTGCATTACAGTTGTGCATATGTGTTACAAATGTTGTTCAATTGTGAAAATTGTATGTTATTGATATACTGTAGTTATAAAATTGATGAAAATGTAATGATGAATTTAATGTAGAATTGTTTGATGTACATTGAAACGACATAAAATCTCTGATGAATTTAATATTCAGTTCAGTATATATTTATCCAACTTGATTTTATGTTCAGAACATCACACAGTTGTCCTGTTCAATCTTTATAATATGTGTATTGGTCAGTCATGACTATATATGGATAAAATAGGGAGGGTGAAAGAAAAATCACAAGTCATGGTTATTGAATTGCCAGCTTACTAAATGACTAATGCGGTTTTGCATCTTGGATAA
Organism: Sinohyriopsis cumingii; assembly: GCA_028554795.2. NCBI lineage: Eukaryota > Metazoa > Mollusca > Bivalvia > Unionida > Unionidae > Sinohyriopsis > Sinohyriopsis cumingii. Next base: position 48,876,531 of record CM068842.1, on the reverse strand, counting down.
ACTGCCATATACATGAGCCCAATGTGAAAAATATTTTTCTTTTTGGGCTACAGTACATGGTGTTTGAAAATGGGCTTTCCTAGTGGAGTGATATCAACTCTGACATTAGGAATTTTCTTCACATTGGCTTTATGAGGTCCAAAACTGTCATGAGACTTGCTTTAATCAAGTTCTGCATTTGTTGGTTAGATGGACAAATACACTAGTGGGATTTTGGTGGGTATTGTTTGCAGTAACTGCAAAACATCTTTCCTAAAGAGTAAGTGAATTCAAGCCATGGATAATTATCAACCCAGTATGTCTAAAATTCCTTTGTGGCTTAGTTGTATCATGTTTAACATTTTTTACTGCCACAGAGCTTGGTTTATGTCTCTTTGGAGAAACAGTTACCTCAGTCTCAATGTTGACCTTGGATTTTATCTCCCCACTTTGATATGTTTATAATACACAAGCCCTGTCTTCCATGTCTTTCATGTGATTAGGACTTCTCTTAATCTAAATTAATTTGCAAACAAATTTTATCCCAATAGAAAAAAAAAGATGTCATTTGGTGCTAAAGTGATCATAACTTAGACTTTGTTGTTTAAGTGTAAACTCAGACCACTCCTTAATTAGTGTAATTATTTTGCTACTGGGTTCATACAGTCTTTGAAGGTCTTTGATAGTTTGGGAACAATGAGGTAGCATTTTCAAGGCCTTGAAAGTATGGGAAAACCGAGCAGATTACCTTGAGGTCTTTAAAAGACTTTGAAAATTGAAATAAACCCAAACATTTTAATTTCTTTCCATAATCACAAATAAATTTGTCCAAGGTTGTTAGATTCAGATGTAGTTGAGTTTTCCTGGTTTCCTTATTTTGATGACCCATTCAGTTTCATTTCATCATTAAACAATATTGTAGTATTTTGCATTTATTGTTTTCTCATATAACATAACTTGTATACTAAATGATAGTGAAAATAGGTATTGGAAATCTATGTTTGTAGTCTTTGAAAGTTTGGGAAAAGTCTTTGAATTCATCATAAAGAATTCTGTATGAACCCTGCTAGAGATGCAGTTGATCCACTATATAATCAGTTACAAAATTAGAGACCTAATACATATTATCTAATTGGTTCTTAAAGGAAAAAGACACTTATGTCAGTAAAGTGCCTATCATTAATTTCATTGCATCAACTCACTTGCTTGAAATCAAAGGGCGATCTAGGTTGATTATACATGAAACAAGTCATTTAAAACACTGCCAATTTATCATGCTGGATTTATTTTGTTTTTGAAGTGTTTTGATTGGTTTATAGTTTGGTCGCCCAATATACAGTAAAGTAATACTAGAATCTGTACACTTGTGACCATTGTCAAGGACAACTTGCTGTAGTTTAACGGAATGTGAATGAATGAATGAAGAAAGGTAAATTAAAGCATTCCCAGAGGGCATAAATGGTCAGGTAAAAGTAGCTCAAGAGACTGAAGTAGGAGAATTAGAGTTAAAGTAGGGAAAAGCACTTATCCTGAACATGCGCTTTGGAAACTTTTACTTGTCTGACTTAAAATATGAATGATCTGGGACATTAGACTATAATATTTTATCAGTCTTCCATTATTGCCCTATCACTGTGAGGTCATTGACTACACCTAGGTACCATTGTTGTTAGATTTTGGAGAGAAACTTTTATATCATCATGATATAATCAGAACATATAGTGGTCCCTATCTTTAGAAGCTCCTCTAAAAAGAGGCCTCTCCGTCTTGACCAACAACAAAATAATATATCTAAACCATTTTGACACCCACATGATAGGCTCCCCCTTTTATAAGGCCACTTTTTTGGAGCAGAAGAGGTGGCCATATATGAAGGGGACAAGTGTAGTTCCATATAAAATGATGAAAAGAATTTTTATAAATGCAAACAATATAAAGCAACAACCTTTGTTTAAAAGAAAAGAAATGGAAATTCTGTGATACCTGTTCTTTATATTACAGTTAACAGCTTAATACAAGTTGTTAAACTAAAGATTTTATGCAGCAACATACTGAAGCCATATACACTCACTTACAAGTCAAGTCCAACTGCAGTTAACATAGTCTCTGATTTTACATTACAAAATTCGCTGGCAGATCAGTGTCTGTTTTGTTTGTTTCACTGATTAGGCCTAAAAAACTACATAAGCCCAGATAATGTGACTGCAGATCTGGCTCTATGCAGTTTTTTTTATCTACTTATAAGTGACCGTACTCCACATACTTTTTTCGAGCATGTACATTACATCTAATATACTATTTTTATACACACGTGTCATGTATGTGCATGCAGTATCAAGGTGTTCAATATCATAGAATACTGTACAGTTCTGATAATGTAAAGTTAATGGAGAAAAAAATGAGTTTATAATAAAATGTTTTATGGTGAACAACCAATTTTACATTTATTTATTTTGTTTTGATTTATGGCTTTTAGTAACAATGGAATATGGTTGCTCAAATTTTAATTTTGATGAAGTTCAGCAGTGATCATTCTTACATGACAGAAACAAACCATTAATCCTGTACAATATTTTTTTTGTTGTATTTCAGGTACAATAATCAGTGGATGATTGTTGATTATAACAAATTTGAACCTGGGGTTGTTCCATCCAAAGGACTTCTGACAATTCTGGAACAGATTCCGTAAGTGAATAAATACTGTAATTACAAGTTCAACTGCAAACAGCACAGACCCTTATCAACAATTACATAATGTACTGGTAGATCAGGGTCTGTGTTGCTTGTTCTGCTGATTACTCCTAAACAGACTGCATATACTCAGATCAATCAGTGCATTATGCATTATGCTATGGTAGATCTGGGTCTGTGCAGTTTGCAGGTGGACTCATCTTATAAGCAAGTACATTTGGTATACTGTATTTGTCAAAGATGCTTATTTCCACAGATGTGCTTAGAAATGTATGACAGTAATTTATGAAGTTATTACTCAGGGGAAAAGGTATTGTAGCTAATTTCATCAGATTTTTTCAAATATCTCCCATGAATTACTGAATTCCTGTGCTGTGCTTCTTATTTTAACTTGATTCGATAAAGTATTTTTTCAGAAAGTGTGTATATGTATGTATGTATGTATGTTTAGAGTTCAAAAGCATGTCAGCACACTACTGGCTATATTGGTGTTGATTAAAATGTACAAAGCCAAAAATGAAGGAAGAGAAACCATTCTAAGTAAATATAAATATATTTTTTAACAAGATAAAATGTAAATATGTGAAGAGTCTCCATTTTCTCATAAAATTATTTATTGCACACAAACCACTATTCTTCAGATAGTATTTCCGTAAGATTTGGTAATTAAATTTCAATGGTATTATTATTTGATAATTAAATTTCAAAGGTATTATTATACTATCAAAACAAAATTATAGAGGTACTTAATCATGTTTATCTTAGAAAAAAAATACTGATCTTGTATTCTTCCTTAGACTAAATTCCAGCCATTACCCAGAACTTTAATTTTTCTTTGGAAATGTTTATTTTCTCTAGAGGCTTCATCATGCATATGGATATGACCGAGTTACTGAAGAACCAGACATATTGGCCCAGTTACAACATTCCGTAAGTGTACATCTTGAATATATTCTATGTCTACCAATAATAAATAACGATTTCTAGCAGAATTGGTTAGATGAGGGTGAACCAAGCTTGGTTATCTGAAGTGGTTAAAATGTGAACCTAAGGAGATCTTCATCCGCAATAAAGTGGAGTATAGAGACATCTAAACCTTAGTCAATGTAAAATCTGCTGAAAATATTAGAGTATTTAAGAAGAGATATCATGAGCATGTATATGCTTCTAATAGATAATGGAATTTAGTATTTTGATACTAAACATTTTAAAGTAAACAGTAATTATTGTTATCTTCATATAATGTGCATTGTTCTACTCTCCTTAGAGGGCTTAAAGGGAGAATAGTCATTGACTAATGAGTCAAACTCTATAAATAAAGCATTATTATTATTATTATCATTATTAGCATTATTATTATTATTATTATTATTATTATTACCGGTATTATTATTATTATTATTATTATTATTATTATCATTGGTGAATAAAGTTAAAAACAGACCTAATTTACCTTGGGTCAAGTCAAAGATAATTGCTTGCATTTTTGTATTTCAATGAAGACAGTGATTTGTTCATATACAAATGAATTTTGACTTTGTATTTAGCTGTATTCTGGTAACAGATTGATAGTCATCTCACTGACATTGTTTTTAATGTCAGAAATCTATACTCAGTTTTTAGCTGCAACTGGCTTCTGAGCATGGTAACACAAAGAAGTATAATTGAATTTTTTATCACACCCAGTTTGTAGATATCTCTGAAGAAAGCTTTGAATGATAGCACTTAAATAACTTTTTTCTTTTCTAAAAAAATGTCATTTGTAGATTGAACCAAACTTGGTGTATGGGTATATCTTGGTATTGTTTGAACCAAACTTAGCATATGGGTATATCATGGTATCATTTGAGATAAGTTTTAAAATCTTTAGTTTGTAATATCAGGTTTGCTGTCAAAGGCCTTGACATAGATTTCTGTTCTGCACATAAAAGTATATTGTGAACATGTTGCCTCACACAAATTAGCTGTTTCCAAGTTAAGTATGTTGCAGTTTCCAAAGTATGTCAGAGATGATTTCAGTGCCCAGCAGTTAAAAAGAATAGAAGAAAGCAGAAACGGAGTCATTGTGGAGCCCAGGAAATTCATTTAAGCCAGTAGAGCACCAGTCCCTGTGAGGGACGTTTCAGTTTGTTTGGAATAGGATCATTTGGTCTGCAGTATTTTACAAGGATAATTTTTTTTCTTTCTGGGGAGGTACAAGATTTTACCCTCTTGGCCTGCTTTTCAGACAAATATCAAACCTATGATGTTTTGAATGTTGAAATCAGCTTTTCTAAAATTGACTGAAATGTGGTTTTTAATTGAGCATGGAGAAGACTAAAATCCAAGCCTTAAAAATGAGCAACTTTCATTATGAAAATCTTAACAAAAAATCACTTGATTGACTAGATTTTTCCTCTCTTTATATTAGGTGCTGGTTTCTTAGAATGACAAAAATGTTGTCACTGTGGAGAGGGAGGTTTTAGGAGAGTGTGGTTTAAAAAAGAAACAAATCCCTTTAGATTGAGTCTGGAAAAATATGGGGGCAAAAGATACCTACTTATATGAATATAAATACCCCTTCCCTACTCCCCCATGATATGGAGTCATTGGCCTTTGCATGGAAAAATAGTTTCTGTTTATATAAGAAAGTAAATTAAACCTGTCAAGAAATCCAGTATTGTCTCCATAAATTAGCAGTTGTCAGGCAACCTTTAAGTAGCTTATACCAAAGCACATCAAGTTTTGCTTATATTGATGTTTCTTTCTTTGACAGTCAATGTCAGAATGAATATTTATGTAGCCAGCTACTTGAGTTCTGTTCCCTAAATAAACTCAGCTGATTGCAGGAGCAGTGGTGTCAAAAGTAGATTATTAGAGTAGATTATATGTAATATGATTGGCTAACAAAAGAGTAGATTATATGTAATCTGATTGGCTAACAAAATGTTTGACTTGATTATATATAATCTGATTGGCTTACTACTTGTTTGACTTGATTATATTTAATCTGATTGGATAACAGCACGTTTGACTAGATCATATGTAATCTGATTTGCTGATTGATGAGACTGAGATGTGATATTGATCTTGTGCACAACTGTAATAAGAAGACAGTGACTTGCTTTATAGTAATTTATCTTTTGTTTCCAGCTTCTGTGAAAAGATCTTCAATATGAGTGGACAGCAGGAGAATGTAGCTAAGTATGGAGACTGGTTTACTTATGACAAGTCACCAAGAGCCCAAATTTTTAGACGAGATAATGTGCTGGTGAAGGACTTAGAGTCCATGACAAGACTTATGAGGCAAGTACCCAGATCAGGCTTATTTCATTTTGCTGATAACCTGCAAGAGGAGAGAACATGAAACAGGATTTTCCTAAAGGCATTATTTACCAAATATTATTGTTTTTTACATTAAAATGTACCACTGTCCTAATCAATACAGATGCCATGGCAGCCTATATAAAAATCTTGTTATTTTTAATTTTTTCAAATGACTGGTTCTATTTAGATTGGTTTTCACAAAAGCAATCCTTACTGTATTGAATTAATCGAAAATAAAAAAAGATCTGACATTTAAATGGCCATTATGGTAGCCATCATACAGCATATGTTATTGTTATGGTTACCATAGTAACTATCATTAAGGTTTTATTGTTGTTATCGCCATTGTGGTAATCATCTTCAAGATGATGTTTATGTTATGGCCATCATGGTAGCTATCTGAGAGACTTTGTCATTGTTATGACCACCATGGTAACCATCTTCAAAGTGTTCCTGTGGATATGACCACAGTGGTAGCCATCTTTAGATATTTTGTTATAGTTATGGCCACCATGGTAGCTATTCTTAGAGTTTGTTATTGTTGTGGCTACTATGGTAGCCATTTTAAAGATTTTATTGTTGCTATTTTTATTGTTATTTGCTACCTTGCTTATAAACTTGATATTAACATTTGCCCTGATGTTTTCTTGGCTATAATTTTCACAATTTTTACGAATTAGTATTCAGCTCTGAAGAGTATAAAGGATAAATAAACTCTGAATAATGTGAAGGATAAACGCCAAAGAGTATATATGACCATTCTGCATGAGTACAAATTTGCATGTATTCCTACATTGGTTGTATGTTATTTATATGCATATTTAAGCTATCACAATCTTTATTCCCAGATACAATAACTTCAAGAAAGATCCACTATCAAAGTGTGACTGTTCCCCACCTTACAGCGGGGAAAATGGCATCTCTGCCCGTAGCGACCTAAACCCTGCTGATGGCAAATATCCTTTTGGGGCTCTTGGTCATCGTCTCCATGGGGGCACAGACATGAAGGTATTAGACACATTTTATAAATCTAACCTTTAATTTTGTTTATGTCAGTTGTACAATGTGGTGTATCTGTTCTTTGATATTCACTTTCTTTCAATATGGTTTCACTATTAAAGCACAAAAAAAGATGTTTTATCTGTTTGTTAGACTAAATTAACCTTCAAAGTAAAGTGGTATCAAGGAACCAGATATTCATGGTGGTAGTTTCCAAGCAAAATCATGAATGGGTGGGGTGGGTGGTTAGCAACCACCATTCTCTCATGAGGTAAGCTGAATTTGGGATGCTTGCACTCACTGATTGATATTTGTCTTTCCTGGTCATACATCAGAAGAACTTATGGTATGGCCTGTTCTTCATTGGTCATTGTCTGTCACACAAGTTTGCTATCCTGGGCCAACCAAACTACTTAGAGGATGGCAATTAAACATACATTCATCCCAAGGTCTAGTAATTGAAAATGATGCTGCACAGACATCCAATATGACTGCCACAGCAGCCATTTTGAAAATCTCTACTTCTTCAAAATGGATGGGCTTTTGAAAATCTCTTCTTCTTCAAAATGGATGGACATATCAAAACATGAGGTTTTCACTAAAGACTTCTTAAGATGTCTAGTTGGTCCTAAATCAAAATGTGTTAATGAGACATCCAATATGGAAATCTTGGAAATCTTATTGCTATACCTCCTTAACAAAGAATCATTTTGAGATGGGGTTTCACCAGAACACTTCTCATGATGTCTAGTTGATCCTAAATGAAAAAAGTAATTCCTGATCAGGTATTAATATCCTAAATGAAAATTGCACAAACCAGACATCCAATACAGCCACTCCAGCAGACATCTTGAAATATTGATATTTCTTCATTTTGGTCCTGGGTGAAAATGATGGTGATATAACACCAAATGTGGCCACCAAATGTGATCATCTTGAAAATCATGTTACTGCTGCTTCTCCTAAGTAGAAAATCATATCTACTTTGGGTTTTCAACAGAAGATTTCTTATAATGTCCAGTTGGACCAAAAGGAAAATGGTGTCCCACATTATGGCTGTTACAATGAATGTACTGATGGTCATATTGGCAGTTGTTTTTCACCAAATATTTTCTAATGGTGTCTAGTTTAACAGTGGATAACTACATCGATAGCACTGTTTGGGGTAGTGTATGGCATTATGAAGTTTCAGGTGGAGCTGTCATATCATGACTGATATTTAGTGATGTTTAGAAGTGGCTTTTTCTTATTATAATTTGTGCATATTTACAAGATAAACTGTTATGATGTATTTTATAATTAAATCAGCTTGCTTTGCTGTTTTTCTTATTTACATCCAAGTATTAGTTCTTTCTGATGGAAAATCACGATCTTAATTTAGCAGTAACTTTTTTCCAATATCCTTTCTTAATTAACTGAATGTTGTTATTTAACTTATTTTAACCAATTTCCTGTTCTTAAATTGTACATAATAGTAACAAATTTAAAAATAAATATTTTTCCAGTATCTTTTTGCACTTCTAGATAAATGAGTTGGGAAGAATGCCAATAAATTTTGATGTTTCAGAACAGTACATCTCATCATCAGTAATTTTTAAAAACTATTTCATGAGCTAAATCTAGAACTTTTTTTATACCGATTATCAGTTATAGCTCTACCATTTACAAGCCAGAAGAGCTTACAGTTGTCTGTCATCCAGTGTCTGTTGTCAATCTGTTATTACAAGTTTGTTAATACTAACTCCTCCTACACTACTTTGTTGTTGTTGTTGTTGTTGTGGGGTTTAACGCCATTTTGCAGCACACGATAGGCTATACATGGCGGCCAGTATTAATGGTGGAGGAAGAACCCGAGAAAACTTAGGAAAAAACGGCTGACCCACAAGAATAAACTACTTTGAGGATTGCCATAAAACTTTTCACACATACAAACATTCATCTCAAGGTCTAGTTGGTCCCAAGTCAGGATGGTGCCGCTCAGAGATCCAGTATGGCTGCCATAGTGGCCATGTTGAAAATCTGATTGCTACATCTCTTGAATGGATAGTTATATCAGCATGAAAGACTTGTGAGTGATGTACAGTTGGTCCTAGCTGAAAATAGTTCTGATTTGAAATATGGTGGCCATGGCATCCATCTTGAAAATCTTGCTATTGCTGCTCCTTCTTAATGGAAAGTCATATCAGCATGGGATTTTAATCAGAAGACTTCGTATGATGTCTACCTAGGCCTAAATTAAAATGGTGCCCTATGATATCCAATATCCAATAAGTCACCATCTTCAAACTCTTGTTTTAGCATCTCTTTATGAATGGATACTCAAAACACTAAAAGACTTCCATCCTAAATGAAAATTATACTGATGTCCGCTATGTCTACTATGACAGTCATCTTGATAATCTTGCATCACTGCTCCTTCTGAATGGAAAGACTTACTGACATTGGATTCTCATGAGAAGACTTTCTAGTTGGTCCTAAATGAAATTAGTGCTGATCTGATGGCCATGATAATGTCCATATTGAAAACCTTATTGGTGGCGCTATACAGTTTCGCATTTTGCATAGGGTTAGGATTTTAAAGAAAAAGAATGTCCCCGGCTTTCCTCACTGGTTATACTGGCTATTTAAAAAAGACCTTGTATATCTTAGGTATAATGCAAAGAACCTTTAATTCCCTTTATTTTGGTGTATGATTGATGGGTGTACTATGGGTTATAGAGTATACAGCTTGGCCTTACTTCAAATGTGCACCTTTCAAAAAAGTGCTAGCTCTACTTGGTCATTTTCACTTCCTGAACTTCAGAGGTAAATTGTATAAAAAAGAGCCGATAACTTTTTTTACATTTTATATATTTGGTAATTCATTCATTGCACTTTCAGAAGCTGGTATTGTCTAGTCTGGCAAAATTCATTTTCCCTATTTTAATAGCTGCTATGTATAGTGTACTTTAGACTAATTCAGACTGATTTTTTAACACAAGGGAGCAGTCATTTTAGTTAGCAGTGTGCTTAAATCATGTAAAATTTCCAAAAGTACAATATCCAAAAGAAATATCATCCACATTACATTAATGTAGCATAGAGGTATGCAAACATTCTCTCCACTGTGCTTGTTTTAAATGCGAACTACTTCACCTTACATACGTCACTCTCTCAAAAGTACATATTATCTGGTGAGCGCCACCATTACTACTACTACTCCTGGAAGAGTGATCATTGTCACCAAAAGGCTTTCATGTGATGTCTAGTTAGAGCTAGGTGAAAATTGTGTTGATCTGACTTCCAATATGGCTGCCATCTTGAAATTCTTGTTAATGCTACACCTCCTAATGCAAAATCATGTTGATATAGGTTTGCACTAGAAGACTTCTTATGATATCAAGTTCTAAATTAAAATGGTGCTGATTTGGCTTCTAATAGGACCACTATAGCAGCCATCTTTAATTTATAATACTTATTCCTGATTGGATGGTCATATTGACATGGTGTTTGGTGACTGCCAGTGGTAGTATTAGCATCCTCTTGGAAACTCTTAATATTGCTCAAATATAGCAGAGATGGTTTTAACACTCAGCATTTTTAAAAAAGAAATATACTTGAATTCCAGAAAATTCTATTTGGCCAGAAGAGTGCCAGTTCTTTCATGGGGCTCTTGTTTTTTGGCTTTAATAAAAAGGAATAGTGTGTACTTAGGAATGCATGTGCAAGTATTATGTTGAACACAGAATATATATTGCTTGATCGATTTCAGCCAGGTAGGTTCAGTTTGCCTGAGCCTGATTGGTGAATAAATATTTTGGTCTGGATTGAAACAAACTTGTCACAGTCTTTTTGTTATCATATACTGTGAATTCATTTATTTTTGGTGCTTTTGTGAAAAAAATGAAAGCATTCTGGCATACAGAGCTTTTACGTTTTTACAAATGATGCTAATCTGCCATCAAATATGACTGCTGTTTTTAAAAATAGCAGAACCATTAATAACTTTTTCTAAATAACTACTCAACAGAGTTCTGCCAGATATGACAAAAGTGCCCTAACTTCTTTCTTCAAATATGGCTGTTGTTACTAAACGTACAGTGCATTTACACAACTTTAAAAAAAAAAAAAAAAACAACAAATGCTGAAGAGAATTTGACCAGCATCCATACATAAAGATATTTCAATTCAGGACCAGTGCTGCTGGTGTGCGATCAGATATGCAACAAGAACAAGAACCATCCTGATGACCAAATGTTTTGTCCAGCCGCTCAGGTTATTAGGTGTATGTTGGTCAGATGAGCAATCTCAGATCCACTTGGGCATCTTGTTAGATTAAGCACATTATTACAGTTTTATTTTACTTTCTAGTCTAGCGAAATAAAAGGTAAGCTTGACAAAAAGGGAGTCTCATAATTTGGCTTCTCCTGGTTTTTGTCTCACCTGTGAATGGCAAAACAGATTAATGGTAATTGCTTATCCTCCTGCTGGTTTTAAAAATGAAATGCATCAAGGATATTAAAAATGCACAAAACTTAGTCTATTACTCAATGTATAATTTCCAACTTGATTGTTGCCATGTGGTCCCTATCATTGTCATCTTGTTAGCATTTCAAACCAAACAGAAGCTGTCACTGTAAACAGTCAGACAGACTGTTCACTTTCCAGTTCTGATTTCTAGAATGGTCCATTTTCAGGAAAAACTGTTACCTGCATCCAATATTTGCAATGTCATTATTTTATATTTCTATTTTTTAAAAATGTAACAAAATAGAAAGATGTAACTCTCATATATATTTAGGAGTAAAATGACAATGGTGACAGTTCGGTTAGAAGTTATATATTTAGGATTAAAATGACAATGGTGACAGTCAGGTTAGAAATTATATATTTAGGATTAAATTGACAACGGTGACAGTCAGGTTAGAAATTATATATTTAGGATTAAAATGTTTTGTGCATTTTGCATAGCCATGATGGTTTTCGTTTTAATTTCAGTAGTTGGGTACAAACAAATGGCAGGGTAAGCAAATACTTTATCACTTTTCAGATGCTGGTGGAGTGTGTCAACATTCTTAATGATTTTAAGTCACAAATCTTCTACATCAGTGGCTGTATGCTACTTCACTTTTGTTTTGAATATTGATATGTCCAAACTTTTTACAAAAATGTATTGTTAAGTTCCTGTACTGGGTGTGGAAGCAGAATCCAAATACTATTCACAGGCGAGACAATTCATTCTGCAGAATGCTTGTTATGCTCTCAACATGTGACTCTGAAGGACCTATCCTAACACTACACACAGGTGAGACATCACATTTTGCAGTACACTTATGCTCTTTACATGTGACTCTGCAGGACCTATCCTAACACTACTCACAGGTGACACGTCACATTTTGCAGTACACTTGTGCTCTCTACATGTTACTCTGCAGGAATTATCTTAACACCACTCACAGGTGAGACATCACATTTTGCATTACACTTATGCTCTCAACATGTGACTCTACAGGAATTATCCTAACACCACTCACAGGTGAGACGTCACATTTTGCAGTACACTTATGCTCTCTACAAGAGACTCTGGAGGAATTATCCTAACACTCCTCACAGGTGAGGCATCACATTTTGCAGCACACTTGTGCTCTCTACATGTGACTCTGCAGGAATTATCCTAACACTACTCACAGGTGAGATGTCACATTTTGCAGTACACTTATGCTCTCAACATGTGATTCTGCAGGACCCTACCTAATACTACATACAGGTGAGAAACTCCATTATTTATAACATTTTTCGGCAGAATCATAACATCATTTGCAGGTGACATACCACATTCTGCACAGAACTTACGCTTTCAACATGATTCACACACTGAAATCAAAATTGCTAGATGTTTTTTTCTTCAGGACAAGTAGTTATGTTACTTTCTTACATTTCCTCATTAACTGGATGAGGAAAGATGGTCCTTACTCTCAGTTTATTTGACTGTAAATGTATTTTTTTAAAACCCAAACATGAGTTTACCTTGATTTTTCTCTTGTGTTTTCTTATATAGGTAACAGACAGTGACATGTTTAAAGCGTTGAAGTTCAAAGCCATTTCTGGACCAACCTGGGATGATCTCCCTCCTTTCCAATGGAGCTCTTCAGATTTTAAGGATGTCCCACACATTGGGCTACCAGACCTTTATAAGTTTGACCCAATATACTTCAATGGGACAGCATTAGATAATGATTTGAAGGTTTTATGCAAATTGTGATGAGAATTATAGAGAAAAACTTAAATAAGTAATGGTACTTTTTTACATTAAGTGTAATCCAATTAAATAGCTGTTGCATGTCATTTATATATACCAATTTCTTATTCTGTTAATGACTGAGATAAATTAATTTTTACTCAGATGTTATAAATCATTTATTTGATTGTTTGATATGAATTTAATATCATTACAATATGAATATTTTCCTTTTTAAAGTTATGAGAAAATATCAGTTTAAATTTTATGTCATTGTTGTTGTTAGATATACTGTAAAATCTGACTAAATTGTATTAACTAGTAAATCTGATTAAATTGTATTAACTAGTAAATCTGAGTAATTTATACTTACATGTAGTAGATTTGATTCATTTGTACTAACCTGTAGTAAACTGTATCACTTTGTACTAACATGTAGTACATTTGATTAATTTGTACTAACATATAGTACATTTGATTAATTTGTACTAACATGTAGTACATTTGATTAATTTGTAATAACATGTAGTACATTTGATTAATTTGTACTAGCATGTAGTAAATCAGATTAAATTTGCAGATAGAAATTTTAAATAAATCAGAAATAATGAACTGGTAGTGATTATATTTTGAATTTATTAACATTCCTAATGAAACTTAGTATATTTGAAGACATTTGTCTTTTGAATTTGTTATTAATTGGTTCCATTTTATTAAGAAAATTCTTATTCACAACGATCATAACATTTACTAGCATATGGGTAGAAACCTTCATCGTTTGCGGAAATTAAACAGTTTCATAAAGCAACCCTGAATTATTGTCCATGGGAGAATTTTGGCTGTAGAATGCACATGTAGTGCTGAGTTGGGCATTGCATTCTCACTAGCATACCAGTGTAATGTCAGTATGATCAATAATCATTTTGGCTGAAGACAAAGTATAAACCAATAAAGAACATTTGTGATTCATTTTTGATATCCCCTGTTTAAAATATATGGGGAAAACTATATATGTTAATTGGTGCATAAACTTGTTTGTTTCTTGAGCAGATCTCTCAAATCCATCAAGGTATCTCAATGAAACTTTGTACACATATTAGTCTTGTAGTTCAGATGTGCTTTTTGCTATTCACACTTCATTTTCATTATTTGTTTTTGTCCATTTTATTGTCTATTTGTCCTTTGTTCACACTTGTCTCTGGAATGTAACTCAAACCATTAAAAATATCTCTGTCATACTTGGTACACATATTGGACTAGTGATGCAAATGTGCCTTTTACAGTCCTCAGGTCTTTAGTGTTAGTAATTTTTTGTCTGTTTTTCCGTTCATCAACCCATGGTTCACACTTTTATTGGCATAGCAAGACTCTCAAACCATGGTAGATATGTCAAATACATGTTAGATTAGTGATGTAGATGTGTCTTTTGCTATTCTTCAGTTTCAGTACTTTTACATTTTTGTCCATTTCTTTGTTTATCATCCATCCACTATTCATGCTTTCACATATGCAGGAAAACTTGCCTATCACTTCCCTGTACACTTTGTACATATGAACTTCCTACATATGTAATCTTGAAATCATTCAGTTTCAAAGCAGACATTCAGGCTGGGTTGGGGATGTATATCGCTCAGTCATCTCTAGTGTTTTATCCTCCCAGTATGTAATAAAGGGGTTGTGGTTTTTGCTGTCTGTCTGTTCTTAAACATATGTGTTTCTTGATATTTTAACCAAACTTGGTACATGTGTCAAGTAAGTTGCATGGTGATGTCATTGATACTTAGAATGATCTGCATTCTGTATTTTTATGTTACCATAGAAACAACGTGCAGCTTAGATAGTATATAAAATTGAGTGTTAGACCATAGGGTACTAGCATAAGTAGTATAAAAATTGAGTCATAGACCGTAGGCTGTTATTTTAAGTAGTATAAACATTGAGTGTTGTACCATGGAGCACTAGCATAAAAATTGAGAATGGTGGACCATTGGCTACTAGCATAGGTAATATAAAAATTGTGAGTGTTGCACCACATGATACTAGCATAGGTTGTAAAAAAACTGAGTCACAGACCATAGGATTGTAGCATACATAGTATACAAAATTAAAAGTGACAGACCATAGGATTCTAGCATACATAGCATACAAAACTGAAAGTGACAGACCATAGGGTTCTGGTGTAAATAGTATCAAAATTGAAAGTGACAAACCATTGGTTACAAGCATAAGTAGTATCAAAACTGAGAGTGTTGCCCCTTAGGGTACTAGCATTAATAGTATCAAAACTGAGAGTGTTGCCCCTTAGGGTACTAGCATTAATAGTATCAAAACTGAGAGTGTTGCCCCATAGGGTACTAGCATTAATAGTATAAAAATTGAGAGTGGTGGACCATAGGCTTCTAGCAAGAGTAGTATAAAATTTGAGAGTGGTGGACCATAGGCTTCTAGCAAAAGTAATAGAAAAACTGGGAGTTTGTGGACCATAGGCTACTAGCAAAAGTAGTATAGAAATTGGGAGTGGTAGATCATAGGCTTCTAGCATAAGTAGTATAAAATTTGAGAGTGGTGGACCATAGGCTTCTAGCAAGAGAGTATAAAATTTGGGAGTGGTAGATCATAGGCTACTAGTATAAGTAGTATAAAATTTGAGAGTAGTGGACCATAGGCTACTAGCATTAAAATTATAAAATTTGAAATTGTTGCACATTAGAGTACTATCAAAAGTAGTATATAAATTGAGAATGACAGTCTATAAGATACTTTCAATAGAAGTCTTTACATAAGCAGGGAAGTGGGGGGGGTGTCATCTCTAGCTGACTTTTGTTAATAATTTGAAATACCCTTGGGTTATTTTCAAATTATGAAAGGTAAAATTCATTTTAGATACAGTTAACTAATTTGTGGTAGCTTCATTATAAAAATTACTACATTTATTAAAAATTACTACATTAACACAGACACACACACACACACACATATATAAATATATATATATATATATATATATATATATATATATATATATATATATCTGATAAAATGAGAACAATGGATTAAATGAATTAGAAAACATGGACTGAATGAAAAGATGAGATTTCAGTGAAGATGTTGGACTAGATATTAAAACATGTCAGTTACAGTGTAAGAGGTTTAATAGCTTATTCTTGGTGTAAGTGATCAGCCATATTTTGTAAGTTTGCATAAAACATGTCTGTGATATATACTTCACACTAGATGTATGTTCCTTACAAATATGCCATAAGTTTTGATAAAAATGAACTTATTATTACCAAATTCATTATTTGGTGTATTGTTTCTCTGGAACATTGATATAAGTCATCAATCAATGTAAATTGTACACAAAATGAAATGGGTTACTAATTGATGTTTTGTCATTTATTTTTATTATCATTGTCACCTCAGAATCAGACATAAAATACCACCCCCACCCTCCAAAGATAACATGACTGATATATGGTGATCTGAATAGGAAAGTGATCTAAACTTACAAGATAAGGTTTCATCTTACATACTATACTATTTCCATTAGCAGTTTTTCTCTATTTTATTTTGTACACATTTGTTGCATGATGTATAATATTAGTTCTCATTATACACAAACTATGTAAAGAGTACTGTTAATCATTATCATCAGATTTTTAAATTATGGTACATGTGGCATTTTCACAACATAAAATGTTTGCTCATCTTTAACAGGTCTGATATAGCTGCCTTCAAATTACTGTCATAAATGTGACCAATATTTTCACAATTTAAGGTTTGTTTGTTGACACCATTTTATGCTTGTGAAACTTGGTATGATTTAAGTTTTAATTTTCCAGTTATCTCTGATCCATCAGGATTCATGTGTCCAGGCAGAAGTTAAGTACATACGAGTCTCGCAGATCATGCTACAAAATGACCATAGTCAAAAACCAATCAAATGTTGTTTTTAAGTAGGTAGATATGGCAGGACATGGCCAAATGTTGTTTTTATGTAGGTAAAAATGGTAAGACACAGCCAAAATGTCCTTTTTTTTAAACAAGTAGAATGGTAGATATAGCCAGATATTGTCTTCAAGCAGAGAGACATGATTAGAATTAATCACAAGTTGTTTTAACTAGGTAGATGTAGCAAGATATGGCCATGTTGTTTTAACTAGGCAGATGTGGCAAGATATGTCCAAAAGTTGTTTTAAGCGGATAGATATTGTAAGACATAGCTAGACATGACATCTTAACCAAGTTCATATGGAAGACATGGCCAAATGTTTTTAACCTGTATACATAAGAAATGTTTATAAGAAGACAGATATGGTGCAACAGGACGAAAGTTTTGTTTTCACGAGGTTCACCTTGTCTCACTTTGGATGCGTATGCATTCACGAGGTTCACCTTGTCTCACTTTGGATGCGTATGCATTCAGTCAGGCTTTCTTTTTAAATTTCTTTTACAACACCTCTCTTGCGAAGTTTCAGAAAATGTGATCTGTTTGCATACATTGTGAAAATTTGATACAAATACACAGCTAACACTAGTAACGTGCTAATTAATGCAGACTTTTCATGAAAGAACCCAGATAATTATTGAACTTATCCTCCTGCATTTCCTGTTAATAAAGTAGAAATGACAAATGAATTTAAAGTAACTTTTTAGTTACCAGCAATTTGTATTCTATATTTGGCCTTTAAGTATGATGGAAAAAATACAAATAAAAAGAGGTTTTATCAGGTACATAATTATGTACTCACAAATAAGCCATCTTTCTTGGACCCCAAAAATCAACAACATAATAAGGTTTAGGTTTAGGATCATTTTTTAAAAATATGGATGTCCTTCTGTTTTGTATCATTTTTCTGAGTTGTCTTGGATATTTTTTCTTTCTTTGGAAGTGTGGCTGATAAAAAGTGAGTGTTTATTGTAGCTTATTACATCAGAATCATTCTAATTGGTCTTAAGTAGGTTACAAGACTAAAATAAATTCTACAACACCAGAATCATCCTTGAGATGTTATGTTCCATTCACAAGGGAGATAACCAAATATTACCCATGCATAGAAAGAGTGACAAACTGAACTTAATAATCGGGCTTCTTCCAATCCAAACTCTTGTGTTAACTATGTCTGTATCCATATCACTGGTGTAGAGAGAATCTGGATGAGTATTTAAGTAAAGAATATATAAAATATTTACATACTAGGATGCCTAGAACAGCGGTTTGGTTTGGTGTTTTATGGACTGCAATACAAGTAGGTTATTTAGTTCTGAGGCCTAGTGGTTAGAGCATCTGCCTCAGATGTGGGAGGTCATGGGTTCGATCCCCGGCCGAGTCATATCAAAGACTTACAAAAATGGTACAAACAGCTGCCTCACTTGGCGCTCAGCATTAAGAGGTTAGTGTTAGGACTGGTTGGCCTGGTGTCAGGATAATGTGACTGGGTGAAACACCATGCTACATGTCTGCGGCATGATGCCCCAATGCTAGACATCACTATAAACTGTCACACTGCAGACACTGTAGATATATGACGGAAAAATTGTTAAAGCTACGTTAAAAATCCAAATCACACACACAGGCAGGTAGAGTAAAGTGTCTTGCTCAAGAACACCCCATGGTAGCTGACCTGGGACTGAATATACTTAAATAGCAATTGCCCTTTTGATGAGTTTTACAATGAAAACTGTCAACCCACATTTGTTGATAACTCAAAAAGGGTCAAACATATCTTGTTAGAATGTCCAGAAACTGCCATTACAATAACTATTCAATATTCCATATATGAAACAGTTCTTATTTGCTACAAGGGTATTAAAATAACATGAAATATGACACATAATACAAAGTTTTAATAGATAGCAGTATATGATTACATAAATAAGTATGCATCAGTCTAAATTAGTCACAAGAAATGGAAGCTTTGCATTTACCACAATTTTCTAAACAACACATAATACTGTAAATAAGGTTATGAAAACTTCTATTAATAGCTTTAGTGACCAATAAGATGACATATATTGTAGCCAAAACTGAGTACTTGGATTACAATTAAAGCCATACTGACTACTTGAATTACAAACTTCTGTTGCCATGTAGACAAATACAATTCAATATTAGCTTTTTTTAAGTCTAGCATTAATTTTCATTAAACTTTAATAAATGTTTGACCAAAATGTCCAAGACAGTCATTAATGGATAATATATATGAAACTTCCTGTTTACTATATCAGTACCTTTCTATGACAGGAATCAACAAAGTTTTATACATGTACAATGTATTCAAAATACTGGCTAAGTTAAGAATTAAATAAAATATATATATGAACAGTGAAATTATAAAAGTGGAAATGAATGAAATCTCATGTCTTGAAACAACTATATTTGTGAATGAATGATCAAACATTGAATTTTTATAGTAGTTGTTAAAAGGATATATCAACTCCAGGAAACTCGTGATAAGCAGAGATGTATACAATTTTTTTTTGAGGTTGATAAATCCTTTGTATCAACTAAAATTGTAAGTTAGGTACAAGAATATTGACTAAAATGGCACAATACAAGAAGCATAAAATACAGTTGGGATGGCATCCAGTAATTAATACATAATTCAACAGTTACAATGTAAGCTTACACTCAATTGGTTCACAGAGAAATAAATATAAAAACCAACAAAGCAAATAGTGTTCTTATCACATAAAAGACCGTGAGGAATGTTTTATGCCCTTCTGGACCAAGAAATGGAAAATAAAACACATTTACTAAAGCAAAGGAATCAAGTCAATAGACTTGAAGATCAAGCACCTATCTGAAACTGATTGTACTGTCATGGTATAGTATATATTTGTCTTTGTAGCTGTAAGGTGTGTAAATAGTAATTAGCCCACTGTATATATTCAATTTTTTTAAATCTTGATTTGTTTAGAATAAATAAGAAGCTAGCCATGGCCAACGTGTTGATTCTGCTGCCAAGCTATATTTAAAATCCTAGACAAATTAGAAAGCAAAGTTAAAACATGAATACTGAGATTAACCTAGGGTGTGGACAGACGTATGGATGGATATGCACCAGAACACCAATTGCTATGTTGAACTTTTGCCACAGCAGGTTCAACAAGAAAAATAAAAATAAGATATAATCTCATCATTATGCAGGGGGAATATTCCAAAACCACCAAAATGTAAACTAGCAAAATTATACAAGGTAAATGAGTATGACCAGTTCTCTATGCATGACCTAAAAGAGTATCAGATTATACTTATATTAATATAACGTTTAAGACATAGACGTAAAGTTACTGGGTAGGCATGTAAAGTAACCAAGTTTCACTGCCCTATTCTAAGGGACATAGAAAAACAGTTCAGAAAAGGGGTACATACATTTAACAGTGACCTTGACTTTGAATGTGATACATGAAATGCCATCAAACTGAGAAGAATAAATTTACCATAGTTTATTCCTTATTTCAGACTGATTTATGATATAAAGCAGAAGCAAAAAAAATACTGACGTGATCTTGACCTTGAGGATAATACCCCAAATGTTTTCAGTGAAAAATATAAAAGTTTACCAAGCTTCATCCATTTATTTCTCCATCTCTCTTTATCCATAAACAGCTCTCCAAGTAGAAGGTTAAACATGACTAAAACCAAAAGTATTGATCTATGACCTTGTTCTTGAAGATAGGATCCCCAATGTGGTACATGATCCCCAATGTGGTACATGCCACACTTTGTAGTGGAAAAGAAATTGTGATAGAAAATGAAAATAATGAACATTGACCGTGACGATGGAATATTTTAATGCTGAGCCCTGGCCATGAGCTTGAAGACAGTAAAAGTATTGTATTACATGACACACCTTCTAGTGTTGCTTTATGACTATATAAAATGTCATCAGTTCATCTTTAGCAGCTCTAAAATGATACAGCAGAAGATAGGACCCTTAATGTGATGACATGCCTTCCACTGATGCTATGCAGTATACCAAGCTTCAGTTAATTTTTCAATAGAGTTGTTGAAGGGAAATTGTCATGGAAAAAAAAAAACACTAAGCCATGACCTTGACATTAAAGAGAGCACCACAATGTGGTGTGATAATGTATAAGAATAATCTCAATGGATTATGGAGCAGAAGGGGATGTGTGATGACAAAATCTTGAACCTTTACCTTGTAGTTGTTATTGTTATAGGGATTAACGCCATTTTTCAGCACAAGATAGGCTATACATGGCAGCCAGTATTAATATTGGAGGAAGAACCTGGGAAAACCCCGGAAAGAACCACCGACCCACGAAAAGCTACTGGCAAGCTTTCTCACATATCCACATTGGCTGAGCCCGAGACTTGAACCCACGCAGACGGAAGTGAGATGGCAGTGATCCATGATGGAGAGCACTTTAGACCACTCGGCCACTTGGGGCCCCCCTTTACCTTGTTGACAGAACCCCAAATATACTATGTAACATGTCATGTAATGATGAACCATCAAGTTTAATCCCTTAACCACCAATGGTTTTATAGTTAACAGTGAAAATGAAAGTGTATGTATGAACCGAAACATTGAAACAATGTCTTGCTTTTTTCTTCAAATAGCATGGATAAAAACGTGCTTTTAGATTGCAATCACAAGTTAAACTTTCATATAAATATTATTTAAGACATATGGACAAGATCTATACGAGGTTCAATAATGAGTATTCTATAAAAAGACATCTGACAATTTAAGCTCAAAACATGATCATTATTCTGATTCAATGTAAGGATATAATCTCATTAAATTAAGTACACAATATAAATTAGGCAATCCATTAGACTGGAAATTGGAAACTCTGCACATAGGGGATCTTATATGAGCAAACTGTTTTGATGTTCAACGGCTCTTCCACATTTAAAAGTCTATACAGTACCAAGGCAATGGAAAGAGTGTTGCCATGAGACAATCCTCAGGTCAACTAATCTGGGTGGGATTTGAACTTGAGAGTGTGTGTGTGTGATTTGGATTTTTAATAGCTTCAACAATTTTTCAGTAATATCTCTACGATGTCTGCAGTATGACAGTTTATAGTAATGTCTATCACTGGGGCATCATGCCGCAGACATGTATTATGATGTCTCACCCAGTCACATTATCTTGACATCAGGCTGACCAGTCCTAACACTAACCTCTTAATGCTGAGTGCCAAGCAATGCAGCTGTTAGTACCATGTTTGTAAATCTTGGTATGACTCGGCCAGGGATCGATCCCATGACCTCCCATATCCGAGGCCTTGTGACCTTTGAGTCTTGTGTACTAACTACTGAGATACAGAATTTCCCTGTGTGTAATGCTGATATAATAAAACTTTAAATGAATTTCTGTCATGGATGGAAGCACTGGTTTGATCAAAGCATTGCACAGACACAAATGTACCATGAACAAGAGAGTCTAATATTTATCACCCTTTGCAGCTGTATACTGTAGTGAAACAAAATGACTTTTTAAGCTAAAATGATACCATTTTCTGCAGCAAGCGCAAAATTAACATTAAATTGTAGTTTCATACTTAGTCTTTTAGGACATATTAACTGAAGGTTTCAAAACAGTACTCATGTTTTGTTCAGTATTTGAAATATTTCAATCCATTCTTCAAATTAAAACAAAATATTAACTAGGCAGTTCTGTAGAATGTGTGAATTTGCATATGACCTGTATTATGATGAATCAAAAACCTTTCTACTTATGCAGTCAAAACAGGAGATCTGGGTATAAACTTAAAGTATATAGTAACATTACATCCAAGTATTAGCTGAATAGCCACTCCAGTGGCCTTAGTGGTTAGAGCATCTCCACTGGATGCAGGAGTTTGCAGGTTTGAACTCCAACTGAATCATCCCAAAGACTCACAAAATGGGTACTAGCAGCTGCCTCACAAGGTGCTCAGCATTAAAGAGGTTAGTGTTAGGACTGTTGTCAGGATAATGTGACTGGGTGGGATGATGCTAAATGTCTGCTGCCTGATGTCTCAGTGCTAGACATGGCTATAAACTGCCACACAGCAGACATTGTAGTGACATGACTGAAAAATTGTTAAAGCTACATTAAAAAGCCAAAATACACACACATTGGCAAATGATGTAGAAGATACATGACTTTTAAAAATACTTGAATACACAATCTTAATATTATTCAGACTGCCACCATCACCATCAGAAAAATGATAACATCTTGCCATTCATGGGCAAATAACAAATCTATCTGAGATGTTCCTTTTTTAAAAAACTTTTTTACACATCTGCTATCATTCCTTTTAATACATGCTAAATATTATTATACTTGGAATTAATCTCTCATAAAATGGAGCAAAATGGATAATATTTACTGCAATACTGGCCTTTTTTAAAATGCAAGCTCTCAAGTGAATTTTGACAATAAGAAAAATCACACAATGATGTAGAAGATAATGCGTGATTTAATTTTTATATGCCCATTATTCTCTACAAGTTAAATGCATTTTCTGCCCATGAAATGTAAAACTGATAAACAACTTTACAGTCATAAAAGTGTAGCTAATTTTGAATTTTAGCATATTAGTGACACATAATTTTACAGATTTTCCGATGGCAGAATTAGCAAAATTTGGTGCTTGTTGTTCCTTGCCTAATAAAAAGTAAGAATGTAATTGCATGATGTGTTTTGTAACAGATCAAATTGTTTTTCTCTAACATGAGATGAACATCATTTAACATGAATCAATATCAATGACAGAATGCTAAAACAAAACTGATAACATGAACAAGAGTCCCTTGAAGAGACTAATGCTCTACTAGATGGTACGAATATCCAGGAATTCAATACAAGACCATTTCTTTCTTGTAACTGCAGAGTGCTGAAACAAGATTTTAAAATTAGCTGCTGTTGTGGACATAGTCAATATCAACTTGGCGCCATTTTGATTGAGAACCAACCACGCATCATAAGATGTCTATTGCTAGAAATCTCATGTCAATGCGACTTACCATTTTGAAGCAAATTTTCAAGATGGATGTCATGGTGGCCATATTTGATATCAGATTTACACCAGTAGGTCTTTTTGTTTCTTTTTTACAATACCTTTAGTATAACATGGCACATATGAAATAGTTATTAATGTCTACTTGTTTACAAAACTGTAAGTCTGGGTAAATGACAGCATTTCTACCATAACTATTGCTTCATTTCTTCATTTTAGTGACAATAAGATTTTGGTTAAAATTAGTTTGCTTCATAACTAGCATCATAAAGTAACTTTTATTTGCAACCAATGAACAAAGAATGAAATGCAAACACTGCATTACGTTTATAGAACCAAATCTTCTAAGCATACATGTGATTCTACCAGTGGTAGGGCAAAAATACAATTTTAAAGAATACTGCATGTAGCCTTTTATAGTTGAAATATACTGTTTTTGAAAATTTTAATGTTTTTTTTACAAAAGTGAAAAGATGGCATTTTTTTGGTATTTTAATCACATTTAAGAAAATCAGCCAGAACCAGTCATCTGGGCACCATTTCCAACAGCTTGTTGACCTGTGAAATTCTGCTACCTATTCTGATTAAGACTGAAAGATATAAACAAAAGGCTGTTAATTGAATACCATTTTGTTTTACCCAGTAATTTGGGGAGTTTATGGCCAATGGTGGGATATTTATTGAGGTAAGTAACAAAGTTATCAAATGTGGTTCACAATGATTGGGGGTCTTTCATTTCAAGTCTGCCAACCTCTGGGTGAAGGTGAGATAAAAATGGAAGACTGACCCAAAATGATTTTGGCAGGAACAATTGTGTAAGTATTTTTATATTTTTTGTCTTGTTACATTGTTTGTTTTTCAAGATGCTTTAAGGGGAAAATTTCTGAGCAGTTAATATCTTTTATGGCAAATTAACATCAAAATGCTGAAAAGTATGCTTTCTCCTAAAACCAACTCGACCACTAAGAAATATTACAAATTTAATAATGCTTTAAAATTAGAGTTTATGTAGGTGCAGGCATATAGCAAACATTGGTTTATTCAAAGTGGATTTTAAGATAACATATGGGGGAAGAAATGTTATCACCAGGCATGTGACTTGTATTAATTAATTGCAACATTCATTAATATCTGAAATCAGAATCTAGGTCATGTTCTGAATTTGCTCATTATATTTTCATACAAAGAGAAAACATATTATGACCAAATATTACTTGTTTTCAGTATCCTTAAAATGCATAAATTTTAAGATGATAATAAATCCTACTGATCACAATTTTAAAATCTACTTCTGTTCTGCTTCTGTAAAATATATATTTAAGGGTGTACTATTTATTAATGTCTATAGCTGAGTAGTCTCAAAATTCAACATGGAGTTTACTATCAGTTAATTAACATATGTAATATTAGATCCTATTGGCAAAAACACTGATGTTAAGAAGAAGACACACAAAAGCACCAAATGATAAAAACTTAATTTTTTTATCTACACTTTGCTGCAATTGATGGACAGGCACTCTTGTGTGCAGTAAGAAAATCCCTGGATGCTGCGTGCTCATTGTGGAAGGTCACTTTGTAGTGTGCTGATGATATCTTTCACATTTGTTCCTGTATAAATATGTGTCAAACTTTGAACATGACCCTGGTCAGCCAGCGACTATAAACATCACTATCATTTACAAGTCAGAACCAACTACAAATAGCATAGACCCTGATCTGAGATCACTATTGTAATCATGTACGAGTCTAACACAACAGCAAACAGCATAGGCCTTAACATAATGTGCCAGCATATCTGGGTTTATGCAGTTTATTAGAACTAGTCAGAAGAAAAACAACACAGACCCTAGACTACCAAAGCATTATGCTGTGTTGTTTGCAGCTGCATATGGCTTGTATACTAATAAATATGGTATGTGATTGTAGATCGGGGTCAATGTTATTTGCAGTTGAATGAGTTCTGTATAGGTGTAAAACAGGACACCATGGTATGATGTTGTTAGAATACTCCTCCTAGTGATAGAACATCAAAGCAAATGTCACACACTCGGACTGGTTTGGATAAAGTATATTTCACAATAGGCATGTCCTTATTTGAACACTTTGCACACAATAAACGTCCACAGTGGCGGCTGAAAGTAAAAATGGATTTTACATTATTATAAGTACAAGTGACAAGAGAATGAACAATGTGCAGAATCTTCAACTCAACAGTAATTGGCAAAAATGAATCTTGTTTTTAAGGCCCTATGTTTATTGATATCTACTTTCATATGAAATAATTCTCAACAAGATCTGGCTGGTTTTAACATTTTAAGTTTCATTTTATCTTGTTATGTCAGCATTAAACTTAAGAACTGCATGTACTGCATGAGTTCAGTCTTTTGTGTCCTGTATTTGGTATATATAATATATGTGCATAGTAACTGTTCATGGAACAATCATGATCTTAAAACGGTTGTGTGCAAATGTTTTGCAAGAGTAATTGTCAAAGACTTTGAACCCCTG
Organism: Sinohyriopsis cumingii; assembly: GCA_028554795.2. Taxonomy (NCBI): domain Eukaryota; kingdom Metazoa; phylum Mollusca; class Bivalvia; order Unionida; family Unionidae; genus Sinohyriopsis; species Sinohyriopsis cumingii. Next base: position 48,849,845 of record CM068842.1, on the reverse strand, counting down.
GGTTCGAATTCTTCTCATGCTCTGGCAAACATGCACACAGCAAACATGTATAATCAATGTAGTTATGTTACAAAGAAAAGGACAAATTGCTGTTGGTCTAGATAATTCTTTAGCAAAGTAGCCATTAACCAGATGCCAATCTTCACACCCATGTCATTGACTATAAATCTGGCATCGGCAACATTTTCAAACTTCTGCATTAAGTTCAACTGTAGAATGCTGCATACTAAGTCATATTTGGCCATTTAATTTAATTATCATTTTTAGTACACACAATACAAAACTTACAAAACTGTAACTCATACTACATGCCCTTCCAAAGTCTGGCACACGAGCCTAAGTTGCAGACACTGGATCTGGATTATAGGGACTGTTGTCCTTGCTCCAGACACAAGACTGTATTATTAGAACATTTCTAAGAATGTGTTATGTTTCTTGATAAATTTACCTTCATTTATCCAAAATTTCCAGACATTAAACAATTACATTTCTCACTATCTGGATAATTTGTTTTCAAATAAACATGACAATTTTTCCTGAAAATCTTGTTCAGAAAATTAATATCTCTATTGTGTGTACATTCAATGCTGGTTAGAAGTGGGCTAGGTAAACAAGGTTGCACCATATCACTGCCTACAAATAGAGAACACTTACAGGATATTATTACTTTAATAAATAACGAACACTTACCGGATAATGTTTTGGTGTTTACTACTGGAGATAACTGTGCACAAAAATCTCGATTCATTAAACATGTTTACCCTGTTTCCAACTGAATTATTTTTTTTCTGGTAAGAATGACATCCCCATTTTTTCACATCTGCCCACTAAATCGAACCAACAGTAATAGTAACCAGAACTGATGGTCCTTGGTCCTGAAAATGTGATGACTTATACGGGGAAAGAAAGCACAATTAGATTCTTAATGTAGTTTGTACTGAAAGTAAAATTACTCTGGCCCTCACTGTGTCAGAATTAAACTATACCTCCTTTCCTATAAGTCGCCAGACTTTCAGGACTGAGGACTGTCAATTCTGGTTACCATCACCATTGGTATGACTTAGATAACTGAACCAAAGGCTTTGAAATGTGATAGATAAGTAACAATGACCTACTTTTAAGATGCTTACTCGGTTAGATACTTATCAAGATGCATCCTATTGCCATGTTCCATCATTCTCGGTATACCAGTATTACACAGTAGTTAAAACATCAATGTGATCACAAGTTAAATGTAAAAACAACCAAGAAAAATATTAAATGTAGGTTACAATGACCATCTTATGTTCCAAGGGTCTGGTAATAAATGCCTAGTTCTGGCCTAAGCAGTGCTTGAGACTTAATCCAAAGCAATATCACCTAATTAATATAGTTATGGCCCAGTGACCTGTAAATATGCACACCTTCAGAAGATGACTATAATATATACCATGTTTCATAGAATCCATCAAAAACTGCAGACTGAATTAAAAATTGTGTCATATAATACATACAGTTGAGAGTTAAAACGAGCAATAACTCTTAAGAAATTTGTGAGAGCAAAGCATTTTGTAAAACATCACATATGCAGATGATGACCAAAATATTTATCAAGCTTTATGGCAATCCATCAAAAACTGTGTGACTAGATGCATTCACAAGATCATGTGACACAAGGAAAGATGGGCAGATGAACACAAAGATTATGTAATGGACAATTCATCTCAATAGCTTTGCACACCTGCCAAACCTTACCATTTTGTAACAAGTTGTGAAAATGACCCTTAAAATACGTACTCATGGAATAAAAGCAAAAACTATGGATATATGATTAAAATTCCAGGTAACTAGCATATCTGTGTTTGATCTGGATCCCCCATCTCATATTAGATTTAATGGAGTTAGACAGGGAACCAGACTATCTTTTACAGTATTAAGGTGGCCCTCTACAGTTTCGTATTTTGCATAGGGTTAGGATTTTAAAGAAAGCAAATTTTTTGTAAATTGTGTTTCTCCGAGAATACTTACCCGATCACATTAACGTTAGGGATATAAGCCTGCTACCTCTCGAATCCAGCCCTACTAAAAGACGAAAATTCATCTTTTCGGTCTATCTCATATAGACCAAAGGGCAATGACTCTTGCCCCTTACCTCCCCTTGCCACCGCCAGGTGTCACTAGTTTTTTAAGCTGAGCGATATATATTATATGAGGATGCTCGCATAGCGGGGTGGTTGGGAGGGTTTTTAAGTAATGTGATCGAGTAAGTATTCTCGGAGAAACACAATTTACTAAAAATTTGCTTTCTCCTTCAAATACGTTCCCTGATCACATTAACGTTAGGAGAATAAGTAATAGGAGGAAGGAATGCTGAGCATCCTACCTCCACCCCAGGTACCTTCTAGGGAATGATGGCTGGATTCCCCATTTGAACGATAACCCGTTCTCCTAATTTCATCAGCAACACAGCCTAGGGTCACGTGATATGTGACCCCTATATATGGTTAAGAAGATAGTTATTGAAATCTTCTTACCTATGAAATTTCACTGGCGAATCCAGCGAAGCTGATAGGCTGTGCTGATTGTTTTAAATGGGTCTGGTGGTCATCTGGGCTGCCGACACTGGACCTACCAGATTCAAGGTTTGCCTCTGTGAAGCCAAATCTCTGAGATAAAAACTGAAGAAGGTTGACTCTGCATGCCAGCCAACAGCTTCTATTATATCTCGGATCGAAACATTGCGTTCGAATGCCAGGCTCGCCGAGATTGCTCTAATCTCATAAGCCGTAATCTTCATCAGGCGACTCTGATCTTGTGAGACCTCAGAGTACGCTGAGCGTATAACCCACTTCAGCCATGAAGCAAGGGCTTGAGGGGTGATATCCCGTTTACCAGCTTTGACCGGAAGAAAGAGGTGCTTATGTGTGTCCCAACACGCCTCTGTGCGTTTTAAATAGTGCTTGAGTGCACGAACAGGATCTTGCATGGCTGCTGCTCTTGACTTATCTATGGAAGAGAGTGAGCGAATGATGATTCTTTGATTGCCAATGGATGGTAACCTATTTTTGGCTACAAAGCCTGCTTGTGTCAGAAGGACCACCGAACCATCTGATCTGGACTGAAGAAAGTTCGGGTCACTGGAAAGGGCATGTAACTCGCTCACCCTGCATGCTGAAGCTAAGGCTATCAAGAAACATGTTTTGTATGATAGTACCTTTAACGAAGTGTGGGCTAAAGGTTCAAATTTGTCTGAATTGAGCCATGTTAAAACCCAGGACAGATTCCATTTTGGAAACAGGGTGAGGGATTTTGGTCGATTGAAATCAAAATTGGCTAAAAGATCTAATAAATCTTTGTTATGCCCAATATCACATCTACCATGATGGCGGAATGTGTCTGATATCATGGAGCGGTAGCCTTTGATAGTAATTGGGGCCAACTGTTTCTCCTCGAAAAGCCAGAGAAAAAAGTCGGCCAGTTGAGGGACTGAGATACTCAAAGGGACGATGTTATTGATATGGCACCAGTCCCTGAAAACATGCCACTTTCCCTCATAAGCCTTCAGAGTGGAGGGCCTTCTTGCTCTTGAGATTCTCTCCACAATCGAAGGTTTAAATTGTTCGTCTCGCAAGGCATCCCGGACAAGAGCCTTAAGCGTGAAGAAGAAGACGGTCCGGGCAGGGGTGGAACACCTGTGACCACGGTTGTTTGAGAAGATTTGGGCTGGTTGGAATCTTCCTGGGTAGATCTATCGCTAGATCGAGTAGATCGGTGACCCAGGACTTGTTCCATCTGAGAGGGGCAATCAGAATCATCTGACAGTTCTGACCCCTTAACCTCTGGATTATTTTCGGTACCAAAACCGTGGGAGGGTAGGCGAATGCCCACAACCCCTCCCAGCTGATTGACAGAGCGTCCACGGCCCAAGCCTCTGGGTCTGGAACTGGAGAGACAAAGGTGGGCAACTTGAGATTCCACCTTGTCGCACAAAGATCGATCATTGGATGCCCCCAAAGTGTGCAAATCCGAAGAAAGACTGATTGATGGAATGACCATTCCGTGTGAATAACCTGACCTTTCCTTGATAGAGTGTCGGCCAAGACATTGAGTCTGCTGGGAATGTGTCTGATTTGTACGTTGATGTGGAGGTTGTCGCACCAACGTAGAAACTGCCAGATCAGAATGCACAGGTCTGGCGATTTGGTGCCCCCTTGTTTGAGGAGGTAAGTCACCACCACAGAGTTGTCTGACATAATGAGGACAGTTTTTCCTGAGACTTGATCCTTCCAGAAATGAAAAGCATTGATGACAGCCCTCATTTCTAAAAGGTTGATGTGGAGAGGCCTCTACCCTGGCTCCCACGTGCCACTGACTGTAGCGAAGTCCGGCAACAGGTGGGCACCCCAACCGTAGGTACTGGTGTCGGTACATACCGTTATCTCCGCTTGGGGCATCTCCAGAGGAATCCCCGTGGACAGCCAACCGGGGTTGTGCCACTGATACAGGAACGATCGTATCTTGGGCGTGATCATTATTGTTTGATTGAGGAGACTTGAAAAAGGGCGCCATTGTGCCAGTAATGTCATTTGTAAGGGACGCATAAAAAAATGGCCAAGCGGGATCAAGTCCGCGGCCACATTGAATAATCCAAGGAGTTGTAAGAATTCTCTCGCTGAAATCCACATCCTGTTGGAAACGGACTCGACGAGTTCGATGATCCAGATTACATGAGCGCGAGGAAGCCGTACCAGATTCAGATCGGTGAGAAACTCCTCCATACCCAGATGGACAAAACGCTGGGATGGACAGAGATCGGACTTTTCCCAGTTCATGAGAAAGCCTAGATGATCTAAAAGTGCTAAAAGATCATTTCTGCCTTTGAGCAGAATAGAACTTACCATATGTTTCTGGAGGATGTCGTCCAAGTACACTGCCATCCTTGTAGATGAAGTCGAGCGGAACAGGGTGACGATGCAATCCATAACCTTGGTAAAAGCCCAAGGGCTGATGTTAGGCCAAAAGGTAGGACCTGGAACTGATAAACCGCGTCGCGGTCAGCGAATCGGAGAAATTTCTGTGATGCGGGGTGGATAGGGACGTGAAAATATGCGTCAGTCATATCTAGACTGATGGCATACTCGTCCCGCCGGATGGAAAGATGGGTTGATCTCGCCATTTCCATCTTGAATTTCGGTGGTAAAATGTATTGGTTGTGGCGACTCAGGTCGATGATCGGCCTCAACTTGCCTTTTGTCTTCTGGATAAGAAACAGCCTGGAATAAAACCCCGGAGATTGCGTTTTTTTTCTTCTTCACAATCTCCACTGCCCGTTTTTCTATGAGCGACCATATCTCCTGTTGTAGAAAGGTATCCTTCTCCCGATCGGACAATACGTCCATGAAGAGGGGAGAGGAGGACAGGGGAGGGGGTTGGATAAATGAAATCTGAAGTCCCTCCAAAATGACCTGGATCACCCAATCGTTCTGAGGAAAAAAGGTGGTCCAGTGGTCCTGAAATTGCAGGAGGCGGCCGCCCACATGTAGGCTGTCCACGGGTGGTGGAGAGGGTATGTCAATATTTAGAGTTAGGAGGCTTGAAGATGGAGAAACTTTGTTTCTTACTGCCTCTGTATGGTTGCCTCCTAGCTTGATTAGACTGTTGTCTCCTGGCATTGGGTTGGGATCTATACTGCACATTTGACTGTAAGGATCCCTTGTCCCTGGTCCGCCAATCATCCCTCCGCTGTGGCAGGGGCCGATTTTTTCTAAATGCCTGTGAGGGTTGGGCAGCGAGTTGGAGGGGCAGTTCCTGAGCTGCCTGCTTCCAAACTTCTTCAATTTTTCCTCCAAAGAGTAAAGGCGATCCAAACGGAGTCATCCATAAAGCCAGAGTATGATGGGGCTTGAGCGACGTGGACCGCAGACATGCGTCACATCGTATCAGGTCTAAGTTGGCAGAAGCAGTCAACGCATTAGCCATGGAATGGTGAGCTGCCCTGTTAATAACTCTAGCAATCTGGGCCGTCGCTTCCCAAGCGTGGTCACTGTCGGATTTTTCTGCGAGTCGGAAAATGGCTAATGAAGCCAAGTCTAACACTGAAGACGTAGTGACTACATTCCGGACTAGCTTTGACGTGGCATGGAACACATTTTTGTCCACTTTGTAAAACAGTGGAGCGGACATGTGAACTGCTGCCATATTTTTGTCCAGGCCGGAAGATCCGTACTGAAGGCGTCTGAATGAGTTTTGTACTAAGAACGTCGCTGGTACTTGGCTTTCTGAAAAGAATGCCTTAGCATTCCCCGGATCACCTATTCGTCCTGATAGACGATCATTGATCTCCTTAATTTTTGCCGACTGGGGAAGGAGCCGGAAGGACCGCGTCTCTTCCTCCCCGTCAAGATCTACAGACACCTTAACTTTGTAGTCTTGAGTGGCAGTAGGAGGTGGAGGGCATTCTGAAATTGCCAACACCCTATAAATTTCTTCCACTGCCGCCTTGAAGCCAAACTCAGTCCGTTCCATGGTTGGATCTGTGAATGGCTGATTTGCAGGAGTTTCATCACCCTCACTGTGTGCCGAGTTGTGTTCTGTAATACCTTGCATTTCTGGATAGAGCATACCAGGTGGCATAGATGACGCAATTCCGTCATCCTTAACACTGTCACTAACTCTCCCTTGTGGATAAGCCGTGAACATATGGACAGCCGGCCCTGCCGGCTGGTTTGTCTGGCTTGTGGTCAGTCTGAATGTTGGCGATGGTCCTGCTATCACCGGTACCGGCTGCTCCAATGGCCTGGCTGGACGGACAGATTTCTCACTAAAATCTCCGCCATAGTATTGGTATGTTGCCGGCGGTACAGCTTGATGGACGGATTTATCACTAAAATCCCCGTAAGTAATGTTTGGTCGGACCGTTTCAGAATAGGGTCCCCATGCTGGGACAGTTGGACGGCCGGGGACATAGAGGTTGTATAAAGATATAGATCTGATGGATCCGGTAAAAAACCCATGCATCCTGACTTACAAGCCCGAAGGCCATGCTCGGACATGCAGGGGTACTTACGCCCACTGGGCAGCCTAAAATTGGGGGAACATTCCCCCAAAGAGTCAGAAAAAGCTGTGGAAGCAAGCAAGGGAAATAAGGGTAATATCTGGCCTGATGTCAATAGCTGCGTCGTCGTTTCCTGGACCAAACAACGTATATGTTCAAAGCTGGACTGTTGTACCCTGTCAACATTATTTTCCTCCACTGCCGCTGATGTTACGGTGGCTGACGGTTGCAAACGACGAATTTTAGGTGGAGGGGGTACCCCAACGTCCCCCACAAGGCTCGCAATGGAGGCTGTCTTCGGATGTATACTGAGGACATCAATGCTATCTTTTTTCGACTTATTCCGTCTATCCCTCCCTTTTGCTGCCTTCTGGACTACATCAGCCCACGTTTGCTCTGTCCAAGTATTACACACACTGCATGGTATAGATGATGTACACTTGGTACATACAATACAAGAGTTATGGATGTCTTCTTTTGCTTTGAACTTTTTGCATTTCATGCATTTGGTTGACATTTCTACTGAAACGACACAAGAAAAGAAAACAAAGCACAAATTAGCAATTCAGCATGTTATTAATTCGCTAATACCACAACCGTTACTAACAGAGTAAGCGAAATTAGTGTCGCGTTAACTCTTAGTTGACAACATGAGTTCCGCGATAGCGTGTGTAACATGGTCTTCAGTAAAGGAAATCTGTAAGGGTGACAAAGTCACTCAGTTTTGAGAAAAATTGTTAAAATAATGTATACAACCTGTAGAAGAATGATTGTCCAACGCAATAAATCCAAATTTAACTTTGGATGGTCCAATTTAACGCTAAGATGGCTTGGATTGTTTGAAGGTATAATGTACGTGTTATCCATACAAGCGAAGCTTAAAAACTAGTGACACCTGGCGGTGGCAAGGGGAGGTAAGGGGCAAGAGTTATTGTCCTTTGGTCTATATGAGATAGACCAAAAAGACGAATTTTCGTCTTTTAGTAGAGCTGGATTCGAGAGGTAGCAGGCTTATATCCCGTTATATAACGTTAATGTGATCGGAGAACATATTTGAAGGAGAAAAAGAATTTCCCCGGCTTTCCTCACTGGTTATACTGGCTATTTAAAAAAGGCCTTGTATATCTTAGGTATAATTCAAAGAACCTTTAATTCCCTTTATTTTGGTGTATGATTGATGGTTGTACTAAGGGTTATAGAGTATACAGCTTGGCCTTACTTCAGATGTGCACCTTTCAAAAAAGAGCTAGCTCTACTTGGTCATTTTCACTTCCTGAACTTCAGAGGTAAATTGTATAAAAAAGAGCCGATAACTTTTTTTACATTTTATATATTTGGTAATTCATTCATTGCACTTTCAGAAGCTGGTATTGTCTAGTCTGGCAAAATTCATTTTCCCTATTATGATAGCTGCTATGTATAGTGTACTTTAGGCTAATTCAGGCTGATTTTTTAACACAAGGGAGCAGCCATTTTAGTTAGCAGTGAGCTTAAATCATGTAAAATTTCCAAAAGTAAAATATCCAAAGAAATATCTTCCATATTACATTAATGTAGCATAGAGGTATGCCAACATTATCTCCATTGTGCATGTTTTAAATGCGAACTACATCACCTTACATACGTCACTCTCTCAAAAGTACATAACTGGTGAGCGCCCCCAACACAAATGCTTCAAACTGCAAAAACTGTTTCATGCAGAGCATCTGCATGATCAAACTAGCAAGCAATACATGTTGAAGATAAAGGGAAAATAAGCATCTTAAAAAGTGTTAATAACCAGTACAGAAGAATGAAAAGGAATAATCAGATTCCAGTGAATAAAAGCAGGAAGGGACTCAACTGCATTTACTGGACATCATATATCAATATGAGTATGTCTAGTGGTGGTGGATATAATTACAATCATGTGAAATTTAACAAAATGTCTTAGAATTACATCAAGGGGACAGAAAGCAACAAGCCATTGAGCCACATAGGGTTTGTAACTGAAGTTGGTGCAACTGTAATAGAGGTAAATAAGGTCTGTGTGTACCTTCCAAATTTTTCAGTTGAACATAATGCTTATCGTCACTGCAGCAGTTTTGAATACCAAAAATTTATAAATACGATTTCAAATGATACAATAGCAGTACATGATATTTTCTTACACCTTACTGAAAACCGGTCAGACTTATGGAAAAACAGCACCAATGGCCTATTGGTTAGAGCGTGTGCCTAGGATGCTGGAGGTCGTGAGTTTGATCCCCAGCCAAGTCATACTAACAATTTATAAAAATGGTACTAACAGCTGCCTCACTTGGCGCTCAGCATTAGGAGGTTAATGTTAGGACTGGTAGACCTGGTGTCAGGATAATGGGACTGGGTGGAACATCATGCTACATATCTGCGATGTGATGCCCCAGTGATGGGCATCACCATAAACTGTGACAATGCAGACATTGTAGTGATATGACTGAAAACTTGTTAAAGCTACATTAAAAATCTAAATCACACACACAAACTGATGAGCCAAGCCTGATAACAATCTATCAGTGGCTATTGTATCACAGGCTATTTTCATGTTGGCAATATTTCTTTCCTGCCATCTTATTATTTTTATTGCAGTGTTTTAATTTCATAGTACTATCCATCAGATATTATTTCTTTTGTTATTTTTTTATCATTATACAATATTGCATGAAATTTCTATCAATGTTTTATTCTGAAGATAACAGACTGATCACACATATGGCCACAAAAAGCTACTAAAAAATCCTGTTCTACAGTACACAAGAAATTTTAATTACACAAATTTCAACCAAATGAAACATATGACCTTGAACTTTCATCTTGTGACCTCCAATATACTCTACTGCATGCAATGTGTGATGACAATTCATAAATGGAAACAGGATACAGCAATGTCCTGAAACTTAAACCCTATGAGTTAATTTTGAACATCATTTACTTCCTGAGATGCCCCATCAAAGTGGTGTGTTATGTGAAATATTAGATGATGATTCATTGAGTTTAAAGTAAATTCAAAGAGCTTGATCCAGATTGATAGACCACAGAACAGACAAATTAAAAGACATAATAAGTGCTGTTTCTTTCCTTTTAAAAGCCCTGTTGCACTAGAGCCAAAAGAAAATGTTTATCATCTGCATTTACCAGTGATGTTTTCTTGTTTTGATACTAAATCTGGTTCCACATTCCAGACACATCTCACCATCACTCCATGGAGGTTCCTTAGATAGCATATCTGAAATAAAATAGAACCATACTTTAAGTGCATGGATAAAAAAAGATTAATTTTTCTACAATCTCATTTCATTCTATTTTTCTGGTCTTGTTTTAATGCAAAAGTGTTGGTATAAAGTAATATATAACAATACTTTTTGAACAACAAATTGTGATTTCTCCATGGCATATGAATACCCATGTAATTATGAACACAATTTTGCTTCTTTGCTCTCTAAATCAGCGAAGAATTACAACTTATTAATAACTATACACTTTTTAAAAATAATCACTCAAAAATCCCTATTTATGAACTAAATTAAACTATTTCATTCAAATACCCTCTGCTTTCCTTTTTGTCCCCCTCTCTTTCTCACAAGCCATAAGGAACAAAGATAAGTGGACATTTATATAAAAAAATACACAGACATTTATAATTCATGTTGTTTTAAATACAGAGTGGTTCATTTGATTTATATATTATTTTCCATGGTGAAATGATGGCAGTTATTCTTGATTTTAGAAGTTTAAGACTCTATTACATAAATAAAGACATCAAGTAACTCAATCATTAGTGATTTGTAAGCATGATAGTAAGATGGGATGGTATATCAATATGGGATGATATATCAAGATGGGATGCTATAACAAGATGGGATGGTTCAAGATGGGATGGTATAACAAGATGGAATGCTATAACAAGATGGAATGGTATAAGAAGATGGGATGGTATAGCAAGATGGGATGGTATAACAAGATGGAATGGTATAACAAGATGGGATGGTATAAGAAGATGGGATGGTACATGGTGGGATGATACAAGATGGGATGGTATAAAAAGATGGGATGGTATAGCAAGGTGGGATGCTATAACAAGATGGGATGGTATAACAAGATGGGATGGTACATGGTGGGATGGTACAAGATGGGATGGTATATCAAGATGGGATGGTATAGCAAGGTGGGATGGCATAATAAGATACCCTCAAAACAGCCTTAAATCACTCACTTAAACAAAAGCCTACAGGAAAAATGTTTAGATGCTCTTTGTCTACTTTTATCAAAACAAAACATCAAAATAATTGTTTTCTTCCCAATTTTTCCTTTTCTGCAATGGTATCCAAACCTGAAGGTTATGTGGAATCAGTTTCCACAAAAATGTAATGAGTTATTAGGATGATAACTATCAAATTATGCTGGTCTTGCTTAACTACTATTTAAGGGCTTGATTATGATGGTTGTTTGGTTGTTATGGGATTAATGCCAATTTTGCAGCACAGCCAAGAAGAACCACCATCCAATGAGAAGCAGCTGGAAACCTTCTCACATAGCCAACATTGGCCAGGTTGAGGCTGAAACCCTTGCAGACCAAGATGAGATGTTACTGATTAACTATAGGTGAGCACTGTAGATCACATAGCCAACACTGGTCAGGTTGAGTCTCAAACCCTCGCAGACCAAAGTGAGATGTTAGTGATTAACTAAAGGTGAGCACTGTAGATCACATAGCCAACACTGGTCAGGTTGAGTCTCAAACCCTCAAAGACAAAGGTGAGATGTTAGTTATTAACTAAAGGTGAGCACCACAGATCACTTGGCTACCTGGGAGAACTCTAGATTATGTACTATTTAAGATGGGCTTTGAAGTTTGTTTATATTTAATTTTGTATTGGTCATCCTACTAATTACCAGAGTGGCATCTTTTATACAAATTTCAAAAGCCTTTATATCAATGCTTTCTGTCAAAATTTGGAATTGCAGTTTATAATAAGCACTTATTTCATGTTCACACTATTTTCAGCCCATTGATACATTTAAAATAAGGCCACACTCATTTAAACTTAAAAGGCCTTATTGACTGGTACTGGCCTAAATTAGCAAAACCAATAAATATGTCTGTAACTAGTAAAATCTGTCTTCTGATTGGTTAGTATAATAAGTGTGGTCATTCTCACAAAAGTGATGTCATTCCCATAATGGCTAGACTGAATTAAGTTCTGAATTACAGTGCTTGGTTAGAAGCTTCACATGTGGCATGGTGCATTATGGGTAAATGATCCTGAATTTTTTTACATTGTTCAAAGATAGTAGCTGAAATTCATATGTGGTCTCATGAACACTAGAAGTATAATGCATTAGTCCCCAGAATACTCATCAAAATTTGGTCAAAGATGGTATAGCAGCTGTTGAGGTGATATTTAAGAGGCTTTTTTTTGTTTTCTGTTTTGGTAAAAGTGGCCATATTTGATAGTAAATCACCATCATCTGTATAAAGCTGAAAGCACATGATGCCATGATTCTAAATTTAGGTTTGAAAATTATTTCACAACAGTACTGAGCAGTTTTCAAGGATTTTGCTGTTTAAGAAACAGTGGATACATCTGATGCTGGATTTGCATCTTTTGTACCAATCTGATAATTCTGATTCCTGGATATTTACAAATTTGGTTGAAACTGATAAACAATTTTTCAAACTGTTAAAGCAATGGTTGATGTGCTAATGATGTATAATGAACAGAGAATGTTATAATAAGCTTACTTCATCTAACAATGAAGCTAAAAATGAACATTTTGACTTACCTAAAAGCTTAAAGAGAAGTTGCTTAGTAGCAACTGGAGCATTGAAAATGCTAAGTCCTTGCTTGTTACTTATACCTAAGCATGCACCGGCTCGGACCAGAGCTCGACACAGATTACCATTTCCATTCACGTAGGCCAGCAACAAGGCTGAAATAAACAGGCAGAAAGAAAAATAAGAGTCCCACAAATGGCAAATGATATGCTCACCATGTGACATTTCCCTTGCAATTACTTGACCTAAGCACTAGGGACTTAACTATATTTTAAGAGACACCTTCTAACTGCAAAAATGTTATCACAGTATCCCCCTTATAGTTCAAAATTGACACACCAAACACCGAAAAAAATGTCACACATAAACATTTACAGATTTACATTTTCCCTTGTTGTGACTTTAACTTTGAGGTAGTAGGCGTGACTGCAAATACATCACACTGTCTAGCAATATTGTATATCTGGATAAAGTATGGTAAAAACATCTTGAGTGGTTCAAAAGTTACAGTCTGGACAAGGAAACATGCTGATACCTTTTTCCTTGACATGACCTTGACATTAGTGTTGGGGTCTGACTTGTGCTACGCAACATGTAGTCATGATGTATATATAAAGATTCATGAAAATTCGCTAACTGGTTCCTTAAACTGCAGTCTGGACAAGGACATCGATCACAGAGTTAAATCTGCCCTTGCTGTGACCTTTAACCTTTGAGCAAGGAATCTATTGATTGTACATGACACACAATCTAGTCCTAATATCCATCTCAGTCAAGTTTCACATAAATCTCTTTAAGGTTTGCATAGTTACCAGACATGCAAACGTTTAATAGACAAACATAGCACAATAAGCTTCATTCAATCAGGCCAACATTAATTTTTATAAAACTGACTTATAGGAGATATAAACCAGGTATATGTATGAATATACGACAGCTTTCCAGTTTATATTGAGGTCAAGCATTGTGGTATCATGCCAAAGACATGTAGCATGATGTTCCACCCAGTCAAATTATCCTGACACCAAGCCAACCAGTCTTAACACTAACCTATTAATGCTAAGCACCTAGCGAGACAGCTGTTAGCACCATTTGTTCAAGTCTTTGGTATGACTCAGCTCATTAGTTGCATTATCTTACAAAATGTAGCATCTGCGAAAAAGTTTTAGAGATATGGTAAGGAAAAAAACCTCTTATGTACAAGCACTGAAATTCATACACTGCAAAACAGTAATAGTGTGTGTGTGTTTGGGATTTTTAAAGTAGCTTTAAAAAAATTCAGTCATATAGCTATGATGTCTGCTGTGTGGCAGTTTATAGTAATGTCTAGCATTGGGGCATCATGCGGCAGACATATATCATGAAGTCCCACCCAGACACATTATCCTGACACCAGGCCAACCAGTCCTAACACTAACCTTTTAATGCTGAGCACCAATCGAGGCAGCTGTTAGTATCATTTTTATAAATCTGTGGTATGACTAGACCTGGGTTCAAACCCATGACCTGCCACATCTGAGGTGGACATTCTAAATGCTCAGCAATAGTGAATGCAGGACATGTATGTACTCACTTTTAAGTCAAGGCAAATTGCAAAAAGCGAATTTGGATCTATGCAGTTTGTCTGGAGTAATTAGAAGAACAAATAACTCAGACCTTGATCTGCTTGCTGATTATGTAATGGCAGATTAGGGTTTCTGTTTTTTGCAGCTGGACTTATGTTATAAACAAATATATATGGTACTAATTAAAATATTTTATATATTTATTTTAATTAAAAAAATATACATTATGCCAATGTTACTATTCACTTATCCATCTATGGACCTCAAGCAAGCCATAGTGAACTGCAAACCAATGAAGCTTCACCTTTGTTAAAATTTTGTCAATACAGTGATTCTCCATTTAAAAAGGTTCCTGTAAAGACAGATCACTCCATTGTAAGAGAACACTAACATCTGTACCAAAAACTTGATTGTTTCCTATTCTATCCTTTTTGAGACATCATAATGTCCCTGCAAATCAGGGTTTATGTTCCTTGTTCTATTAATTACTCCTAACAAACTGCATAAAAAAAGATCTATTGGCAAATATGGTTCTGTGCAGTTTGCAGCTGGACTCAACTTAATAGCCTTCATATTGTCTGTCTAAAACCATTTTTCAGGACATGTTGGCCAGTATATTTGGTGGAGAAGACCCCAAGAAGAACCACCGACCCACAGGAAGCTTTCTCACATATTCACATTAAAAGCTGAGACTTGAGGTCATGCTGTGTTAGGTGAGATGTTTGAGTGATCTGTAAAAGTGGGCACCTCAGACCACCTAGGGTCCCAGATTATTATTAGTAATTATCAGAACAAACAATACTGACCCTGATCTGCTGAAGTATTATGTGATGGCAGATCAGGCTCTACATTCTTTGCAGTTGGAGTCAACTTAAATGCAAATATATATGGTAACTTTTAGGATGTGGAATAACTGAAAGTGTTATCATAAAATCTATATGTAAAATACTTGCTTATAACTAGAGTCCTACTGCAAACAACACAATACAGCAGATGAGGGTCTGTTTGTTCTACCAATTACTTATAACAAACTAAGCATTTATGACAGTTTAAGATTTTACCCAAGTGTATTGTTGCACTATGAATTTTAGTGTAGAGATGGGACATAAAATGATTTGGCTGCAACTCTTATTAAGTAATGAAAAGAAAACTGTGTGTGTAATATTAGTTGATGTAATAACAGTTATGTGAAAGATTATGAAAAACTGTATGAGACCTTGAAGATGTAATAAGTCATGTGAAAGATAATGAAACACTGTATGAGACCTTGTACATGTAATAACAGTCATGTGAAAGATAATGAAAAAATGTATGAGACCTTGAAGATGTAATAAGTCATGTGAAAGATAATGAAAACTGTGAGACCTTGTAGATGTAATAACAGTTATGTAAAAGATAATGAAAAACGGTACGAGACCTTGTGAGATTTTTAGTGATTTAAAACCTGCTTTTACCTGTGAAAAATAGAAGTATTTCAATAACTGTGTCACACTGAAAATATGCATTCACCATTGTATTCAGTTTATGTTGTATGAGAAATTAGCGACGGTAATTTATTCTCATAATTTTCTGAGAAATGACCCTTAACTTGGCAACTGATATTCAACTATATCATACAAAGTTATAAATTTTTAATGATATTTTAATAGCTTCGATCTTTAACAAGATAAAAATAAAATTTTGTTTGACAAGTACCTTAACATTTCACAAGTGATCATTCACAAAGTACATCTACTGACGTCTGCGCCGGTTCGAGTCTCGGATTCAGCCAGTGTGGGTATGTGAGAAAGCTTGCTCGTAGCTTCTCGTGGGTCAGTGGTTCTTTCCAGGGTTTTCCCGGGTTCTTCCTCCACAATAAATAATGGCCACCCTGTATAGCCTATCGTGTGCTGAAAAATGGCGTTAAACCCCACAACAACAACAACAAAAACAACATCTACTGACCTGTATTTCCCTCAGCATCTGGTTTATCAATAGGATAAGCTGGCATACATTCTCGGAACAATTCAAATATGGCAGCTGCATTTTCTTTACCATATTGGCCCAATATATGGAGAGGATTTTGGCCTCTGGAATTTTATTTAAAAACAGAATATTACATCAATGAATTAGTCTGAAAATCAAAAGCATTCAGGATTTTTTCATGAAGACAATTATTCATCAGTCAATAACTAACTAAAAACATATGTCCATTAGAGATTTTGTTTATATTAAAACTTTCATTGTGTATATTTTTTCAGAATTCAGTTTCCTCTGTAAGACTATGAAACTCAGTGTGTGTGTGTGTGTGTGTGTGATTTAGATTTTAAAGTAGCTTTAAAAAAAATTGAGCATGATGTCCCAGCCAGTCAAATTATCCTGACACCAGGCAGCCTAGTTCTAACACTAACCTCTTTATAATGAGGGTAAAGTGGGACAGGTTTTATAAGTCTTTGGTATGACTTAGTTGGGGTTTGAACCTGCAACCTCCTATGCCCGAGGTGGACATTCTAACCACTTAGACCATCAAAGCTGTTTTTATGTTTGTGAAAACTATATTTTACAATATTCTGAAGTATTATTAATTTTAATTATTAATTAATTAATTATTTTACATTAATATTAATTAATCTAACTGACACAACTTATTTACACCTTATATTTTAATATGGGTTTTGTAAAGCTAATACTGAGACAACAAAAAACTTTGCTCAGTAAAATAATCACGGAAGTTTGCAAAATTAATATAGTATATAATATCAAAACAAAGACCTTTTAAAATTGTTTCTTCCTTTAGAAAACACGAATTTACCACCAGAAAATATGAATTTCAAAACTTGAAATGTTTTATTGATTTAAATGTTTTAAATTAAGTAATTAACTTGTATTCTGATCTTGATTTCTTTTTCGTTCTAAACATTTTCTGACTTCAATATAAAAAGCTCTTTATATTCAATGCACAATGAAGTAAAACTATAGAATCAACCTTTGTAATCAACAACACAAAAGTCACTCATACCAAATTATTGTGGCAAATGGTGTTAACTGTATATAACAAATCAATAAGGACTAGCAAGTTAATGCATCTGTCTTTTAGTAAATTTCTCTGTTAACTGGAAAAAGAATTCCACAAAAGGGTGTCTCACCTGTGTTATTGTGCAACAAATTAAAAATAATGTTAAGACTTTAAACCTTTTAACCCACATTCTAAACTTATTTGTTGCTGCCACTTCATCATTGTTGGCATTGAACTGATACCCATTTCGCACCCTTTGTAAATGCAGGAAAGACAAGAGAATGCCAAGATTATAATATCATCTAAACAATAGTTAGTTTTCATTATTGGCAAATTAAATATTCACCAAGTAAAACTTTGTTATGGATAGGTTTCACTACATTTATGTTTTGTACATACAATGCTTGCTTTCAAACTTTCTTGTAATTTTGACAAGACAATACTTATGTAATTATTTGCTACATAACAGGACTCTACAAATTTGTGAATTAAGTTAAATTTAATTTAACCAATATTTATTGTAATATATTTTAAAGTACACATATGATCTGAACTCCATGAAATACTCACCTGGCATTAACTGCTTCTGCATTTATTCTTGATTCTACTAACAACACCCTTACACAGTTCACATTACCACTTTGTACAACCAGGTGAAGAGCTGCAAAATATATAAATAAACAAAATCTCTTAAGGTCTATACATTTACAGTCAAACCTGTCAATAGCAGCCACCTATGAGAAAAGGCAAAAGTGGTCTTTGTACACAAGTGACTGCTGTACACACATTTTAAAATTGTTTTTTTTTTTAAATAAAAAATACTATGCTATTATTATTTATTATTATTATGATATCAAATTTGTTTATGTGCACGATTCAACAAAATCAGAAAATATGCACATATGTTCTCTAACAAACCTATGTTCTACACAAGATTATTATATTTTGCAGACTTAAATCTATCCTATAAATTAATCAATGCCGACTTAAACTGGTCTTTGTTTCTTATTTCACTAGAAATTGAGAGCTTACATATAAATGTAAAATAAAAGAACTGAAACTTTGGTCTGCCAACTTGTATAAATCAAGTCTGGAAACAAAAGGCATGCTTCAAAAACAATATTTGGATAAACCAGTTACTTGACTCACTCAGATCAAAAGACAGACATCTTATATGAGAAGCCTGTGATGAATAGGAGCCAAAATAAGCTATATATGGTTATTCTTTGTGACCCATGAACTGAAACTCTGACTGCCTTTAGAAACAAGTTTTAAATACAAGATGACTCCTGACCCTAATGAAAAGTGATGTAAGTTGTAGCTATTCTCAACATGCACCTTTTTCATATGAGTTTTAATTCACACGCAATTAAATTAAGATAACAAACTACACCTGTGGGACAAAAGACAACTTCCATTTCTGCTGTATAAAGTAACTCCCTTTCCTATCAGCCAGCAAATTTCTTTGACCCTCAACCATAATAATAAAAACCACCTTGCCTTCAAAATCTGACATAATGACACCTTGACTTACACTAACATGTCACTGGAATACAGTGAGTACAAGCAAGATAAGAAATGTCTGCACATTGATTCTCATGATAGTCCTTTATCTACACAAAACCGTCTTCATGAAGCAACTGTTTAGTTTGCATAGACTGAGTGGTCACTCTAGATATGTTCCAGTGACTGCTTAAGGCAGGGAGACACCACTGTTTAGTTAGAAAACACCTGACCACTGACTACAGAAAGCAGGTGACAATTACACACAACACTTATGAAGGAAATTTTACTGAATGGGGGGGAGGGGTCTACAGGGTCACCCCTAGGACAGATATGACTGTATGTACCAACAGATGTTTCAAAATGTTCCACAGAGTAGATTACATAAATCAGGACATCAAATGTTTGTTTTTAATTGTAAATCCTTGACATTGAAATTAATTAATTTAAATAGGATTTTATGAACAATTTTGTTCTTTTTTTAAAAATGTGATTTTATTTTGAATGATTTGCCAATGAGCATATCTGGTCTTGTCAATCGATCCAGGAATTAGATGGATATATTTTCCTTGTAGGCCCCTCCTATTGGTCGCAGCATTTTGAAAGCTGTGCTGGGAAATGGCAGTCTCCTATCGATATTCCAAGGGAAGAAGATGTTGAATATGCAGGACACCTTGGTTTTGTAGAGTCCTTCGGTTACGATGATGTTCGTGTGCATATGCTTAAGAATAATGGACATTCGTGTGAGTATTAATAGTTTCCATACTTTGAACAGACAAAGACGCAAATCAGAAAAATAGTTAATTAATATGCATGTTGGTGTTTTAGAAACATTATTATCTGCCAACATTTTCAAAGGAGAAAAAATAATGAAATCTTGTTTATGATAACACTTTCATCCTGACCTCTTTCATTTGATCAATTATCCATTTATGAAAGCACTTTCATTTTGACAGCTTTTATTTGGATCAATAATTTGTTTATGGACACACTTTTATTCCTACCTCTTTCGTATGGATCCATAATCTGATTAACGAATCAGTTGTTCATATACAAATATATCTGGAAATATGTTCCTCTCTGTAGTACATGATCTCCATTACAAACAGAAATATTTACATATATTCAATATAATGGATCATTAGTGCTCTGTTTCATACTTTTTTATGTTCAATAATCATTCAGTATTTTATAAACCCTCAATTATGACAAACTTTGATATGGCCATTAACATGTGATGATCGTTGAAATATCCATTGCTAAATTGTGCCTATCTACATCATGATAAGCATATTCTATTCACTTATGTGTCGATATATCAGTCAAATTCAAATGCATACTCCCAAGTATGTCTTGATCTGTCCACATTTCTCTAAATTGTATTTCCAATAGATATTTTATACTCAACTGTCTGTCCACATGTGTCTAAATTGTATTGCCATACTCACCTGTCTGTCCACATGTCTCTAAATTGTATTCACATTAGGTATGTTATACTCCCATGTCTATTCATGTCTCTAAATTGTGTTCCCATTAGGTATGTGATTCTCACCTGTCTGTTCACATGTCTCTAAATTGTATTCCATTTAGTATGTTACACTTATCTGTCTGTTCATATGTCTATCAATTGTTTTCTAATTAAGTATATCCTTTGTGTGTTCCTAAATAGTATTGAGATTATGTATTATAACTTCATTTATTCTCTACTCTTGGTATTATAATGACGGGATAAAGATTTATATGTGTACACAGAGGTGAAGTGCTTGTCACAGTTTTAACTACAGAATCCAATCCAACTGAACACTCTGAAGTAACTGGTGGTTATTCTCACAATGTACCAATGGTGACTGTGTAGTAAGTGAACCATGCCTGTATTTACATATCATTTACCATTGTTCTGATTATCATCCACAGCATCGAAGTCAATTCCATTTTCCAGGAGCACAGTACAGATAGTGGAACAGTCTTTGATGGCTGCTAAGTGTAGAGCTGTCTGGCCACTGGATGTTTTGGCATTCACATCCACACCAGCGAGTAACTGAAAAACAGGGGAAACATTTACTCAAGCACACGCTTGTCTGATTACTTGAAACTGCCATATAATAATCTGTTGACCAATGCAACCATTCAGCTTAATCAAATACTGATTTCATGTGTTTGGGCTGGTCAAGCTGTTCCAAAGCAGCTAGTAAATAACCTATAATGGTAATTAACATACAAATGTATAAACTCCAACATCTCTCATCTAATTATCCCCAAATTTTATAATTAAAAATCCTGGTGAGCAGTATGACTGTTTCAGTCAGAAGTTAGTAGAACAATTGCATATTTTCAAGAAATTCATAATCAACTCTGTTTATCCAACAGATGAATTTGTCATTTTTATTTTTTGCCAGACTAACAAACTGTCGGCACATATGAAACTATACACTGAAAGAGTTATAAAAAGCATATTCTTACACATAAATATATATACTCACTTATAAGTCCATCCCGAGTGCAAAACTGCATAGACTCAGTTCTGCTGATGCAAAAACTGAAGAACTGACACTGATTATATAAATGAACTTAATAAAGAAACAAGATAAACCAATTTTTCCTAGTAAAATATGTTTCTTTGAGAATAATTACACAATCATAAAACCTAAGGAAAACTACTTCTACCTTGCCAATCCAGTCATCCCAGATACTACATTAAGCTAAAGGGAGCTAAAAGTTTTCTGCTGACCTAGGTGGCAAACAGAGTGATCTCCCCTTGGTATAAGGCTTGGTGGCAAAATCCATGAACCTTTCATTACTACTGGAGCGTAAGGCATGCTCTCTATGGATGCAACTACAGGGAGGATGGGAGGGTGCATGTGTATTATGATTGGGTAAGTATTCTTGAAGAAACATTATTTTACTAAGAAAAATTGGTTTCTTCTTTAAATATGTTACCCAATCATAATACCTCAGGATAATAGGTTAGAGGTGGAGGGAGGTATATCCCCTTACCATGGAGATACCATCTCCGTTCCCCTGAGGTATGTGAGACAGCTTCTAGTTAACCTGACTGGAGGGGACTCCATCTGTTGGGGAGCAGCTTCAAATGGGGAAAAAAATCCCCCCCCCCAATATATATATATATATATATATATATATATATATATATATATATATATATATATATGTATTGATAACAGAAAACCGTCAATTTTCAAGCAGTAGTGATCTTTACATATTTTATTCCAATAATTTTTCTTACCACTTAAAGATAAAAATGCAGTCTAAACTCCCATAAGTGGCACAACCGTTCAGCTGCCACATGGGACACTCCTTATGCATATGATTTTACTGACTACTTACCAAGTTCCTAACAATTATCTCAGATCCAACTTGTACAGCCAGGTGTAGAGGGGTCAGCTGTTTGGAATCATGCACCTTAGAGTTAACGTTTGCTTTTACACTGATGAGAAACAGTACACTCTCAATGTCAAATTTTAGTATGGCATTATGTAGGAAGTTACGGCCCTGGTTGTCGACCTGAAATAATACAATATTTATTTAATGACAGACGAAAGATTAATGATAAGCCTACCACCGTTTTTGTTCCCTCAAAAAGTTTGGACAAATATTTACTGATGAACTTGTGGTCTAATAATAAGTCCACACTGCATCTTTAAGGAAATATTCATGGAAGAAATACTGTCATGGTCATACTGGATTGCATCTTGTAGAAGAATTATAAAAAATATTCCACTTGTTTTTATAAATTTTTATTTAAAATGAACACAAAACTGCGACAAAAGTTTTTTGATTAAAATAAAAAAATACTATTTTCTTGTGTAAAAAGTTGTCCCTGGTATACTGTCATATAAAGTGACAGACAGCAGATCTGACTCTAAGCTGTCAGTTAATTAAAACAAATGGCATAAAATACTGTCAATATTCATGTGCGAGACTTTTAATGTTATGCTGATGCAATGTGACATCATGATGTAATGAAAAAACATGAAAATGATATACAGGCAGTCTACTCAAGAACATGTCATTGTGAGATTTTCTGTCAGAAGTCATGCCTAAGAAATCATCAAAATGTGTGAACATCATATAGCATAATTTCATGCCCATCTTTTATTTTTGTTTGTATGATTCTGATTTTTAATGTAGCTTTAAAAAATGTCTTATCACTGCAATGTATGCTCTGTGGCAGTTTATAGTGATGTCTAGCACTGGGGCATTATGCCCATCTTTTATTCCTTCAATGAAATGCTCTTCTTTTCTTCAAATTGAGGGTAATTTCCACTCCCTTGAACTATCAGTTCTATCACAGACCCTGAATGGTATCATATCAATGATATACACAAATAACCCATAGTTACAGTACAAGTTTGCTTTCAAGTAGAAACTGAAAAGAATCGTGACTCAGGAATAACATGACAATTTAATGGTATCAAAATTTATAAAAATATGAATTGCGATTAAAGCAAATCCATGCATTGATGGAAAAAAGATAGGATATTTACACACATTTTAAGGAACAAATGAGTGAGACAAATAATAAATGATGGAGATTTGAACTGACATGAAGAAAAAATATCTCCATCTCTGAGTTACAATACAGGATTTCTGACATGAGAAACTCAGATAATAAAAATAATAATAATAATAATAAAAACAACAACAACAACAACCACATTAATAATAATAATAATAATAATAATAATAATAATAATAATAATAACAATAATAACACAGTGTGACCCTGCTATAACACAGTAGTTGGGAGCCATAGAAGCCGACCGCATTATAGACCAAACCTTGTTATAAGCAACCAGGTCAGCTAGCTGAAGAAAATGTACCCCAAAAATATTGGGGTGGGTGAGGGTGTAGGTAATAAATAGGGGCGGTAAGATACGTGCTTCATCAGCACAGTTACCATCTTAAATTGATGCATATTAAATGAGAAATACACCAGTAGTGAAAACAGAAGACATCATATATAATAGATTACTTTATTTCGAGAACCACGAATTGGTACATATACATGAATCCTGTTTATATATAAATGTATAATGTATAACATGAATAGAATATCAACACCGTGTACTCACCCGCGAACCTCATAATATACATTGAATCCAGTACAAGTGATTCCATTGAAAATATGCACACACAGAACTTTAAATTATTCAGTAATTTTGTAACAGGTCATATTGGTCTAATTCAGTGGAAAAACATAGCACAATCACGTAATGAATGACGAAGAACATTTACTTTTCAGTATGTTCCAAGTTGGTAAAAGTTAGTTTGCGTTTTAAGCCGCCGTTGGTAGCGTTCATAAGCATAAACTTTTCCCTACAAAAGGAAACTTTCACAGCACAGTTAACATGTTCCAGTCACATTGGAAAATGCAAAAATCCATCAGATTCCATCACTTTTATTTAAGTTTGGTACTGACTTCCTTTGAAGAAAAGTTCTTTGTTGTTATTGAAAGATTGTAGTTTACTTTCTTTGATGAAGCTGCATGCGCTATTGAAGTCATCGCTAAAGGAAAACTTTGGAGAACCAAACAAATGCCCATTTTTTATTGTTGCAGCAACATCAAATAATTGTATTGCATGATTGAGATTTGTACTTTTTCCATTTGCTGAGTACATTTTCATAACAGTCGGTACCTCAAACGTAATCTGTTTCCTTTGAAATTTCAGCAAACTATTTTATCTGGGTACATTTTTAAAAAGGAATTAGCCACTGTTTGGACTATTCTAGGTACTGTCCCTCGATGCCTATTGAAGAAACCAAGAAGTAAGATGCAATTTTTATCCATTTGTGGTAGCAGCATGATGCTGCCTTCCATGCATGCGTCTGAAAATTAACAAAGGGTCAACAGACGATAGAGATGCAGGTGTTCTGATGACAGGGATTATTACAGAAAATATGAGTGTTCTGAAGGATTTAATTCTGAGTGAAAAGAAGTGGAATTTTACTTACCATCCACATACAAATGTCGGGGCCCTGAGTGGCCTAGTGGTCTAACACGCTCTCCATTATGGATCACTGCCATCTCACCTCTGTCTGCATGGGTTCAAGTCTCGGATTCAGCCAATGTGGGTATGTGAGAAAGCTTGCCAGTAGCTTCTCGTCGGTTGGTGGTTCTTTCCAGGGGTTTCCCGGGTACTTCCTCCACCATTCTTACTGGCCGCCATGTATAGCTTATAAAGTGCTGAAAAATGGCATTAAACCCTACAACAACAACAACTAATCTCCCTTGAGGCCATCAACAAATATTTTTAAAAAAAATAATAAATATAACAAATAGTTGGGGCTAGGCTGATCACTACTTTATAGAATATGAATTTTCCTTCTCTTTAGTAAAAGTTTGGGTTAGGCATCAGAGCTATACAAATTTTATATCAGTGAGAATGCCCAGGGCATGCAAACTGGAAAATCATCTGCCCTTTGGGAGATTTCAGTTTGCCCCATAATAAAGTAGTATCACAACTAAAGCAATACAAATATAATTATAAAATACTGGATGTTTCAAGGAAAACACATTATATTTATTTTAAAAATACAGAACAGTTGTTTTCTTTTTATATTTTTTTGTACCTTAAAACTATACGTCAATAATTAACATCATCAAACAAGATATATGTAAATAATGTATGTAGACAGATTTCTAAATCAGGAAAAAAGGATGGGTTAGAGTGTAGATATAGTTAGAAAAACAAAGATGGACATACACATTTATGAAAATAGGTAAATGGATAGGTAGATAAGGGTTTTGGAAATGATGAAAGAGAGGGAGGCAGAGATGTCTGGGCAAAAAGTCTTCAACACAAGAAAATGTGAGACTGACTCTGATACTGACAAGATGGAAGTTATAGACTTTAGCAGTATACTGTGTGAAATAAAGAACCGTTAGAAAGAAGGAAACTGCAAACAGTTATGATATAAATAAAGATGCAGATAAATCTTCTGTGGAAAGCTAGCACAGTATGAAGCATAACAAATTGAACACAACATCTCTCTCACTCTCCAAAATTACAAACTCGAGCTTGCCTGAGCCAAATGTGGGCTTGTCCTGGGCATCGGGTAGGTGAATTTATTTAGCTTGGGCTTTATTATCAAGCATGAGTTTATCACCAGAGAAAATAAATTATATTTGTGTCATCCTCATTTGTTCTGTCTCTCTAAAACCTCATGTATACATCAATGGGGGATGGACAATGACCAAGTAAGGGATTACTTGGCTAGGTGAAATACAGTTGGGCCTGCCTCCTGTATGCTACATATAGTACATGGGTGATGTTGTTGCTGTTGTTGTAGGGTTTAACGCCATTTTTCAGCATGCGATAGGCTATACATGGCAGCCAGTATGAATGGTGGAGGAAGAACCCGGGAAAACCCCAGAAAGAACCACCGACCCACGAGAAGCTACAGGCAAGCTTTCTCACATACCCACATTAGCCGAATCCAAGACTCGATCCCACGCAGACAGAGGTGAGATGGCAGCGATCCGTAACGGTGAGCGCTTTAGACCACTCGGCCACTCGGGGCTCCAGTACATGGGTGAAAGTTGGAAAAACCCACAATACTGAAAAGCAGGACACTGGTCAAGGGGGCTACCTAGCGGGTGGGTCCAGAGAAAAGGTCTATGCCACCACCATGCCCTGCTTCTTGACTTGGACTTCCTAGTTTGTACTCTTTTAGACAATGAAGGTGACACCTTTTTTAAAGGACAAAAATATCAGTCAGACCGGAAAATTTCTGTAAATTGGAATCCAATCCATGTTTATGTTTACCATCATGAAAATTCTGAAAAAGAATGGGATATTTTAACAGAATCGATTACCTATATCCCATACAGTACAATACTTTATGGTTCTAAAATAAAGCCAAAAATGAATCAAAATGAGAAGAAAAATAAATCATTTGCAAATACCTGCTCTGCAGCATTAGTCTCCCTGTTGAGTATAGATTGAGCAGCTTTGTTATTTCTGGTTGTCATGGCAGCAGCAAATGGAGTCTGACCCTGTTTGTCCCTTATGGTCAGATCTAACTTTGGATGGCCAAGCAAAAGGGAGATAATCACATGGTGTTGATTTTCTATGGCTATATGTAGAGGCATCTTTCCTTCTGCATCCTAACAGCAGCAAATAGAAAGAAAAAAGAAAAATTAATTATACAATGCCTATGCATTAAAAATAAAAAATAACTAAAATTATGATCATCAAGCATGTTTATGCACTCATAAATCCTGTTTTGTGGTAACAAGTATTTCCTCACTCTGAGAACAATGAATAAACATTTTGATTATAACCAAACATTTAACATCAAGCAAACTTCAGTCCAAGCTAAGCTACTTAAAATATTTTTAAGGGCAGAAAGAACACAGCCTCTACAATTCAAGTTTACACCTGAGATGATGAAAATATCTGTTATCTATTCCTTATATTGTGTGCTTAAAATGCTGAAATATAAAGCTTGAATAATGCACTGCTTCTTAATGTTTTACACATCCATCAATCTAGCATTACTGAATGGTAACAATGAATCAAACTCTTCTCTGAAAATTTTCACAATAAGTAAGTGCAAATGTTGGACTCGAGCTCAAAACTCCAAATTTATACCTAGTATTTGGACAGCACATATGTGATTTATGGCTGAACAAGCTTGGAGCAATTTAAAGACAGATCACATTAGTGGTTATGTGCACCATGATGCAAGGACATTAAACGTCAAACATCACAATGATAAGTACCTGTTTGTAGGTGTTTCCAGCATAGTGGCATTTACTTAAGTACATGCAAACTATGGTCAACAAGGTGCAAAATTTTGATGCTTGTATTTTGTAAAAATAGGGTTAATGAATATAAAACAAGAGTACTGTAAACTGGGACATTATACATCACTACGACAAGTTAAAACGCAGAAAGAATTTTTGACTTTCAGTCTTGGCGACCTTAACCTCTATTTATCCCCAAATCGACTGATACCCTTCTTGTCTCTTATCCAGGCCATTCACAATGTTTTGTCAATGGTTTGGTTTTTTTAAGGCTGGTGTTATCTTATCAAAATTGTTTTTACCTTCTTGGTGTTACTTTAATCTTGACCTTTTAACCCCAAATCAACAGGTGTCTTCTTTATCAAATGCAATCCATCTATAAAGTTTAATCAAGGCAAGTGATACATGATTTAAGTACTTTTGTGGAAATCACTTTTCATTCTTTCAGTACCAATGACTTTAAATTCTGACCTTTTGATCCAAAATGAATACGTGTCTTAGATTAAAGCTATCCACATAGATTGGTAAAAGTACTCAACAAAAAAACTAAAAACTAAAAACTTCATCTGGAAACCATTTGTCTTTTTAGTCCCTGTGACCTTCACTTTTTCCTTCTAGCTCAGAATCAAAAGCTGTCTTTCTATCTCAGATGCAATCCATTTATAAAGTAGAAGTCAAGATACCTGATATACAGTTAAAGTTACTGTTGGAAAACATTCCTTCATTTAGTTCCTCTGACCTTGACTTCTGACCTTTTGAGCCCGAGTTCAAAATGGTTGATGGCAAGGAACTCAAGTTATTGTGTGGAAATGAAATAGTGAAAAAATGGACAGACATACAGATGGATGGAAAACATCATAACATGATATGCTCTGCCTTATGGCAGGCATTTAACAAATGTCTTGATGGGACTCACAATGATGTCCAACAATAATTTCCAAGATAAGTCAATTTCCTCTTCTTAACTGCTGACTACTAAAACCATCTGATATTCTTAAATAAAATAACAAATTCAATATATATGATGAAAATGAGCATCCCTGACAACATTCTTACTTATATGTACTGTTGCTTCTTTTATCCCTCTCTGACCTTCTCAGACTGTTCCTTGATGGATCATACATGGCACAGTTATAACTCAAATTAAAATCAGTGACATGCTTTTTTCTCTCACTTTTTTTATGCTATTTTCCACTGATCTAATTGTGAAAGGAATTAATTAATTAAGCAAAGTTCTTGTAAGTAGTCAATTTAAATATTGTGATTTGTCCTTAACAGGGATATTGGGTACATTATATTTTTAACAAGCAACAATTTTAGTAAATTCAAAGAGACTTGTCTTTGTTTCTTCGCCAACTCCCGACCTATGACAACTCTAAGCCTAAGTTTGTCCCTTGGAAAAAAAAACTAATCAGAATGATTAAATATTTATTTAAAAACACTGTATTGTATCATGTTAATTTAAACAAAATACAACAAAGACCATTTCTACTATTATTAGAAGAGTCTGGATCTATCCTAAGGAAGCCTTGTATGCTGTAAACAACAGCTTGGGTATGTAGACAAATACATTTAAAAGCAATACCTGACTGTTGACATTTGCCCCTTGCTCCATCAAACACTGCACTACCATCTCCATTCCCCATGCACAGGCCAAATGCAGGGGTGTTTGACCATCTCTGAGCAGAAAAAAAAAATAAATATTATTCATCTTCACTGAAGAATTTGTGAAACGATAGCTGATATCCGTCATTACCACAATGACCTGCTCAAAATGGCTGATTTGTAGAGGAATTTCCCATAGTTTTCTGTCATGTGATTTATGTTGTGCAACAATTTTATATTTTGTTCAAAATAATGAAATGCAACCTTGGTTAATTTTGTTGTTGTTGTTGTTGTTGTAGGGTTTAACGCCATTTTTCAGCACACGATAGGCTATACATGGCGGCCAGTATTAATGGTGGAGGAAGAACCCGGGAAAACCCCAGAAAGAACCACCGACCCACAAGAAGCTACTGGCAAGCTTTCTCACATACCCACATTAGCTGAATCCGAGACTCCAACCCACGCAGACAGAGGTGACATCGCAGTGATCCGTAACGGAGAGCGCTTTAGACCACTCGGCCACTCGGGGCCCCACAACCTTGGTTAAAATTAGTTATTACCTTTGTGACTTTGGTGAAATAATGGGAGTAATATATTTTTCTTCAATAATACCAGCCCAATAATAACACAATGGCAGTGCATTCAATACCTTCCAAATCCAGCCCTTCCAAGCAAACAAAAGACATTCAGTCTGTCTTTTGGCTTGTTTTCATGACTGATGTGTTAAAAGTTAATCTGCTTGCCAAGGTAGATCTGATATGACTGGTCTACCCTTAGTGAGGTTTTCACCAAATCTCTTCAAATTGTTGCTTACTACGGAATGGATGCATAGGATCTTAAAGGGATATAACAGAAGGAAGAGCTTGCATTGTCATCAGGAAAGCATTATCAAATAACATTTTACTCTAAAAATTGGTTCTTCTTCAAATATGTTACCCAATCATAGTATGTTTAAAGAAAAGGAACTGGAGGAGAAATTCACATCCAACTACTCTCAAGTTGGCACTGTCTCCAGTTACCTGTGACTTGGCCTTTCAACTTTCTACATGATGGACTGCAACGAGCAACCTCTGCAGGTATGGACTGAACTTAAGCCTGTGTGGTGACAGGACCCTGATGTGTGGATTGGCTTATACCTTTGGATGGTAAGTCTACTAGAAACATGAGCATGCCTGGGATATGGCAAACATGAATGTGGACTTCTTGAAGAGGACATCACCTGACATCATCTGAGAAAATCCCAAAATGGATGACAGAGGTCTGTAGACTGACTTCCTTTCTTAAAAAAGAAAAGACAACAATCAAGATAACTGGAAACTGAAAGCATGGTCAAAAGGTATCACTATAACCTTCAGCTCCAGAGGGTTGATATGTGCTGAGCACTATAAGAAGAGGTCAAACCTGGCACTCTTGGAAGGAGGGCAGGAGGTAAGCATCATGCTTGTGCTGGTATCCAGACCTTGATGCTTGGTAGCTGACCCGTCAGCAAGACAGCTGCTGTTCAATGAGGAAAGTCGACCCATTTGCTCAGATGGTACCTTATTTTAGTCTCATAGACAAAGTCACAGCTGTAACTGAATACAGCCAGATAAAATGAACTTGTGGCGCAGGGCAGAAGGCTTTGTGGCCCCATTGTGAAGACTCAACTGGCAAAAAGATTTTCAATCTAGGATATAATAATAATAATGAGGACTTTGTATAGCGCCTAATCTTTAGAAGCACTTTACAACATTAGACAACACCTATAACATAAAAAACATATAATGATATGATTACAAAAACAAACACCATGAAATTAGAAAACATTCAAAAACTTGCTGAGAATATTTAAGGTAGGAAACATTATTAGGTCTTTAAGTTTGTTCTTGCAGTCGAAATAAGTGAGTTTTGAGAGCTCTCTTGAATGTGATCACTCTGTCTTTGTGTCTAAGTTCAGTGGGCAATTCATTCCACATTGCTGGGCCCTGGTATACAAAAGAACGCTGTCCATATGACTTTGTTTTCATAGTGGGAATAATGAATATACAATTGTCAGAAGAGGAGCGTAAGTATCTTGCTGGTGTATACACATGGGTGAGGTCAGATAGGTATTTATGACTAGAGTCCAACAGTGAAACATAGCACAGAGAACAAATTTTGTGTTTGATTCTAGATCGAATGGATAGCCAGTGTAGGGTATAGAGCAGCGGGGAGGTATGCTCTGATCGTGGTACTCTAAGTATGATTCGAGCAGCTGTGTTTTGAACTTTTTGAAGTTTCTGGAGCAGACATTGAGATGAACCAGACAGAATTGAGTTACAATAGTCCAGTCTTGAAAGTACTAATGAACACACAAGTGTTTTAGTGGCATCAACTGAAAAGATATTTGCGAATTGAGCTGATGCATCTCAGCTCAAGATATGACTCTGAAAAAGCTAAAAAGGTGTTTTTCAGAGGGCATTTTGGCAATCTGATTAAAATCAGATCTCCTCTGTCCTATGTGAAGATCTGACGATGACTACTTAGGGGTCATGTTCTGGTGACCTTTGAATTAGCCAATGAAAATGCAGCTTTCAAAAATCTGAAAGTGAATCAAACTATTCAATACACATTCATGATCTTCGTCCACACTGCTCAGTCTCCAAATGAGATAAGACTTCATTTGACTCGCTGGTCAGATGAGCAATAATGGTTACCCCTAAGCGGTCGCTGTCAGATCTTCATGTGTAACAGTGGAGATCTGATTTTAATCATATTGGCATTTCGGGGGAGGCAAACTCAAAGCTAAAAGTGCTTTCTGATCCCATGTCCAGATTAATGAAGAACTGGGAAATACTGAGATGGGACTTGGACTTGCTGATAAGGAAACTGAGATGTAGCAAGAGTGAAACAAAGGAGATTAAGTAAAAATGAAACAAAGGATTTCATGTCTTGCTATACAGGGATGCCCATTCTGTGCTTCTGACCTGAAAACTATCCCTCTCAAATGGCATTCGGGACTGATTTTTAAGATATACATGCAGAACTCAAGTGCCCAAAGGTGTTGCTTCAGAAAGCTGAGATCTCAAAAATTCCTGGAATAAAGACTAAAGTCACTGATACTAAGTCAAGCATTGAGCTCTATGCTGCTATACTGCAAAATGTCAAAGACTTGACATTAATAATGGTCTTTTTTATAGTTCAACAGGTGAGGGAATCCTGCATGAGGCCATTAAAAGAGTTGGAGAGAAGGTTTGAAGACTATTTCACTGGATGCATGAATGGCTGGATCTTCTCTGGATGTTCAGTTGAGGAAGGAAGATGGTGCTTGTTAGCATGTGTTCTCAAATTCATATGGTTGGGTGAAAACGAAATGGTCTTCAGTGGATTCAAAACCTAAACAGGAAAAAAACTGGATCCTGGAGATTGTGAACGAAATTGGGAGAAAATCCATACTGGGACACAGAAATCCCCAGGCATTCATTTGCTACCTGCCAAAAGGTTTTAAGCAGGTGCTGGGTGTCTGGGAATGGAGAGTCACTGAAGCCTGTACTGGGTCTGGATGGAGCAGGCATCAGTGATGGACCTGTCTAGTGCCAATCCTTGATCCTTCCACTCAGGGGTACACAATTCTCTTTGGCCAAGGGCCAGATTGCATTTTCTAAGACCACCTGAGGGCCGGACAGAACACATTTGTGAGCCGTATCCGGCCCCTGGGCCATGGATTGTGCACCTCTCCTTCCAATGGTCTGCAAATGGATGGTGAGAGAAGTTTTTTTCTCCAAATCCATTGCCAGCAGTACTGAGCATCAGTAACAGAATATGGACTGGACAAGGTATGGCAGGCTATTGAATAATGTCTTTAGCCCAGGACTGGTATTCTAATCAATGTGCCAAAACTGGAGACATGGTTTACGTCAAGGAATTGTGTGCACAAAGTTGCCATAGTAATGAATTTTAATATAAATATAGTACATGTCTCACTGCCATGTGCAGCATTACCCATGGTGTATATTGTTGTTCTTTTGAGTGATTGTGACTTGGTTAGTTTTATTTACATGGGTAAAATGATAGATACTTTGTCCTTATTTCCATTAGATTGGACAAATTCACATAACACAATGCCATATCTGCCACATGAAAAACAAAATTCTTTTTTAACTTCCAAAACCCTTAATTCAGTTATGTTTATAAAACACAATTCTCAGGAAAATAAACAGAGAGAATGGTAGAGACACCATAATATGTTTTTAATCTGTATAAACAGTAAACAGTTGTGTTTAGCGCTCATGGAAAACTATCATTGTGGGGCAGTTTATACAATATATTGTCAAGAGCAAATAAAAGTTAAAAGTACCAAAGATAAAAATCCACCAGTATAGAGGTTACTTAAATGACTGATAATGACTGGAGTGATTTTGTGTTGAGAGTCCTTTAAGCTGTTATGAACCCATTATGCTAATAACTACACGAAGTGGAAGAACCCATTTTATTTAAATCAAAATGTGTCTTGAACAGAGAGTCTGTGTGTGTGTGTTTGGATTTTTAATGTAGCTCTAATAATTTTTCAGTCATATTGCTATGATGTCTGCAGTGTGAAAGTTTATAGTGATGTCTAACACTGGTGCATCATGCATGCGTGTGTGAGATTTGGATTTTTAATGTAGCTTTAAAACATTTTCAGTCATATCACTACAATGTCTGCAGTGTGGCAGTTGTACAGATTCCAATCTACTGAGACATTATTGTGTGACAGATATTTAATCCCAACCTGATCACAGTTGGGTGCATGTTACACACAGTTAAAAAGAGTACAAACACAACTTGTTCTTTTAGTTGTTCTATAGTTTACCTTGCCTCATCTCCACCTTCGCTATTGGGACCTGGTCTTCTTGGACTGTTCTTATCACAACCACTGCAAAAGAATATTTTCATTTATTATTTTGCATGTTTAAGCCACACTGACCTTTTCCAATGTGCACAGAGATAATGTAAACCAGGTCTGGAAAGGAAATTTGACATTTTGTTTCTCTGAGAATGCTTACCAGATCACATTTATTTTTATTTTCCACAACCTGAATCCAGCTCTACCAGAAAGATAACTAAATTTGTCTTTCATGTCTTTATAATATACAGCCATTGAAAAAAATATCTATGAGAAGAAACCTTTCCCACAATACATTTCATCTAAAAAATGTATTTAATATGTTTAAAGATAATATAAATTGTGAGTTGTTTTACTTTTATTTTTATAAATACTTTGATCTTTCAATACATCAAGAAATCGTTGCATTATGACAATATTTTAGTGTTTATATACTATAATATATAATAATAATGACAATCATTAAAATGATAGGAATTTTTTTTTAAAGGTAATCAGTGAAGAACAACTTAAACTTCCATATGTATTTCATATTATGATATTAAAAGGAATTTTTTCAGATCAGCTGCAAATTATATTTTTGTATGAGCCATCTCTTCTTCAAATATGAAAGTATATCTTTTATGTATCCATATTAAGACTTGTTGATGCTCAATTAAGCCATTAAACTAACACATTAATATCAAATAAATATTTTTTTGGCTGGGGGTAGGTAAACTGATTTTAATGATGTAATAATTCTATGTCACTACTGCCTAGCTAACCTTTCCAAGAAGACAATTAACCTCCTCTTATTAAACAAAAAGTTCAGCAAGTATTAAAAAATTCTGAACTAGAAGAACACTGACTCAGTTTGTTCCGCATACCACAGACCCATGCGCTGTAGTCATACTACTTGTGGGACATCTAAATGGGCTGGGTGGAGGGAATCTGGCAATAGTCACAGGTACATCATGAATATTAGTTTTACTACCCCCAAAACTACAATTTAATATCAGTAATATGTTGTCTGTTGCTACTGCATAGCTGGATTTCCCACGTGGTGGGAGACCATTGGCCTCAAAAATGGTATTGAAAGGATAAACTCACCTTTGTGGTAGGAATGTCAATACTTTAAGTTGGTATCTGCTTGCACCAATTTTGTGCCACAACTATGGGACCTAAAGAAAAGATGACTTCAACCAGGGTCACCAAAGAATGATTAAAGTACAAGGAGAAGAAAGTAGTCTGTAACTGCCAAAATGCAGCTTTCATAACATCCTCCAATGATGAATGAATTTGAATGGCCCGTGAGATAGCAATGGCTTAAAATTTCATGGGCTTTAATCTTCAGGAATAAAAGGTTTCTCTCAGTAAGGGTTTAATACACCCATTTGATCATCAGAAGAATCCACTTGGAATCAGTGGATGCTAAAATATTAACAAAGCCAAGTAAGGGCCAGAAATTAACTTCCTATCCTTCCTTCTCCCATTAGAAGAGCTAAAATAGAATCAAAAAGCTCTAACTGAAAGAGTCGATCCTGATCAACCCCGGCAAAGATTTGACTGAGACTGGGGATCTTTATAGGGAGTAAAGCTAAATGTTATTTGCTAAAAGCCTGTTTGGCAAAGAAAATTAAACTGATTCATAATAACAGATTGAAAGGTAAGATTATCAAAAGAAGTCTCACCAAATGGTTCAACATGAACAAGACTGATTCCATCTGGACATTAACAAGAGAGAAACATGTAACTGCAACTCAAAATGTCTGATAAGATTGGAAATATTAGGATCTGAAACAATGGCGGGACATTTTGAAAATCTGAGCTTGATGGATAAGACTGCCCTAGAGCCCTTATTAGTTTAAACCAAGTATTCTCTCTCTATAAAAAACTGCACTCAGAGGGACTAGTAGGATTTTTGCATTTCCTACTGCACCAATCCCAAAACAGTTTGCTTGAGATGAACCAAATATGAAGGTGAATAATCTGACTTGGTGGAGAACTTGCAGAATCATCATGAATAATGCGAAGGTGTCCACTACCCAGGCTCTCTGGTCTGGGACTTGGAACATGTAAAATGAACACTTTCTGTTTAACATTGTTACAAAAACAAATCCACCAAGAGTTTCCCACCCAGTCTCATTAGGGACTCTGCTTTGCTATGGACTGATGCTCAGGTCATTCCATGTGGACAACCTTGCTTCTCCTGGACAGACATCTGGTAAAATATTCTTTTTGCCAGAAATATGATGAACTCAGAGGGTAATACCTTCCAAGTGAAGGAGGCTCCCAAAGCATACATACAAAAAAAGAGGCATGTGTGCCTCACTGTCACCTGATGTAAACTGCCACCAACATTTTATCAG
The DNA here is from genome assembly GCA_028554795.2 of Sinohyriopsis cumingii. Classification (NCBI taxonomy): domain Eukaryota; kingdom Metazoa; phylum Mollusca; class Bivalvia; order Unionida; family Unionidae; genus Sinohyriopsis; species Sinohyriopsis cumingii. Next base: position 48,813,389 of record CM068842.1, on the reverse strand, counting down.
AGACTATCACACAGTGACTCCTTACTTTGTTGATGCATCCCTGGAGGGCTAAAAATACTACCCTCCTTTCCTAATTGTTTATGTGTAGGGTAGATTGTTTCCTGACCACAAATCCTTAAATATTAGCCCTTTCAGCTCCATGTGAGTGTCCCACCCCAAATCTGTCAGTGAATAGGTAGGAGTGAGGTTCAGGGGTTATGTATGGGGCCCCTGGTCAGAAACTGGTCCCGATTCGTCCATCAACTCAAGTCATGGTGAAATTCCAATCCAAGTGAAATCTGAGCAGTCTCAGGGTTCCCGTATCATTTCCAATTCACCATAAGGAAAAACTGGAGGGAAACATATGCAGTCTTCCTAGCGGAACAAGGTCTGCTACGGAGTTCATGGTCCCCCAAAGGGATAGACACTGGCGAGCCAACAATGACAACTTTGGCTCTCAGTGCCTCCAAAATGGGTCAGGATTCTGTCCACCCTCTTCAGCAGGACACTAACTTAATAATAATAAAATTTTAAAAAGTAAATAGTACAAAAGATCAACATTTTAAGTGTTAGCATGTGAAGAAATAATGTTCTATTTACTGTTTCACTGCAATATGGACAACTCATAATTTCTTAGTAAAATTTTGGGTACGGTAAATAGGCATTTATCCACTGAAATATGCTAGCCCATTCAAATGGCAGCTTCAAAAATAATTCCCATCACAAAAAAGGTAAGCTATGCAATAGAAATAAGTAACATATTTTGATATTAAAATTATATTTTTCATTGTCAGCCTAATTTTTATATTTATTTTTGGAAAAGTAACCTTCTCTACAAAAGACCAACATTTTAAGTGTTAGCATGTGAAGAAAAATGTATTCTTCTATTTATTGTTTCACTGCAATATGGACAACTCACATTTTCTTCGGTAAAATTTGGGTCTGGTAAATATCATGCAATTATCCACTGAAATATGCTAGCCCATTCAAATGGTAGTTTCCAAAATACAGCATACCTTCTTACAAGCAAAGAGAATCTTTCTATCCTAATCCCCCACCACCACCATCCACACACACAAGTTTTTTTTCCTCACAATTCCAATTCTTATCTGTGACAATTTATATTTTGCTTCTTGGCATTTAAGTTTAACATTTGGCATATTATGAGAAGATAATTCTGGAAAAGACAGCAGATTTGAAATATTTGGAATAAAACAATGCAAACTACGAGATAAATAATGCTGAATCTTTCTTAGTAATTCCTCACATTTTCTAGTCTTCCTGGCTTGAAATATTGTATATATATATATATATATATATATATATATATATATATATATATATATATATATATATATATATATATATATATATATATATATTTTCAATATCTTAATTTCTTTTTATGTTCCCTGCTTGTGTTTTGTATCCGGATAGCAATTGATGATACCAACCCATTTTCATATAGAACTGTTCTAAGTTAACATGTTCATAGCAAACATGCAGTAATATATTGATTTACCTTTAAATACCTGATGACACTGAGTAGTTTGGCGTTATGAGTGTTATGTATATTTGATTTAATTATATTTGATTTAATTTAATTGTTTGTAAATTTTAAAATCTTTTTATTTTTAATTTCATTACATGTCAAAGTAATGTAATTTTGTTTACTAGGAATTTGATATTTTCCAGAAAATTGAGTTTGACCAGAATCTTTTCATAAACACCTAAAAATAGAAACACTGTTTCTATTTTTGACTTAGTTCCCAACCTTGATTCAGAAATCACTGAGACAAGTAAACAACTTTCTACTTTTATTTTATTCTCGAGTAAAATGATTGGTTTTCATTAAGGTCATACTGAGAGTAGGTGACTTTAGATTGCAAACAGAACTATTTCGCAATTATGGGTTTTCCGAAACTGTACAGTAGTTTAATACATTTATTAGTGATGTTTAAAGAGATATTTCTGTTTGGGATTTTACCTTTACATTGGAAAGTGTTTGTGACCAGTTTGGAGTTATATTTTAATTTTTATTCCAATTATTTGGATTCAATAAGAATAATTCTTTTTCCTGTAAATATTTGAGTGCTCATACAGAATTCTTGGACAAAGACATTTATTTAAATTTTATTTGGAAATTCAAACACTGGAATATTGTTCATGAATCAACAAAGAACTGTAGACACAACACTAGCTATAGTATACGTCATCGCCTTCCATTTTGGAATTTTCGTTGGGATTCGAACTTGAATTCATCAGAACATTTCATTACTAGCACTTCTAAAATTTGATTTGTGGATTATTCTTGGATTAATTTTGGATCTGATTCTTAAAACCATAAGTTCTTATTTTTTTAACTTTTACAGTGTTTGTCCAGGGAAATAAATTAAATTTTTCAAAGCTTGTTGTTTTCATTCTTTCTTTTGTTACTATTTATTAGAGCCTAAACACGTAACATAAGAATAGACCATTACAGTTCAATGTAATTATTCTTAGCATCTCCTTGAACAGAAATAATAACATTGATTACATCTTTCATTAGTTCAAATAACAGTATGCCAAGTCCATATAAACATAACCCATCCTGTTAATTGGCACACATTGCTGTATTCAGTCAATAATTGAAACAACTGATTGAGGTTCAGGTCGCCATCATGTGGGTCAAGTTGTTTACTGTTTATCCCTCCCTTGAACTCTTGAGAAACTTATCAAACAGCATTTGTGGTCTGGGTGTTTCAGTGACCGATGCTCTGGCACTGAACAGCTTGCAAGGAAAAGACTTGCTATGAATTTATTTATCTACTGACCTCTTTTACCTTTTAATCAGAAAGCATGCTACAGACTCATTGTTCTCATCAATGGCTCTGTGTAACAGCGTCTGCTGACAGTCTCCTGGGCCTTTACTCCATAGGTTCACATCACACCCATGCCGCACCTATGATAGGAAAATTATAGAGCAATGACAAGGTTATTATAGTAGCAGTGATGATAATGATGGTCATACTGGTAGCTGCTGTGGTGGTAGTAAGGGGAGGAGAAGCAGCAGTAGTAGTAATAAGAATACTGGTAATAGTAGTGATGACTGACATCAATCATCATTATGATAAGTAACAACAGTAGCAGTAAGAGATATAGTAGTGACATCACTCATCATCAGCAGCAGCAGTAGAAGTAGCATGAGTACTAGAAGTAGTAATCATCATCACTAGTAGTAGTAACAGTATGAGTACTTGCAGCAGTAATCAATGACATTACTATCGTCATCAGTAACAAAAGTAGCACGAGTTCTAGAAGTAATCAACATCAATCATTATTATCAATGTGTGTGTGTGTGTGTGATTTGGATTTTTAATGTAGCTTTTTTTAAAAATCAGTCATATCGCTACGATGTCTGTAGTGTGGCAGTTTACAATGATGTCTAGCACTGCGGCATCATGCCACAGACACAAAGCATCATGTCCCACCCAGTCACATTATCCTCACACCAGGCCAAGCAGTCCTAACACTAACCTCTTAATGCTGAGCGCCTAGCGAGGCAGCTGTTAGTATCATTTTTATAAATCTTTGGTATGACTTGGCCAGGGCTCAAACCTGCAACCTCCCACATCCACTAGGCCACCAGAGCAGTTAGTAGTATTAGTAATAGTACAAGTACTTGTAGTGGTAATCATCGACATCAATCATTATCATCATCAGTACTAGTTGTAATAGTACAAGTACTTGTAGCAGTAATCAACATCATCAATCATTATCATCATCAGTACTAGTTGTAATAGTACAAGTACTTGTAGTGGTAATCATCGACATCAATCATTATCATCATCAGTACTAGTTGTAATAGTACAAGTACTTGTAGCAGTAATCAACATCATCAATCATTATCATCATCAGTACTAGTTGTAATAGTACAAGTACTTGTAGCAGTAATCAACATCATCATTAGTAGCATTAGTAAGAGTACCAATATTATTAGTAATCACTGAGATCAATCATCATCAGCAGCAGCAGCAGTCATTTTAATAGTACAAGTACTTTTAGCAGTAATCATCAACATCAATCATCATCAGTAGTAGAATCTGTAACAGCACCAACATCATCATAAGCATTAGTAGCATTAGTATGAGTACTGTTAGTTGTTGCTGTTGTTGGGTTCAATGCCATTTTTCAGCACAAGATAGGCTATACATGGTGGCCAGTATTAATGGTGGAGGAAGAACCCAGGAAAAACCCCGAAAGAACAACCAACCCTCAAGAAGCTACTGGCAAGCTTTCTCACATATCCACATTGGCTGAACCCGAGACTTGAACCCATGCAGGCAGAAGTGAGATGGCAGTGATCCAGAATAGTGATCACTTTAGACTATCCGGCCACTTTGGGGCCCCTAGTACTGTTAGTAATTATCAACATCAAACATCATCAGTAAAATAAAAGTACCAGTAGTAGTATTAATCATCAACATTAGTCATCTGCATCTGCATCACATTATCTTCATAAAAACATCAAAATCTATATATTACATAACCATTTCATATTGCCTCTTTGATATGGTGTTCAACAGTGATGTTCAGTTCATATTTCCATAACAAACACCAAATTATTCTGTAGTGCTCTGTCAAAAGCAATTGTTGAACTATTTACAACTTACATATACTAGTATTTGAGTTGGCACTGATTAAAGCAAGAAGATGAATTTGTCTATAAGCCATGTCAAATTGGGGACATAAGTGAGACTGATGGATGGATGAATGAAAGACAAACAAAGATGTTACAAATATTAAAACAGGATAATTCTGAACTGCAAAAAAAACACAACTGCCCCACTAGTCTAAAATATGTACCAAGAGTCACTAACAGGCCTTGATAGTTTCTGAAGTTATACCCCGGAAATGAATGCGTGATTGATTAGATGGATAGAAAGGACGAAAATGTTTAAATATTGAAACCGAACAATGTGAACAGCAAAAGACACATCTGGTTAATGCCACAAATCTAATAATAAGTGTACAATGTCTCAAAGAGATATCTTGAGCAGTTTTGGAATTATGCCCACAAAGTGAAAGTGTGAATGATGGATGAAAAGATAAGCAGGTATAAAGATGAAACCATTAAAAATATTTAAAATTAATTATGAATATAGACATGAACATTACACTACTACATGTGATGTTGATAAGCATTAACTAAGCATTAAGCATAACTATTTATCAAAATCCAAATTAGATATATTTAGTGGGCATTTGAATAAATGGTCTTCTCTTCCATTTTAGTTAGGTGTACAGAACAGAAAGGTTCAGGTTATTCCTTAGTTGTCTTCTTTCTCCTCATTTCTCTGTTAGTCAAGCTTTTTGAAATGTCTACTATACATTATACACATTTTTCTTAGCACTATTTATTTGGAAAAAGAAATAAAATTAGAAATTGTATTTGAAGAAAATGCAAAAAGTTTATGGTGAGAACAGAGAGGACACTCCAAAGAGAAATTCATGATGAAAAAAACTTAATATTCAAATAACTATATTGGTCAAATGTTAAGTGTAAATTCATTATCGAAGAAGGATTCTAATTATGAGGGATACAAGTTTACACGTCCAGTGAAATCTTGGCAAAATAACATTAAACTTTAATATACATGCAGATTCACGTAAAAATGACAAACCAAAGACTGGGCAATGTCCTCCTGTCCAGAATCCAGGGCCTGCCATAGGGGACAGTTGCCATTATCATCAAACACATTCATGTCCACCCCTCTTTCACACAGGACATCAACCACTACAGGCAGATGACGCTTTATTGCATGCTGAAGGGGTGTCTCTTTATCTGGAGTTCTAAGCACAATAAAAGAGGATACTCAAGTTAAATTGTTTAAATATAATCCTTTATCATGGAAATATGTAGAACGACCATAAGCAGCAGAAGGTCAAGGATAACCCTTTGCCAGCAGCCTTTATTTCTATACCGCAATTAGTGGTACCATAAACACTTACTGAAAACAATCTTTTCTATATGGTTATTAATTTAATGGAATAATCAACTTTGGCTACTGCTTTATTTCTTCTTTGGTCATTGCAACAAAGAGACATATGTTATGATCACCTAGTGAACATAGATTATTTATATAATTTAGACTGCTAATGGAACTTCTTTTTTAGTGGAAATTTAGTTCATTGTATAAAACTGTAAAACATATCTTAACTGGGAGCAATGAAGACAGACCCTATGAGCAGTGGGTGGTTGGATACTACCCAACTATATGGGCATGTATTGTACCCTGCTTCAAAATGATGGGTTTTTTTTAATGCCTACTGGTCCTAAAAAAAACTGATGTAATGACTCTATCCAAGCCCCCAAATTGAAACCCAATGGAACTACATGTGCTCAAAACTGGATTTGCATGTGATCAGTGCTGGATTTTGAAGTCATTTGGTGCGTGAAATGCAGGTCAAGTGGATTCTATATGGAAAGGTGCTGGTTGAAAATTTTAGGTTTATTGGGACAAAATATCTGGAGGAGCTTTACTGTGGCACATACCCATAGTGTATCCTTGGCAGTGTCCTCCACCCAAACCGTGAAGACCTGCCAATCTACCAATCCATAACTCATAGCACGATGATAGTCTACAAAAGTCATTCTACTCAGGGCTTCAGACAGCAAAATTCTGACCCTGATCTGCCGACAGATTTTTCAAGGACAGATGTGGATCTATGCTTTTCAAAGTTTAATTATAAACTGATAAAATAAATAACTCTCAAAAGGAAGATGTGGTGGCTCAGGTGGTGAAGTATCAGACTTTTATTCAAGAGTTGCAGGTTTGATACCTGCCAAGGTCAGCCCTGCTAAACAACTTGGCATATCCCTGGGATAGACACTTAGCTCCCATTTCTACTGCATGACATGGAAAAAAATAGTTCTGTTAAAACCATCAAAAATAAAACTACCAAAACTATATTACAAAGGTTCTATTCTTAAGAAACCTCTCACAAGAGGCCAACACCCAATTAAAGACAACCTAAGATAATATATTTTCATCATTTTGTTCCTGTCAAGATAAGCCACCTCTTTTAGAATGCTACTCTCTTGGTGGTCTAAAAGATGGGGATAACGAAAAAGAACATTAAAATTTCCATTTTATCAAGCTGATATGTAATGATGAAAATTTTTCACATTTCACCATAAATGATACAATTCCTCAGAAGTTGCAAAGACTGATGTTTTCATTAAGGTGATGATATTTTATGTAGAATACACTTGCAAGGAAAAGCTTGCAGACACTTCTTTAGTACAGTGACCATAACTGCACCAGAATAACAATCTTTATAAACAATGAAATGTTATAATAATCCTCATAAAGAGTAAATACTAGGAATAAATCTATCATCTGTTATGTGGTCATACAAACATTCTGCAACAAAATGTACCATTCTTTGTGAGAAATCATCTTTAGTTGCGAAAACCAGTTTATATTTAGAGATAAAATAAATACTTTAACACAACTTAATGGTCATTTTCTCAATCAAAAATAAGATATGGTTGGTAGACAGATCGGCATTTACGCAAAATTATAAAAAATACAGTTTAAGATTGTATTATTTTCCAGGCATATTGTTTTCACCCAAATTCTACAGCAATCCTTTTTCCATGAAGTATTAATTTTATTATCACTATATGCATTGAGATTTTGCTGGCAATTGATACTTTTCTGAATTATTTTATTTCAGACTCTCAATAAAGATCAAATTAATTATATTTCTGATTTCCCCAGTCATGAATTAAAAAGTGGAATCTACAAACAAATGAACAAACATGAGAACTTAGGAACAGAGTGAGAAAGGAAGCAAAATACCAAATTAAGCAAGGAATATATGAATGGGCAAGAAATGAGAGAAATATGAGAATTACAAATATACGAATCCACAAGAAATGAGAGAAATATGAGAATTACAAATATACGAATGCATAAGAAATAAGAGAAGCATGAGAATTACAAATATATGAAGGTATAAGAAATGAGAGAAATATGAGAATTACGAATGCACAAAGAAATTGAAATATAAAAAAACGGATAAAGAAATAAACATTACCGAAATATAGGAACAAAGAGAAAAATTACTAGTTTTCAACTACACCAAGTGACACTTAGTTCTGTATGTGGACATTTTATGTATAGTGAAACCAGAAGCAAAATACAGTGGTTAAAGTGCAAATTATAAAAATCGATTAATTTTTTTTTCTCTAATAAAGCAATTGTTTTCTTAACAGATGACCCTGAATGGCATACACATGTGGTGTTTATTTTATATTTATGTTATTTAGGCATGCTGCAATTCAAAACAGAGACCTAGTGAGTATGTGGATATAATTTATATAGAATTAGCTGATTGATAGTAGCTTGAAAAGAATAAGCCATTTAAACATAATTTGGATAAGCTGGTACTTATTATGCTCTCTCTTTCTCTCTGTCTCTGTCTCTCTATCTATATATATAGATGTATGTATGTATGTATGTACATGTATGTATGTATGTACGTATAGGGCGATTCATCAGAAAATTGCTCAGAATGATAGTGTGTTAACAAAAAGTAATGAGTAAAATGAGAGCCTAGATTGTAAAGTATGTAGAATTGTAGTCCTCTCTTTACAACTAATCACATGAAAGTAACTTGACATTATAACCCAATGAGTTAAGCAGTGATAATTGCTGAATTAAAAGTGGCATCAATGACAGCATAATCAGAATGATAAACACCACTAGTCTTTACTGACACTCAGATCCATCATCCCTGCAGGGCAGGTGGTCACTATTTCAAATAACTGTATTTAAACTAATGTTTTATGTTTAGTAACCCCAATGACCAATTGGATGTGTTTAATAAGATATTTTCAATAACATTATATATCAAAATTTACTAAAATTTAACCTATTTTGTCCTTTAGAAACTTTTTTTCTTCAGATTCACAACTTTATATGTCAATTTATTTGTCTGATATTCATTTGCATAATACTACTTGCATAAAGTTGAAATAAAGAAAAGCAAAGAACACTGATTTATCAGATTTCACTTTCTTGCATGAGGCACCATTTTTTGTATTTCATGGTCACTAAAATAACAGATTTAAAGGTCCAGCAAATAACTATTTACCTGTGAAAACAATATGACCCCTTCTTCATCAGAGGTAAATCTATTTATGTATTTATTTTACAAAGCCCATACAAATAATTGTATTCCGTTATATACAAACCTGATAGTAACATCGGCTTGATGTTCAATGAGAAAAAGTGCCCCTGATGTGTCCTGCTTCTCTATGGCTTGGTGTAACAGTGTAAGACCTTCCACATTCTTTTCATTAATACTGGCCCCTGCCCCCAATAACTGCCCTGCCTCTCTGTACAGGTTGTTCCACAATGCAAGGCCTAATACTGTATTGCCCTCAGAGTCCTTCAGGTTAAAGTTTGGCAGAACTCTGGTGTTGTCGTTACTCTGACCCACATTCACTGAAAGGACGATCATTTCTGTTATCTAGCTATAAAAATTTACCCTGATTTCTTTGTTCAAAAACAAGAAGTTAATTAAAACTCTGAATTTATATATTTCTGTGGCTATAAATTTTCCTGGTTTTGCAAACCATTACATTATCAACAGCATGTTAAAAGGAATTATTAAAATTTTAAATTTTTTTTGAGAAAATTCAACCTACAACATTAAATTCTAAACAGGCCACATAAAAAGAAACAAAGATGTTAAAATTACTCTTAATGGGGACAGTTTTTCCCCAAACAATAATATTTGTACATTTTTCATTATAAAAGGCACACAAAAAAACAGAGCAAACTTCAGATACAATTATCACTATAAAAGTCCAACAAAATAAGAAAGTATTAATATTTACTCAACCGGAGTTGTTCTATTTTTTTTCTGTCAAAGTTTTGAAAAATTACAGATTTGTTTAAAAGATGTGACAAAATTTAATTTTAAATACTAAGAATATATTAATGTGTAGGGAATTTTCTCAGTAAAAGAATTAAAAAAAGATCATTATAGTAAAATAAAAACATTTCTTTTCAGGTAAAATGTGCAAGTAATTGGGCTTGTTTTGTACTGAATCATAGTACTAGCATCTCCATATTCAATTGCTGTTTGCCCCTGCTGACACAGCCTTTATTTTTGCCTTCAATGCAGTACACTATGTCAGCCTTTCTATGCCAAGATTTCCAGAGTTGGATAAATCAAAAGACATAGTATCCATTGGATGTAACTAATAAAGTTAATTTCCATAAAGTCTTTGAATATGTGGTTCAAAGGAACATAATTAATACAATTTCCATAGTCTTTGAATGTGTGGTTCATAGTAATATATTTAATAGTCAATTTCCATACAGTCTTTGAATATGTGGTTCATAGCAACATAATTAATAGTCAATTTCCATAGTCTTTGAATGTGTGGTTCATAGTAACATAATAGTCAATTTCCATACAGTCTTTGAATGTGTGGTTAATAGCAACATAATTAATAGTCAATTTTCATAAAATCATTGAATGTGTGGTGCATAGTAACCATGCAATACACAAAATCACTAATACAAGCAATTTATGTTAGGATAGAAAACAAATTTTAACATGAAGAAATGTAGATCAATTTGCTCATGCAAATGTGTCTCTTCTTCTCCTGTATCCCGCCCTTACCCCCAAGATGGAGATGAGTCTATGGTCAAAATGCACTGGATCTTTTGATTATGATAATAGTATATGCCAAGTTTCACATGATTCCCCTGACAAATGCAAGAATATTTGCAATCACAACATTCTGCCATACACTGTAAGTCAAACTATAACTATTACAAAACTGTGACCAAGATTTGTCTATAAGCCCATCTTTTGATGATTAGCACAATAAGTACTGAGTTTCAAGGCAATCCACCAAATACTTCAAAACAAGTTACATTCAGAAGATCCTATCATATATTAAACTGCATTCAGCAGTAACACAAAATGGGCAATAACTCTAAAAAAAACGAGAAGTGTAATTTGCTGAAATGCATATCTTCCTTTAATAACCATAAGTTTCATGGTGATCCACTGAAAACTGCAAGACAAGTTGCATTTACAAGGTTCAGTCACATGCTGCAAGGAATATCACTAAGGCAAATCCCAGGTGCACAGTGATTTGCCAGTAAGTACATCTTCATAACCATAACAGTTCTCAAATTTCGTGATCATCCATATACATCTGAGACTAGTTCCATTTATAACATTTTGTCATACATTACATCCATCTGCAAGTCAAAAAGGGCAAGAAATCTAACAAAGATTGCAGGTGCAAGGAAGGTGATGATGACCATAATATGTACAAAGTTTCACAGTAATCCATAACAATTCTGAGACTAGCTGTATTCACAATATTCTATCTTATACGGAATTCACCTTCATGACCAAAAGGGCAATAACTCTAGCAAAAACTCAAGACCAAATGGGAAATAACTAACAAAAATTGCTAGTGCACAGTGACTTGTTTATAGCATATACCAAGTTTTCTTCATTACAATGAAAACAGTGAGACCAATTTTGTTCACAAGATTTAGCCATACACTGCAATCAGGCAAAATCAATGGAATGAGCAGTTATTTGTTAATATCAAACCAGCCAACCATAGCAAGACCTCAGTAAAGCACTCAATATTTTTCCATCAATTAGACGAGTTTTCAGTAAGGTGCAACAAAATATATTTACAAGCATTTAAAAGACCAGAAATGTGATTTAAGACCGATACAGCAACAGTGAACATTGTGGTCAACTAGGCCTAAACATATATTAAAGTTTATCTAACTTTAACTGCCTCCAGCACAGTTTCACAAACTCCAGTTCCAAAAACCTACAAAGCTCAATTGCTTCATGCTATCTCTCAACCCGACTTAATCTTTAGAATAAATAAAATTTCATGTGGACTGAGGTGATGGCAATTGTCTTTCCTACCATGTGCCATAGCCAAATCAACTGATGATATCCACTAAAACATAATTGTTACCCTTCCTGCTTTTGTCCCCAAGAATCAGAATATTCCATTTTATTCTTCTGTATTGACTATTAAAACCTGATATGTTTCTTGTCTCTTTCATTCTGAAAATGTATTGCTTAATGGACTCCATTTTTAAAACAAATAAGCAACAGCGTGCATCACAAAATATGTGCAGTTTAAAGCATCCGAGGTACTGCTATCAAGTCGGTCTGGTTCCCTGACCAAAAACACTGAATTTAATGTGAAACTTTGATCTGAATCAAACATGGATGAACCAGTATCTGGATTTCAGCACAAACAATCATAAGTCTATACTTCGTGCTTTTATTGTTTAAGTCCATATTTTAAGGGTCACTTCTATAAGACTTCTGACTATATCTATATATACATATACACATATATAAATATATATATATAAATATACATATATATATATATATATATATATATATATCACTTTTGGAAATCATAATATCAGGTATTTAATTTCTAATCTACACAATAAAAAAAATCCAAAAATAATAACTCTGCAATCATAAAATGTGCTCAAAAATTTTTTTTTCACAAATTTATTGTTAAGTAATTCTGTGCAATAATTTAAACTGAAAGGCAGTTACATTTTTAAACCAGATGCACTTCATAGCCTACATTTGGGATTTTTTCCAGTGTGATCATTTATCAGTCACCTTATTTTTCTGGACGAAGTCTCACAATTTCTACAAGGTTAATTTCTTTTATTATTTACCAGATCTTTATATAGGAATTTATATTCTTATTCTCTAACAGCAAACTGTTTCTGAACGTACATTTTTCTCTTTTCAATACAATTTTTAATGCTGTTTCCAGTGACAACAATATTTTTAAATAATTGATAATATTCAGTGTAATTATCAGTGTTAACTTTTTGACATATTGCTTCAAATTTTACAATGATCATTGACTAGCAAAGAGATGTTTGACACGTTATTCCATCTGATCATCATTTGTATAAGATGAAAGTTATTAATATTTATTTTATGCTAAGCAGTGAATTACTCGATTTTCCAATTAAAATAATATTGATATTTCACTGTAGTGAAAAAATAACTATTTTTTTCACTACAGGAACTACTTTTTGGAGTCAGAACATACTTACCTCCCTTTGATTTTGTCAGTGAACATTTTCCATATGTAGTGGTTGTTTTCTTACTAATAACCCCTTTCTATTATCCTTGAAGCTTGTAGTTTGTTATTATGGAAATATGTTATTTTTTATCAATCTGATCTGGAACTAATTTTGTGCGCAGGTAAAATGAATGAATAAAGTCAATGATTTGATCAAAGTGATTTTTTTAGGAAGGGACAGATTTTTCCTCATCCAATAACCCAAAAGTTTTGGGCTACTTTTAACTTTTTTCCATAAGCTAACTCTAACTTATCTAATTTCAAAGGAAGAAGTACAGCAAATTATTTAAATGTCTGGGTATATTTTTTCTTCTGAAACTTTGCTCCTTCATATCCAAAAATGCTTAATAAGTTCATTCATTACACTGCAATGGTGGAATTTGTTTGGGTTTGTCTTTGGTGTTCTGTTTTCAGTTTTTGTTCCCATGTTATTTCAAGCAAAGGCCTGCCATCAACAAAGTCTGGACTGTATGAAATAAAACATTTTAATATCTGCAAACTTTCCAGTTTCCCTACAACATACGTTTATATTGGAGGAATATGTTGACAATATCTTCATGTTCATTTAAAAGAGCACGGTGAAGTGGTGTCTGTTGTGATACAAGAGTTGCCTCCCCTTCCATGAGCAGATTCATCTGCAGACCCGTTGTGGGGTGGACTGGTTTCAGCGTCTGGACATTAGGGTTAGCTCCTCTGTCTAACAAAACCTTTACCAATCTGGTAAGACCTTTTTCACATGCTATGTGCAGGGGTGTTTCTCCCTGCAAAAACAGAATTTGAGAGTAAACATTTACTTTTGTTGTATTTAAACTCGTAATTAACTCTGTCTATTTGGACCCTAATTTTCCAGAATTAAACTGAGAACATGAACTTGCACATTTTTAATTACATAGTTACTGCATGGAGACAAAACTGGGCATATAATGCAGTTAGTGCCCATAAGTAAATCTAATTTATGCATTAAAATAGAATTAAAAAGCAATATATCAAAATTTTCCTTAATTCTAACAATCCACTTTTCTGTTTATAATGCTGCAGAAACGAGAGTGTGAAAGAACTGGCAATCTAGAGCCATAAACATACCTAACAATTATGCAGAACTGAAGTCAGGTTGGTTCCACTGAATTTTAATCAGCACACACCAATATTAATTGAAAAGCATTATTATTGGAAATTATAAGTCTTGATTGTTCAATATAAGGCTACAATTCCATTAAAAGCTGACATAATATTGATAATTTAATTTTAGTAATGGTAAAAATGTTTTTTTTTAAATTACATATCTGCATCATAATAACAAACTGAAAGCTCTCTATGTTGGAATACTCTCTCAAATTTTTTGAACACTGTTGAGCAGTTTTGGAGAATAAGTTGTTTAGAGGTTTCTTTAATTGTAGTAATGGTAGCCATATTCAATGGCAGATGGCATCATTCCAACAAATCTGAAATACCTTTTCAATATCTAAGTGATTTCTGTGAAATCATTTAAAACTTTCTTCTTCTTTTCCTATTGACATCCACATATGATAGATCAACATTGTTTCAGTAAACCTTAAAGCCATCAATGGCTTTCTGTCAAATTTATTCCCATTCTGTTGAATAGTTTTTCTAACTTTAGCAATGACATCAATTGCTAACGGCAGACTGGAATTATTTAAACAGTTTAAACGACCTTCATGTCGAGATGTCTTATTCCAAATTTGGTCAAATTTTGTTCAGAGGCGTTTCAGAACAAGTTGTTAAAAGGTTCTTCTATTTCTTTTGGAACAGTGACCATACTGGATGACAGAATAAATGTGAAAGTCTTTGATGCCAAAGTTCTATTTATAAAATCATGTTCAGATTAGTTAATTGGTTTTTGAGAAAAAAAGTTGTAAATAGCAATATTATGAACAGCTTTGTTTTTTTCATTTTTGTGTGGTTAAATGCAGTTTCTCATCACATGATAGGCTATAAATAGACTACACATGGCTGTAACAGAATTGAAACCGAGTAGGCTTTGGACGAAATGAATAACACAAATACAATGTGTGTGAACAACAAGACTTGTATATTGTACGATAAGATGATGGCACAAAAATAATAAATGAAACAACCTATGAAATACCCAACTCTGGCACA
Organism: Sinohyriopsis cumingii; assembly: GCA_028554795.2. Lineage (NCBI taxonomy): Eukaryota > Metazoa > Mollusca > Bivalvia > Unionida > Unionidae > Sinohyriopsis > Sinohyriopsis cumingii. Next base: position 48,798,109 of record CM068842.1, on the reverse strand, counting down.
CACCTTACACACATTCACAAAAGAGAGAAATATATATATATATATATATATATATATATATATATATATATATATATATATATATATATATATATATATATATAATGATAATGATGAGGATAGAGATGATGATGACACAGTGCTGAAATTACCACTGATAATGATGATGTTGGTTCATATAACCGATATACTATATAAAATGAAACAAAACAAAATATCACAGTTGTGACCCATGCCGGATGCACACTGGTTCAACTTCCCACTTTGAATGAAATAAAACACAAAGTATCACAGTTCCACTTGGCTCAACTTCGAGATTCATACTGGCTCAACTTCACCCTCCACCAGTTTCAGTCTGGCTCAACTACACACTCTACCAGTTTCAGTCTGGCGTAACTACACCTCCCACTAGTTTCAGTCTGGTGCAACAACACCTCCCACCAGTTCCAGTCTGGTTCACCTACACCTCCCCCTCCACCAGTTTCAGCTACAAACAGATGAAACTGGTAGCGTATAATACGAAATACACTAATACGAAATACACCATCACACAAAATACTAAAACAGAAGTATATGAAATGAATAAATATCCACTCAACAAATGCCTATAGTCCATTACATTATATCAATGTCCCTAACGGTTTATACAAACAAAAATAAATTAAACCTGCACTCTACGTGAGACTTTCTACTCTGAGTCCTACATGTCCTAAGGAATAAATTCTAACTGTGAATTGTCTGTTAAACGCGTTTTTTTTAATCTTTCGAAGCTTTATCATAATTTACGATAATAATAAAATATGTCACAAACACAGCGAAAAGCATAAATGTACATGGGAATCAAAATTATTTTAACAGTTGTCACTTTCCCCTATGGGTGTAGTTTTGTGGTTCCAAACCGACACTCCGTGAAAAGATGCAAGTGATGATGTACCACTTGTAGTAAAACCTTACTATTTATACTATATATAAAAAACATGATGTTCAAGACCCAAGGGTAATGTACCTGTGCATGTCGAGAAACATAGGCATCACGCTAGGAGTGACCTACAACAAGATGTACTCATTCAGTAACTATGTCAAGGTAATAAAAACAAGCTACTCTAGTTAATGCTGTTGACAAAGTCAAATATACATTGTCATTGTTTAATGCAAAACCAAATTATTTTCTTCCCTTATTCTGTGATAATAGCATCCAGAAATTTCGTAAAAGAAAAAACTGGGAAAGCACAGGAATAAACCCTGACCCACAGGAAGTTAATGGAATCCCTTCTCATGTACCCATGCTGGCCATGCCAAGACTCAAATCCATACAGAGGTGAGATCTGTAAAGGTGTCTTAGACAACTCATCCAACCAGTGCCCCCAATATTATAAACAGGCAACTCATGATGGACCAAGGACCATGCAGCTCAGTTGATTTTACTGGCAGATGAGGTAAAACATCAGATTTTTGGCAGTACATTTACATAGAATAGTCTCTTTTGTGACTGCATATGGACTGAGAATTGTTCATTTTTTGACTCTGTATGTACTTAAAATTGTTGATTTTTTCAACACAACATGTACTCTGAATTGTTGATGAGCAAATATATTTTTGTTAAGAAGACAAAAATATTTAATTGTCTTTAAGTTATGGTTTGAAGCAATTAAAAAATCCCAAAATTATTAGTACTGCACTAAATAACTGAACTAAAATTTCACTGAGATGCTGAGAAACTGAAATTTTTTAAAACTGCCACAGTATGCAAGTAGTTGCATTTTTATCATTTCAAGATTCTGCAATCAGGCCATAAACCAGGTAATATTATATCTAGGTATAATGCATAATCACTTACAATCCAGATATCTAGCTGAACAATACACTGTCAGTCCAGGGTCTATGTTGTTCAGTTTGGTGAAAATTATACATAGATAAATCCAGCATCTGAGTTAAACTTGAACCAGTTTCTTTAACACACAAAATAGCAAAACTGTAGAATCAAATCCTCCCTTGGAAAATTTTTACAAATTCATAAGGAGTAATGTTTTGTCCATCTAGAAAGTTTTCACAAAAACTTGAGACACTTCAATTTGTTCTTTTAATATTAAAAAACCACTGTAGAATTAAATCACTAATTAACAACACTGCCTGGGAGTTAAACATGCTTAGCATTCAAGGTGGTATATACATGATCCTTTACGTCTTACTGGGCATGCATGAGATTAGTCACTAACCAATTGGGACCATAATAGTTTTGAACAAGAGACCCACAGGGGCCTTTGATTCCTCACCTGGCTGATATCTGACTAAAAGACAAATGCAAGTGCAGTTGACCAAGAAAGTCCGGTTTATTTTGATATTTTATTGTACAGCAACACATGCAGGATATTCAGTGCCAAGGCAATTAGAGTAAGCTCTTTGCGCAGGTACACACCAAAATAGCTAAGCCAGGCCTATACAATGTCAAGATTTCAACCAACACAATTTTGGAAACATGTCAAGCACAATGATCATGAAGGCACCCAGGATCCCGGGTCTGCAGAACGTTATATTGACTTGCACTGAGGATCCCAGGTCTGTAGGATGCTATATCGACTCTTTCAATGATGCTGACTACAGACAGATGTTAAAAGAGCATCATTTATCCAATAATGAAATGTGCTTATGCCATGATTCTTTCATGTTGGGGTATTTCTAGTCAGCGTTTTTAAAAAAAATGATAACATTGATGTTTCCTTTTTTGTGTGCAATGGCTACCATATTTATGTACAAAATATAAAGCCCTTAAGCCTGGATGACTTCTACTGAGCCTTTTTAAGGACATGCTTTATCACAGCAGATGATCGATCTTGGTCTGGACAGAATTTGAACCTGCATTCTCCTAGTCATGAAGCCAGCACTCTAACCAATGAACCACCAAGTCTCCTTCGCTTGGCAGAACTTGATTAGTCTTAAATTGCAAATATCATAAGAAGGCATAGTTATCTCACAAACATAATCTCTAACAACACAATGCAAAAATATCTTGCAAACATCTCAAGGGACGGTTAGATTCATTACATAAATGCCAGAGCATCTGATATAGCAAAAATTAAAACCAAGATAGAAATTCTTAAACAGCCAACAAATTTAAATTACCCCAGCTCAAAATGTGAATGATATATAAGCACTGACTAGAACCATTAAAGTACAATCTGAGCTATGTAAGTACTACTGAACACTGTTTCTTGTGATTGAATGTTATACCAGTAATGTAAATACTACTGAACGCTGTTTTTTGTGATTGAATGTTATACCAGTGTGGGCCCCTGTGGAGGCTAAATCAAATCTTTATCCACATGAAGAAAAAAATGCACATTACATTCAGTACAAATGCCAAAAATAAAGACATTTAACTAAAAAAGAGAAGATGGGGAAAAAATCCCACCAAAAACTTTAAAAGCCAATCAGACTTTTTACCCACAAATAATTTAATAAAACATCAAATAAACTGTAGAAGTAATAATTACTCGAATGGTTCTTTCTGTGAAAAACATTTACTTCTCTTGTATGTCACGAAATAGTTAAAGTCCACCTCAGATGCATAGGTTGTGGATCCTAACTCTGGCCGAGTCATGCCTAAGACTTATAAACAATGGTACTAGCAGCTGCCTAGCATGGTGCTCGGAATTAAGAAGTAAGCGTTAGGAATGGTTTGCCTGGTGTCAGGATAATGTGACTGGGTGGAACATCATGCTACATGTCTGCGGCATTATAACGACATGACTGAATAATTGTTAAAACTATGTTAAAGATCTAAATAGGGCCCCAAGTGGTCTAAAGCGCTCACCGTTACAAATCACTGCCATCTCACAATTTGAGTTATGTCCCTTTACATAGCTAGACACTTTCCAAAACCAAACTGGCCAATAAAGCTAAATATAGAAATATGCCTATTATTAGAAACACAAACTATTGTAAATACAGTGATCATACAGTTTGCCATCAGCTTGACAGGGTAAAATCCTTCCAAGACAAAAAATTAGTACAATCCTCAAAAATAAAAAAGTAAAGTCTTTTCATATAATTTACACTTTTTGAGAATACCATACATCAATAGATGCAGCCAGAATAAATATGAAAGCTTTTGAAATAAAGAATGTCTCAAGTGGGGACGCTTGAAAACGTTTGAAATGAAATAAAAGACCTTAAAGTACAACAGTAAAAACCCGACCCAAGAGATCTTTGCTTCTGGAGACCAATTGTCATGAAAACATTTTTGTGCACAGATCAGAAATTTAAATGTTTACTCAGAGGTAGAACCAGTTTTAAAGTAACACTTTTTTGCACTATACGTTATTTACTTGTATATATTAACCAAAATGTAAACAGCATAGACCCAGATCTGCCATTTCAACCTATACATCTTCTAGCAATCATGGTGTGATGACCATCATGATACAATGTTTATGAAACGATGTGATCATGATATCAACTGATTTTCTGATGATGCATATTGCAATGTTGATCTTTCAATATGACATGCATCAAAGTAAAACAAATTTTAGAGTCTACAAAAATATTCAGTCTTTATGTCCAAGACCCGTGTCAATTTCCAAACACTAAGTTTGCCACTAAACGTAAACATAATCTTTGGATGCCAAGCTTCATACTCCATCCATAACTTCTTAGGACTCTGTTACTAAATAATGTTTGGAAAATATAAGCTGGTTTTAAAACCAATAATGTTAAATACAGAATGACAGCAGTCTGCGAAGCTTTTTCGATATGTTTTCTATTTATAATTGTTCCGATTATTGATAAATCACTCTTTAAAAGAACATTTTGGCTATTTTTTGTGTAATCTTTTTTTAATTTGTTGTGGATAAGTATAATGATGTGAGGAACAAAAATGACAGACTAGGTAGTGCCAGGAAGAAATATTGTATGCGCATTGATGAATTGTTACAACCTTCCGGCTTTGCACACTGGATCAGCAGATCAGGGTTGATGATAACAAATCTCCCTATGACTTTAATCAAACAGCACTGAATTGGATATGTTGGGCAAATTTAGTACGTAATCTAATACAAGCATCGGATTGTATATTTAAAACCATTATTTTGCATTATTCTTACTATTCAATATTTTTCCATATCAAAAGTAGATCAGGTCATATTGTAAATGAACTTCTGCACATTGCTATGCGATGTACTATATTCCCCCCCCCCAAAAAAAAAACAACACAATTTTCAGATTAGCCAATACCAGGGTAAACAAAATCATGATAATATTTTTGAGTCACCAGTGTGTCAGCACTTGTGAATAGTTGAGAGGATCATGGTTATAGCCAAGTCACCATCTTGGTTTCAATCTTGCTGTGAAGAAATTGAAACCATAAAAATCAACAGAACTGCTGCTTCAAAGGAGAGAGAGACATATACTTTGTACAATGATAAAAGAGTTCATTTTGTACCTAAGACCAAAAACCTGCTACTTCAAGGCAAAGAATACATCATCATTTATTTGTTATGCTTCATTGACAAAAGTATTTTACTACCATTAAACTTTACCAACAAGCATTTCCATTTACCAACTGCATGTCAAAAAATAAGTTGTCGAACTTCATAACTCATCTAAAGTATCAAGAAAATCTAACACAGGTGTACAGACAGGTGTACTTACAAACACAATCAACAGCATCTTCATGTGCATTGTCAGATTAGATACTGGGGCCTTTTTTTCAGGTTCTAATACATTTTTTAAATTTCCTGTCCAAATTAAGTTTTAATTTTTTGAGAAAGTATTTTAAAAATTTGACAAAAGAATGAGCAGTTTCATCGTGACTTTAAATAATAAAAAAAATGTCTACTTTGTAACGATTTTGTTACTACATTTTATACTGACTCAGGAGGCAAAACTTTCATTGAGATTCTGAAAATAATTTTGAGTTAAAGCTATCAGAGTATTAATATCTTCATTATGAAGGCTATGTCTTCTTATTTAAAATGGGTATAATGAGTTGATATTAAGCCCAAACATTTATGCTCTTACTGTAAATTTTACTGACTTGGTTTTACATCCATTCAACACATTCTGGTATATACAAAAATAAAATTACCCTGATAGCGGATGAGGAGGAATCTGAGACTTCCCTATCCTTAATAACAGTTTCAGATAAGAAAATTACGTTAACAGATTAAATTTAAATATATACTAAGTTGGTGCTAAAGTCCGAACAGGAGTCCAAAATAATTAAGATATATTGTTTTTTTCAACTAAAAAAAAAAAAACAAATAACAATTTTCATGACTTCTAGAGCCAATGTAGTTTATCATTTGAATAACACCTTAAAATAAAATATTATTTGTTTTCTTTAATACATGTATCATGAATTATGCATTCCAAGGGGACAATACAAGATATAAAATGTTTCCTAACGATAAATTGGGGGGGGGGGCACATTTTGGGAACGGATTTTCTGTTAATATAAATTCTGATGACCTAGGGTGAGTGTAACCAGACAAAAACTTTTCACAGATGTTTCACATTATATCTTGATATCTCACATGTCCAACTCACAATGATGTGTGGTAACTTATTGAACAGGAACATTTCTCCAAAAGTAAATGAGACATAAATTACGACATGTGTCACTGTAAATATGAATAAAGAATCGAGGGCTACATGTACAACTACAATTTCTTGTTACAAACCATTGACCTTATATATCTATTACTTTGGTTTCCATGTATCATACGAGTTTCAAGCCCACTGCCTTTACTAAAAATTTTGACTAAACTTAGTACCAAGCTTGCATCAGGTGCCCGTTTCTTTTTAGTAAGAGCATAAGAGTATTGTTGCTGTTGCTGTGGGCTTAAAGCCATTTTTCAGCACATGATAGGCTATGTATGGCAGCCGGTATTCTTTGTGGAGAAAGACCACGTGGTCACTTGGGGGCCCATAAGTAGTGTAGTGGAGTGTGTTGAGTGAAATGAAGACAAATTTGTAATTAAAATATGAAATATTTATCAGTACAGATGACAAGTTTTAAACGATACTAAAGAATATCTGTTCATAATGCAATGCACAATATATCGCAAAACTAATGTAATGAGGTGATGAAATATGCCAATGTAAGGGAATAGTGAATGGTTACTCAAGAGTGATTTTTATTTTTATACATGTGAGATCTATGGTTCCAGTCTTTGCTTCTGGTCAGCTGAGCAAATGCAAATGTACACATCTGTGTCAATCATATTAACTAACAGTAATTTCATTGCCTTCACAGTGGGGGCAAAAGTATGAGCCGCGGCGGCATACTTGTTTTGGAGTACAATACTTCATGTGAGTCCAATGATTACAGTTGTCACATCCAACCCACTTGACAAACACTGTGGCTTTGGACTCTCTCACTTCAAGTGGCTGCCATCTAGCGCATACACAGCATTTTTCCTCCTCAGGTCTATCCTCTGAAGAATCAGAATGGTACTCAATATCGGCGTCATCTACATCAGAGTCATCTCCAGGTTCATCACCAGACTCTGTGTTTAGGTTTATTCCTGATGGTCCTGGCTCTGGAGAGGGAAGTCTACGAGGCTTTCTTTTCCGTGAAGATTTCCTCTGAGGTTGTGAGGTTGACCCCCTGATGGCCTCAATATCATCCTCAAAACTGCTGTCCAAACTGTTATCTCCTTTGTTTTGACTTCTGGACCTATGCTTCCTGGTCTTTTTCCCACCTTTCATTTTCTCTGGACTGTCGTTTCTTGCTCTTTTACCATGTGATTTCCCATTCCATTGTGAAGCATTCTCTTCTGTCTTTGGAATGGTCAGTTTAATGCGAAGAGATTCCATATTCAGCTTCGGCTGCTGCATCGCCACCTCCTTTACAGGTCTCGGCTTCTTAGGCTTGTACCCATTACTGGCTGCAACCATATCGTCCTCTATAAGGTTTGCATCATGAGGATATATACCCGACATTTGAAAGGCCGTAATTAAACTGCTCTTTGTCATAACCCTCTCATATGCTCGACATACAAGCGCACAAATATCAGTTCTCTTCACTACAATGCCTGGATTTCTACGATTAAAACTCTGAACTTCTTGTTTTACAACTCCTCGCAACAGCCCAAAGCAATAATTGTCCAAGGTATAGAGCAGTCGACTAGAGTGAGGAGGTAACATGAAGAGAATAATACTATTACTGGCTGCCCATTCAATAACAGGCTGGCAACCAAAGGATTTGTACACACTGTAAAATATTAACGTTACAGACCCTGGGTCTGGATTGTTTGGGACATGCTTCAAAAAATGTTCTTCAAAGTATTTCTTGATGATAAGGCTATTTGAACTCCCTGAGGTGGTAGCTGCAGCTGAGGTTCCTGGCAAAGCACCATTCAGAAACTCCTGAGTGACTTTCTTGCCACGAAAAACTATAAAGGGTGGAATGGCACCACCAGCAGCATTCCCACAACTTATAATGGTGGCCTCCTGAAATACAAGAGGATGGGTGTCATCATCACTTCCAAAAGTTTCTGGATCACATTCAATGGATATCTTTGTTTCATCCAGGAAATATATTGAACCTGGATTCTCCTGTAAATACTTGATCAGGAGTTTTGACTTGAATTCTTCATAATACCTCTTTATGTCATCTGGAGCTATTTTCATCTGAATGCGAGACAAGACCCTTTCCCTACCAAGTTCTAAGTCAGGCCATCTACGAAGCAAATTAGTGACCCAGTGATCACTAAATAAAGCATCAGGATCACTTTTGTGTCCAAGGTAATAGGCAAAGTCTGTGGCAATTATTCTTAAATCCCTTCTGCTAAAAGAAAACCCAATGGATGCCATATATCTGACATGGTTTACAAGTTTTTGCTCATCATCTTTTGAAAAGAGCGGAGATGGTCCTGGATTAACAGCTCCTATGGAGACACGGCCATCTATTCTGTCCCGCAAAGTTGTTACAGGGACATTGTATCGCTTGGCTGCACCATTCACACTCATTCCATTTTCAAGTACATCTTTGTAGGCCAGTAACAGATTCTCAAATTCATAGAATCTGTACCCCTTTCCAGATTTCTTTGTTGGAGACTTCTGAAGAAGAAATAAAGAAGAGTTTACAGAAATACAAATTTTGTTTCCCTTAAAAAGTAAAACATAAAACAGAACTATTGCAGTGCATCTTTAAGCAACATTGCACTAATACAGGAAAGCAATTATTCATAAGTGCAGTTAAACAAAGAATCTAACAAAGTTTCATTAGTCATAATAATTACCGTAAAGTAGTCTGATAAATCATCCCCCCCAAATCTGTACTGATACTGACTGACAGTTTTATCAGGCTACTTATCATTAAGATGAAATTATACAAAATTTGACTTTTGAACATGTAAGAACCATTCATAACAAATGTACCTTCAAAATATGTCACCGAAGAAATGTATATATTTGTTACTTTTAATAATGTCTCTAAGCACATGCATTTTATAATAACTGCCTCTGTGTGCCAATTAAAATGACATGCTTTAAAGGTATGGTAAGTGCTGAATGCTATACTGACATATAGCAGTACAGTGAAACCTGTCTTGAAAGACAACTGCTATGTGAGACCACCTGTCTTGAGAGATCACATTCTCAATGCACAAATTTATTGATCATATAATATTGTTACCTGTCATGAGGGATCACCTGCCTTGAGAGACCATAATATGTTGGCAGAAAGGGTGGAATTTTAAGACAGGTTCTAATGTATTAATGATCTTGTTTTGGATATTTACTGAATATATATATAGCCACACAAATATTAGAGATCTATCAGTAAAAACTGGAAATTTCCAACTAATCATGTTACATATTAATGGTAATAAATGCATAATCTCAAAAATTCCAAAAATGATTTCGATTTTTTTACAAAAACAAATGTATCTGTCACAAATTTGGAATATTAGGTCAATAATTATATGTTTGAATCTTTAATACCACATTTATAATGTGTCATTTATGCAAATGTTTCAACTGAATGGGATGTTCTGAAAGATATTTGGAAACATTTCAGATTAAAGAAAAGAAGCAATTTTAAGTTTTTAGAAGTCATTAATGTGTTAAGTACATATATTCTTTATAATTGTAATCTTAAGATTAGATTAATTCTATGATTTTCTGGAGTGCTTGAATTTGGATTTCTCTAGCTATTTTCTTACTTATCAAGTCAGTGTGTTTGTTTTATCACTGCCCGGGTGTTGCCAACTCGATCAAAGGTTATTTGCTTGCTATATCATTGAAGTAGTTAGTTGAGCATAGATTTCAGTGTCAACACTTCTCATTTTTATCCATGTGTTCTTGTATGTCAGCACAATGTCTTTTACAGGTGTCAGCTATTGTGTGAACTGAAACATTCCATTTAAGTTACACTGTTCAGATGACACCTAATGCAACAATATACACACTGAAAAAATTCAGTCATTTATTTTATAAAATATCTTTGCAATGTTGTTAAGGGGACAATCATAAATTCATAAGCCTAACTTTATGATCTATGAACCTTAATTTCAAGTTTGAATTCCTAAATATAAAATAAAGTTGTAAAACATGACATCAGAGGGATAACAAACTTTGCAAAGTTACATTTAATTAGCTCTTTCACTTTGTTTAAAATGCTGTAACATGGTCACATGACCCATCATTCATATCAAACATTGGGTGGCAGGATTACATTGAATCAATATGGGAATTAAAGTAAACTGTTTACATTTAGTGTTTTAAAATAAACCAAGAATTGTCTGATGGACTGAATGAAATAATATTAAAACATTCTTGTTTGTGAATTTGATGAAAGATATGTGAAAATTTCTAATTTGTTTTAGTTTACTGAGCTAAATTTCATCACTGCCTGTAATAGCTTCCACATATTATTTATCAGTGCTGTCATGTCATCTAGGTCAATCATGAATGCCTTAATAAAATAATCATCAAGGTAAGTATATATAACTAGAGAAATTCAAAAGAATGTTGATAAGTAATTATATGGGTAAAAATGATCTAGCAATAAAAAGAGTTAAATTTAATCCATATATTCTTCTATTTATCAGACCTGAAACTTGTATATATGGTAAAAAGAAATCCCACCCTTTGGTTTCCTTTTGATATAATAATGACAGTTCTTTGCACCCGAGATCAAAGGAATCACAGGAATTTCCGGGCTTTTCTGGGAAAAGAGAATCATATTAATGGTGCATACTTTGTATGCCACAATGTTTCATTACATCAGCAGTAGCAGAAGATAACTGTACCATTTTACCATGTGATTTTTAAAATGGGCAAGACCTTTTGAGGAACATAGTCTGAAAACAGAGGATGAACATTTAATATTTGAAATTTTAGAAAATTACAGGAACAACGAACTGCTTTACTAATTCTGTATTAGCAAGGTGATAATAAAAACTTGTATTCATAGATTTCACTCGTTGGAAAATGTATTTTTTCTCTCGAAAAAATTATATATTTTGTAATTATCTTAATGAGAAGAATTTGTTTTATATATAACAGAATCTGAAGATGGTACATGTACAAGGCTCTGTCATCTGAACCAAGATACTGCTAACTGTAACATCCATGTGAGGTATGTACAACTAGCTATAGACTGGCCACTGTTGTATGTAAGCAACTATATCAGCACATGTGACTGTAGACCAATAAGCATATTTCCGCCTTTTTCTGACACAAGAAATGTCAGAAGAAAAAATGGAAACGGAGATCATCTTATTGGTCTACTGTGACTGTAAAATGCTGCTTATTTGATCTAAGACCAATAACATCTTTTACTCATCAAATACAAAAGTGTGATCTCTCGAAGCCAACTGGAGTTACCAACTTATCCACCATGTTTATATCAGATTCGACTAAGTAAACGCATATTATAGAATAATTACACACTTCCCATGTAATGAACTCGAAAACTTGGTTAGATCCAATTAGCTCCCAGATCTCGATGACTGAATACTAAGCAACGTTCAAATCGTAAATCCAACCTTCTAACTGAAAGAAAAACGATGACAATTTGATGGGGTTTTGTTGTTGACGTTCTTATTTTTTTGTTAACAGTAGATAATACTACTTTGGGTAAATTCTAATAACATGGCGCCATATAAAGGGGTCCGAACTCGACTTCCGAGTGCTGTCGAAAACAAGGAGATGATGCTCGCTGGAGAAGCTATGTCTTGCAGAACATTTTATACGCATATATCACATGTAACACATTTATCTGATAATTATTTTAACAAATTACCTTTTGCCGCATTATAGGAACGCCAGAAGTCAATCGTCTGATGAAGTGTGTCGCATCATGACGTCACACAGAATCTCGCGAACTGCCGTGAAGTATCGAAATCCGAGTGTGTTTCGTGACGATGATGATAGTCTTGTAAGGTCTTGCGATTTATACAAATGAAGTTTCAGTAGCTCTCTCGCATTTAAATTAAATTGAGCTACTTGAAGAAAAAAAAAAAAAAACGAACTGAGTAGACAGATCAAATTTAGAATTTGATGTTGAGGAAATTAATTACCGGTGATATTTCAATTTTGTTCTATGATCATTTATATCCCCCATATATTGTTGTTGTTGTGTGGTTTAACGCCATTTTTCAGCACACGATAGGCTATGTATGGCGGCCAATATTAATGGTGGAGGAAGAACCCCCATATATAGAAAAGGTGCATTGTATGCACACAATTAAGAATAATAATAATAATAATAATAATAATAATGATAATAAATAAATAAATAAATGTGTAATAAATAATAGAAAAAGAACACTTTTGGATCATAATAACCCTTGAAAGGTGCACTGAGAACTTGACATAACTTTTTCCTCTGCACTTTAGGCAGCTCATTTACCCTCAGTGATATTTTTTTGTGTACAAAAATGTATTGGAAAGCATGTACCATATAAAGAATGACATTAATTATTTCCTAACTGCCTTTTTCTGGGTTTTAGAAAGTTACATTGGTCTTTCTTCCTATCAATAACTGCTGTTATCTGGAAAGTACAAATTTTCCAAAAAAGCTAACATTACCACATTTTCTGTCAAATAAAAATGCAAGTTAAATAGGGAAAAAAAGACCACTTGCCTCGGACAAGTACCTTAGGCAATCTGACTTGTCCAACTTCAAAATTTAATAGTTTAGCTGCAAAACCAGACTTCTTAATATCACTGCTGTAAGTACTTCACTGTTGTACTGTATACACTACAATCCTAGAATTTTAATTTCTATATCTTGCATTGGCTTGCAATGCATGGCAACAAAAGCATAATTCATCTGGATGACACAACTAAATACATGCCACACTGAAATCTGCCATTTGCTTAACACTTTTTTAACCATGTTCTTTTACATAAAAAATTACCTGCATATAAAGAGCACCTGTTGATGGAGGACAAAATGTATAGTCTCCTGAAGAGTCCTTTATAGACCGGGACCACTTTAGCATTAGCAGCATAAATGGTTTAATGATTCTTTGTTGACCACTGTCAATAATCTTGTCAACTTTCATTGATTACCAGTGAACCATTCTGGAATACATGTAATTTGCACATACTCATGCACATATAAACTTACACAAACTCAGCAGTAATTAGACTAACCTTTGCTGTGTGAGCCGTCAGCAGTGATTCAAACACACTTAGAGTACCATGGTGTATATTTTAAAGATACTGTCTTCCCTGGATACCATGCATATATTTGTATGTGGATTTAATACCAGTTTTCAGTACATGATAAGTTATATATGGCGGCCAGTATATTTGGTGGAGGAAAAACCTGGGAAGACCCCAGGAAGAACCACCAACCCACAGGAAGCTACTGACAAGCTTTCTTACATTTATACATCTTAGCCTAGCTGAGACTCAAACCCATGTGGACTGAGGTGAGACATATGAGTGATCTGTAATGGAAAGTACCTCAGACTACTTGGCAAGTAATGGCAAGTACCTCAGGGTACTTGGCAAGTAATGGCAAGTACCTCAGACTACTTGGCAAGTAATGGAGCAGCAGAGGGGGCGAACAGACCAAAGCAATTTTACAAGTAACCCCTTCCAGGAAACTATTCCTCGATAGAGGGCTTATTTCGACGAAATAAACCCTTCTATTCAGAATACAGGACAAAAAAAAAATGTCCCAAAAAATTCGGAGAGTCTCTCCTCGAGAAATTTTTCGAATTTCCAGGGGAAAATGCAATACATTTCCGCTGGCAACTTGGGTTACTTCAATAAATCTGAAACAGTTTCCGTGGCGGGGTCGTTATTGAAAAATCCATGGGGTGGGTCCAGCCCCCCCTGCTGCTGCTCGGGGGAATTAAATCATGGACAAATAAATAATGGCAAATATTGGCGAATCTCTCGCATCTAGACTAGCACGAGAACGACTCGAAGCAATTAAAAAATTTATTCCTGTCCGTGATAGTGTCAGAGAAAAATTACAAGCAAGACAAGAAGCAAAAATCGAATTTGCAGCTGGCGCGGAAGAATTATTTAAGCCCGTTACAACAGCTACAAAAAAAGCCGCAACAGCCGCTGAAAAGGCAATATGGGGCGATATTAAAGAGGAGGAGAGAGAAAAGTTGGGTATTATCCCGTTGACTCAAAAAATAGCAAAAAGAACGAAGCAAACAAAAAAGATTTTACAAGATCTTCCGGCTGATATAGTTGCAGCTCAGCCTCCACCCGTCGCTGAAGTCGCTGAAGTCTCCGAAGCTGCTACATCCCAACCAGTAAAGGAAATTGTTAAATTAACTGCGAGATTTGATCCGAGTTTTATTAAATTTCTTAAAAATACGCCAGAAGAAAAATTACCTGAATTGATATTAGAGGGTTTATACAACAAAGAAAAATTTTTAGCCGAGAAATATAAGCGCACGACTGATGATAATTTTGTTAAATGGGCTTATCGTCTGTACTACGACACGAAAACGGTTAAATCTAGAGATCCGAAATACTCAGCACTTATAAGCGCAATAAAGAAACTTAGCAGAAGTAGACGACAAGGACCTCCACCTCCCTATTCACCGCCAGCAGAGAAGCGTCCAGAAGGCGATGATCCTCTCGAAGATCTTGGCCTCCTTGAAGCTACAGGTAGTGGTCTTGGTGGTCACATTACTTGCCCTGATAATATCGTCAATGACGTATCACGGTTGGAAGTTCTCATCGGAGGAAGACGTGCCGGAAACAATTCTCCGGAAATTATAAATGAAGCCGCAGATATCTGTCAGAGACTATTTCAGCGTGGCATTATGGATATCGGCGTTTACCGGGGACTCATTGATGAACTCGCGGATGGTTACTACAGCGACTAGTAAATTTAGTTAGAGAAACAATAATTAAATAAAATGATACTACACGATTCTTTTCGCAGACCAAGAAGTGTCAGAGTAGTAAACTCACGATTACCAGTATACGAGGTTGTTTACGGAGATGGAGTCGGTGATGTTGTTAGGGATTTAGTCACAAGAATCGCTCCGAAAGCTGGACCGTTAGCAAAACAATTCGCGATGAAAGCCGCTGATGTTGTCAAGGATAAAGCCATTGGCACTGTTGGTAGTCTTGCCGGAAAAGCATTTCAATCAATCAAGGATCGACTAGCACAGCTGATACAAAAAAAACCCCCAGTCAAGAAGTCCGCGCCAGTAAAACTACCATCCACTGAAGCTATGCCGGCAAATGTTAGTAGCGTAGTAAATAAGGCCGTAAATCAGAAATTAGCTGAGATCGCAACAGCAGGAATTACCTCCAAAGCGTTGCAAGATAGTGTAACTGCTAATTTGATAGCTGGTAGTGGTTTCCGGTGACAATAACATTTTAATTAGACCATCACAAATAATAATAATGTTTGTGCGAAAATCCAATGATGCATTTGATATGTCCAAACCAGTACTTAGGGATGATTCTGTACGTGATTTTCAATATTATTCTTATGAAGCACGTAATCCTAACCAACGGGGAAGAATTGAACTACAGGTCCAGGATACAAGTAGATACTTCTTGCCCGCTGAGGCCTTCATCGAAGTTGAAGGTAATTTTTTAAAGAATGATAACACCGCCTACGGAGTCAACGATCGAGTTGGATTTGTTAACAACGGCATCATGGCATTATTTAAATCCGCTATTTATATGATAGATGGAAAGGAACTTGAAACAATTCATGATAACGTCGACGTTGCCACAACAATTCTCGGGTTGGCGAGATACTCGGATGATTACACTAGATCAGCCGGACCATCAATGATGTTTGCAAAGGATATAACCGACAGCCCCGATAACAGGAGTGCAATAATGAATGCTGGCGGTGACGCAGTTGCATCGATGAACGAAAATTTTAATTTAGGTTTTGCAACACGTAGATCGATGTTAAGTTTAAATGAAGAGTTCTCAAGTGTGATTCCATTGTCTCACATCTTTGGATTCTGCAGAGATGTTCAAAAGGTCATATTCGGTGCCAAACACACAGTTGTACTTGTGCGAAAACCTGATGATAATGACGCTATCTGGCGAGATGCTGCCGCTGACGCTGGTCAAATAGTACTAACTAAACTGTGTTTGTGGATGCCAGTGTTGTCTCCGTCAATCACCGAAGAACAACGACTGTTGTCTTTTATGAACACGGGTGGTAAATCACTGCTATCCTGGAAAACAACAACCACAGACGCTATTCAGGGTGATCATAACGGGTTGTTTACATGGCATATATCATCGCAACAAGGAGTATCAGCACCACGACATATTTTCATTGCATTTCAAGACCGTGCTAGAATAGGTGACCAGACAAGAAATCCAATGGTATTTGATACATTTGGAGTTTCTGAAGTTTCGTTGAGAATGAATGGGCATCAGGAGCCATCTGAGGATATATTAATAGATTTTGAACGTCGTCGTGTCGCACGCGCGTATCATCGTCTGATGTCATTTATGGGGCGCGACCTTAATGTGGACACTGGCCTGCAAATATCACAGCGAGATTTTGTGGGATTGTATCCCATTTATTACTTTTCGCTGGAACATCTTGATCTGGTTAAACAATCTGTTGTCGACCTACATTTCCGAGCTCGTATAAGTGCTGCTGTTCCTCCCTACAGAGTTGTCACGGTTATACTCTCCGATAAAGCCATGCTGCTTGAAGGTGTTGGCGGACGAATGAGAGTTATTGACGCTCCAGTAGAAAATATGTAACAATTAGATTAGTTTCTGAAATATAATGTCATACAGTCACGTTAACGTCACCTTGACTTCCGGTCAGACAAAGAAATTGCAATCGAAGAACGCAAGCACATGCGGGACATCAATAACACTAAAACGAGATCAGATTACTGGCGGTCCAAACAAATTGTCGTTGACTAATACTCAGATTAAACATTTTAATAAGGCACTAACAGCAAAAACCGGTGTCCGACTTAATTTCTCTGCTGCAGCTATCAAGGACATGACTAAAACCGGTGGAATATTTCCTCTTCTCGCAGCAATACCGGCGTTGATTGCCGCGGCAGCACCAGCCGTAGCAAAGGCAGCAGCACTTGGTGCAGTTGGAACCGCAGCTGGAATGGCACTAAAGAAAGCAACCGGAAACGGATACAAGAAAAAAAAGGGACGCGGTCTAAGACTACCAGGAACTCCCGCATCATGGTATCCAAAAAATTTCTAACACTGAAACACAAAGTGTCCCCGATGTTGAAGCTTCCAGCTTCTAATTTTGATTTACTCGATGCTGTTAAAAAATTGCGTATAAAACATTTTAGAGGAGTATTTATGCGAGATCAATTACCGCAACAACCGAATAATCCAGAAACTGGCATTATCAATCTCGACAACAAAGATGGTCCGGGAACTCACTGGGTTGCTTACGCGATCGATCCACGTGGAATTATTTATTTCGATTCGTACGGTTTAGCACCGCCAACTGAGTTTCTCAGGTATGTCCGCGGAGTGCCTCGCACTCTCAACAGCAGATTTTTTAATGTTCCAGTGTGGCAGTCGACGCTACCAACACAAACATTAGTTGATCCGCCCATTTGTGGGAACGAGGTTTTAAATGTTCTTGATGCAATCTCAAGAAATCCAGCAACTCCTCCTCATAAAGTAGTGTATGAATATACCGCATCGAGAAATGCTTAGCATTTTCATGCTAGCATTTGAAAAACAGCAATAAGAATAATGGTGGATATTTACGGAAGACCTTTCACAAGAAAAGTAAAACCAGGCACAGATGTTGATCTCTCAAAATATGCGACCCGAGATGAAGTCGATAATCTTTTGAATATAGCTGGAGTTGACCCAGATGAAGTTGCTATTTTCCAAGACAGGCAAGGAAAACTAAGAACGAGCAACATTAAGTGGAATGATATAATTCGCAGAGTTCTTGGAGCTACCAAGGATAACTTCGTTGCATTTAGTGATGGCGGCCGGATCAAGGACTCGAATATATCAATCGCAAGCATCAAAGACAGTATTGATAAAGGTGTTGATAAATGTGTGAAAAAAGCCGGTGACACGATGACAGGCGAACTCAGCATGAACGGCAACAAAATAACCGTTCTAAAAAATCCGGAAGGTCCCGAAGATGCCGCAAACAAACAATACGTAGACACCGTTGATGATAAACTAGCCACGTTGCGGTCAGAGTATGATGTTCACGTGAACGGGTTTAAAAGACTCCAAAGAAACTTGCAAAAAACTAGTGAAACCGTGGATAAGTTCTTTGGGCCTCCTCCAGTCGTCGATGTAAAACTCGCTGATGTAAAGACCGACATTAACACGATCAAACAAACACAGCAGAATATCGTATCGGGTATTCCTGAGATCGTTAACAAAACCAGTTTGATTAAAGTTCCCACTGGAGTTACTCCGGGGCATATCACCAACATCGTATTCACGGTATCATCGGGATTCGCAACATGGTCACGACAAAATAACACTATCAAATACACAGCAACGGTCACTGGCGTGTACAGGTTGTCTGTGTTTTCAGCCGCTAAATTTGAAATCTTCACAACGTTTCCCTGGAGACATTCCACCGATAAGTATTCCGGGGTTGTAACTATAATACTAAACAGCGGAACCGAAGAAATATTTATACTTGAAGCCGCAGACAAGAAATTAACCGCGACATCTTACTGGTGGTGTTTGGAATTCGTCGCTGCAACGCCTGAGTTGGTTACCGCGTAATTGAAAATCGGCAGCGATTTTTAAATAAATGTCAACGTTGAAATCCGAAGGATTTCCAGATGCTCAACAATATCGGTATAATCAAGTCCGTGAGTGGCAATCTGAGTTAAAAACTGTCATCGAAGTAACCAGTCGAAAGGTAAAAAAATACCGCAGACGCATAACAGTGTTAGACATTATGGTTTATTCAGTATCTGCCGTTGTTGCATCCGCGGGAGTAATACTATCAGCGGTCACTCCGGTAATTGCAGTCGCGGCCACAATCTCTGTTTGTACGGCCACTACCGCGGCAGGAGTTTTCGGCATCATAGCAAAAAAAATATCCTCGTGTGCTAACACGAAATTACACGATTACACGACAAAATTAAATACAGCCACGACCGCATATCAGAAATTATCATCACTGATATCATCATCGTTAGACGCGCAATTCAGCGACGCTGCGTTGATATCAGATTCTGAATTCAAACTAATGTCAGATGCGTACAATGACTATTTGAAAACTAAACAAATAAATAATGTCACAAGAACTGCTTCAACAAATAGTCACAAACACAACACTGGTAAGGACCACAATGATCTCAGTGTCCTCGACGACACCACAATTCGGTATTAATTTTCGAACTCCAATTCGTGTGAGCGAAATCGCGTTGGCAAAGCTTAGTGTGTATCACAGCTGGCCCAATATCAGGTCGGCATCATTTGGTGATCTGCAGCCGAATAATTCATTCGTGTTCGGGAGACCCAGCGCGGACCCACAACGTGAACTTGAATGGGATACAATTACGTTACCCACTGGGAGTTATCAGATCGAAGAAATCAATAATGAGATACAACGCCAAATAAAACGAATCACCGGCAAGGAAGCCAAAATATCTGTGACCGCGCACGAACCAACGCTGTCTGCGGTCATTGAAATCTCAACGCCAGAATACGCCGTGGATATTTATAACAGCTCAATCCGAACAGTATTAGGATGGCCATAAAAACGACCCGAGGTCGAACCGGGTCCACCAAAACCTAAAAAATCGGATTTTATGACCGATAAACAAGAACTACACGACCTCGTGTACGGCAATTATTTATTATTTTCAGATCAATTACAATCAGGAGAAGCCTGGTTTGCAAAATCAGGTAGACCCCACTTGGATATGATAGAGGCAGATTTCAAAGGCGGGGAATACCGTCTTTACCTTCCAGAAGATATAGAAGCTCATTTTTTTAATCCGATCAAACAAGCACATAAACAACAGCTAGAACTGTTGCGAGTATATTTTCAAGATTATATTTCTGATTTAACAAGTTCTCGCGATAAAATTATCACAGCCATAGAAAAACTAAACAAACTCGCATCCGCGATGGAAATTATAAATCAAAAAATAATTCAGAGTCTACTGGATTACAAAGATGATTATGGAAACCAAAAAAGATCGGAGTTTGCAACCCGATTTGGTATTCCCGTGAAGGATATTCCAGATTTTAAACTTCCTGGATATAACGCGCACATGCTGAGAAAATCGGTCTCTGATCTTGTCGCGGAATCTTTCGAAGATATTTCTGCCACGTACACGCGAACAAAACCACAACCTGTTATTCTCAAGCACGACAACAGTACAGCATCCGATGGCAGACACATCTCACCCGGGATCGTAAATATCACAGATGTTATCGCGGTCAATCTTGTATGTGACGTCATCGATGGCAGTTACAGCGCATCAGATACTACGACGGCACAACAGGGGTTTATCATATATACGTTCACACCAAAAGATCCGCCCGGGTTTCTGATTGTGCAAGAACCAATCAATCCCGTCTATCTACGGTGTAATAATCCGTGGTTGTCAACGATAAATTTCAAACTTGCCGACCAACGGGGAAATTTGTTGGACCTGCGTGACGAGACTGTTAGTATAAACTTACTGGTGAAGTCCTGAAACTCGAAGAGTTTCCACGCATAGCGTTTCACAATTAAAAAAAAAACAGTTGTGTATAATGTATGAATACATTCACGCACGAGTTCATATTCATGATAAGCAAATTCTTCACGAGGCAATAAAAACCGCATTTGGAAACGCTAGCGTTTCTGGAAACTCAAAGATTCAGTCCCCGGAACAGTATTTCCCCGTTAAAATAATCGTTGACGTGTACGGCGACGAAGACTTCTTGTTGACGCGGTCACAATTGACGCAGTTACAGCAAAATCATATGATCACAGCTTGGTGTCAACGAGAACAGATCATGAACTATTCTCATTGTTGTATTGATGCTGAAGCGCTCAAGCAAATCCTGAAAATGTAAAACATTTCGAAAACTCTTTGAGTGGAAAACGCTATGCGTTTCACACACTCTGAAATTGGAAATACAAAAAAAAATAATACACTTTTTTTTTACCGTGAGAAGTCTCTTTGACTCGTGCATTTATACTTGGGGGTCACAAATACTAGTACATGTAGGCATTTCCGCGTCCTTTATATAACCTCGCAACAGTCTCACCCTGGTGTTAATTAATTTTCGAGTCTCATACTCGTGTGACAATCCAAGCCTGATCTTCTCAACTGCACGACATAGTGGAATAAATTCAGATACCTGATTGGACGTTATCGTGGCAAGTGATTTGTAAACACGATCCTGTAT
Organism: Sinohyriopsis cumingii; assembly: GCA_028554795.2. Taxonomy (NCBI): domain Eukaryota; kingdom Metazoa; phylum Mollusca; class Bivalvia; order Unionida; family Unionidae; genus Sinohyriopsis; species Sinohyriopsis cumingii. Next base: position 48,776,302 of record CM068842.1, on the reverse strand, counting down.
ATTTTTAATGAACCTATAACACGCAGGGAGATTGTTCTTCTTCGTTGATAGCTCATTCAGGGATTCAAAATCTGACATAATTGTTTCAGTGTCTAGTAAAATATTAAAACCCCGCTGTTGTAATTCTTTAATTTCAACAAGTATGGTATTTATGTTTTCGTGATTCATATTATTATGTATTTTCATATTTTTAAATTGGGAAACGCTAGCGTTTCTGAGAAGTCCCTTGGACTTCCACAGAAATACTTTACTGAGCGATGCTAGCATGAGAAGTCCCTTGGACTTCCGGAGAAACTCTTTGAGTTTTCAACGATAACAAAAACACACACGTAGATAAGCGGTTATCACTGGAAACACTTTGTGTTTCTACCCGGTACTCTTCCGGTTACTGTTCTTTGTTAGGATTTTTTTTTGTGATTGCATTTACAGGTCTTATATTATATCGTTGTTTGTGTCAATGATATAACAGAATGAAATCTTCTGTTTGAGCTTCTTGGAAAATGCTGTTTTGTAGATCCCGGTTGCGACACGCTGTACAACAGGTGGACAAATACCGAAATACCTACCGGCGGCGTTTATTGACTGGAATACAATTTCTTCACCTGTAATTGCGTTTATAGATTTAATAGCTTTTCTTGCAACTGTTTTACAACGCCCTGTGTTACCCAGTAGGCAGTTCTTGCTCTGAGTGACCACGCGAAGATTGTTTATAGAGTTATCAAGTATGTTACCGTTAATGTGATCAATGACAAAACCCTTAGGGATCACTCCAAAGAAACATTCATAGACGAAACGATGACATAAATACCTCTTTGAGCACGTGGCAGTAAATCTTAAATAACCACCATTATCAACTCCACCAACTGGTCGTCTTCACGTGCAGTGTCTCACTATGCCATCTCGGTTTGCCTCATAATTTGGAATAGTTGGATGTGGAACAAATTCTTGTTCGGGGACGAATTCTTGATTCATTATACTATAAGCAAATCATTTGTCTAATTCATAATTTGTCTGAAAACTTATTTATGTAATCACGCTCCGAGAGAGTGTTCGAGTCTGGATTTTTTTTATCATAATACCGTTTTAGTTCTCGATAGCGTTTTCCACCACACGCTGAACATAATTGCGTTTTTCCTCGTACTCCAATGCCGCATCTGATACACGGTATCGGTCCTAGACTTCCCCCGCGGACCTGTTGAGCATGTTGTCCACAGTATTCGCCTCTGCAACGTCTGCTACACGGCGCTGATGAATTAAGTTTAATCCACTTGCATGAGAAACTCTTTGAGTTTCCGTTCATTATATATAATATTTTTGTCTATTTAAATACTTGTCTTAATTATAATATGGAGGAATTTGAAAGACTATCCAGAATAAAACCCGCAGGTTCTCGATTCGATCTTGACCGGTTAACCGCTGATCCACGACGAAGAGAGTTAGCAACGGTAATTGGTGTTATCAAGAACGCCAAAGAAGAGTTTCGTCGTGATGGTGCCGCACACACGTGGTCTTCGTATAAAATTATCCCCGGCGATGCTAGCATCGCTCATCGAGGCATTTCTGGAACCCCAAGGGGTTCTCGTGGCCGTATCATTGATGCTACCATGAACGATACAATCGCGCGTAACATAATTGGGTATCTCGACGATAGAAGATATTTCATACAGATAAAATTTATTGTTGGAGTCGACGACGGAAAGTGGATTATCAGAGACAAACTAGACCCTGTTCTTGATGCCAGAGGCGTTCGTGGAAAAACCGTTCTGTTAAGTAAAGACTCAAACCCGGGAGTACTTGTTGGGATTGATATACCATATTATGCCAGAGCGTATCCTGTGACCGCAGTCATTTATGGAATTTATCCGATGAAGAAACCACGCGTTGATAAACTCAAACCGATGAAGGTGTCGCCGTTGACAGAGTCAAAGATGAATTGTGTAGCTGAGAGAGTAATGGAACATTTTAAAAATGCAATGCGAGGAAACGGCCTAACACCGCTAAGACAAACTAAAATAACAGCGTGGGCGACACACGTAGCGGATAAAGGAGCGTCAATAAATGATGTTGCTGAGCTAGAGCGATTACTAAAATTTCCTATAACGGTTTCATCGTTAACCGGTACGGTATTGTATGCGTGTAAATATGATTCCCGTGGAGCACCAATAACTATTATCGATCATAACAGTCACGCCTGGACTGACTCGGTTAGGATATTCCCGCGAGACCGTGTTGTGAAGTATTATCCGGAATTGCCGAGCGGAACCGCTAACGGGGAGAGTGCGAGGCACTCCATGTTTGATTTTATTTATCAGATAAGTAAAACCGATCCGGTGTCTGTGTGGTTATTCAGAAGTAGCGAAGATGGAGAATATGATCAGTTTGTGAGACCCGACGGGGAAATATACAGAACAATGGCGTTACAGCACGAAATGAAAAAACTCGCAGAAAAATATCATGCGGGCAACGCTGATACGTTACTGACACACTGTTTTACTGTCCCGGGTGTTGCCGCACATGTAGCCCGGGAACGAAATTCATGGAGACCAACTCCGAAAAGTTTTCTTGCGGATATCCAACAGAGCTGTGTTGAATACGGACACGGCGGTTTGTGGAATACTCGATATGATTACCGCGATATGATATCCGTGGACATGACGGCGTGTTATCCAGGAAGTTTCCTTGGGCGTGGAGAATGCAGCGAATATTTTAAACGGTTTGGCCACGTTACAAACTCGATGACAAGAGTTGCTGTAAACGGACCATTGCCTGATTTTGACTTGACCGGATTTGCTTGTGTGTCGTCGTTTAAATTCGCTAAGGATTTACATCCTGTGTGTTATGTTTGGTTTGGTAGACATTTCGTTGAGAAGCGATGGGCACCGATAGTGTTATTGCGATACATGCTTGACAGTCGAATACTGTTGTCGCTGACGGTCAGCGAAGCGATTATATGTTATTGTCGTCAAACCGAAGTTTGGTTGCCAACTCCAACGCCGGTTACGTTAGAAGAAGTCATCGAAGATTGGTCACGAGAACATCCGGAAACTTCTATCGACGCTATCATCAAGGAAGCTCCTGAAGTACTTAAAAACAAACTCAGAAATGACGAAAGCACAGCAAAAGATCTAGGACGAAGAATAATAGGGAAATTCACTCAAGGTGGAGCGTATGATCATAAACAACATCACAGTCGATTAATCATGGACAAGACTGAATTGGATCTTGTTGTCGCTGATGCAGCCACGAACAACATGTTCTGTAACCGCGAAGATGTGTTTCTGTCAAACGGGGAAAAACTAGGGACTGTTTTTAGTTATATCGACGGAGAATCATCTCAGTACACACATTTGAGATCTTCGATGCTAGCTTATGTATCCATAAATTTGTTGTCGATGATTAATAGATTCCCCGTTGACGCAGTAAGAGTTGCAACGGATTCATTTTATATTGATAAAAAACACTTAGCGGTGTTGAATAATGTTATATCGGATGATCCATCGTGGGGCTCGTGGAGAATAAAGAATGAAATGTTACAAGGATATTGTGAATCAGCTGACGTTGAAATCGTGGATGAGTATCGCAGCGCAGAAATGTCTTCGACGTCGTTGTTGCCGCCGGTGCACGATCCTGTTACAAGACACAAAACAGTTTATCTGAACGGGCCTGGTGGTTCTGGTAAGACAACTCGGGCGATTGAATTATTTCGCGGTTCTGACCTGGTCGTGCTGACTCCCACACACAGACTTGCCAGGGAGATGAGGCAACGGGATGTTAACGCGTGCACGTATCACAGTTTTTTCAAATACAGCGGCGGCACGTGGACACCTGAACGAATGGGGACGAAATATATTCCCGAGAAAATAATCTGGGATGAGATAGACACTGTGCCGTTAGATATATTAAAACAGTTTCTGGATTGGTTGCTAAAGAAAAATACCGCAGTGGTGATGTGCGGCGATCATGGTCAACCACCGCCATTTACAGGTGAATCTCCACACACGTGGCTGAAAACTTTTGTGGATTATTATGAGGAAATAACTAACGATGTTAGAGCACTCGATGAAACGCTGAAAGAGTTTAAGGCGTTGATCAGGCTACAAACCAATAAAGTCCAGTGTGAGATAATGCGTGAAATAATTCCAGAGACTTCGCTGAGCGACTTTTGGGAAACGTGGAAACCAGGTGATTTAATTGTGGCAAGTAGAAAGATAGTCAGGGACACACTTCAGCAGCGGTTATTTCAGTTACATCAGAAGAAATTTCCCATGTTGGGAGTGCCGTTGTGTTATAGACCAGCTGATACGCGATTGCAGAATATTGATGTTGATATTCCAGGGCGCCTGACTGCGTCGGGTCCGGAGAAACAGAATTTAGTATTAAATGATATTGTCACAGTTGATATTGATGCTGTTGAACAGGCACTGAAAATGAGCAAATCCCCGTGGACGCTAGGATACGCTATGACCATCCACAGTTCGCAGGGACTAACTATTTCAGATACAACAGTTTGGATTGTTGATGATCGCATCGAGTGGTCAAATTTAGTTTATTTAGCCGTGTCAAGAGTAAGAAGGATAGGTCAGTTACGAAGAATTGTATTAGATGATGTTGTCAACGACAGCATCAACAGATCAATCGCCGATGATACAATAAGAAAGAAATTAGCCGGTTACAAACAGAGCGACAAAAAAAATGGTAGAGAGTTTGATCCCCAACAAAGTTTGGATGTTGAATTTGTAATACAATTACGACAACAGCAGAATAATCACTGTGCGAGTTGTAATTGTTTATTGCTGTGGCAGTATTCGAAAAACGACCCAAGACAATTTACCGTAGATAGAATAGATAGTAGCCTTGGTCATACACGTGAAAATGTGATGTTGACCTGTCTTGAGTGTAACCGACGCAGAGGTGTTGCTGCAGTTATTTAAATGATTGAATCACTTCAGTGCGGATCACTTTAGTGCGGATCACTTTAGTGATCGGGGTGGTAATTGTGTATCCGTGGGAATCACCTGAAGTTGCTCGCGTTTAAATCCGCGTTGAGGAGCAGTCGAATCTAATCTGTAGATTGCGTTTCTCCCAGTTGATCTGGTTATGCTGGATATCTTATGTGTAGTAACACTCCATGTGGGATCGGTTGCTCTTTTTTTTCCTCCTTCTAGTTCGCCTGGTTCGTATAAATACCTAACGGTGACATTACCCAGCAGTGGGGACGCTAGCGTCCGTGGCTGCGTTGAAACATATCTGCGTGTACTGACGCGGGGTATATATTTTTTTGTGATTGCATTTACAGGTCTCATATTTGTTGTTCTGGTAATTTCATTATTCAGTGCGGCTATCACGTTTGGCAGTCTTGCAACCCATTCACGAGATCTCGTATCGTAAATGAATTCCCTCGCGTACTGGTATCCGAATAATCTCTCAGCGAGTGTTCGGTTAAATCGCTCAACAATTGCCTGATCCCGATGAATTTCAGTATGTCCTCGTCGTATGGTAACGTTATGCTGCTTTGTCAGTGATGACACCGCGCCCTGAAATTCCTTGCCAGGATCAGCTTGTAATAATCGTGGCCAGTTTAGAGGTCCTCGTTGATAAATTCGTTTAAACGCAGAGGCGACTTCGGACGCTGTTTTAGTCGCTAACGGTTCTGCTTCTTTGTATCTACTGGCAACATCAACTACTGTTAGCGCGTATTTGTATATTTTTCTACGGACAGTATCATGAGGCAGGAATAGTATGTCAGCCTGATGAACTTCATTGGGCACACTAACATCAAAATGTGCAAAGTTGATTTGTCGAGGTGGTGGTAAGTAGATTTGCCATATTGCTTGTTTTGACAGCCATTTTTTGGCAACCTCGCGTGTTACTGATGCCGCGTTGGCGAGTTTATTAATTGCTGAGTTACCTCTCCAGTATCCGATTGGGGAATAATAAATCGCTTGCATTTTTATTTAATTATCCAGCGCCTAATACTAATTTAGATTTCATCGCTGATCTTACTAACCAATTAGCGAGTGACTCCTTAAATGATTTATTTTTTATGGCGCTTAGTGCATGAATTAATTTCACATCTGCGATATGCCTGTCTTGTAGATCTTTACTTCGATAAGCAACATCATGTATGTGACACGCTGCGTCGATAGCGTTTATCGGATACTCTCCCGGTTTTGGTTTAGATTGTTCATCAAGTCTGATATCTAGTCGTGTCCCTGGACCGCAGTAATTGTATCCCGGAAGATGTTTTTCTCCGGGATATTTAGCCCAGGGAGTTCCGGGGAGCTTTCCAAGTTTGGCTGCAATGTCACCTCCGCTAAATTCTCGCTTTTTTTTTGAAATCTAAATTTTTTTGTGCCACATCGCGTACACTTACCAGAAAGTGCTTGTCTGTTATTTTTTGTTGTAATGGTTGTTAGATCATTCGTAGGGGTTCGTGCCTTACACTTCACACAATATAGATCCATAATTATTATTCTTTATATACAAATGGAAATTACAGATTTTTCTGCGACAAAAAAGAAAGAGCCAGTTAAGCATAATTCAGTGCTACCAAACTCTATCCGCGCGATTATAATTGGGCCATCCGGTTCAGGTAAAACACAGCTGTTGCTGAACTTGATAATGAAGTGGATGAAATGGGATAAACTGTATTTGATAGCTCCATCTGTAGATGATCAACGATGCTATAACGTTATAAAAGATTTTAATGAGAGTGCAAGCGCGCTGAGTAAAGACGGTGAGGATGTTGTTGAATTTATCACTGATATCGAAGAAGCCCCCAGCGTCGAGGATCTTGATGAATCAATTAACAACCTAGTAGTGTATGATGATGTTATGTTGGACAAGCAAAAAAATCCCGCAAGAATATTTTCCCGGGGACGTCACAAAAACACTGATGTGATTTATGTTACTCAGCGTTATACACAAATTCCTAAAGTAATCAGGGATAATTGTAATCTTCTTGCGATATTCAATGGAGTTGATACACATACACTGAGAAATATTCATCAAACCTGGTGTGGTGGCGATATGGATTTAAATAAATTTAAAAATTTCTTCAGTCATGCTCAAAGAAAACCTCACGGATTTGTGACAATAAATTTACACGATCCCAGAACAAGATACCGTATTGGACTTGATACACTATTTGCAACATAAAAATGTTTTTCCTTGGAAACTCATTTCCCAGAGCAGCAGAGGGGCTGGACCCACCCCATGGATTTTTCAATAACGACCCCGCCACGGAAACTGTTTCAGATTTATTGAAGTAACCCAAGTTGCCAGTGGAAATGTATTGCATTTTCCCCTGGAAATTCGAAAAATTTCTCGAGGAGAGACTCTCCGAATTTTTTGGGACATTTTTTTTTTGTCCTGTATTCTGAATAGAAGGGTTTATTTCGTCGAAATAAGCCCTCTATCGAGGAATAGTTTCCTGGAAGGGGTTACTTGTAAAATTGCTTTGGTCTGTTCGCCCCCTCTGCTGCTAATGGCAAGTACCTCAGACTACTTGGCACCAATCATGGATAATTAAACACAAAGCTCTTACCTAACTTGTGTAATCAGTCAGCAGTGACTCCAACACAGTTACCTTACTTGTGTGAGCAGTCAGCATCAATTCCAATGCAGTTACCTTACTTGTGTCAGCAGTTAGCAGTGATTCCAACAGTTACCTTACTTGTGTGAGCAGTCAGCAGCAATTCCAGTGCAGTTACCTTACTTGTGTGTGTGCAGTCAACAATGATTCCAACACAGTTACCTTACTTTTGTGAGCAGGCAGCAATGATTCTAACAGTTACCTTGCCCATGTGAATTGTCAATGGTGATTCAAACACACCTCATTTGTGTGAGCTGTCAGAAGTGATTCAAACACACTTTACTTGTGTGAGCTATCTGAGGTGATTCACACACTACCTCATTTGTGTGAGCTATCTGAGGTGATTCACACACTACCTCATTTGTGTGAGCTGTCATATCTTGCTTGTGCTACTAACTTTACTGCATGTTTCTTGTTCTGTGGTTTCAGTTTATAATGAATACATAAAGACCATATTCTTTCATACATAAACAGTTAAAACTTGTATGGATGCTGTCTCCTTTATGGCTATATCAGTATGTGATAGTCATTTCCATTCCTCTTTCATTAATGTTTGACTGATTTTAATAAATTTTATTGGATGATCTGGATTTTATAGATTTCAGTCCAATTCACCATCAAATAATGCTTTTTCTTTAGTTTCTATTTTTGTATCAGTCATAATTTTATCCTAAATTTCAAGTTAGTATAAATTCTGTGTAGAGCAAATGGTGAGAACAGTAAGTTCTAGTTTCTTATAATCCCATATAATCATTCTTTTCATAGATTTCATGTACAGATTTGGTTAACATGTAAATCTGTTGAGTTAATCTTAATATAGAATAATTTTACTGTTTAAACAAGGTATTTTTTCTTGCATATGCATTACTAACATGTATATTTGTATTTCCACCAAATACATGTAAGACTTAAGACCACATCATGCATGGTTCTTGAGTATTTTAGTTAACCCACTGGTGTTTAATGGGTGCATTAATAAAAAAGTGATGACTGTCTCTGTAAAAGCCACGTTTAACCCAGTTCAATGGTAAGTGGAATGGTGGGTGCATAATCAATAGGAGATGACTGGCTGTGTAAAAACCATGATTAACCCAATTCAATAGTAAGTGGAATGATGGGTGCATAATCAATAGGAGATGACTGGCTGTGTAAAAGCCATGATTAACCCAATTCAATAGTAAGTGGAATGATGGGTGCATAATCAATAGAAGATGACTGGCTGTGTAAAAGCCATGGATAACCCAATTCAATAGTAAGTGGAATGATGGGTGCATAATCAATAGGAGATGACTGGCTGTGTAAAAGCCATGAATAACCCAATTCAATAGTAAGTGGAATGATGGGTGCATAATCAATAGGAGATGACTGGCTGTGTAAAAGCCATAAATAACCCAGTTCGCTGGTAAGTGGAATGATGGGTGCATAATCAATAGGAGATGACTGGCTGTGTAAAAGCCATGAATAACCCAGTTCAATGGTAAGTGGAATGATGGGTGCATAATCAAAAGGTGATGACTGGCTGTGTAAAAGCCATGATTAACCCAATTCAGTGCTAAGTGGAATGATGGATTTCTACTTGAAAGATATACCTCCATCTTCATCATCTGCTTGGAAGTGACAGTCCTTTGGGAGTTCTTAAGCAGATTGGAAGGAATGCCGAATTTGGTTCATTCTTTGTTTACAAGTCCTATTAAAATTAGCTGGGATAGGATACTTTCTTATACCTGATATGTAGACAGGATAACTTCACACCTGTTATATGGGCATAATAACTCCACCCCTTTTATATGGCTAGGATATTTCAGTCCATTACTGAATAGACAGCATGTAGCCATTTCTATTATATGATCATGAGGACAACATCTCAGTATTTTATCTCTTCAGTAATACTATCTTGTACATATGTAAACAATGAACAGAAAATGTGTATTCCATCATGAACTGAATAATTGATCAAAATTTGATGTTTGAAATATCTAGATTGTGTATATGCAAAAATATATGTCACCAGAAACTGCTTATTATATCATAATTTTTTTATCTTATTCCATTTTTTTTATTTCTATGTAAATAAATTTTGTTGTTTTGATAACTGATTTTTGTCCTTTTCACCAGTTCCCACTCAGTCCATCCATGTCTCTCTCTCACACTAATATGCATAAAGGAATGAAAATAGAGGCCATTCCATTGTAGTGGTCAAGCTAATAAAAGACAAGTCATTCATGCATTTTGAATTTTTATTTCCGATACAAATCACAACAGAAGCAGCTGTAATAAAGCAATGTCATGTAGTTTATACTTATAAAAACTTGAAAGAGAACAACATGCATCATGAGTGGTATTTTGGAACCCTCAAATCATTTCCAATATTTCATTCAATTTCTGCTTTTTATCTCCTACTAAGTCACAAGTTTGATAAAGATATAAAAACATGATTGAAACAAACAAGGTTTTATACCAATATGTAAACAGCAAAATTATTTGTTTATGTGTGAATAAAAACAAATGGAAAAGGTAAAGACAGGGAGAAACATGAGATTGCTATATAAAGATTCAAAGAATGCTATGTTTCTGCCAGCATTTAGTCAACTAAAGAAAATTTTAGGAAATCACTTTAAATGCTGATCTAACGATTCTGTCAATCTAGATTATATTTTCCATCGCTAAAAGTAAGAATGAAAAGGTCTAATGATAGGACAGCATGTGGTTTGTGATTTGTTAAGACTTAATCAAGGGAATTTAATTTTACATTAGCATAAAAATCAACTTTAAAGCAATACTGCTGTTGGAATGCAAAATCTGTTAAAACAAACTGATGAAGTCACAGTAGTTGTAATGCTGGAATCATGATCAAAGGGGTGAGGGTTTGAACCCTAAAACTCGATCTGGATGGATACCACGGTGTGTCCTTGGGCAAGGCATCAACTGCTGCAGCACTAAATAACCTTCTGGAATTACTGTGCCATAAAACACCAGACCAAAACCAAATTAAAATTTTATCTGAAAAAGGGTGGCTTGTACACACACACAGACACACACAGTGCATGCATGCACATACATACACACTTACCTTGCTATTAGTGTGGTTAGTCTTTGCTTTTGAATTGGCCAAGAATATCCCTGCCTTGTCATTGCTGGCTCTAGTGGCCAAATGAAGTAGAGAATCACCTGTATATACAAAATGTATTACTGAAAATAATCAAGATCCTTTCACAGTAGAAAAACCACTTTGCTTATTCATTGTCAAAATGTTGTCTATAACAATTTCACCACTCTGTAAAGCTTTGTTATTTGTTGCTTTGAACAATCTTGTCAATTTTAAGACAGCATAATGCAAGAGGCAGGTAAAACTAACCACACTTTCAATTTCCGTAACAAGTATATAATCTGAACTTAAATAGACGAAAACCTCTTATGGTAGTATGGCCAATAAACTACTTATAGTAGTATGAAAAAATTGCATCTCATCTGGCAATTATAGATCAAACTACTGGTCTCTGATTTGTATAGTGTCTATGAAACTGAGCAGGCTGCAAAACTTAATGCAGATCACTGGTGCAAGAAAAACAGGTTACAATGACATAGTTTTGCCTTTCTGTTTAGTAGCAGTTGTGTTTGTTTTTGAGTAAATGCCATTTTTCAGTGCAAGATAGGCTATACATGGATTCCAGTATAACTGGTGGAGGTAGTACCCAAGAAAACCCTGGTAAGAACCACCCAATCACCAACCCACAGGAAGCTACTGGTAGTTTTCTCACATATTCACACTTGCAAAGCCTGAGACTCAAATCCATGTGGACTGAGGTGATATGGCAGTGATGGGTAAAGGTGCACACTTTAGACCACTTGGTCACTCAGAGCCCCTACTGTTTTGTACTCATCTAGATTGCTCTTATGGTAGTAGTGTCTCAGAAAGTAATCTAAATGCAAAACTTAACACAGACAACTGCAGTGTGAAATAAAGATCATAGTGACCTAATTTTTTTCTGAAACATGCACCACTATTTATAACACATCAACATAACATGTTACATAACTCTGCAGGATAATGAGTCTGAGAAACAAAGTTCAATGCATTAAGCAAAAGTGTACTAGACAAATCTAATCCACTGAGTGTTTGGATTGTCTAAACAAATATATTTATGGCATGCACCCAAATGCTCTATACTGCAACCTCCTAATATTCTGTTAAGAAATGGATAAATTTAACTCACGATCAGTTCAGTTATGACTCAATTATGTAATTGTTTCAAGCATCAAGTTCTGGAGGAAAATTCCCAGGTTTTTCCCGACTTTTGCCAATATTTGCAAAATTCAAGGACTTTTCACAGTCGGGACATTTTTTTTTCATTTCTCCTGACTTTTTCCAGATTTCCCGGAAGTGTGGGAACCCTGCAGACAGATGAATGACAATACAAAACACTGAGATGAGACAGATGAACAGCATACAAAGTGTTGATATCAGACAGATGAATGAGCAGACAGATGAACTCATACCACTATTCCACAAAAAGGAGTTGGGGCCCCAAGTGGTCTAAAGCGCTCTCCGTTACGGATCACTGCTATCTCACCTCTGCCTGCATGGGTTCAAGTCTCAGATTCAGCCAATGTGGGTATGTGAGAAAGCTTGCCAGTAGCTTCTCATGGGTCGGTGGCTATTTCCGGGGTTTTCTTGGGTTCTTCCTCCACCATTAATACTGGCCGCATGTATAGCCTATCGTGTGCTGAAAATGGCATTAAACCCTACAACAGCAACAACAACAACAACAACAAAAAGGAGTTTCTTGACAATCAGGCCTAGAATACATTTCATCATTCCCAGCCATAAACAATCTTGCAACCTTCAAATACAAAGCAAAGTCTGCTCCAAGCAATGCTTTTCTAAGTTTCAAATTATTTTTCAAAGCTTGAAATTACACTGCAACCTAGCTCACTTAATAAGCCTATCAAGTAATGGTTGCTTGGAAGAAAGGAGTCTCTTAATAGAAGCTAACAAACATAAGTTGAAATAGCAACTGATATATCTGACAGAAATTACTGCATATGATAGCTGTGAATTAGTCCGAAGTCAACAGATATTTTCACAATTAAAAAAAATGATGCAAACAATTCCTATAAAATTTACTTGGAAAATGACATTACAGAAATCAAATATTTGTCCAGATATTCCAAATCCCTTTATGAGGTAAGTACTCAGATTTCATAATCTGAATTGTTAATATTCGTATTGAGAACACCAAGGCATAAAAAGCCATCACAAAGCATGGAATCAAAAGAAATCATATGAAGTAATACCTGATTCTGGTTCAACTGCATCTGGGGAGCTCCCTTTATTAATAAGCTGTGCAGCAAAACTATTCTCACTGTACACTTCATCTGGTTCTCCTTGAATATCTTCTCCCTGCAACCAAACATCAAATTGAAACATTATGAGCATAGAATAGATGTTGAAAGTACACTTCCTCACAGATGCCATCTTTAAGAAACATTTTAAAATTTATTGTCAAATCAAAGAAATATTACTCTGAAGTGTCAAAACATTGGCAGATTTTTCTCAAATATACTAAATTCAATATTATATGTAATACTGCAAAAAGTGCTTTAGTGAAAACTATCAGTGCTGCTATTCAACCAAGAATACTAGCAATATTAGATAATTCAGTTGGCCACTATGGCTGCCAAGTTGGAGGTCACAGTAACCTTCAACTTTTTTCTTTGTCAGTGACCTGGACCACTGACCATTTGACACCAAAATCAACTGGCTTACTGCTTAGTCCAAGTGCATGTCATTCACAATGTTGGTAACTATAAATGGTAGAGAACTTAAGTCACGGTGTTAAACACTGACCTTTGACCATTTGCCCTCAAAAGCAATGGGGATTTTGTTTATCATAACATCATGTCATCCACAAAGTGTGGTAAATGTTGAGGTAGAGAACTGCAGAAACCATTTTATCTTCTTTCAGTCATAGTGACCTTTGAACTTTTGACCCTGAAATTGATAGGTGTCTTCCTTATCCCATTTGCAAGCCATCTACAAAGTTTGATAACTTTAGACACTGGGCAATTCACGAGTTATTGTATGGAAACGAAACTGCAAACAGACATGTAGACAGATAACATAAATTAATAGATTCCACCATATACTGATTATGGTTATTTGAAGTGTCCTGCTGCCTGTCTAGAAAATATATAAACTAACTTGAAGCTTCTGACAAGGGTGTGTGTACAACCAAGCAGCTATCAAGACAGTGAGTGTATGTATATAACAATGCACATTACCTGTGGAAGTGAGTTAAACACAAAAACGTAGCCTATGCATCCAAAACAATGTGAAATTTAGATCAGTGAACTTCTTTTGTTGTAAGGGTGAATACGAATAAAGATGTGTACAGTATTCTAGTTTAATGATTTTAGCAATAAACAAAAAATGTAACCAAAATCAGTGAATCATGAAATGTGGTTCACAGTGACCAACTCTGTGATCAGGTTGAATTGCTCACTGAGATGCATCCTGATCCAAGTTTCATGACTCTTGAGATAACAGTTTGAATACTGATTGCAAAAAACATAAGACTTCTTGTTCCCCACCCCTGGGGTTTGGTGCCATCAAACCCACTCCAAACTGTTGCCAAGGATGAAAAAAAGAAAGAATGAGTCAAATGCTGTGAGGCTGTACATATACATGCAGTTTTATGTGTGGGTGCTGACACAAATCAAAGCACAATAGCTCCTATACCTTGTACATGCAAGCTAAACAAAAAAAAGTAACTATAAATCGTACGAGCAAGCTAAACAAAATAATGCATCTAATTACACACACAAGCTAAACAAAATACTGTAACTAACTGTACATGCAAGCTAAACAAAATAAAGTAGGAATAGAAAAAAGTACCTCTTGTAATGCTAGCCAGAGTGGTGTGAAACCATCTGCATTTTTAAGTTCCAGATTCAGCTTGCCATGCTGCAAAAGGACACTGAATACAGCCTGATTCTTACAGATTACTGCACAATGTATAGGTGTACTGAAATAGAAATTAGTACCAGTTTGAAAAATATTTTCAAAAACTAACTGAACACTGGCTTTTAAAATGACTGAGAAAACAATATTTATTGCCTTCAATGCAGTGGACATCAACATACTATGCCTGCAAAGTATTTAGATTTTTAAAATAATTTTTAAAGATATGTTCTGAAGACAATGATTATCCACGGTAACACACTAAGACTTTAGATGAAGGGTTTTCAATAAAATTCATTGTTCCTGGGTTACTCTTCTTGTTATACCTTCATTCATAGTTGATGGCATTCAATATCTTTTGTCAAATATTGAAAATGCTCAATGCCAGCATGATTTCTGTTGAGGTTGGTCAAATATTGAAAGGGCTCTATGCCAGCACGGTTTTTGTTAGAGTTAGTCAAATATTGAAAGGGTCCTATAACAGCATGATTTCTGTTGAGGCTGGTCAAATATTGAAAGGGCTCTATGCCAGCATGATTTCAGTTGAGGTTGGTCAAATATTGAAAGAGCTCTATGCCAGCATAATTTCTGTTGAGGTTGGTCAAATATTGTGTGACCAACATGACCTATGTGTGACCAACACTTTCTTCAAATGCAAGGAAATCCACCAGGTGTCGTGGAGACACCCACGTTCACGCCACTGGCACCAGCTAGACCTCCTTATCACCAGGCGTGCAGAACTGGCCAGTGTCCTCCTCACCCGCAGCTACCACAGTGCCGATTGTGACACGGACCATTCCCTCGTGGCCAGCAAGGTGCGAATATTACCCAAGAAGCTGCACCACGCCAAGAAGAAGGGTCACCCACACATCAACACTTGCTGTGCAAGCAACCCAGAGAAAACACAGCCGTTCATCAGCAAACTGAAGGAAGCTCTCACCAAAGTTACACCTGATGACACCATTGACTCCAAGTGGTCCCATATCCGTGACTCTGTGTACAATTCAGCCATCACAGCTTATGGGAAGAGAGAGCGAAAGAATGTCAACTGGTATGAGGCAAACTGGGAGGAGATGGAGCCCGTGACTGAGGCAAAGAGGAAAGCCCTCCTGGCATACAAGGCTGCACCTAGCCCAAAAACACTACAAGCCCTCAGGATTGCAAGGAACAACGCCCAGAAGACTGACCGCTGCTGTGCCAACACCTACTGGCTGAACCTTTGCAACAGTATACAGACAGCTGCTGACACCGGGGATACAAGAGGAATGCATGAGGGTATCAAAAAGGCGACAGGCCCCACAGCTACAAGACGCCCCCCTCAAGTCCAAGACAGGTGAAGTCATCACAGACCAGGGGAAACAACTGCAGCAATGGGTTGAGCACTATCTTGAGCTATATGCAACCCAAAACAATGTCACTGGAACTGCCCTGGATGCCATTCCAGACCTGCCTGTCATGGAGGAGCTAGACACACAGCCCACCCTGGAAGAGCTCGGAAAAGCCATCGATTGCCTTGCCTGTGGGAAGGCTCCTGGAAGCAACGGCATTCTGCTGAAGTCCTCAAGAGCGGAAAACCAGCACTGCTCCAGCCCCTATACACACTCCTCTGCCTTTGCTGGAAACAGGGATACATCCCACAGGACATGCGTGACACCAACATCGTCACTTTGTACAAAAACAAAGGAGACCGTAGCGACTGCAACAACTATCGGGGCATCTCCCTTCTCAGCATCGTTGGAAAGACTTTCACCCGTGTTGCCTCGACGCGCTTGCAAATCCTAGCCTCCCATGTCTACCCAGAGTCCCAGTGTGGATTTCGAGCCGGCAGGTCAACTGTAGACATGATCTTCTCACTATGTCAGCTGCAGGAGAAGTGTCGCGAGCAGCAGATGCCCCTCTACATTGCCTTCATAGACCTGACGAAGGCGTTTGACCTGGTTAGTCAGAGTGGACTCTTCAGACTCCTGCAGAAGATCAGCTGCCCCCCACGTCCACTTGCTGTCATCATGTTGTTCCACGAGAACATGCACAGCACAGTGTGCTTCAATGGCGCAACATCTGAAGCATTCCCAGTCATCAGCGGAGTCAAACAAGGCTGTGTCCTTGTGCCGAAGCTCTTTGTCATCTTCTTCTCCATGCTTCTCCAGTACGCATTCAAGGACTGCAGCGAGGGAGTGTACATCCATACCAGGGCTGATGGCAAGCTGTTCAACATCGCCCGTCTCCGTGCTAAGACTAAAGTCACAGAGGTACTCATCCGTGAATTGCTCTTCGCCGACGATGCAGCCTTGACATCACACACGGAAGATGGATTGCAGCAGCTGGTATGCCGCCTCTCCCATGCTTGTAAGGAATTTGGACTGACCATCAGTTTGAAGAAAACGAACGTCATGGCGCAGGATGCAGACTCCCCTCCCTCTGTCACCATTGATGGGTACAACATGGAAGTTGTCGAGAACTTTACATACCTCGGGTCTAACATCTCCAGCTCACTCTCCATTGATTCTGAGGTGAACGGCAGGATTGCCAAGGCAGCAGCAGTGATGGCCAGACTTAACCAGAGAGTCTGGAACAACCCCAACCTCACAGAGAAGACCAAACTGCGTGTCTACCAAGCCTGCATACTCAGCTCACTTTTCTACAGCAGCGAAACATGGACCACCTATGCAAGACACGAGAGGAAACTCAACAGCTTCCACCTGAGATGTCTGCGGCGCATTCTGCACATCCAGTGGCAGGACAAAGTACCCAACACAGAGGTTCTAGAATGCGCCAACATGAACAGCATGTTCTCCATTCTCAGCGAGAGGCGCCTTCGCTGGCTTGGCCATGTCAAAAGAATGGACCCAGGTCGCATTCCCAAGGACCTGTTATATGGGGAGTTAGCAGAAGGTGCACGACCAACTGGACGACCACATCTGCGCTACAAAGATGCTTGCAAGAAGGATATGAAGACGGCAAACATCAATGTCAACGAATGGGAGAGCTGTGCAAACAACCGTTCCAGCTGGTGCCTAGCTGTCAGGCAGGGAGTTCAAAACGCAGCGGAAGAGAGAAGAATAAAACAAGCTGAAAAGAGAGCAAGAAAGAAGGATAGACAAAAGCTTACTTTGGAGCTACGCCATCGTCTCTCGTAGACGGACGAATGCCAAGGTCAAATATTTAAAAGGCTCAATGCCAGCATGATTTCTGTTGAGGTTGGTCAAATACTGAAAGGGCTCTATGCCAGCATGATTTCTGTTGAGGTTGGTCAAATATTGAAAAGGCTCAATGCCAGCATGACTTCTGTTGAGGTTGGTCAAATATTGAAAGGGCTCTATGCCAGCATGATTTCTGTTGAGGTTGGTCAAATATTGAAAAGGCTCAATGCCAGCATGATTTCTGTTGAGGTTGGTCAAATATTGAAAGGGCTCTATGCCAGCATGATTTCTGTTGAGGTTAATTTTTGGTCAGATATTGAAAAGGCTCAATGCCAGATTGATTTCTGTTGCGGCTGGTCAAATATTAAAAGGGCTCTATGCCAGCATGATTTCTGTTAGAATTGGTCATATACTGAAAGGGCTCTATGCTAGCATGATTTCTGTTGAGGTTGGTCAAATTCTAAAAATATAAAAGGTAAATGAATAAATAAGTGAAGATCAGCAATTATGGACCAATTATATAGCACAGGAAATGTTTCATTTCAAATAAAGCTCCATACTGGTATTACCATTTATTCTGAGGCAGGAATTATAACAAGATCTTGAAGTTAATTGCTATGGCGACCATATAGAAAGTCCAACTGGCACCATTTTTATCATGGCCAAAAGTGAAAACCTAAACCATAGAGAAGGAGCAGAAACAAATAAATTCTGAACATGGTAACCTGGGGAAACATCAGTCTCATTACAGCAAACCAGACACTTGGAAGAAGCTGTGGCCAGTTTCATGTGTGACTTTCTTCCAGTTTTAGAGTAGTAGTGGCTGAGTGGTTTAAAGTGCTCACCTTTACCAATCACTGCCACTCACCTTAGTCCACATGGGTTTGAGCCTGTGGCTTGGCCAATGTGGGTATGTGAGAAAGCTGACAGTAGCTTCCTGTAGGTCGGTGGTTCTTAACAAGGTTTTCCTGGGATCTTCCTCCACTAGTTATAGTGGCCACCATGTGCTAAGAAATAGCATTGAAACCAAAACAACAACATCATCCTATGGTTACCTTTACTCAGCAGTCACCTGTTTACAATGAACATTATAATTTCACCCCACCCCCCATTTCCTACATAAATGTCCTGTATGTAATGGTCACCTGACTTCTTGAGTCAGTGGCCAGGTGTTTCCTAACCATACAGTAGTTTCTCCCTGCATTAAGCAGTCACTAGAGCATATCTAAATTGTTTTTGCAAACTTAAGTTCTGCTTCACAAGGAAGGCTTCTGTGGATGAAAGAATATCATGTCAATCAATGTGCGAACATTTCTTATCTCACTTGTATTCATAACTTCAGTCCCACTGACAGTGTAACTCTAAGCTATAATAATGTCAAATTTCAAGGCAAGGTAGTTGTTATCATAAGTATAGGGAGTCAAAGCAATCTCTCTGATGAATGGTGGGAAAACTTGTTGTGATATATTAGCAGAAACTGAAGTCACTTGATGTGCCTGTGTCACAAGTATAGTTAGATATATTCAACTATTTGCCTGTGCTATTTCTGAAGGAAAATGTTCATCTTTGAGAAGAGGTATGAGTTGATCCCTTTTCATTAGGGTCTGGATCATTTAACATTCAAAACAAATCTGTAAAGGCAGGTGAAGCTTTGGTTCATGGGTCATAACAAAAGCTTTGATTTTCTGTGTTTCCAACGTAAGCTGACTGTCCTTTGGTTGGTGTATATATTTAAGTTGGTGAAGATTTTATTTATCTGACAGATTAAAGTAAGCAAGATACAGTCATCTTGTGTGGAACACAAATTTGAAAGAGAACAGTAGATACTATAATTATAGTTTTTTGTACAGTGCACATAAAACAATCTTGATAATAATAATAATAATAATAATAATAATAATAATAACATGGTAATAATAATATGGTATTTGTTCAAAAGACAATTTGAATGGGTGAACATGTGTACAGCGGTCACCTCTGTGCAACAGGCAGTTTTACCTATTTCCCATGAGTGGCCGCTAGTGACAATGAAAAAACTTTAACCAAAACTTAATACAAATTTTCAATGAATATGACATTGAACCTAAGATCAGAGTGCCAAGCTTGCACATCATAGAATAAACTGTCTTAGCTTGATAATGATTCAGCTGAAATATCAATCAAATTCATCAATGGGTTTGGAAGTATAAGCAAACACAAAACTAGAACCAAAGACCTAATAAATGTTCTAATACTGTAATCTTAACTACATTGTCAAACAGGAATGTCACCAAATGAACTGTCTTAACTTGAAAATGATTTGTCCTAAATATGAAGAAGATCCATATGGAGACATATGCAAATAAAACATCACTAACCTTTAATTTAACACAAATCTCCTAAGACTGTGACCTTGAGCCCAAGGTGACAGGGGTAAGTGAGTGTGTCCTAAAATGATCTGTCTTGACTCTATGACAGTTAATGTTAGGTATCATGAGAATCTCTCAAAGATTTTATCCAAAACTTTAAATGCAATTGTTCTTGACCACAGGTAAATGGGATGAGTGAACAGAATGAATTTTCTTTATAATGATTCATGCCAGATATGATGAGAATTTATCAAGGGGATTAGGAAATATATATGAATAAAAAAACTTAAGCCAAGACCACAAGTTATTGATTGCACCACCACTGTTGCCAGTCAGAAAAGTGGGCTTGACGAAAATGCCTTAGGTATTTGCTTGAGATATATATATATATATATATATATATATATATATATATATATATATATATATATATATATATATATATATATATATAATGTTACATATTTTTATTATTCTTTTGGACTGATTTACATTGGTTTAATAACAACAACAAAGAGGTGTTTATCTAATAACTTACCTCTTTGCATGTTATTATTTTTAACTTGTTTCCCTTGTGATGAAAATAGTGAATATGTCATGGAAAGTAGCAGAAACAGGCAGCTCTGCTATTTTAAAAATTATATAATTATATAGATTGATTTAGGAACAACCAATTTATAATGTATTTAGAAAAAGAATCCCTCAAAGGGACTGACAATCATCTAGTGCTTGAAAAGAAACAGTTCTGATATTCTTGAACAGTAAGATTTTCAAATTAGCTGCAGTGGCAGCCACGTTAGATGAAAGATCACACCATCTGATTTAGAACCAGCTCAACACCATATGAAGATGTTTGGTAAAAAACATGTTACATGACCATCCATTCTGGGAATTAGTGACAGGCTTTGTGCTAACTGTGGCAGCCATAGTGGAGGTCAGATTTGTACCATTTTTATTCAGGATGAAATATATATCATAATTAGTCTTCTGGCAAAACCCACATTTTGATACGATTTTCCAGCTGGGATGAGCAACAATAACAAGATTTTCAAGATGGCTGCCATGTAAGTCATAATGGATGTCAGATCAGCACTATTTTTATTAAGTACAAACTAAGATATTTTCTGACTATTGATAAGAATGTAAAGATTGCTGCTATAGCGATCATACTGGATATAAGAATTTCTTTAAGACCAACTAGGCACCATAAGAACTCTTCTCGTGAAAACCTGAAGCTGATGTGACTTTCTGTTCAGGAGAAGAAGCAATAACAAGATTTTCAAGATGCTCCTGTGGTGGCCATACTGGAATTCAGATTGGCACCACTTTCATTTAGGACCAACTAGACAAGATAAGATGTCTTTTAGTGAAAACTACATGATTATATAACCAGTTAGAAGATTTACAAGATGGCCATTGTGGTGGCCATATTGAATGTCTGGGCAGCAGCATTTTCATTTAAAACTAATTAGACATAATAAGAGGCGTTCTGGTGAAAATATCAATGTGACCTTTTATTTAGGTGGAGTTGATATAAAAAGATTTTCAAGACAGCTTAAGTGATGGTCATACAGGACATCAGACACCATGTTGATTAAGGAACAACTAAAGATCATTAGAAGTCTTCTGGTGAAAATTCCATGCTGATATGACTTTCAGTCCCAGAAAAGAAGTAATAACAAGATTTTCAAAACCGGCTGCTATGGTTACAACAGATCTGCAGCATCACAAGAAGTCCTTTAGCAAAAACCTCATGTTGATATGACCATCTAGTAGCAATAACAAGATTTTCAAGATGGCTGCTATGGTGACTAGGTGACTATTCTGGACATCAGATCTGTAGCATTTTCATTGAGGACCAACTAGACATCACAAGAAGTTCTTTAGCGAAAACCTCATGTTGATATGACCATTGAGTAGCAATAACAAGATTTTCAAGATGCTGCTGTAAAGGCCATACTGAAGGCCTGTGCTGGACCATTTTCATTTAGGACCACCTAAACCTTGGAATGAATGCTTGTGTGAAGTTTCATGGCAATCCTCCAAGTACTTTAGTAGATGTAGTGATAATAAAAATGGACAGATGGATGGTGGACGATGGACAAGAAAAAATCTGATAAGCTCTTCTGATCTATAACCACTAGAGCTAAAAAGTGTGCACTCATGCTGAAGTACTGGTATTCTTGTGTTAAGATAAACTTAACTAGCTGAATAATTTCTGTCGCAAAATAAACCATTTTATCTGACCAGCAATCTTCCAAAATGAGAGAAAGGGTGCAATATTTGGATTTTTTGTGGATACAAGTCATTATTTTTCATTGAATTTTTCATTGTGATGTATCCTAACACTGATGCTGACGAGTAGTGAAAATGTGAGAGGTGGAAAGTACACAGAAAACTAAAAGGAAATGATCAAGAAGTAGAATAGAGCTGAAACAGAATCTCATACAATGTTGTCTGACATGTTAAGTATGCATCATTTTGTGTCCTGTAATGGTAAGAAAAATGGAGTAGGTGATGGAAAATGAATTAATGCATTTCGTAAAAACTGCACTTATATGCAACATGAAAAATTGCTTTAAAAGAAAGAAAGTGGAATCCAAAGGATAGGAATTAAGGTAGATGACTAAGTGACAAAGAAACCTGGGTGCCCCATTCTTAGGACAAGTGGAAGAAAGACTATAGTAACACATTACATACGTGAAATACAAGCATATCATCTCTGTGAAATCTGCAACAAAATTTACTTCATATAAAAGATGCAAAGTGTAGGTAACTTGTATGTTTAAGAAATTATATAAGCATATATGCAAAAACATTTTTAAATACTGATTTTTTGCCAAGTTTAACAATGGCCTTAATCAAACTTTTACACTAAGTTAATGCCCTTGCTGCACAATAGTCAAAAGTATCAAAATGATTGGAAACATTTTCTAATATTAACAACTTTTTTTTTATTAACTGTATGTTCTTTAATGATTTTGAAGTATTTCCCAGCTTCTATTTTGTTTATATATTCAAGTAGTTAACATACAAATAGTTCCTATAATTATCAAACATCAGCACCATTTTCTTGCCAGACAAACTAGACACCATTTGAAGATTTTCATGAAAACCAATACTGATATGACCATCCATTCAAAAGAATGCAGTGAAAAGATTTTCAATATGTTGATTGTTGCAGCCATTTTCACTCAGGATCAACAAGATTTCAAAATCATTTGGTAAAAAAACAAACCATGTCAACATGACTATCCATTCAGGACAAGTAGTGATAACAAGATTTTTCAGATGGATAGATGGATACCATTGTGCCCATAATGAATGTCAAATGGGAACCATTTACAATAAGATCCAAGTAGACAGCAGAAGTCTTTTAGTGAATCCCCTACACTGATATGACCATCTATTCAAGAGAAGTAGCAATTAAAATGTGATCAAGCTGGCCACTGTTGTAGACATATTGGAAATCTTTGATGAACCATTTTCATTTAGGCCCAGCTGGTCATCACATGAAGCGTTTGGGTGAAATCCCCTATGGCAATATGAATTTATGTTCAAGGGAGAAGTGATAACAGTATCTTTTAAATGGCTGCCATGGTAGTCATAATGGTCATTTGATCAGCACCTTTTCTTTATCATAAGATGCCTTGTAGTGTAAACCCCCTGTTGATATGACCATTCTTACAGAAGTAGTAAAACAGAATTTTCTGGGTCGGTGGTTCTTCCTGGGGTTTTCCCGGGTTCTTCCTCCACCATCAATACTGGCCGCCATGCATAGCCTATCGTGTGCTGAAAAATGGTGTTAAACCCAACAACAACAACAACAACAGAATTTTCAACCATTACAACAGTAATAATAAATGTCTGAGAAACACCATTTTCACTTGAACCAACTAGACCGTTGGGTGTATACATGTGTAAAGTCTGAAGGCAATCCTCCAAGTAGTTTAGGAGGAATAGCGATAACAAACTTGTGTGAACAATGGATGACAGGTCATTTCTTGAGGTCCCCTGATGTATGACCAACAGAGCTAAAATTTATCAATTAAGAACAAGAAGTTTGAGGAATGCTGTGTCTTGCCTGCTCAACTATGTTATAATCCAACCTGATTAAAAAGCTCACCAACACAAATCCTTTAGTCATCTCAAAAAGGCATTGTAAATATTATTTGCCATTGTGAAAATAAGTTTTGACTAATGTCATCTTGACAACAAAATATTGTCCCTTTTCTTATTCAAATGCATATTTTTAGCCGACTTTTCTCTTTCAATTTTAAATCAGAATAATTTAATTTAATTTAAAATGTTAACTTTTAAATGGAACTCTGTGGCTAGTACTGCATTGATGTACTGGTAAACCACCTACCTACCCACCCACCGTTCCACTTACCTACAAACTTACCTACTATGACACTGCATAAAAGACATAGAACAATAAAATGAAAACTCTTTTCTATCATATCAAAGTAGAGATACTACAAAAAGTTGATAAAAATGCGAAGTTACTGGGATTTTATATTATAGTCTGTAATTAAGTATTCCTGAAATCCATTTAAAAAGTAATTGTCATTGTCCACAACCAGAATTCAGACATTACTGGGTGAATATCACAGGCTTTGAACAAACTTGGTGGGACAGCCATGGGTACAAGCATAGTTTATGCCCTAATAATTACCTTGATTATCCACTACAACTGAGGCCTCACATGAATGCATGCACCATGAGCTCAACTCACCTAATTCCTATACTAAATCACTGTACAATGCATAGTTAACCTACTGAGGGTAACCTACTGCAATACACAATCTATAATTATTAATATAAAAGTTACCTTTGAAAAAGTATTTAAAAAAATACATGCAATATAGTACTTACTTTCCTACTGCATCTTGAGCATTGCAGTCAGATCCATGATCTAGCAACAGCTTAGCAATTCTGGCCATCCCTTGCAACACCTCTGCACTAGTTACCTCAGGGTTAAAACAAGCCACCATGTGTAACGGTGACTCTTTATCCAAATGAGTTGCAAGGTTCACGTTGCAGCCATTCTTTATCAAGAAACTTGCTGAGAATTCATCTCCTTGAAACAGAGAAATAATATCATGCAATAAAACCTGTGCTTGTGAATACCTTGATTGCAAAAGACACACATACATAAATGGCACAAGTTCTATACCTTTATATAAAGAAAACCTGCCCCAAAAGACCAACTTTATAGTCTATTCCGTGTCCGTTATGAATCATGCAACATATTTTTCCAGTAACTTTTCGATCTCTTTGACTACCATCAAAGCTATGAGCATTCTGTAAGATAAAACTTGAAATGTGGGATAGGTTTAATTATAGGTATAATTTCCACTGGTAATCAAACTTGACTGTAAGTCTTCACACACCACTTCCCTTAACTTTTCATCCATTATGATGTCATTATTCACTCATATTTAGATTTTACATTATGTAAAACATAGCATTAATCATGTGTTGCAGCTGAAAATTATAAAGTATGTTACTAATTAGGTCCAATTATATACTGAATTTTGCAGCCAATGTTTCAGGGCTGTATTGAGAAAATTCATATTTTTCACCATTCTCTTGTTTGCTAGGTGCTTATGTTAAACATTTATTGTTAATCTAATTGCACTGCTTTTAGCTGGTGATGGTTAGACTTTGTTCTAATGCACCTGACCAGATATCTCTGATGAGTAAAGTCTTCCAGAAGGGATGAATAGGTTTTTCTGGCAGATGAATCTAACATTGTAATGAAATGGTCATACCTTAATGAAATGGTCATACCTGCTTTGCCGAGTCAATATTACAGAACTTCAGCATTCACAGTGATCTCACATAATTTAGAAGCATTTGTAGAATTGTCATTATTTATCAGATCAGCAATGGTTCAGATGCTGAATTTATGACCAGAAGGGTGCAGGTTAAATTTCCACTGTTGGATCAGCCAAGAGTGTTGTATCCTTGAGCAGGGCACCTTACTCACTGTCCTTTATGACTTGCCATGTCATAAAAAAACCAAACAACCAAACTTTACTCTTGGGTTTTACATTATAGCATGTCATTGCAAAAATGACACTAATGTCTACACAACGTGCTCCAAGCTCTAAACCCAAATGTGCAGAAACTGAGCATATTTTCAAGCCATACCTTCATTTCTTTCTTAAATTCTTCACTTTTTTATATACAATTCTGCCCCATGTTCTCATCACTTCACCCCTCCAGTTTTCATTTCTACAATTATACCTTGTTTAAAATTTACCTCATGTGAACAATATGTTTGCCACATTTTACCTCTGAGTCATCACACTAACAATATGGGATGAAATCAATTTTACTCTCATACCAAATGGTACGAAAATCTATGGATACTTAAAGTGTGTAAATTTGTGTGGCACAATTTATTAATTTGCCTAACAAGAAAAGAAACCTGCACATTTACAAGTGATTTATTTGTACAATGACAAAAAAGGAAATCATTCCTAACAATAATCATATAATAAGCAGAACAGTTGATATTAATATAATGATTAGTAATTCATGAGTCACAGGATGGAATGCACCAGATCAAAGATGTACTTCAGTGAAGCATTCATTCCTTCATTAATGGCACTTACGAATCACTAAACATAGTCACAATGAAAACATTTATTATTCTTTCCCACTATACTGATTAGAATCTGTGGATGAAGAGTTGTACATAAAGCAACGGTTTTCTACTATAATACATACCGAATTCTGCAGCTAATGAGCAAGTTGCATACACAAATACATTTTAAAGGCACAATTCTGCAACTATCATTCAATTTGTGGTTGAATAAAGGTGACTTGTATAACAATGACAGTTTTTAATACCAAATTGTACACTTATTGAAGCAGTCTGGAGATGCTTAAAATCAGGCTTAAAACTTCTACAAATCTGCAACAGAATATTAAATATAACAATTAATTAATTAAACAAAGAAAAAAATTTAAAATAAAAACTGCTTTGCCAAGAATGAATTTAAAATGAAGAACAAGCTCTGCTGGATTTCAGAATCAAGAAACTTCTCACTTAGGAATCTTTTCAAGTTAAAATATTAATTAGTGAACAAACTTAAGACATTCAAAAAAATATAAATATTTAAAAAGAACTCATTTTTAAAGTCTTGTTCACAATGAATATGAATGAGGGATGCTCCAATAATGGAAGGCACTTTTAATGTGGGGGTAGTTAACCATGGATACAAATTAGAACTTTCTATCATTTTCATGTGGCCTCTCTTAGCAACCAGATTATCCTGGCATCTGATTTTACAAAAGGGCCTTTCCTGAAAACCAGGTATGTTTAAATGGAATCGTCCTGACTTTGATCACAGATCTAATGGAATTTTCTATTTTCATGCATTTATGCATTTTGAATCAGAGATATGACTCACCTGATTTTGTCACCCTGAGGTCATGGTTTATTTACCTGATTCAAGTTTACTTAATGTATAGTATATACATTTGGTAGCGATTTAATTTTTGCAACATTGCTGGAAAATCACTCAGCACCAAAATAAAGACTACTATGGAAATATCAGAACAAACTATGTCAATGTGTTGTAATTCTCTTAATGTTCAAGATCTGACAAATTTTACTGTTACGAATGACTTCAGTTTCAAAAAGCACCAAATTCTGGTAACACCAATATAAAATGATCTACAGTACCAGATATTTGTTTCACTTTCTCATCTGCTTAACTAAGAACTTGAAGGTTTGTTTGTTCATGTGGGCATATATTGGAATGATATTTCAGAAAGCAACTCTATTGCATACCTCTTTTAATTGCCTTATGAAGCAAACATTTCCCAGAGTTATCTCTCTTGTTAACATCTACATGGTGACCAACTAGAGTTTGGGCAACACTCTCCTGATGAGACTTTAATGCAAGATCCAGGGGGAGATCACCCAAGTTGTCTACCTCATTCAACTTTGCTGATAACTGCAATATGGTAAAATTTACGTGGTGAAGATGTATATAAGCTTTTAAAAACAAAGTCCAAAACAAAATATGTGCACACTATATTTAAAACTGCAAAACAGCTGCAATTATGAAATGACAAAAATATTTACTACATACAAATAATATATTTAAAAAAAACACTATCAGAAAGATCTCCTTCCTACACTTCTACATTCCAAAGATCACAGTTAAAACAATGCTCATTCATTTGGGGAAAAAAGATCACACTATGAACAATGCCTTTAATTTGGAAAAATGATCATAAAATTTGACAAATAAAACTCACTTGCAATGGATATCACTCTCACTGTAAACCCATAAATCTGAACCCCATGATCCTGTGTTTTCTAATGGATTTCAAGATACAAACAAGGGGACATTTTTTTCATTGATATATTTCTTCTGTTAAGCTGCTAAGGGGACCACCTATTTTTAATAAAGATAGGTAAAAATTTAAGCAGTGTTGGGAGGAAAGCAGTTTTGAATGAACCTTGTCAGAAATTCACAAAGAAACACGAGTAACAATTTGGAAGACAAAATGATGCCAACTTTGATTTAGTCCAATATGCACAAAAGTGGAAATAATAATAAGCATCAATCAGAGAACTGGAATAGGGTATCAAGCAGCATATTTATTTTGATCCAGGTTAACCCTCTGATCCATTTCTAACAGCATCAGCAGTCATTATCAGAAACATACATTAGTGATGGATGTATGCACATGTGTATTTCATTGTTGGTGCATGTGTGCATGAGAGAGTGAAAAAAACCTGCAAATTACTGGCCAACAAACTTAATGAATCAGCATTATTAAACTTAGTAGCAGCAAGAAATGACTAATCCAGACTTCTGCACTGGATACATCCTGATTCATTTACCATTCTCTTTGATAAAAGTTAAACCTGGATTTAAAAATGAAATTCCTCAACAAACTTGTCCAAATTTGGCATAAATCCAGAGTCAGCATTTAAAATCACCAGGTAAACTTGTCTGTCATAGCTGAAACAGCATCATTTTGTCTTCCAATTTCTTTTATCTATAATGCTTTGCAAATTTCTAATAAGGTCCACAGAGATGAGCAGTCCTATTATGTGATTATAATTAATAAAGATCACAACAGGTTTGTCTATCTACAAATGTCAATAATAAATTAGTTTAAAGAGGCTAAGAAAAAATATGTTTCCTATTGCACAAGTTTTAAAATTTGGGTAGGCATGCATATTTTTTTAAAACATTATATTTATATATATAGTGTAATTTTTGTGATTTTATTTTCTTTACCATTGGGGAAAAAAGTGCTAGGGTTGGCAATGAGAAACTGGAATGGTCGGCTGACTGGAAACACATTTTTGTTGGGGCTCGACTACAGATGGTCAATTTACTCAACAAAAAGTGTCAGATTTTTTCATATGGCACGATTTTTCATCACCGCCAATTCAAAATCTTTTGCTGGCAGCCTCTTTATATGTTACTGGTAAAATGCTTTTTTTTACATTTATAATCAAGGTAGACATCTAACTAATAGGCGTAACAAGCCTCTTAAGTAAATCTCTGATGATGTATCACTCAGATACCTAGAAGATGACTATGGGGTATAACAAAAAAACCAAAATACTGAATCTGTTAGTTTAAGTAAGAAACCATGCAATAATAAATTCATGACAAAAATCACAGCAGTAAACCCAACATCTACACTGAGTCCCTAGTGATCCTATTTTCAAGAGTTTCCAGTTGATCTGATAATGTCGTCATTGGATGCAACCATTTAAAATATTCCAGGACAACAAAAGGCAATACTTATGAATTTACAGACTGATAAACATCATGACCATGATGTCTTGCCTTTCACACACATAGGCAACAAAATCTGTTGAATAAAGTACAGTAAATTAATGGGATGCCAACTGACATAGATTCTGTGGTTGAGAAAAGTACCATGAATTTATAGGGCATCAATGCAAAGATTTTTGTGGTTGCTAAAAAATCATCAAATACAGTAAAAAGTGTTAGGAGAGACCTCTGCTATGAGTGACCACCTGTTATTTCTGACCACAATCATAATGCACGGATCGATTTCATTATATAAACGCTCTATCATGAGCGACCACATGCTGAACATGAACCAGCGACCACGATGTCTTGGCAAAATATGCATTTCAACACTGCTATAAATGACCGCATTGCAAAATCGGGGATAAATTCCACTGACCTTTATTTAATCCAATGACCGATTATATGTGCTAAAAAAAAAAGTCTGGCTGCCAGTATATGAATTTTTTTTATATGCTTTTAGTATTTTGTATTTTCTGCTGTAAACCAGAATAAAGTACCTGTATTCAAGCACTTAGCCTGGTTCTTGGCCTTATCATAGTGGGACCATCATAGCTACCGCTGACATGTAGGCTATGAGTAGGGTCCATTGTCCAGCTCTATGAACGACCATATCACAAGAACAGAGACACCACTGGCCATTATGAAATCATTTGCAACAGCAATCACTTGAATAGTAAAGAGTGTTCTGATCAAAAACATGCATGAAAAGAAAAAGGATTCTGGAAACCGGTTTGTATATAGTGACAGATGGTACAGTCTGTAAACCAGGCTAATGTACATGTCATGAATTAGCCATTGTAATGCCGAAATTAACGTAGTGGTCGCGTATATTGTGTGTATTTAAAATTAATCCATATTGCCTGGGGGTGAATATGGTCTTTGTCTATTAAACCAGCAAGTGAGAATGGTCTGAGGGAACTGATTTATAGTGTTAAAGGCTTGTGATATTTGTTGTTTTGGTTTTTTCTCTCCTCATGTTACAATGTTACAGGGATTACATCCCAGTCACCAAGCTGTTGTCTATTCAAGTTGGTGTGACTGGGTTGTACACCTTGTTTAGAGAGTTAATCCCTGTATGCCTTCATTGAATTAAGCTGTTTTGTTTTTTGTCTCTGAGTAAATGATTCTGTTCCTGGATGAGTTAACTGTTTCTTTTTACTTCATTAATTGTTAGATACACAATGCATATGTATAGATTTTTCATATTTTCCCAAAGCCATCTCAAAACTGTCTTTACAGAAGATATTACAACTGAGCACTCATACAGTTAACACCTAGTACCTTAATAACAATGGAAAAACCTCCAACTAAAGCAAGACAAATTTCAATGCTGGAGAAACCAATTATGAAAATGAAAGAAGAGAAAAAGAGCAAACCACTTGCAAAATAGCAGTTTAAATGTCGGTAAAACAAATTTAGGGTGTTATAAAGGAAAAGGAGTACATCAGAAATGATTTCATATGCTAATACATGTATATATGATCTTTGAAAGTAAATGTGATTTCATGTTTAATGACAGAATTACATTTTTATTGCTATATAAATTTATTTTCAGATGAGTGCCTACAATGTTTTAGCAATAACTATTAATAAAGAATAGAAAATATATACAGTGATTGTGGTTATTTTTCTTTAGATTGTTCTGAATCTGGACCTTGGAAACTGTTTTTTTTTTTTACAAACCTGTTATGAGAGACCATCTGTCTTGAGAAACCATCTTTTCTTTTGGCAGAAGAGGTGGTCTCTAATAACAGGTTTTATTGTATATTCAAAATAAAATCTCTTTGCCTTACTTGTTATTTCAATCTGAGGCACAGTTATGAACCTAAGCAGAAAGAAAAATGTAATCTTATTGCAAAACCAAACAAAAATATGCTGTCCATGAAAATAAATGAAATAACTGTGTGTGAATATATTTTAATTCTCATTAAGAATAAACTCTGACACACAACACAAACACACCATCAGCATTTACACTGAAGCATTATACCTGTGAGTCATATTCAATAAGGTAAAGGAAGACAACATCCTCCCTTTTGGCTCTAATGGCAGTGTGGAGAGGGTACTCTGTTTTTGTCTTAAACATCTTGTACAGGAGAGGGGCTGGCATGGAGGAAAAATCCTCACTGGTGAAATCATTCTGAAATGGCAATTAAAGCAGCTGAAGACAAAGTGATCGTTGTTAAAAACATACATGTAATTAAACAAAAAAATATTGTCATGGAAACATATTTCTGATAAATGATGTCACCTACTCATGAATTACACCTTGGGAACAATGTATTTTAATCTATTTATTATATTTTCTGTTTGGGGTGTTTTGGGCTAATAATCTATTTATCACCTTCTGTGAGAATTGACTAATATTCAAAAGAATTCTTAGACAATAAATATTACGGAAAAATTTCAACAAATGCTGACAGTCTGCTGCTCATTCAAACAACACAGCACAAGTTTGGATGTAATTACATTTTCTCTTCCACAGGACAAGTTTCAGCTTTGAACAATAAGTAAATTTCAGCTGACATATCAAACTACTATACCACCTGTCTTGTAAATTTATTTGGCAGTCATTAAAGTTGACAATCTAATTCAAGGAAATCCAAATGTGATGGTTGAAAACAAAGGTATATGTTTTTAATCTACTGGACATTCTTGTACACTTCTAGCACGATTAAAACCAATACAGTATAAGGTCTGATGTCATTTTTCAGCACACAAGAGGCTATACATGGCAGCCAGTATATTTGGTGGAGGAAGAATCTCGGAAAAACCTGAGAAGAATCATTGATCTATGGGAAGCTACTGGCAAGCTTTTTCACATGCCATTAGCTGAATTAAGATGTGAACATACATGGAAAGAGGTCAAATGTCAATGATCTGTACAGGCAAGCAACTCTGTCCACTTGGCCACCCCTATGATGTAATAAATTTAAACACAAATGAACCACACATTATATAACAATACTTTTAACATACAATCACAAGGGATATGTTGCATGAATAAATAATAGGAAGAACCACCTTCATTTTCATTTGAAGACTGCATGATTTTTACAATAAATTGGATAGCAACAATTATGCAAAATAATATTCTGAGAAATAATCTGCCCCACTTGTTCTGCTTCTAGGTCTTAACTCTTAACCAGCTTAAATTCTTAATCAGTAAAATAATTTCAATCAGACCAAGGTCATGTTTGCAGAAAGTGATTTATTCAACCTGAAAGAAGTTGATGGAATTTGTGTGTGTGTGTGTGATTTGGATTTTTAACGTAGCTTTAACAAATTTTCAGTCAGATCACTATGATGTCTGCAGTGCGGCAGTTTACAGTGATGTCTTGCACTGGGACATCATGCCGCAGACATGTAGCATCATGTCCCACCCACTCACATTATCCTGACACCATGCTGACCAGTACTAACACTAACCTCTTAGTACCATTGTTTTATAAGTCTTTGGTATGTTTAGCTGAGGTCTGAATAGGCGACCTCCTGCATCCGATGTGGAAGCTCTAACCACTTAGACCACCGAGTGGTTGATGGAAAATGCATATTTAAAAATAGAAGTTTACATGAAAATGTAGGATTATAATCTGTCTGCATTTAAACATGATTTATGTAACTTGCATTTAAACATGATTTATATAACTGTGTAAATTTTAAGTGGTGACTGCTTGGTTGGTTATCACTTTAGGTCCTACTTAATGTTGCCTTCTGATAACAAACATGTAAATAAGAAAACTGGATGACTGCTGTGAGATTTTAAAATTATTTAATTAAGAAATTTCATGAACATAGATCTTGTAAATTTAAGACAAGATGGGTGATAAAGCCAGCAAACTGCCTTCTTTAAAATACCTAAAATCACAGGCGATCCTGCATTAATAAGTCATAAATACTAACCCAGTGATTAGAAATTAATTCTGAGCAGTGTTTTTTCAGTAGCTCAGCCCCCATCTCCTCAGATGTCTGGTAAAACTGGATGCAGTTCTTCATATTGACATAAGACATCAGGCCATTCTCACACCTGCAGAACAATGCCAGGCATGTAAATTAATGGTACAAATGTTTCATTAAAATTTAATGCATTTAAAATTACTTATAATGGTAAATCTGGTTTTCACAGCTTTTATTCTTAAATGAAAGCTCTCTTTATGGACCTGTTTAAAAAATTCTTTTGTTAGTTTAGTCATGTTTATTTCAAAATTATGAAAACTTTCAACCTCTCAAATTAAGTTAAGCAAACTTTACGAAATGTAGAAAATGTCTTGCAACTGAATATGTCTTGATTATTCCCTACAATATGTGCACATTTAATGTAGCAGTGATCTTTGCATAAAGACCACCATGACATAGTTTTCCTCAACCCTAAAGCTGAGAAAGGATCCTTCTGTTTCAAATACTAAATAATTTTATGATGGATGAACTGATCTTAAGCTATCAGAAAGATTGAAACAGCAGTCTAAAATAAAATGCTACATACAATAGAATCAGGACAAAATTGTAGCAGATAAAAATGTTGAAACCAAAATATCTAATTAAAATGGTGTTAATAAGATCTTTAAAACTATAAGAAATAAGCCCCTGACATGATGGTTATAGAAAAGAAGGGGCAATGACTCTAATTTGAGTAAAGAGAGTGAAAATCAATCCAGACCTAGGTCTTCGTAACATATATTAATGTCAGGAAGGTTTCTGTCAAATTGACTCTTATTTTGTTAAGTAGTTTTGAACAGAAGAAAGGTCATCTAAACATTTTTTTCACCATTTTCAGTAACAGTTGCCATCAGTTGTACAAATCTCAAAGTACATCAAGCTAGAATGCTTTTCGTAAAACTTGGTGACAGTTTGTTTAGCAGTGTTAGAAAAGAAGTTGTTTAAAGGTTTCCCTAAATTTAGCAACAGTAACCATATCTGCCAGAAGGTCAGCATCTTTAATATCAATTTCAATGGCCCTCATCACAAGATACTTTACATCAAATCTGGTCAATTTTCATTCAGCAATCTTTCATTAAAAGTTGTTTAAAGGTTTATCTATTTTTAGTAACAGTGGCTGTATTTTAAAGTGGATTGGTTTAATTTGTAAAAACCTGAAAGATCTTTATGCCAAGATGCTCTGGTCAGATTTGGTTAAAATTGTTCTGTAGTTTCTGATAAGTTTAAAACAGTACATTCTGATAGATCAGTAATGCGTGACAAAAATTAGCTGTAGGACATTATGATCAGCGAACTTGGCATTACACTCAGGTGATCCAAAACCCCACAAAATCTTTTTGATAAGTTTTACATGTAAAGCCATTACACAATGCAAACTTTATAACAAGTTCCCAAAACAGGTACTATGGGTTCATTTATTTTAAATGGCATCAATTTTTTTATTTTTAGTTTTGCCAAATATGACATTATCATTGCCACTTAAACAGAGGAAATGGGAAACTGAAAGTTGCCAAAAATGATCATTGCTTGTTTTTAAAAATCATGGTTTATAAGCCACTATGAGATCCGCAAAAATTGGGACCCCATGATAAAACTGTGATCTAACAGTATTTTATCTTAGTACTTTTAATGATTCAATTATGAGCTAAAATTGAGATGAGAATAAATATTTTGCATTAGCATTCATTGAGAATACTACATGTAATAATTCAGGACTGAAAAACTTGACCACTGTTTGTCATTAACTTGACATTTATAACAAACCTTTGTCTTAGCATCTCCAGTCTGAATTTTGTGGCTGCTCTTAAAAGTTCTAAGAGAAAGTTGTTATCTGTCTCTATGTTTATTTCATCTGTATACACCCACTTCAGTACTGCATAGGCAACATTGTAGTTAATTGCTGAAAATATAACAGTATAAATAAAAGCAGCTGTGGACTATAGTTAATGATAAATATTCCAATACCTGCATTTTATTGGTGATAATTATGGTCTTTAGCTGTTATTTTAGTAACAGGCATGACTTCCCTGCAGTGATTATTGATCACATCCATATTGGATGAATTAATAGGCAATGGGGTATTTGGATTACAATTCCTGTGCTGTGATATGTTCCAAGTGGCATAAAACCTGTAACAGAAAGTTACTCTCCATACTTGCTGACAATTTTGTACTGAAATCCATGGGAATTTTTCCTAGAGACATTGAACAGAATGGAATTATTCTGATTATAGATATGATTTCTTATCATGGCCATCATATTAGAAAATACTCAAAGTGAATGTCAGTATGATTCATTTCCAAATTATGATTATGGTGTTCTATAAAATAGAAAAACATACCAGTGTAGTTAAGTATATTATAATTAAATATAATTACCTTAAAATAAGAAAAACAACCAGTGACTGTAAGTAATCGACAAACTTTCAACCTGGCAATTTTGGGATCATGTCCTGTTTTTTAGGCAACAAAAAATGCTTCAAATGATCACTATTAAAAATGTTACATCTTCTGATTCAAATCTCTTTTTTATGGTATAATCCATGTAATCTAATTACTGGTAATATAATCCACGTAATCTAATTATTGGTAATATAATCCACGTAATCTAATTATTGGTAATATAATCCATGTAATCTAATTATTGGTAATATAATCCACGTAATCTAATTATTGGTAATATAATCCACGTAATCTAATTATTGGTAATATAATCCACATAATCTAATTATTGGTAATATAATCCATGTAATCTAATTATTGGTAATATAATCCACATGATCTAATTATTGGTAATATAATCCACGTAATCTAATTATTGGTAATATAATCCATGTAATCTAATTATTGGTAATATAGCACATGATATTATTTTTGGTACTGTAATGCATGTGAACCTATTACTGGTAATGTAATCCATGTAATCTTTTTACTGGTAATGTAATCCGTGTAATCTTAATTTTGGTATGTAATGAATGTGATCTTATTATTGGTAATGTAAAACATGTAATCTTATTTTTGGTAATATAATCCGTGTGATCTTATTATTGGTAATGTAATCCATGTAATCTTATTTTTGGTATGAAATGAATGTAATCTTATTATTGGTATGTAATGCATGTGATCTTATTATTGGTATTGTAATCCATGTAATCTTATCACTGGTACTGTAATCCATGTAATCTTATTATTGGTATGTAATACACGTAATCTTATTATTGGTATGTAATACATGTGATCTTATTATTGGTATGTAATACATCTAGCCTTACTATTGGCAATGTAATATATGTAATATTATTTTTGGTAATATAATACATGTGATCTTATTATTGGTATGTAATACATGTGATCTTATTATTGGTATGTAATACATATAATCTTATTATTGATAATGTAATGTATGTGATCTCATCACTGGAAATCTAACACATGTACCTTATTAGTGTTGTTATGTAATACATGTGATGTTATTATTGGTAATGTAATGCATGTGGTTATAGTATTGGCAATATAATGTCTTTGATCTTATTACTGGTAATGTAATACATGCAATATTATTATTGGTAATGTAATGCTTGTAATATCATTATTGGTATCATTATTGGTAATGTAATGCATGTGATCTTTTAATTGGTAATGTAATGCATGTGGTTATATTACTGGTACTATAATACATGTAATATTATTATTGGTAATGTAATGGTTGTAATCTCATTCTTGGTAATGTAATGCATGTGATCTTATTACTGGCAGTGTAATATATGTGATCTTATTATTGGTAATGTAATACATTAAATCTTATTATTGATAATGTACTATATGTAATCTCATTATTGGCAATGTAATATATGTTATCTTATTTTTGGTAACGTAATGCATGTGGTTATAATATTGGCAATATAATGTATGTAATATTATTATTGTCAACGTAATACATGTGGTCTTAATGGTAATTTAACATATATGATCTTATTGTTGGTAATGTAATACATGTGATATTATTTGCAATGTAATACATGTAATCTTATTATTGGCTATGTAATTCATGTGGTCTTATTGGTAATGTAATACACATGATCTTATTATTGGCTATGTAATACATGTACTCTTATTATTATTGGCAATGTAATACATATGGTCTTTACTGGTAATGTAATACACATGTTCTTATTATTAGCAATATAATACAAGTAATCTTATTTTTGGTAGTGTAATGCATGCAGTTTCACTATTGGTAATGTAATGTATGTAATATTATTGGGAATGTAATACATGTGATATTATTGGGAATGTAATGCATGTGATCTTACTGCTGGTAATGTATTGCAACATGTTACATCTACATATCATGAACTAGAGTGTAAACAACGACAGACCTCTCTCAAATTATATGCATGCCTGACATTCCATTGCTAAAACAAGGCTAACTTAGCAAGCTGTAGCAGAAACTGCTTAAGTTATGGATGCCAAAAGTAATACTAGCAGAAAATCAGCACTGCATTCTTGTATGCCCCACTGTATGTCAGATTCATGATATGATCCAACACTTCATTTTCATTCAAATCAGAAGAGTCTACATTGAAAAAGCTATGAATAACTAAGAGAAGAGATCAAGATCCACTCTTTCAAGTGAGTTTTCTAAATTATATCCAAATTTTACTCTTGTTTAAATAAAATTTTGAATATGGTTTTGAAATATGAAGTAATGTTTTTTATTTAATTTTATTTAAAATCTCCAGCTCTCTTTACTATTATTCAGCTATAAAAGTTCTTCATTTTAAAGACTTGTTCTCTTTTACATTTTTAAAAAATTTCAGTTACTACTAAATAGTAATATTTAGTAAAGGCCTTAAATATTTCTTCTTAGTATTGTGTATTAGTCTTTTTATGCAACATAGTTTGTTTATTCACACTGACTAGGTTAAAAGTCAACAATCATGTGTTCAAAACAATTTACAAAGGAAGATTACAAGTCATGGACACCAATAGGAAAAAGACTATGCCGCTAAGCAGTGCCATCAATCTTTGATTGCAGCAGTGAAAAAACACCCAGGAGACCCTTAAAAAGAAAACTGCTTGCTTCTGAAGTGCCACTTACAGTTTCTAAAAGTTAATTAAGAACATGTTTTGTAGAATGAGAGGGAAAAATAAACAAGAAAATAGATTTTCATATGCTGTTAACTGAACACAACATTTAATGACATAGCTAATAAAAAACTACAATATAGCCAGGTAATTTAAAAGAAGCATAATTACATCATAGGTAATTGTAGATACAGCAGATGAAATATGTTAGTGTTTGGCTAACATTATAATGCTATAAATATTGTTGGATTGTACAAGGATGCATTTTTCATTTAACAGAATGGATACTGATGTGACTAAGATATGTTGGTTGACACAGACGTCAAATCCTTAACAGAATGGATACTGATGTGACTGAGATAGATCTCTTGGTTGATACAGATGTCAAATCCATAAAAGAATGGATACTGATGTGACTGAGATAGATCTCTTGGTTGATACAGATGTCAAATCCATAAAAGAATGGATACTGATGTGAATGAGATAGATCTATTGGTTGACGCAGACGTCAAATCCTGAATAGACTGGATACTGATGTGACTGAGATAGATCTGTTAGTTGACACAGACGTCAAATGCCTAATGAGGCTTAAGAACAATCCACAAATGCTGGATGAGAAACTTCTGCATAAATCAGAAGAATGTGATAGGCTAAAAAAAACAATTGCAAAAAGAACATTTTGGCTTAAATAGGTTTTCAAGTGACAACTCTCTTATATTATTTCATACAGGTTGCTCCTCCTATGACATATTTACTGCTTTCTTTACTTGTATTCAACCATCAGCTCCAATCATACAGATTGCCTATTACAAATATAGTGAAACTGTTAGTCTGGCAGGCAGAAAATGTAGTATGCTCCTTATAGATGAATTGTTCATGTTTCTTTGTCATTTAAAAGCTGGTCTTCTTAAACAGGATCACAGTGTTAGATTCAATTGTTCTTTGGCAACTGTAAACCATAAAACAGTCACTTTGGCTAACTTTCTATATTTTGTTCTTAGTGCCATTCCTATTTGGTTACCAAGAGAGGTAGTTCAAAAATTAATGCCAGAAAGTTTCAGAGCCATCCGCCTGGGTTGTAATTGATTGTACTGATACAGAACTCAACAACCTTCATCCCTTGTACTTAATTCCTAGCCATTTTCAAATAACAAAAACGTCAACACATCTTTTGGGTATTGCACCTCATGGAGCAATAACTTTCATATCTTCACTTTATACTGGTTGCATGTCTGATGTAGAAATTGCAAAATTATCTGATTCACTTGATTTTCTAGAACGTGGGGATGATGTCACAGCAGACAAAGGTTTCACTATTCGTAAAAGTTTGGCTGAAAAGGGTATTACACTGCATATATCTGATTTTCTAAGCATTAAAAGGCAGTTCAGTATTGGCAAACTTGAAAAAAACACAGCAAATTGCAAAACTTAGGATTCACATTGAACGTATGAACAGAAACATAAAAGAAAATCGTTTATTTGATTCTCCAATTTCCCTTTCACTAACTGGTTCAATAAATCAACTCTGGTCTGTTGCCTGTTTGCTTGCAAATTTTAGAGGTCCCATTGTGCAAGCACAGTCAAATGCTGGACCTTAAAGATCCTTGTTACAAATAGTAGTTGAAACAAAAGTCATCAAATTTGTCTTATACTTGTTGCCAGATGGCTTGGTTGAAATATATTTTTTCTAAATGCTGATCATTTTGACACCAGATCAAAAGATCACATCACTGTAATCCAGTAACTGCAAGCTGTTTCAAATTTTAGTAATAGTACTTGTGAATTTTTTTTTCAACTTAAATACTCCACTTTGTACTTTAGCCAGATATTTGACCTCTAGGACACTGACAACCAGTGGACAATTAATTTCTAATAAATCGAAAGGTCTGGACTTGCAGCAAACCAAGGACACCAAAAATTTGCAATCACTCCACAAGGATAGAGGTTAATTTTTTTATTTTTTTGTGTGTATTGCATAGGCTTTTGCTGCTTCAGGTTCTGTTGTCAACCCTTGGTGCACAGTTACAGTTCTAATATTTCTTACAAATTTTAATCTTCGCACTAACATTGTGGGATATTTGCGGCATCTGTAATCTCTCCTACTGTAGATGCCGTCATTCTATTTATTCTGATCCTGTGTCATAATGAACTTTGGTTTTGCAGCCTTGTTTGCTGTTCAAACTTCTTTTTTTTTACAAATGGTCATTTTTAAACCTTCTAATTTTATACTTTGCAGATCTGACGATACTCTCAGAAGATGATCCATCA
Source organism: Sinohyriopsis cumingii (assembly GCA_028554795.2). Taxonomy (NCBI): domain Eukaryota; kingdom Metazoa; phylum Mollusca; class Bivalvia; order Unionida; family Unionidae; genus Sinohyriopsis; species Sinohyriopsis cumingii. The sequence goes on along the minus strand of CM068842.1, from coordinate 48,735,138 downwards.
TTTAACATAAATAAAATATTAAATATCCTTTTTTAATTAATGATTCTTATGCAGACTATATGCAGTATACCTGTGAAGTCTAATGTAGAAACTTGAGATAAATCTGGGACTCCCCAGTGTTCACTACGAGCAGCCAGAACAAATCTATGAGCATGTATACTCTTTGAACCCTCCAGCTTAATCTGTATATCACTGAAAAATATAAAGTATGAAAAGTAAAATATAAGGCAATTAGTTGCATAGGTAATATAGTACACAAAATTGGTCATCAGGCAGTTGCATGGTTACATGGTATACAAAGCTGGTCATCAGGCAACTGCATGATTATGTAAGACAACAGTTGGTCATCAGATAATCACATGGTTATATAACAGAAGAGCTGGTCATCAGACAATTGCATAGTTAAATGGTACACAAAGCTGGTCATCAGGCAATTGCATGGGTATATAGTAAACAAAGTTGGTCATCAGACAAGTCCATGGTTACATAACAGAAGAGCTGGTCATCAGACAATTACATGGTTATATAGTACACAAAGTTGGTCATAGGCATTTACATAGTTATATATAGTACACAAAGCTGGTTATCAGACAATTACATGGGTACATAGCACACAAAGTTGGTCAGATGGTCAGATTTGGTCATCAGATAATTGCATGGTTATAGAGTATACAAAGTTGGTCCTCACCTCTGTCTGCGTGGGTTCGAGTCTCGGGTTCAGCAAATGTGGATATGTGACAAAGCTTGCTGGTAGCTTCTCATGGGTCGGTGGTTCTTTCCGGGGTTTTCCCGGTTCTTCCTCTACCATTAATACTGGCCGCCATGTATAGCCTATCTTGTGCTGAAAAATGGCGTTAAACCCTATAACAACAATAACAACAACAAAGTTGGTCATTGGACAACTGCATCGCTATATAATAAACAATCTTGGTCATCAGGCAATTGCATGGTTACATAGTACACAAAGTTGGTGCGTGTGTATGTGTGTGATTAGTATTTTTAATGTAGCCTTAACAATTTTTCAGTCATATCGCTATGATGTCTGCAGTGTGGCAGTTTATAGTGATGTCTATCACTGGGGCATCATGTCACAGGCATGTAGCATGATGTCCCACCCAGTCACATTATCCTGACACCAGGCCGACCAGTCCTAACATTAACCTCTTAACGCTGAGCGCCTAGCGGCTGTTAGTACCATTTTTGAAAGTGTTTGGTATGACTCAGCCATGGAATAACCCCACGACCTATAGCTGCCAAGGCAGACACTCTAACCACTAGACCACCGGAGCGGTGTCACAAAGTTGGTCATCAGACAATTGCACAGGTATATAGCACACAAAGTTGGCGGGACCCCGAGTGGCCAAGTGGTCTAAAGCACTCTCCATTACAGATCACTGCCATCTCACCTCTGTCTGTGTGGGTTTGAGTTTCAGATCTGGCTAATGTGGGTATGTGAGAAAGCTTACCAGTAGCTTCTCATGGGTCAGTGGTTCTTTCCATGGTTTTCCTCCACCATTAATACTGGCCGCCATGCATAGTCTATCGTGTGCTGAAAAATGGCATTAAACCTTACAACAACAACAAAGTTGGCCATCTGACAACTGCATGGTTATATAATAGAAGAGTTGGTCATCAAACAATTGCATGGTTATATAGTACCCAAAGTTGGTCATCGGACAATTGCATGGGTATATAGTAAACAAAGCTGGTCATCAGGCAATTACATGGTTATATAATACACAAAGCTGGTCATCAGGCAATTGCATGGGTATACAGCACACCAAGTTAGTCAGAGTAGGTCATCAGATAATTGCATGGTTATATAGTAAACAAATTTAGTCATCAGACAATTGCATGGTTATATAGTACACACAGTTGATCATCAGGCAATTGCATGGTTATATAGTACACAAAGCTGGTCATCAAGCAACTGCTTGGTTATACAGTACATAAAGTTGGCCATCAGACAATTACATGGTTATATAGTACACAAAGTTGGTCATCAGACAATTACATGGCTATATAGTACACACAGTTGATCATCAGGCAAATGCATGGTTATATAGAATACAAAGTTGGTCATCAGACAATTGCATAGTTATATAGTAACAAAGTTGGTCAGAGTTGGTCATCAGATAACTGCATGGTTATGTAGTACATAAGGTTGGTCACCAGACAAATGCGTGATTATATAGTATGCTAAGTTGGTCATCAGGCAATTGCATGGTTATTTAGTACACAAAGCTGGTCATCAAGCAACTGCTTGGTTATACAGTACATAAAGTTGGCCATCAGACAATTACATGGTTATATAGTACACAAAGTTGGTCATCAGACATTTGCATGGTTACATAGTATATAAAGTTGGTCATCAGGCAAATGTATGGTCATATAGTGCACAAAGTTGTTCATTAGACAATTGCATAGTTATATAAGTTGGTCAGAGTTGGTCGTCAGATAATTGCATGATTACATAGTACACTAAGTTGGTCATCAGGTAATTTCATAGTTATATAGTACACAAAGCTGGTCATCAGAAAACTACATGGTTATATAGTACACTAAGTTGGTCATCAGACAATTGCATGATTATATAGTACACAAAGCTGGTCATCAAGCTACTGCTTGGTTATACAGTACATAAAGTTGGCCATCAGACAATTACATGGTTATATAGTACACACAGTTGATCATCAGGCAACTGCATGGTTATATAATACACAAAGTTGGTCATCAGACAACTGCATGGTTACATAGTATACAAAGTTGGTCAACAGACAATTGCATGGTTATACAGTACACAAAGTTGGCCATCAGACAATTACATGGTTATATAGCACACACAGTTGATCATCAGGCAACTGCAAGGTTATGTAGTACACAAAGTTGGTCATCAGATAATTGCATGGTTACATAGTATACAAAGTTGGTCATCAGGCAAATGCATGGTCATATAGTGCACAAAGTTGGTCATTAGACAATTGCATAGTTATATAGTAACAAAGTTGGTCAGAGTTGGTCATCAGATAATTGCATGATTATATAGTACACTAAGTTGGTCATCGGGCAATTTCATAGTTATATAGTACACAAAGTTGGTCATCAGAAAACTACATGGTTATATAGTACACTAAGTTGGTCATCAGGTAATTGCACGGTTATATAGTACACACAGTTGATCATCAGGCAAGTGCATAGTTATATAGTACACAAAGCTGGTCATCAGGTAATTGCATGGTTATATAGTTCATAATGTTGGTCATCAGACAATTACATGGTTGCATAGTACACATGGTTGATCATCCGGCAATTGATAGTTATATAGTACACAAAGTTGGTCATCAGACAATTGATGGTTATATAGTACACAAAGTTGGTCATCAGACAACTGCATGGTTATATTGGACACAAAGTTGGTCATCAGACAATTACATAGTTGTATAGTGCACATGGTTGATCATCAGGCAATTGCATGGTTATAGAGTACAAAAAGTTGGTCATCACACAATTGATGGTTACATAGTATACGAAGTTGGTCATCAGGCAAATGCATGGTTATATAGTAACAAAGTTGGTCAGAGTTGGTCATCAGATAATTGCATGATTATGTAGTACATCAAGTTAGTCATCAGACAATTGCATGGTTATATAGTATACAATGTTGGTCATCAGACAACTGCATGGTTATATAGTAGACAAAGTTGGTCATCAGACAATTACATGGTTATATAGTACACATGGTTGATCATCAGGCAATTGCATGGTTATATAGTACGCAAAGTTGGTCATCAGACAATTGATGGTTACATAGTATACAAAGGTGGTCATCAGACAAATGCATGGTTATATAGTAACAAAGTTGGTAAGAGCTGGTCATCAGATAATTGCATGATTATGTAGTACATAAAGTTAGTCATTAGACAATTGCATGGTTATATAGTACACAAAGTTGGTCATCAGACAATTGCATGGTTATATAGTACCCAAAGTTGGTCATCAGATAATTACATGGTTATATAGTACACATGGTTGATCATCAGGCAAATGCATGGTTATATAGTAACAAAGTTGGTCAGAGTTGGTCATCAGATAATTGCATGATTATATAGTACACTAAAGTTGGTCATCAGGCAACTGCTTGATTATTTAGTACACAAATCTGGTCATCAGGTAATTGCATGGTTATATAGTACACTAAGCTGGTCATTAGACTATTATATGGTTATACAGTACACATGGTTGATCATCAGGCAATTGCATGGTTATATAGTACACAAAGCTGGTCATCAGACAATTGCATGGTTATATACTACAAAAATCTGATCAGGTAATTGCATGGTTATGCAGTATACAAAGTTGGTCATCAGACAGTTGCATGGTTATATAGTACACATTGTTGGTCAGCAGACAATTGCATGGTTATATAGCAGACAAGGCTGGTCATCAGACAATTGCATGGCTATATAGTACACAACATGGTTATCAGACAACTGCATGGCTATATAGTACACAAAGTTGGTCATCAAACAACTGCATGGTTATATAGTACTCAATGTTGATCAGCAGACAATTGCATAGTTATATAGTACACAAAGCTGGTCATCAGGCAATTGCTTGGTTATATAGTACACTAAGTTGGTCATCAGACAATTGCATGGTTATATAGTACACAATGTTGATCAGCAGACAATTGCATAGTTATATAGTACACAAAGCTGGTCATCAGGCAATTGCTTGGTTATATAGTACACTAAGTTGGTCATCAGACAATTGCATGGTTATATAGTAAACAAACTTGGTCATCAGACAATTGCATGGTATATTGTACACTAAGTTGGTCATCAGGCAATTACATGGTTATTTAATACACAAAGTTGGTCATCAGGCAATTGCATGATCAGGCTCATTATGGGGGCACTCACCAGTTATTATGTACTTTTGAGTGAGTGAAATATGTAAGGTGAAGTTGTCTGCATTTGAAACATGCACAATGGAGAGAATGTCGGCATACCTCTGTGCTACTTTGATGTAATGTGGCTGACATTTCTTTGAATATTGTACTTATGGAAACTGTACATGATCTAAACACACTGCAAAATAAAATGATTGCTCCATTGTGCTAAAAAAATATCAGTTTGAATTAGTCTAAAGTACACTATCTTTAGCACCTACTAAAATAGGGAAAATGAACTTTGCTCAACTAGACAATACCAGCTTCTGAAAGTGCAATGGATGAATAACCAAGTACATAAAATATAAAAAGTTATCAGCTCTTTTTTTAACAATTTACCTCTGAAGTTCTGGAAGTGAAAATGACCAAGTGGAGCTAATATTTTTTATTTAAAAGTGCACATCTGGAGTAAGGCCAAGCTGCATACTCTATAACCCATATCACACCCATCAATCATACACCAAAATAATGGGAATTAAAGGTTCTTTGAAAAACACCTAACATATATAAGGTCTTTTCTAAATAGCCAGTATAACCAGTGAGGAAACCAGTGGAAATTCTTTTTCTTTAAACTTCTAACCCTATACAAAATATGGAACTGTAATGCACCATCTTAATACAAATATGAAAATGTATTCAATATTTTTCTTATTTTCATATCATTGTGTATGATGCTCTAAACAAAATGGTACATTAACATTGATAGTATGTAGGAAAATAAGCTAATTATGCTTATTTTGCTTGTGCTTCCATAATATACCTTGAGGCAGTATTGTATGAGTAGTGACCTTAATTATAAGGAAATTAGAAGTCTTATAATATAGGAATGAAGTCAACTTAAATTCAGCCAACTTAAATTTTAAAACTGTTACATTAAGTAAAAGAAATATATAGTGAAAATGTTTCTTTTCATTTATTTGCAATGAAATTAAAAGATAAATGATGACAAAGCAAATTTGTATTCTTCCATATTAAACAATCAGCAAATATTTTAACATCTGACCTTTGACCTTCATGAACTGCATCTGTTCAATCCCTTTTCAAACTGTAAAATTTATTGGTGACATCTCAGGAATAATTCTGGCAAGTTTCATGTTCTTGTCTTTCAGCATAATATTGGTTACTATGTTGACAAAATGTAATGTGCATTTTTAAAATAGCTCATTTTTCATCATGGGTGGGGGGCTAGGCTTGTGTGAGACTCTGACATCAATAAATATTGTTCTGTGGGGGAATATACAGGAGAATTGTTAAAAAGGACTGTTTTGATGCTTGTAACTTAAATTTTTCAGCCATACGATTAAACCTAAATCATACAATAATAATACCTGTGCTCACCAGTTATTATGTACTTTTGAGAGTGACATATGTAAAGTGAGGTTGTCTGCATTTGAAACATGCACAGTGGAGAGAATGTTGACATTCCTCTATGCTCCTTTAATGTAATGTGGCTGACGTTTCTTTGGATACTGTACTTATGGAAATTATACATGATCTAAGCACAATGCTAAATGACTGCTACCTTGTGCTAGAAAAATCAGCCTAAATTAGTCTAAAGTACACTATCTTTAGCACCTATTAAAATAAGGAAAATGAATTTTTCTCAACAAGACAATATTAGCTTCTGAAAGTGCAATCAATGAATTACCAAATATATAAAATGTAAAAAATAGTTATTGGCTCTTTCTTTTTTTACAATCTACCTCTGAAGTTCAGGAAGTGAAAATGACCAAGTGGAGTTAACAGTTTTTGGAAAGGTGTACATCTGGAGTAAGACCAAGCTGTATACTCTATAACTCATATTACAACCATCAATCATACACCAAAATAAAGGGAATTAAAGGTTCTTTTGAACAATACCTAAGATATACAAGGTCTTTTTTAAATAGCCAGTACAACCAGTGAGGAAAACTGGGGAAATTCTTTTTCTTTCAAATTCTAACCCTATACAAAATATGGAGTGCCACCTATATAGTACACAAAGCTGGTCATCAGACAATTGCATGGTTATATAGTACACAAAGTTGGTCATCAGGCAATTGCATGGTTATATAACAGAAGAGCTGGTCATCAGATAATCATAACTACATACTGCATTATAACAGAAATTTAAATTGCTCATCACTCATATCAATATATACCTGTAGAGTTCCTTATTGAACAAATCTGCTATAATCTTAATAAGTCTGGCAACAAAACTGTTTTCTTCCCCCTGTCCACTGGATGCCATGGCAATCTGGTACTTCTTCTCCACTTCTGCAAGACGCTTCTGTAGCTTGACATATTCTTCTCGTAGCAGACGTAAATGATTCTGAAGCTTGATAACCTCCCCTACAATGGAAAAACATTCAACGCATGGGATCAGACAAACTTTCTGAAATTTTGACTACAAACTCAGATTTCCAATTATTTACTTCAATATAAACCATTGTCAAGTTTGTCTGATGGATTTGGATTAAATAACATATTTTAAGTCATATGTATGATTTTTAAATCTGAATGAGATGTGCGTGAACTAGGGATTTCAGTCTAAATATTTTGTGATTAAACAATGTTATACCTGCCAACACGTATTTTTAGAACAAAATATAGGTCTGGAAAAAATTCTTGAACATTACAATATAATTACAGCATTAAAGATATCAACATAATAGTGAAGCAATAAGCCAAGAGATTGAAGAATTATTGTTAATTTTCATAGAATGTGGATTCTTGTCAATCCAGACTGTTTTTATGAATGTCTTAGGATTCAGGTAACCATTTCTGAAAATATTTCCTCTGCTATGCTTTGTAAATCTGGATTTCTAGCTAATATATAAATAAATAATGGACTGAAACGAAAGTGACCAGATGAATGGGTGTCATTGTACTAAAGAATAGGAAAAGGCAGAGTATTTCAAAAGTTTTAAGGGTGAGCACTTCTAAAATGTGGAGTACTGACCATAATAAATTTTTTTTTTAATTTTCTTTCTAAATAGTTAAGTGACCAAGCAATCCAAAATTACTTAAAATCTTCATTGATCAGTTTGAATTTTCTTACAGTACTCTAGCTGAATAGTTATCCAGACCTGCCACCTCGAGTGGAATGAAAATCAGATGCCAAAGGAATAAAAATCTGGATCAGTGTTCACAACTATATATTTACAAAAACTTAACAAACGAATTGCCATCTCCACTGTCATGTGCTATTTACTTAATACTTTGTTTCCTTTCTTGTATTTTATGCTGATATTTAGTATTAATTAAATTAACAAAGTAGATATCAGCATAAAAGATGAAAATGGAAAAAGGATAGATTTTTATACTATAACTGTAGTGCATTCCTCATGGAATTTCTGCACCACTTTTACTTTCTATAAAAGAGGCAATGCTATTGTTAATCAACATGTATTGGGAAGGGTCAGGGTCCTTTTTAAAATAAGACTTTTGGGTAAAAATTCTGAAAATCAGTAGGTCAGGATAAGCGACACGTCTGTAAGTAAGGGTCAAGGCATAGAAAAATATGTGAAAAAGAAACCTGTCACCTACTGTCCATAAATAGCTGAAAAAGTTCTTAACAATTAATGAGATTTGCACAGACTGCAGATACCTCTTATCAAATACACAAAGAAAAGCTTATGTTGGTGATTCCATTTCTCTATCATAAACACAGTTATTAATATCAAAATGGTTTTCCATATCCAAAAATGTATGATCAAGGCAGGTTATAGATTGCTAAAGATATTGCAAGGTATTGTGGACTTTGTAATTTTCTATCATGGGACTGTTACTGTAATTAGAACAATTCTAAAAATATTTTTGTTTTTCAAAGAGACTGAAATTACAACCAAGTCATGTTAGTTCCAATCAATCCCAGAATTCATAGCACTGTGATATACCTAGGTAAAAAGTGATGTCATATTATGTTACAATGTTCATTTCAAACTGAGCAGAAATGTTCATTTTACAAAAGTGGACAACCTAAGCCAAATAGAGTCCATATATAACTATATAATTGGTGGACCACTAATATACAAGGACTGTCTTTTGTCAATGCATTGCTAAAATATCAGTCGTTGTCTAGTGAATTTGAAAAACGAAGAAAAAAATACATATAAATGTTATCTCCAGATAAAGTACAATGAAATTAGTTCATGCAAGAATCCTTACTCTGTATTTCAAAATAAAGATGGCAGCCAACAGAGAATAATATATTCCCATGCCACTGTTTGCAGTATCATAATCTATGCTAGTAAGGAGAATGAAAGAAAGAAAAAAAATAATGCAAGTAATTAGATATCAAAGTATACAATATAGAAAAATCACAAGTCATTAGATATCAAAGTAAACAATAACAGAAAAATCCACTTGCCAGAGGAGCTCGTAGGACTTGTTACCGTGGTTAGTAGATCATCCACACCAAACCTTGGGTTAGTGCCTGAAGCGGATTAATAGAGGTATATGTGTGAAACAATCATTTCACATAGTCTATTCAAGAACAAAAAAAATACAAGGAATTTTAAATAATAAAAAAAATATTTTGAATAGAGACAGGATTTGACATCAAAATAAAGGTAAAATTAAAATAATATAATGCATGATTTTTGCACATTTTGGTTGAGTTTTTGGTGCAATTTGTTTAGAAATTTGCATGAAAATAGCAGTCCTTGAATAGACTCAATTTCTGAGAGTGCAAGTAATTATTGAATATAGTAGAAATAAAGAATTTTATATCTTGCAACATTCAAACATTTGAAAGAAGCAAGAAATATGTATGCAATAAGATTATGAGAAAAAAGCCAGCTTCCTGTACCATATATAACTGCTTATAAGTCAAGTAAAACTGCAAACTGCATAGACTCAGATCTGCCATTGCATAATGTTCCAGCAGATCTGGGTCTCTGCAGTTTGTCAGGAGTAATCAGTAGACCAAATAGCACAGACCCTGCTCTACAGGCATATTATGCTATGAAAGCTAACTTAAAGGCTATTTGTTGTTTGCAGTCTGAATCAACTTATTAATGAGTATATAATATATGGTAAGTCAGTTAAAATCTGATACATTATGACATAAATCTGTGTAAGTAACATGCTGTGAAAAATTATCAATACTTTATCTGACTTAATTACTTTATATAAGTGTGCATCATATCTAATGATGTTCAATGAAAACCAATTCATCACATGCACCCAAGTAAGTACAGTGGTCCAGAGAGCAACCATTCAGCTTTAAATATTTCTGCTTTTATTATTCTGGATTTATGCTGTTCACACTTCGTAATGTTTTATACATACATGCTGAAATTTTATAAAGTATATGTAATGTAGGCTGTTACAACAAATGTATATAAAATTGTCCACCTTTCATGTATAGCACAATGAGATTAGTAAATCACCAACAAACTAAACATGCTTCTGCATAGAAATCTAAATAGTTGCTTCTTTACTGTATAGAAAAGAACAAAACCCCAAACCTCAACTGCTGTGTATAATGGGAATGACCTTATGAAAAGAAATGTGGTGCAGATATATTTGGAACCAGCCAAAAAACACTGATTTCATTACTTATTATACTGTATATAACAGGTACAGGATCTCAGGCTTGAACTGACCGGCTGGAAATGGCTGCATTGGCCGACTCAATGAATAATCCAGTAATATACCAAACAACACGTTTTAATATTTATATCACTATTGATAAACATATGATGCAGTGCGCAGTGACAAATGTTAATGTGGAAGTATTTGCAAGGTGTGCTGCTACCACCAAAATGGTAGAAATTAAATTTTCTTTTAGCTGTGGAGATGTTCATAACATGGAAGTGGGAGACAAATTATGGGACTGATGAAATTCATTCAGACTCCAACTGTGCAATATGCTGCTGCTGAATGGGTGTTGTGAAATTAAAATGGTGAAATCATTTTAAAAGAGTTCACTAGGATAACAAGGGTTATAATCCAAGAAATGCCATCATGCTGATGGACCAAGAAACAGGCAGTCCGCCAAGATCCAATAATGAATCAGATACATAAATTGAACGTCAACTTTCAACTTTTCATGAGTCTTGTTGGTGAAATTGAGATGTTATTGTTTTGAATCTATTTTGCTGAACAAATGTTGAACTAGATACTAAACTGGTTCTGATTGATTTTAGAAGGAACAGTGAAAGTTAAGCAGGATCAGTGAAAATTTTATTTTGGTGATCCTGTGGGCTAATAAAAAAATGCTACAATTCAAGCCCTGGAACTCAAATGACTTGAGGAATTACATATTATTGAAAGGATGAGGGACATACTCAGTGGATATCTCAGCAACAAAACCAACGAAACACACTTAATTCTGAATATGTTTCAACATGCAAATACCAAATAAGGATGTGAACATGGATGATATGTTTGGTGTTTTGTTTGCTTGTTTTGTTTTTGTTTTAAATGGCACTTTTAACACATCATTCACAAGCTCATGCAATGAAAATGGGAGCAAAATGCCTTTCCAATGGACACATGGCACAGAGGCAGCTAACCAAAGCTGACCTGGGCAGGTAAAATGAATGACACACTATGCCGAAATCCAAATTTGTGTTGACATGAGACCACTAATAATGGTTTGTGTTTTTCTTACATGGCAACATTTAACACATAACTGACTATATCATGCCAAGAAAACAGTAACCAAGTTAATTTCCACTGGACACTCAGAGGCAGCCAACATGAAGGACACACAATGTCAACTGTCAGTGGCATGATACTAGATCTATATGGAGCAACTGTCTGTTCAAAATAACACAAAACTGTGTTCCATCAGAGTCAATCCACAGTCAAGATATCTAACAACTTTGACGATACATGTACAAAGAGCTTATATATGGGACGTCATCTACAGTGAAATTAATCCAAACTGCAGTTAGCAATCCTTAGAAGGACTGGATGGCAATAAAAGTAATCCAAACAGCAGTTAGCAAGGCCTTAGAAGGACTTGATGGCAACAAAAGTAATCCAAACTGCAGTTAGAAAGGCCTTAGAAGGAGTGGATGGCAATAAAAGTAATCCAAACAGCAGTTAGCAAGGCCTTAGAAGGACTGGATGGTGATAAAAGTAATCCAAACTGCAGTTAGCAAGGCCTTAGAAGGACTGGATGGCAATAAAAGTAATCCAAACAGCAGTCAGCAAGGCCTTAGAAGGACTGGATGGCAATACAAGATTCTCAGTGATGACATAACTGTTTATATGAAGAATCAAGAAAAACATGATATATAATAAATAATAATAAAATGAAGACTTTGTACAGCGCCTAATCTTTTGAAGCTCTAAGCGCTTTACAACATTAGACAACACCTATAACATAAAAAAACATATAATGATATGATTACAAAAAACAAACACCATGAAATTAGAAAACAAAAAAAACATGCTGAAAATATGTCTGCATACCACACTCCAATACCTGTTGGCATGTAACAAAATGCTTACACAAAATGTGAATTCAACAAAGATAAACCATATTCTGAGATAACTCTAGGGTCATACATGACTACTCAAATGAACCAATGAGAAAATTCTGGGGTCAAATATGACTACTCAAATGAGCCACTGAGAAACCTCCAGGGTCAGTCATGACTATTCAAATGAGCCACAGAGAAAACTCACTCAAAGGATACATACTGGTATTAGCAAAGCCACCAGCACAATGTATTTGATCAAGTGAAGGAAAGCTTGAAAAGCGGCACTGTCATAAACTACTTTGATGCAAGCAAGCAAACAGCACTAACCTGTAGATGCCAGTTATGTTGGTTTATGAGTAAAAGTAATCAAGTTGTTACATATGGAAGCAGAACACTGATACTGAACATTACTCAAAGAAGTCAAAAACAAATTGGGCCTGTGAGTAATTTCATTTATATCTCTATGGCCATAATTTCCAATTTATCACTGACCACAAGCCCCTTGAAGCAATGTTCAACAGCCCAAAGTCAAAACTGCCATCAACATTTGAAAGATGAGATTGCAACTATAACTTTATGACTCTGAAGTTTGAAAATCTAGATATGTGTCATAGAAACAAATTCACAAATTAATACAAGTCTAAGACAGCTGAGGAATATCTATGGCACCCTTCCATATTCCCAGTGAGCAGAACATTAGGCTTTTCCAAACATAAGTATGATGTAATTTTCTTGATAGTAAACCTGAGCATGCTGACATAATACTGTATTTCATTATAAAGTTCTTGAAAAGGCACTGCAGTATTATTAACATTCAGCCCACTGTTAGGGTTCCATTATCTCCCTTGACCTTATGAAGATCTTCTGCTTAACTGCACTGAATGGGGAATTTCATTGGTTACCTATAATTAACATTCATCTATCCTTTATGAATAAGAATCAACTGACCCCTGCTCATGCTTACTCATTAATGAATCAATAATTAAATATATTGGGTTGTAGTTATGCATTTACTTGACAATTAAGCTAAGCAAGGAGATTAGAAATTTATAAAACACTCCAATATTTTTCAAACCTAAAGGAACTGGTATAATTACATTTTATTTTGATCAATTAAATTCAAATTTGTAGTTGGTGGTTCTGTTGGAAGCAGGTCAAAACATACTCAAGTCAAATGCACTTAAGTCAAAATGTACCCAAACTAAAGCAAGACCCAACACAATATTGGACATTTGCTAACTTTTATATGATGAAAGTTACATACATCAGTAGATACCACTTCTTAGTAAGTTGTGAATAGGATAGATGGTTTTAGATTCTTTTTTTTTTAACACTGCAGAAAAGATAACGTGAATAATGAAACAACATCTTAGCAAGTGCAATTTATACTGATATTGAGAGCCCATTAACAAATTTAATTTGGAATAACACATTATTGTAAGAGATATAATTTGCAAATAAAATCTATCTGTATGGGTTTAAAAAATGAACCCTAGGAAGGTAGGTAGTTACTAGACAGAGAGACAAAGAGATAGATGGATAGAGAAAATGAGATAACTTTGGAAATATCAGTTGTGAATTAGATCTGTCTTATATATCCTCTACCAGGCTGCTATGTAAAAACTTGCAATAGCCTCTATAGTAAGATGATTGTCAATCTGTGCACTTTGTTGCGATCAAAGCATTGCATATGTAAAGTTATAATACTGACATCATGTATAAGTAACTTGGTTACTGTGACAATTAACTGTTCATGATAAAAAGTACTGAAAATAAAGAAAACAGAGAAAGTGCCTTCAATTTAATTGGATCTAGGTGAGATTTTGCATGTGAGTCATCATTCATTCCAGTTCACTTGTCGGTAAAGTGATAAATCTGATTATGGTAAAAATAGCATTTCATAGGGCTTCCATAAAAACAGATGCAAAAGCACATAATGCATGAAAATTTGAAAAAGATCACAGCTATGAATGTAGTGAAAATTATGATATTAACAACATTGTGTAATCAATGCTCGGAATCAAAAGTAGCCAAACATTTATATAAATTTGGGTGGACTGCAGGTGTGTAAACATATTTTTTCCAGTTCAGATGATTTAATTACTATAAAAGTTTGTCGGAATAAATGGATTTGAATGTGGCTAAATATTCATATTATTTATTAAAATCGCTAGTATTTAACAAAAAGAGACTCAGAAGGAAATTATAACTGATGATTCAAACTGATCAGGTGCATAAATCATTGGGTTATTGCTTAATTGGCCCAAATTATCATAGTTTCCTTTATCCCTGTGATAATATAATTTTTTAATTTGGTGGGTGAACTGCATAAAATATTTTATTTTGTGCTAAATCATAAAAATCAGTTCGACCGCTCCAGTGGCCTAGTGGTTACAGCATCCGCCTCGAAAGCTGGAGGTCATGGGTTCGAACCCTGGCTGCATCATACAAAAGACTTACAAAAATGGTACTAACAGCTACCTCGCTAGGTGCTCAGCATTAAGAGGTTAGTGTTAGGACTGGTCAGCCTGGTGTCAGGATAATGTGACTAGGTGGGAAATCATGCTACATGTTTGCAGCATGATGTCCCAGTGCTAGACTTCACTATAAACTGCCACACTGCAGACATCGTAGTAATATGAATGAAATTTTTTTAAAGCTAACGTTAACAATGCTAATGACACACACACAAATCAGTTAAATTTTGGTATGGTAACATTTTGACTCATTAGTACATTTTGACTTGGGTACATTTTGCATTTATAGGTATATTTTGATTGCAGTACATTTTCACTCAGGTACATTTCATTTTGGGTATGTTTTGACAGTAAAACATTCTATTGATATAAGGAGTGAGTCTTTTCTGTAACTGTGACACATCCACAGTAGTGTGACATGAACTAATTACTGATTAATATTTTCTTTAAAAGTACCAATACCTCTCCAATATTAATTTTTATTTTCAATACTGACCAAGAAATGTAGGCATTTCTGCACCATCCAGAAAATGAAACTACTAAGCACCCAGTTTACATAAGAACATAGAGAAAACATTGCTTTGGTTTGCCTTGATGCTTTATAGCACAGCAACAAAAGTAATTTATTTAGTGCTGAGACAACTGAAGTAAAGTGCCTTGCTCAAGGGCACCACAGCAGCTGACCCAGGCCAGTCCAACCGTAGGATTCACATTGGCACACTTTTGGTCATGAGTCCAGCATGCTCACCAATGTACCACTATGGCTCCTGCTTTAAATGAAATGATATTTAGCAAACAAAAATATGACCCTGTCAGTAAGCTAATTTGAGTTGGGGCAAGTGATTTTTTGTATAGCCACTTTTCCTGGGACCATGTCTAAAAAATATTTCCATGAACAATGGTTAACTTTGGAGTAATTATCAAACCAGAATCAACAAGACAAACTCCCAATCCCCATGCCATTCAATACAGCTGAATGCACCATTTCAGCTACGAAAGGCATAATGATTATAGCTAAATGTGTATAATTGTTTCCTATATTAAGAAAGTAAACAAATGCAAAGACAATGATAATAATGTGACTAAGAGACAAAGTTTCCTGAAGACAAAATAAAATTCTAAATTATTATTCTATTCTAACACAATATTAGCACAAGCCTTATAATATAAATTTGCTTATTCTTTTTCATCATTTCATAGGAAGGAATTTTTAGTGTGTGCTAAGATAATTTGTTTACATTTTAGGAACTAATAACTGAGTTATTGATAAGACAATAATAAAGATAATATGCATATAAACATGATTACATTTTCAGAACATGACTTACAATTAAAAGTAAAATGTATAACACATTAACTTCATTCCATTGGCTTTGACTTATTTGTATATATTACCATGGGGCAGAATGTTATATCATGAATCATTTATCTACATCTAAACGTTGACAGGCAAGTAATTTTTTCAGCAACGCATTCTCAGATCATCTACACACCAACACAGGCCCTTATTTAAACACTATTCAGTTTCAAATGCCTCGTTATCTTTAAAAAAAAAAAAACACAACAAATTAATGCTTGCTATCGGAGAGAGTGTTATTCGGTAATAGTGTGCATAACCAGAATTGTGTGTTTCTTTTCTCTCATAAACACAATTTAAAAAAGTAATCTGTATATCAAAGAGAATATTCTGCCGATAGGTCTACCCTGCCAACAGAATCATATGGGTTATACTTTACATTATACGACATGGTCTATCTTTTCCTTTTCGAGAGTAGTTTGTGTCTTCTCTTTTTAAAAGATCGCAACAAAAAGTGAACATCAATTACAAATAGTCTGGGCGGGTCACTTTGCAATAGAGCTGTGTGAGATGTGGGTGGGGAAAGTGCATTTATGCGTTAAAATTTGTACATTTTATCAACTTATGTTTGAATGACTTATAATAAGGCAACTTAATATCAGTTGTGCACATTCTTAATAGGCGAAGTTGTAA
This sequence comes from Sinohyriopsis cumingii, assembly GCA_028554795.2. Taxonomy (NCBI): domain Eukaryota; kingdom Metazoa; phylum Mollusca; class Bivalvia; order Unionida; family Unionidae; genus Sinohyriopsis; species Sinohyriopsis cumingii. The sequence continues at coordinate 48,718,299 of CM068842.1, read as the reverse complement.
AATGATCTATACATTTTTTTTAAATTTCATTTTTCTCCAAAAATTATAATAAGATACATATTTACCATCCGCCATTTTAACCAATAAGTCATGTGACCTCTATCCTTTGATTGGCCATACTCAGATGTTATAGCAACTTTAACTCTCATAATATTGTTAGAGATCCCGTCATTTTCCGGAAATAACCGTGTATTCGACCGTTTTTGACCACCTATATTTAATCCTGCTTAAAAAATAAAATAGCCATATGTTCAACGATTGTCACTGCACTGCATAAGCATTCATGAAATGTAAAGCAGCAGGTGGTCAGGATGTTACACAGTAACTATTTTATAAAATTTAGCATGGACCATTTGTATTTTATATATTTACGCAAAAGAAACCAATTATTGCAAACAATGAAGCTGATCATTGCAGTACACCATATTTACATTGTCACCTGACTTAAGACAATAGTATGATCACTGGTATGATGGATATAATGGGAATGAATGCATATTTAGGATAGGCATAACGTGGGTTTAATACTTCAGTTTTATGCATTTCTGTGGAACTTTTTTAAGAGTGTTGTATGGCGGTTGATATACCCATCTGTAAGTACTGAGCTCACTCTACATTTCGTTCAACACGGCATCGCGAATGATATCCGCGTGTTTCACACTGAATTTTCACGTCATCGTCTCGTAGTGTAGATAACATTACCGAATTCGTTTTGTGCACGAATGATTTAAGCATAATTCATGTTGATATTTGATGCAACACATTCATTCGATATATAATGAAAAAGACCGGTCTATATACATGCAGTCATCTTCTCTAGCCAAGGTTCCTATATGTTAATCCTATCTACACCTTGGCGGATCGAGCAGATATTTATTTGCTTTGGAGCTGTGAATTTCAAAATTAAGTTGTTTAAATTTGAACACTGTTCCTACATGATCGAGACAAGGGGAGCACACAACTTGAATGGAATCATAAATAAGCAATTTTCCACTGCCGGTCGGAGTTTGTACATTTACCTTTCACTCAAATACACCTATAATTTCTTCTCTCTTGTACGTAGTCATACTTTCAATGTTAAACTTACAAAGTATCCTTTTGAAGTCAATTACCTCCACCATTTTTGGCTGATGTACAATGCACCGCAGTTAGACTCTATTGGTTAGTTGGCATTTCATACTAAGAGAGTCAACTCATGAAATCCAATAAATGTTTTCAGACAAAGCACTCAAATATCTGCTTAATCCATCAAGGTGTTGATAGGGTTAACATACTGGAGCCTTGGCTATCAAAAATGAAATAATCCACCATGTTTGTCCTTAGTTCTTGAACAGTCAGTTTTTTATATTGCAGATACATCAAAGTGAGGCAACTATATTATTGCTAAATAGGTAAACTGATAAATACTTAATAAACAAATTGACTCTTCCACAGGTTATGGTGGCAGTGAAGAATTTGACAAAAACAGACCACCTTTTTTAAGCATTATTGAGTGACAAGTGTTATGCTGTTTATTGATACAAATGGTGTTGATATAGTTCATGCACTAAATGAATTAAGTAATTTTAAGTACATTTAATGATGCTGAAGTGAAATTTTACTGAGCTAGTCAGACATGGATATCGTTCACAATGGTGTGAGGAACAAACTATATAGTTCTGTGCAAGTAATGGATGCTCAAATAAACTTGCCCTAAGGGATTGCATGATCCATGTACCTTCATTGACTAGCCTGGTGTCTCATTTAGTGTTGTTCCAATTTTTGATTATAATCAATTATCAGCTGGTTGAGCAAAATAATAAGATAATCAATTGTGAAACTCCATAATTGATTGTATGTAAAGGAATACTACATTTTAGTTGAATTCAAAACACAAAGGTTAGTAAAATTCTTGTGCAGATGGGAAGCTAAATAGGCTCCCAATCCACTAAAGTTGATCTGAATTATTTATTTGCTTCAACTTACCAATATAAGACCATACCTTATTTTATAGGTGCAGACTTTCACAATTAGGAACTTAAGTCATGATTACATATTTAAGCTGTTAAATTGTTGAGTTAATAAATTTTTAAACATTTGATGATTTGTTTCAGTTTAAATGTTAAATCCGTTATAGTATTTGTAAATAACAACAAACAAGAGAATCATATCCTTCTATACATTAACTTATAGACACATCACATATGAATGAAATTATTTTGGGGGATTGCAGCAGTATTTCAGTTACACGAGACTGTTCAGCCATAAAAAAGTGCTTTCATTTAATAAAATTGTAGAACAAACACAACACAATAGGTAATATTTTTATCAGCTTAACTATACATGTCATTAGTAGATATTACTCCTGTACATTTGTTAAAATTTTGAACACTTGAGCAAATATATATTTGTCTCACAAACATGAAAATTTGCTCTTAGTAATCAATTATAATCAATTATCAGTTGATTAAGTGGAACCGATTATCAATTATGAAATTCTGACTGATTCCCATCACTACTCTAATTTATGAAAATCATAAATCCCACTGTATGTATTGATGCAGCTTTTAATATGAACAACAAGTATTTTTCCATCTTTTTTTTAATTCTCAGACATAACTGTAGAATAACTCTAAAATCATAATCCTTTCTGGGGGATCAGCTTATTATACAGTCTGATTATTGGGCTGCACTTGGCTAATTTGTAAATTTATTTTGATTGACATTAGTATCCAGATGGATCTAATCCATCATTGGTCCATGACATTAAATCATTTCAAGTGGCCCTTGGTGGCCTACTGGTCTTGCCGATTGCAGATCACTACCATCTAACCTCTGTCCACATGTGTTTGAGTGTCCAGTAGCTCTCTGTTTGTCTGTGGATCATCATGGGATTTTCCTGGGTTCTTCCTCAACCAGTTATACTAGCCACCTTGTGTTGAAAAACCACATTAAGCCCACAATAGCACCAACAAAATCCATTTGAACACTCATTTTTTAATATTAATCCCTGTCAGAATAGATCAAGTGCATTCAGCAGCAGATGACCTCAGATTTTAACTGCGTATTCTTGGCAACATGTGAAAATAGTCTAGTAAGCCCTATATCATAAGGAAATGACTAATGCTTGGACAGAGTTGTGGGATTGTCATGCTTCTAATGGTAGAAATTGATAGGGAGAGATAGAGATGGAATGATCAAGTCAGAAATTTGAAATAGTAAAATAAATTTAAAATTTTTTTTAAAAATTCAATTATATTGAGGTGTAATAACTCATATAGAATTGAAATAATGCTAGATAATAATAATAATAATAATAATAGCAGTTGTAATAGTATAATAGTTGAAATAGTAGTAGTATTTTCAATAATAATGTTTACAGTTGTATTAATGGATACCAGACAGCCAATACAAATAGATTGGGAGATGTACCTGAGGTAGTCATAAGTGTGATGCTTGTCTCTACCTTGCAAGTCAAGCACGATGAAGATGACAATGGATGAAAACATGATCAAAGTTGCCAATGATTGGCAAGTTTGTATAAGAAGCAAAATTCTTGAAGCATTGCAGATCCCAGAAATGGGTAACCTTCAAATGACTTAAAAGAAAATATTCAATGGGAAATTGCACCATTTGATTATTCAACAAATGCAACTGTAGTACAGATTGTTGTAAAACTTGTCAACATTGTCTTTGATCAAATGGAAAATTGTGCACATTATCATTTATTGTGTCAAGTAATAACAGACTACTGATGGATGCAGCACAGTGCTGAAAAACGTTTTTTAGACAATGGGCCCAGGGTTTTTGACTTTAATAAACTCACAAGCTCTGACTGAAATTCCACAAGCTGGGACTCCAATTTCCACATGCCCAAAATTTCCCCTTTTTTTAATATTGTCACACAATGTTGTAATTACTACAATTTGAATTTAAATTCAGTTGGGTTCAAAGGGGTTTGAAGGTAATGCAAGTGTCATTAGTGTTCATCATGTCGTCATCACTACACTCACTGGATGGTCATGGTGTTGAAACTTCTCTGCTGGATTTTCTGAGTGAATTCTGGTCAGAACCGAGTTGTCGTATGTCAATGTGTTGCTTGCAGTATGTGCAAAGAACTAATAGCCCCCCCCCCTTTATTTTTCTTTTCTTCCCACATATATGTACAGCACATGTAGGATATCCATTAATACCATTGTAATTGAAAATCTACTGTTGCTACCATGAATAATAATAATATTGTCATTATTATTATTATTATTATTATTATTATTATTATTAATTTTATTATTGTTGTTGTTGTTGTGTAACATTATTTCTATCCTGTAGAAGTTATTACAGCTTAATACAATTTGTGGTATATTTTTAATTTATGATCCTCTTGCTCAAATTTCTGACATAACATTTCTCTCTCCCAAATTTCTGTATTGTTGACACTACATCCTGTACCAAGCATGAGTAACTTCCTGGTTATACAAGCCTTGCTGACAGTTATCTTGAGGCAATAATGCTTTCCTTGCATTTGTCACCAGATCCATGGTCAGCATCTAAAGAAAACACAGGTACTGCATTCTGAAAGAGAATATACTTTAAAGTATTTTAATGGACTCAATGTCAGGGATCAGTAGAAGAGGGATAATACTTACCTGTCTGCATACAATGGTCAGTCCAGATAAATTGATTAATTAGTAGTGAGCGGCCACATACTCCACCTTTTTAACAAGCTGACCCTTTAAAATTGATTATTGTCTTTATACCATTGTTCTCTACCACCAGTCATGCCTTCAGAAAAAGAGTTCTTGTTGATCTAATTTTTCACCAGCTGAACCCATGCTGTAACAAAACACTAGTAGGAAATAAAGGTAGTTATAATGAACAAAAAACAAAAAATATTCTTATTTTCAAAAAGTGGTCAATAAAGATACGAATGTTTAGTCAAAATTGTCATTATTCTTAATTATATTGCCCCATATAACTTGCTACAAATACATGTACCTAGACATTACGTTTTGAAATTCAGGATCATTTGTTAACAAAGAAGGAATGATACATTAAAACTGTAAAGATATTACAGAAGCTAAATGTCAAGTTTTTCAAGTTAAATTTACCAATAGAACAAGTCATCAACTTTCTGACAACAGTCTCATTCTTTTTAACCACTATGATTGGATCTGTTCAGCTCCTAAACAGTTGATGATACATTTATTCCATTTATATCTACCACTCAGGTGGCCTAGTGGTTAGAGCGGATGCAGGAGGTCGTGGGTTCGATCCCCAGCCGAGTCATACCAAAGACTTATAAAAATGGTACTATCAGCTACCTCGCTTGGCGCTCAGCATTAGGAGGTTAGTGCTAGGACTGGTCGGCCTGGTGTCAGGATAATGTGACTGTGTGGGACATCATGCTAAATGTCTGCAGCATGATGTCCCAGTGCTAGACATCACTATAAACTGCCACACTGCAGACAATGTAGCTATATGACTGAAAAATTGTTAAAGCTACATTAAATATCCAAATCTCACACACACACATTTATGTCTAAACTTATCAAGGTGTTTCTAACTGACAAACTGCATGTCCATATATTCAGTGGTTTCTCCAGGATGCATGTAAATCTACTCATAAATTTCACAACTTTCCTCATAAAAATCTGTTTTATGAAAGGTTAATTGCTTTAATAGTATCATTAGTATTTGTCTTAAATTTAAACACTTAATTTCATTCCTGAAATTTATCTGGATTAAATTAACTGACAAAAATAATATATTTTGTCCATGTTTAGCTGCCTATCTGTGGGTGTATTTATTAAAAGAAGTAATACACAGTTATATTACAGTAGAACCTGTCTTGAAAGACCACCTCTTTTGCCAAAAAATTATGGTCTCTCAAGACAGGTGGTCTCTCATAACAGGTCATAATCCTATATAATCAATAAATTTGTGCACTGAGAATGTGGTCTCACAAAACAGGTGGTCTCACATAGCAGTGGTCTTTCAAGACAGGTTTTACTGTACATTGTTTGATTGCAAATCTCTGATCAGATTGTTTTCTCGTCTGGAGATATTATATCCCATTGTATTGACCATTGAGGACATTTGATTGGTTAATAAAATATTGCTGATGTTATGAAATTAACCTTGTGTAAAGGATAGATACACTGTATCAAAATATTTAAGACTGCTGAACACTTGCCATCATCTTAGATCTTGAAACCTAATTTTGTAATATCTAGCTTATAAGACAACCCCTGCTCTGCATTAAAACATTTTTAGTAAAAAGGTTGACTTATAAGTGAGCCTATATATATATATATATATATATATATATATATATATATATATATATATATATATATATATATCTCTCTCTCTCTCTCTCTCTATATATATATATATATATATATATATATATATATATATATATAGTGAAACTCTTTAAACTGAGCACTTAGTAAACCAGAATCCCCTCACGATCAAAAGTTTTTGGAATCCTGCATTTAATTCTTTTATCCTCATTTCCTAGTAAATCCAGAACCCTTCTACCCTGAAAGCCAAATCAAATTTTGATCTCAGATTACAATTTTAGACTTAAATAAAAAAAACCATAAAACTGAAAGTACTTAAAACCTGAAAATGTGTTTTTGCTGCTAAATTCTTGTAAAGCACTGGTCCGTATTATTTATAGTTAGGTTTTTGGTTAAGAAAATGTATCAACGGTACTTAAGGTTACATCTTTTCTAATCTGAATTCTGTGCACACAAAAAAATTGAGAGTTAGCTTTTAAGGTAAATTATTAATAATTAAATGCATGTAGATAAGCCATTTGTAAAGGATCATGTTTATCTTATTGCATAATTGTGATTGATGCTCTTCATTCCTATTATTGATCAAAAGAATTCTTTTCTTGTTTTTCTTCTTTTTGTTTGCTAATTAAATGTCCAGACTTTATTAATCAGGCATGCTGCCTCGTGTTTGATGCTGTGCAGATGGAGACAGACAAGACATTTTCAAAAAGAGAATTCATTACTTTCATGCATTCATGTTGCCCAAATTCATTTGTCTTCACTTGCATATTCTGATGTCAGAACAACCAGCTAAGCATGCATTATAGCACTGGATAAAAGTTTGATCAAAGATTAAAAACCAAAAACCAAAACCTACAGTGAAGAAACATGGAGAAGAAATTGGTATTGGAACATTATGAATTATATGGAGTATTTAAACATTATGGATTATCATGGTTTATTGATGATTGTAAAGTTATAAATGTATCTTGTTGTATTCCTTAAGCGTTTCTAGTTGTTGTGGGGTTTAACGCCATTTTTCAGCATACGATAGGCTATACATGGCGGTCAGTATTAATGTTGGAGGAAGAACCCAGGAAAACCCCGGAAAGAACCACCGACCTACGAGAAGCTACTGGCAAGCTTTCTCACATACCCACATTGGCTGAATCCGAGACTCGAACCGCTGCAGACAGAGGTGAGATGGCAGTGATCTATAATGAAGAGCGCTTTAGACCACTCGGCTAGTCGGGGCCCCCAAAGCATTTCTAGAGATGATGACTATTTCTCTGTTCATGTGTCTCATGATTTTTGGAAGAAAACATACATTGTTATTTTTTTTTTTTTATTAAATGTTAAAGCAACAACCAGTTTTCTTAATTTATGCACACATTGACAGATGTTCTCATAATTGCATTTTCTCTCTCCCTCTCCCTGTTTCTCACTCCCATCTCATTACATCAGTGCTTATAAAAAAGACATTTTTTCGACATATGTGAAACCAGGATTTAACTGAAAACTGAAATAAATACAATTTATTGTTTCCCCAAAGATTTGTCAGTTTTTCATTGTTTCACTATATGTGTGCGCATGTGTGTATGAGTGAATGTGTATGTGTACACACACACATGCTTACACACACACACACACCATTAAACCTAGATATACACGTCAAGGTGCTTAGTTGGAATTCTGAGACTAAACAATCAGTGTAGAATAAATCAGTCTAACAATCAGTGTAGAATAAATCATGATGACAATTAGTGTAGTATAAATCATGCTTACGATCAGTGTAGAATAAATCATGCTTACAATCAGTGTAGAATAAATCATATTAACAATCAGCATAGAATAAATCATGCTAGCAGTCACTGTAGAATAAATCATGCTAAAATTTTTAATTTAAATGCACACCTGCCTGGTTTCTGAAAAATAAATTTCTAACGGTAGTGCCATGGCTGATTCTCTCATGACTCCCTTTCATCATTTCAGGTAAGCCATGAGTGGGTAACAGTCATAGACCATGAATTCAAACGAAGAGCCAGAGCCCTCTTTGAAGGCTCTTAAGGTAAAGACTGTTTACATAAAGTTAGATAACTGATCATAAACCTCAGAGATCTCGCTACGATTTTAAAACTAGGAGTCCAGGACTACCATTTTGGTAATAATAGGAGTCCCATCAGCAAAAGTTGCAGTCCCCTCCCAGAAAACTATGCAAATTAGAAGAACCATTGGTTGCCATTGAGTTTAATTGCTACATTCTTTATAACATTGACATAGCTCTTGTTCGTCCATCAGAGTGAGACTGAATTTTGTCAATCCATTAAAGATCTTGTTCCAAGCACTAAGTTAGGCATCACACACTTTTCTTACACTTGGCTACTGTCACATCTGAACTTTCAGTTCTAGCAACTTTAGCTGTCTTTTGAATCTCATTACAATCTTTCACAGTTTGCCGTTTAACTCCAAAATACTATCCAAAATTGTGAATGGCATTTTGTCTAAGTCTCAACATGTCTCGATTCTGAGGTCACATGCACTGCTTATTCCACTACACTCAGAAATGAACACTATTATGAAAGCTGAAGTTGTTTATTTGATGTACTCTTATAAATGACCACATGTACATCTCTGGGTCTTTCTGTCTCTGAATTCAATCACTGTAAATATCAGTACAATGCTGTCTGGAATATCTGCGCACCTACGGTTTCCGTCTCCAGTATTGAAGCAAAACATTTACCGAATTTGACCGATTAATGAAAATAAAATACTGCAATACTTACCATTTGAAAAGAGGCAGTTGTCACCAGAATATTCTGTTCTAAATAATATTAATTTTGGACACACGGGATACCACCCCCATGTTTTTGTGACTCGCGATACGTCGACCTATTCTGCACACAGCTTTGAAATGATGTAATGTTTATCCGTTGGGCTATTGAAATGAAATACTTTACTTTCGACTGTTTCTGTCAGCATTTCAGTCAAGTAATTAGGTTTATAGCTAGTTTTACAAAGTTCAACGTAACAATGCCAATAAATGGCAAGAGATATTAAGCAAACTAAACCGATCTTGTAAAAAAAATTGTAAAGTTCAACATTTTATAAAAACAATAAGCTATTATGTGGAAGAGAAACAACAATGAATAGGATGTAATGTGTTTACAATGTCTTGTTTATGGGGAAGAATTACTAAAGAATTTAGAAACATACTATATGTCGGGGAATTTCTTGAGAATGCTGTTCTAGCGGCAAGTTAACACATTTGGTAGCAGACGATATTGTACGTGTGGAGCAACTATTTGCAAAATTGGAAACTTGGATTAAGATGCAGAATTTGTTAGGGTATACATTTCCATCTTTTATATAATGTATTTATTTGTATGATTCTAAAAGAGACATAGTAAATAGGATTTTCTGGGTTACATGTTCAAGAAGGTCATGGAGTGGGTCTTCATGTTGACATTTAGAAATCACATTTTTATATGCATTTTGAGTCAAAATGTGGGGTATTTTTGTACAGTTTATGAATACCACTTTTCTTAATTAAAGTACGGCTGTTCTTTCTTGATGCAAAATGGATTTTTGACCCAAATAACACGTGATCCAGTATTTACAGAAATGACGTATCGTTGCGCAGAATTACCAGACTCACAGAATTAGCCAACATGGTGGTATATTTTCCCACCCAGCTGCCAGTCAGTGATTTTGAACTTGCTATTGCATCATGCTCTTTTGATGGCAACATGTACATCAGGTGGGTCATAGAGCCACTTAATTCTGTCATTGTAAATATCAGCACATTTTCCCACCCTGCCGCCAGTCAGAGTCTTTGAACTTACTACCCAGTTATTGCATCATGTTCTTTTGATGTACTCTTATAATGACAACATGTACATCAAGGGGTCTTTCAGCCATGATATTCTGTCATTGTAAATATCTGCACAGCTAACTGATCAATACATTTTCTCACTAAGCAGGTGGCTGAAGCAGGACTGTCAAGTCTTTAAAAAAATTTGCCGCCCACCTATTACATGTGTGTGGAGGGCTCCCACCTAAGTGATTTTCAGCATTCCAGATAAAACAAATTGGTGTCCAAATATGCATGACTAAGCGTTTCCAAGACCTGATAAACAGCTCTATAATTTCATAATTTTCATTTTTTTAATTTTTTTTTTGCTTTTGGTGGCTGTTGCATAAAAAAAAACATAGCAACCACAATTTTTTATGGTCTGTTCAAGAGGTGATTTTTTTAATTTGCTATACACACATTGAGAAGGTAACAGTGTAAGTGTAGTTTGTTCTGTGAAGGAAATAAGCATTACGTTTCTTCTCAATCTTCCAATTGAAGAACAAATTCATAACTGTGAAGACATATGAATCTGTAGATTAGAGATTAAAGCTTGATCATTGAACTTATGAAAATCTTTAATGACATCACTTATGGACTAGAGACTGCATATTAAAGACTTTTTGATCATAATGAGTTAAGTTATGTGTCAGGTCCACTTGGGTCTCATTAAAAAGTCATATCTACACCTCTATTTATTTTTCATAATGACAACAGGCTTGATTGATTTGACCTTCCGTCTTCAGAGGTGCTGCCACCATTTTGTGTAAATATCTAATGATTTTCACACACACACACACACACACACACACACACACACACACACACACACACACATATATATATATATATATATATATATATATATATGTGTGTGTGTGTGTGTGTGTGTGTGTGTATCTATATATTTTTATATATAATTTTCTTAGTCAAAGAATTAGGAAAATATCGCAGAGATATCAGTTTTATATGCTGCCATAAGGTGGTATGTATTATATCATGATGTTATCTGTCCACCCATTGATTTGTGCATCTGTCTGTTAAAAATTTCATCTCTGCACAATAACTTGACTTGCCTGCAATCAGCAGTTGTCAAACTCCATTGATGGCTTGCACTTGGGTACAGAAGAACCTTATTAATTTTGTGTCGAAAGTTGAAAGATGAAGGTTACCGTGACTGAAAAAATAAAACTGTTTTCTGTGCAAAAACTTAAGTTCCCCACCATCTACAGTTACCAAATTTTGTTGATTTCTTGCACCCATTATCAGAAGTTCTAAATCACATGCCTGGACCAAACATTTGGGATGGCTTGCACATGAGCTAAGGGAGGATGCTATTGATTTTGGCATCAAAAGCAATCAAGGTTGCTGAGACTGAAAGAAGGTAAATGGTTTCCACATGATGGGACAGGCATATCATGTGCCATTTATGGTTTTGAGGGCTATTAAACAAGGGGCAGGCAGATATGTGCCCAGTTTGGTTTGAGGGCTATTAAATATGGGGCAGGCATATCATGTGCTAGTTATGGTTTTGAGGGCTATTAAATATGGAGTATTCATATCAGTTATGGTACTCTAGTTAATTCTTTTGCATTCTCGCAAACCCACATTGCCAGTTCATGTTCAATGAGGGAAGTTTTACTTGACATTATGGACAGTTTGGTGTGACTGTATTCTAAATCAGATTATAAATGAAAAGAACTGTTTCTGTGGTGACAGAAGAACTGTTTTGCTTTTGTGGTGACATTTTGACAAGCATTTTGAGTCTAATATAATAGCAATGATTGTCATTGTGTTGTACAAATATTACTTGGTCTTGCTCGGGTCAATTGACAGTTTTCCTGTTAGATTACTGATTTACTAACATTCTCATAGTTTCAAAAAGCATTCAGACTTTTAGATCCCTTGGTAAACTACCAAACAATCTGTTTGTGGCATACAATCATTAGATCTACAAGTTCATGTGTTTTGAAGAATCTTATTTGAGTGGGAGCCCTGAGTGACAGAGTGGTCAAAAGTGCTCATGTTCTGGATCAATGCCATATCACCTCTGTCTGCGTGAGTTCAAGTCTCAGGCTCAGCTAACATGGGTATGTGAGAAAGCTTGCCATTAGCTTCTCGTGTGTCGGTGTTTCATCCCAGGGTTTTCCAGGGTTCTTCCTCCACCAGTTATACTGGCCGCCTTGTATAGCCTATCTTGTGCTGAAAATGGCATTAAAGCCTACAACAACAACATCATCTGATTGCCATAAAAATTAATACATCTCCCAGTGCAGATAGGAAAGGATTTGGCACAAAGGTATGCATTGAACTGGACGTTAAAGAACAAACAGTACTAAAGTACAGCAGTCACACTATTCTCCACAAGTGGATGTATGAGTGCAGGGAAACAGTGATGTGTATCATTGGCTGTTTATCCCCTGTTTGCTAAAGCATCACCTAATCCATTGGATTAATGCATACCCACTGGGCAAAGTTTCTCATTATCATTTCCAAATATAAATTTATAAAGATAACTGTTTATAAAAATTATAGCTCTAATAGTCAAAGACCAGAAGAATTTATGGTTGGCTGTAGCCATTCATTAGAACAATGTTATCCATATTTGTCAAATTTACTGAAAGGATTGCCATGCAACTTTATTTAAAAAAAACATTTTTCCAAGTGGCTGGTTATTCTATGGGGTGCCATCTTTGTAATCTTTTAACACTTCTTCTTCATATTGGGATGGCATTTTCACTAAAAGACCTCGCAGAAGATGGCTATGAGCTGACCTCCAGTGTGATGGCTTCTTGAAGATGTATTTGCTACTTCTTGTGAGCATTTCTTACTGTAATTGTGGTTGATTATAAATATAAATGGTACCAATCTGGCCTCACTGCCATCTTGAAAATTGTTATATCACTTCTTGTCTTCAACAGATTGCCTTATTGGGGTGGGGTTTCCATTGAAACATTTTTTCTGTTGCACAATTTGTTCAGATAAACTTGTTTATCTGACATCACCAACTGATTACCATAGCAGCCATCTTGAAAATTTTGTCATTATCATCACCTTGTTTTTATTTTTACTGAAATTTGTGTAAATTAAAGGTGCAATTTTTGGGAATTTTTTTTTTGATGATTTGTTTGAACAGTATCATCACCTTGTTTTTATTTTACTGAAATGATTTTTTGCAGGATGTATAATTTGTGTAAATTAAAGGTGCAAGTTTTTTTTTGTTTGTTGATGATTTGCTTATTTTGCTTTATGGGTGTATTGTATGACATGGTATTAAATCAAGTTTTTCATTGCTCCTCAGAAAATGTCAATCAAACGCCAAACTTTGGAGCGTGCTACAGAGTCCTTTGGAAGTAATTTGGAGCAACTAAAAAGAATTAAGGAAGAACAGGATATAAAGATTAATGAATCACTGAATGACTTACAACGTGAACAAAAAGTGACCAGAACATTACTCAGCAAAACTGAGAACAGTAAACCAAAGTCAGCAGGTAAAAATTCATTTCTTGGACACATGCATCACCCTGCCCTTTATAATTTTCAGTTTGAGAGGCTTATTGTGACCTTGTCATCTTTTTATACTACCACCACCATAGGAATTCTCTTGTCCATCCATCCATCTGGCACATAATCTATTTCGAGCAACTAGCCCAGTTGATAGTGTGTGTGTGTGTGCATGCATGCGTGCGTGTGTGTGTGTGTGTTGTAGTTGAATGCAGTCACATTAATACAACTTGTCAACAAATCACTGTTCCTGCAATTGTTTTAAAGAGTTATTACATATTACCTTGTAATTACATAAAGTTACATAGAATTTTTTTGTATAAGAATCTTCTTTTCATCTTTCTTTTACATGGAACAATACCTACACAGAGTGTGGGTAGTTGTTCTCACAGGAAAGCCCCCTGGAACATGCACCTCAGTTAATTGCACACACTGAGAGCAGATAGATGGTTGTCCCTTCTGCAGCTTATGATCAGATGAAGTTTGGGATCTCACAGAGCATAGACTGCTCAGGTGGCCTAGTGGTTAGAGTGTCTGTCTCGGATGTGGGAGGTCATGGGCTCGATCCCCAGCCAAGTCATACTTATAAAAATGGTACTAACAGATGCCATGCTTGGCGCTCAGCATTAGGAGGTTAGTGTTAGGACTGGTCGGCCTGGTGTCAAGATAATGTGACTGGATGGGACATCATGTTATATGTCTGCGGCATGATGACCCAGTGCTAGACATCACTGTAAACTGCCATGCTGCAGACATCGTAGCAATATGACTGAAAAATTGTTAAAGCTATGTTAAAAAGTCCCAGTCCAAATCACAGAGCATAGACATACCTATAAAGTGAGGAAAAAGATTCCTTCTTCTTCTTATTTAGAGTTTTCAGGGTTGTCATTCTCTGTGTCAACTCTGGTCTCAGAGAAGGATTACCAAAATCTCTCCAGGGATTCTTAGGGTTAGTTGGCCTTCTCTTAAGGAAGGTTATAAATAGGTGCAGAGTGATTCATGCCTTTCGTGTCAGAGGAGCAGCACACTCACCATTCTGTGAGGGCAGAGCAAGAGCGAGTAGATCATGAGGATCTAGGAAAGGGTCTTCCTACTGATCTGAGTCACCTGACAGATCTTTGATCAGCCAACAGTCAATGGATCCCGTATGGTATGAGGAAAAAGGTTTGTGCCAAGTCTCCCCTCTCCAAATTTCATCCTGTGGTGGACTGGGAATGGCTTACAGATGCCAGATTAGGGAAGTGGATAGTATCGTCATCCTGCCTTCCCTATGACCCCTCTAAATCCCTTTGGGATGTGGGGCCTTCCACCGCAGGGAAGGAATTGGCCCTTTCACAACATGCGGCCATGGTCTTCTGGTTGTTGGCCAGATGGTAGTGCAGTCATTGCTGTGATCCATGAACCTACATCATTTTATGAAGTTGGGTCAAAAAATGGGAGGGGATTGACCTTTTTCCCCCAAATGGTATAGGCAGGTGGAGAGTTGCCCTCACCCACCTGCTAAGGACAGTCTGTTGACTCCATTGGAGGAGTTGCTTGTTCAAGTTCCTCTTCCTCAAGCTTTCCATGTAACAGAGAGACAATTGGTCATGTAGTCCTGCCTCCCAGAAATCTACGATGATGACATCCTTTCCATCCTGGTGATACACACAAGTTTGAGACAAAACAGGCTGACATGGTACCCCATCCCTTGAAGTCCCTTGCCCTCTTACTCATCAGTTCAGGTGGCAGAGGAGGAAGAGAGATGGTCTTCTGATAAAACAGTTAACAAAGGTTTGCAACCTCTGGCCCAGTGAGCTGTGTCCCAAGCCTTCAGGTTCTGGTGACTCTAACATTCTTTCCAGTTTGGAAAAAAACTTCCTGTGGGAAACTTTCAAGCAGATCTCTTGTTGCTTCCTTACTCAGTTACAATTAAGGAGCTGCCTCATAGATTTAGCCAGGGCAAAGACTTACACAGAGCACTTAAAGGATGAGTTTCATTCCCATCTTCAGGGTGTAAGTCTAATTATCTAATTATCAGCGTTTCATCTCTAAACAGCCTTCTGCTGGAGGAACCACTCAGAATAGGAATGACTTGGCAATTATGCAGTTTCCATTGATGTTCAGGATGTGTACCTTCACATCACTATCTTTCCTCCACACAGGAAGTATCTCCAGTTTTGCTGATGTCTTCCATTTTCAAGCTCTTCCATTCAGCCTGGCCTTCACACCCTGAGAATTTAACAGGGTCATGGAAATAGGTGCATTCAATTTAATGTCGCCAGGTATCCCAATCCTCCAATATTTTGAAAATTGGCTGATCCACAATGGTCATCTAGAGTTCTTCATATTAGACATGTCTCACTGTTGATCCATAGTGACCAGGCTGGACTTTCTGGCAAACTTAGAGAATCAGAGTTCACTCCATCTCAAGATTTTGTCTATGTGGGAATGAATTACCTCAAAAGCAGAGGACAAGTCCATTTCTGTTGGGACAGAGTAGATAAGATCCTGATGGAGGTGCTGAGAGTAAAGACCACATTGTCAGCTAGTCTTTTTCTTATCTCTGCTGGGGACATTGAACTCCACAGCAGACCCCACTCGTGTCACTCCAGTTTCTCCATTTGGTGGCGTAGAAACAACACAAGGACCCTCAATGCTCCAATTTACCCTCAATGCTCCAATTTTTCTAAGTCAGCATTACCACCACCATCTGATTTGGTGAACAAATTGGGACTGGTTTCAGGCTTGAGACCCCATGCACCCCTCCATTGAACCCCACTCCTACCTGTTCACAGACGTGCCACATTCAAGTTGGAGTACTCATCTTGAGCCAGCTGATTCTTCAGCAACAGTTTGGAAATGAGAGCAGTGTTCTTGATGTCCACCAAAAAAGAGGTTGCTGTGTGATGGTCTCCTCCAACAACACATCATTATTAGCATCTCAGTTGACAAGAACGTACAAATGCACTTACTTACTGCATGGATGTTGGGAACCTCACTCACTGGCCAAGTTCAGGAGGAATTACCCTCTTAAGTTTGCCTCATTCACAGCAGAAAGAATATTTTGGTGAAAAATGTGAAGATAGCCTTCAGAGAATATTCACTCCACCCATCCATATCAAGCTTCCAGTTCCATCTTTGGGGGACTTCTTTGGTGGACATGCTTGCGACCAAGCTAAACAACAAACTCTCCATTTATGTTTCCCAAGTCCCCGACCAGAGGTCCTTGGCAATGGACACTTTAAGTGGCATCTGTTTGCTTAATCCTTCCCACCATTCAGGATGCTCCCATGGGTTCTACACAAATTCAGCACTCCACTGCTCATCTTGTTTTGATAACCCCCTCAGTGACCCCAACAGTCATGTTTCAGTGGTCTTTTTGATCAACTGCTGGCCCATCCCTAGTCCTTACCTTAGAGGAGAGACCTCCTGTCGCAGCACAGGGGTTCTCTATATACAACAGCCCCCAGATTCTCTATCTTCATGTTTGGCTCATCTCAAATTATCTCTCTGCAAAATAAAGTTTAGACCAAAGTTGCCAAGTGCATCGTTCAGTCCGATATATGATGCCAAATGGAAACTCTTTTGGTGTAGTAAACCACGTGTCAATCCTAATGTCCCTCTTTGCACCCAATGATTTTCTTTAATTCCTTTTTAAAGTGAAAAATGCTGAATTTCTGCTATTAAGGACTATCAAGTATCCCTTTCCAACACTCTAAAAAAAATTTGAAGGCCCTGCCATCAGGAAAGACTCTCACTTAGCAGACTTGATCAGGTATTTTGAGCTGCAAAGACTAGTGTTTCGATTTCACCCAAATCAAATCTTTCTGTTGTCTTTTGGTCTCTTATTTAACCCTTAAGGTGAAGCTTCCTTTGAAAACCTTACCATCAAAACAGTTGTCTTGCTTGCCATAGCATCTGCAACTCAAATGTTCTGTGGGAATTATGAATCAGTTTCTCTTCTTTGCCAACCAGGCATTTTTGCAAAATCCAGCTTCCACTGATTACTTACTCTCAATTGAGATCCCCACTCTCAGCTGTATCTGTGCTGGGGATGATCAAGATAGACTTTGTGTCCAGCTAGGGCTGTACATTTCTATTTAGCAGCCTCTAAAATAAGAAGGAAGGGTAGGAAGCAATTTTTCCTCCCCATTAAAGGTTTATCTGATAGGTGATATTTTAGCTTCCACCATTTCTAAGTGGATTGCATTAACTATCAAGAAAGCTTATTAGTACCATACCAATAGGGACCTGTCTTTCATGAAAATTAAAATCCATGACATTTAAACCTCATGAGCCTGTCTAACTTTTTCATCTTTAGAGGATGTAATAATGTTGCTTTCTCTTCTTTTTACCATCACTCATTAGCACACTAAAGCAAAGGCATTTTCTCATTAGGCCCAATCATCGTCACTCATTGGCCTATGAGGATTCCATCCTTGTAGTCTCCTACTCTTCCATGAGGATCAGTATTCCTTGTATTTCCAGTTGTGGGATCATCATTTTTCTCACCAGACTGACAAATTCAGCATGCAGTAGCAACAGGTATGGTATTACTGATACTAAAATGTGGTTGGGGTGGGGTGGGGGACTAATTTTTTTGCAAAATGTACAGTTGTTGTTTGTTTCTACATTGTATGATGCATTGCCATTGTCTGTACTTGTGCTTTTAAATTTTACTATACTGCTGAAGGTGGTAAAAGGTGGAAGGGTACAGCCTAGATAAAACTAAGCATAAATGTCTTTAGTGAATATTTTCCGAGATTTTGTAAAAGTGTGAAGTGGGTTTCTTATGAACCCTTAGCTTGTCAGCAGATTAATACAGTGTTTTATGATTAATGTTCAGGAAATACAGTTGAGAAGTGCCTCTCACTGTGTGGAGCACCATGTTTTCAGCAACATGTAAATGTGATCTGCACATTTCAGGTAAGGATTCCTGTAGATAATTTTTAGTTATTCATAATCGTCAGTTCACACTGGCATAGTGGGAAGGAGTTTCTTGTGTACAGAATATTTGTATAAAAAATTGGGGTAAAGTTTATTGATATTCAGCATGAAGGACTATTCAAAGCTTCATTGTAATTTAACTCAGAATGTTTTCTTTCATCAGACAGTTATTACTATCTTAGTAAAATTAGCATGATGCTGTGTGAGCATCTTTCTTAAGTGTATGGCAATACACACCAAACCAAATATGCTGGGAATTTATCTTTTCTTTACAAATTCTAGTTTCAGAGACTGATAGTGATGAAAGAGAAGTTGAACAGGTAAGAAAATATGTAACTTGAAAATCTCAAGGCACCGCACTTAAAACCAAAATCAAATTTTGTATTAGTGTGTTAGAAAATGCATGTAGGCTCCGCTATATTTAATTCATTGATTGGTATGGAAAGAATGAAACGTTTTTTTTTTCTGTCAAGAAGAGGAGAAAATATTCTTCTTACAAATCAGCTAAATCCATGTGGATTAGTACTTAGCACAAGAACCTAGACACAGAAGAAATTGATAAATTATTTATGCATAACACTCACTTTACCTGGTCTACATATCTAACTTTCACGAATGGTCAAGTCCACAAATGATCACTGCTGTCTTACATCACTGTAAAATTCTTATTTCAGAATTTTTAAAGTGCTATTGATTTATCTTTTTCCAGTTGCAGCATGTTTTCAAGTTTAACAAAATCTCTCTTCAATATAATTTTTCAGTCATGTAAGATCCAATAGTCATATTGGTAAAGCCCATTTATCTTCTGATCTGGCACCATTTATTTTCAATTTTGACTGGTCTACCACATACACCACTCCCTCGATAACTCGCGCACATTGGGGTCCAGAAACATCGACCGCATTATGAGGCACGAGTTATCGAGGGACCTATAAAATAAGCCCAAAACCAATAAAGTGATTGACAACATAAAGGAAAAATAAGGGGGGGAGGGGTAGGCTGATTATAGTGTTGAATACTCACTTTATAATTGTGCTGAGATTAACTGTGAATAAATATCTCTTCATAATGGTGTACTTTGTTTATTATTTCCTCATAGAGCAACATTAATTTCAGGATAAATTACAGTATATTGAGGCGATCATCGAAAACATTATTCCACGTGGTTTCCGTTCGCTTAACATGTGTACCACTTCACACATTGTATACTACGTCACTAATTTTTATGTTAAATTGGATACATTCTAGTTTTATTGTTTGATCCAAATTAGACGTTTTTTATATATAAAAAAGATCGACTCTTTTCAAGAAACAGTGTCGATCGAACGATAGATATATCGATAAATTTGATTGCGATAGAAGTAAAATGGAAAACAAAAAACAAGGGTTAATCAGTACTAACATGAATTTAATGGGTCTACAAATTTAAAACAATGTAAATAAGAACAAGTTAATACTTGCCGTTTGTGCCACACTTGACAAAAAATTTTGTGTGTTACTCCTTGGTTTCTCTGCCGCAGAGCAAAATCCCTCAGATTTCTCAACTGCATGAGCTTTACGTAGTCAACATTTTGGGTCTCCAGCCACCTTATGGCAATATCAAAAGATTTGATTGCTTCCTGTGCTGAGGGGGGAGGTGGTGCAACATCTGCATCTGCATCACTTTCAACACTTGTACTCCAGTTAGAATTGTCTTCTGCTACAAATTTGTTCATTATAGAATTATTTATTGTTTCATCTGACATGTATTCAGCTGTGGGGCAATCATTGTCAGCACAAATCCACTCCGCCATATCATCAAGAGGAACGCCCATCTCAGGACCATGAGTCTGTACGAATTTCTCCCAAACAGCCTCGGCATTAATGACATCAGTTTCACTGAAACCTTCAAAGTCACTATCATCGTCGCTGTTTCTGCTACTGTTTTGCTTTATATCAAAGGCTGCTCCAAGACCCTTAATCCAGCACCCCAGGTCTCTTGTAATCAATTTTTTAATGCAACAAACACTTCCCCAAGTTGTTGATCAAAACAAAGCCGGCATGTAATTAGGTTCTCACAGAAGTACTCACGGGTTTCGATGTGACGATCGATTGACTCTTTTCATGTTTCGAATGAACAGAATATGTTGTGATTATAATGTTTACACTGAAACGGAATTAAAGGATTAGAACGTGACTTTCAC
The DNA here is from genome assembly GCA_028554795.2 of Sinohyriopsis cumingii. Lineage (NCBI taxonomy): Eukaryota > Metazoa > Mollusca > Bivalvia > Unionida > Unionidae > Sinohyriopsis > Sinohyriopsis cumingii. Next base: position 48,697,570 of record CM068842.1, on the reverse strand, counting down.
ATAGGAAGACAATGAATTGGTGTTTATTTCATTTTCTGTTAGCGTTTACCAGAAGTTTTCATTGATCGCTATTTCATCAGACTTTATTTTCAGTGTACTGACAACTATTTATCATAAAAACTTACATAATATATGATATCTTTAAACAGAGGTCTCGCTAGGATTTTAAAACTGGGTCTTTCTGCCTCTGAATTCAATCACTAACTATCAGTACATTTTCTCACCCGGCCGCCGGTGAAAGTCTTTGAACTAGCCACCTAGCTATTGCATCATGTTCTTTTTTTATGTACTCTTATAAAATGGCAACATGTATGTACATCAAGGAGTCTTTCAGTCACCGAATTCTTTCATTGTAAATATCAGCACAGCTAACTGATCAACACATTTTCCCACAAACAGGTGGCTGAAACAGGACTGGCAAATCTTTGAATTTTCATGCGTACGGAGGACTCTTGCTTCAGTGATTTTCTGCTTCCCAGATCAAAAATTGTCGTCCAAATACGCGTAATTAGGCGTTTTCGAGATCTCTGAAATTAATTTTTATTTAGAACTTGCAAATTTCAAAATATGGATTCTATTTTTATGGGCATTAATCACCATTTTCAATGATAAAACGAGCAATGTATCAAGGTTTAATTTGCCAATCTTAGTAATTATTTATTAAATTTTACAAAGCTTGTTCTCTTCACTCTTTTCTTGTTGCTGTTTAAAAGAGCCTAAACGTAACACAGTCTTATGGCCATTATGGTCACCATGGCAGCCATGGAAGATCATATCAGCATGTTTTTTTTTTAAAGACTTCTTATGGTGTCTAGTTGGTCCTAAATAACAATTGTGCAGATCTCATGTCCAGTATGGGCATCACAGTGGCCATCTTGAGATTCCTATGGCTACTGCTTCATATCAGTGATGGTTTTCTCACAAGAAGACTACTTATGATGTGTTGTTGGTACTGTACAAAAATGGTGACAATATGACGTCCGATAGCTGTTATGAAAAGCTTGTTATTTATACTGCATCTAAATGAAAAAAACATTGTTTAGTTTAGCAGAGAGTGACAATTTCAGGTGGTGACAGCAGCTTTGCTATTGTCAGTAATGTGTAGATTTTGTTTCATTCAACACGACATGAGCCAAAAAGGCTTTATGAGATTTTTGAAGTAATGAAGTAGATAATGATGTAAAACATGAAATCTTAATTTTAATTCAGTACTTTTTTTAACAAATGAACAATACAGTGGTCCCCCTCTTATACGGCCACCCCTTCTGCACCAGGAAAGTGGCCTTATAAGATGAGTGGCCTTTCCAGATGGGGGACTAAACTTTTTGTGAGAAGTATTTTATATGTAATGTACGTAGTAAGAAAGCTACATACTTCAAAGCACTTAATATCTTCATTTAAAAGTAACATTAACTATTAAAAGGTTCTTCTTGTTATAATAATAGACTTATTTCAACTGAATATACTGAATATACATTAATAGCTCTTATTCTTGGCATAAGCATGATATACGAGTGGGTAATGTTGTCATGCACGTAGCAAAACCATTCAAAAACTAAATCTTGGTACATACATAATTCTCTTTCCATTTGCTCCATTTTTCCACTGCTGCTGAATAACCTCCTTATCGGTTATGAAGTTGTTTATTCGAGTCTTTTAAACATTAAATTGTTTTATTCTAGTCTTTTCTACATAAAATGGTTTGGCAAGTGGATGAAATGCCTTCTTCGTAAAGGAAGCGATAATGTGTTGTCGCGTGATTTTTTGGTCTTTGTCTCTTGGCATCCGTCCGTCTACGGGAGACGATGGCATAGCTCCAAAGTACGCTTTTGCTTATCCTTCTTTTTAGCTCTCTTTTCAGCTTGCTTTATTCTTCTCTTTTCCTCTGCATTTTGAACTCCCTGCCTGACAGCTAGTCGCCAGCTGGAACGGTTGTTTGCACAGCTCTCCCAGTCATTGACATTGATGTTTGCTGTTTTCATATCCTTCTTGCAAACATCTTTGTAGCGCAGATATGGTCGTCCAGTTGGTCGTGCACCTTCTGCTAACTCCCCATATAACAGGTCCTTGGGAATGCGACCTGGGTCCATTCTCTTGACATGGCCGAGCCAGCGAAGGCGCCTCTCGGTGAGTATGGAGAACATGCTGTTCATGTTGGCGCATTCTAGAACCTCTGTGTTGGGTACTTTGTCCTGCCACTGGATGTGCAGAATGTGCCGCAGACATCTCAGGTGGAAGCTGTTGAGTTTCCTCTCATGTCTTGCATAGATGGTCCATGTTTTGCTGCTGTAGAGAAGTGAGCTGAGCACGCACGCTTGGTAGACACGCAGTTTGGTCTTCTCTGTGAGGCTGGGGTTGTTCCAGACCCTCTGGTTAAGTCTGGCCATCACTGCTGCTGCCTTGGCAATCCTGCCGCCCACCTCAGAATCAATGGAGAGTGAGCTGGAGATGTTAGACCCGAGGTATGTGAAGTTCTCGACAACTTCCAAATTGTACCCATCGATGGAGACAGAGGGAGGGAAGTCTGTGTCCTGTGCCATGACATTCGTTTTCTTCAAACTGATGGTCAGTCCAAATTCCTTACATGCATGGGAGAGGCAGCATACCAGCTGCTGAAGTCCATCTTCCGTGTGTGATGTCAAGGCTGCATCATTGGCAAAGAGCAATTCACGGATGAGTACCTCTGTGACTTTAGTCTTAGCACGGAGATGGGCGATGTTGAACAGCTTGCCGTCAGCCCTGGTATGGATGTACACTCCCTCGCTGCAGTCCTTGAATGCGTACTGGAGAAGCATGGAGAAGAAGATGGCGAAGAGCGTCGGTGCAAGGACACGGCCTTGTTTGACTCCGCTAATGACTGGGAATGCTTCAGATGTTGCGCCATTGAAGCACACTGTGCTGTGCATGTTCTCGTGGAACGACATAATGACAGCAAGCAGACGTGGGGGGCAGCCGATCTTCTGCAGGAGTCTGAAGAGTCCACTCCGACTAACCATGTCAAACGCCTTCGTCAGGTCTATGAAGGCAATGTAGAAGGGCATCCGCTGCTCACGACACTTCTCCTGCAGCTGACGTAGTGAGAAGATCATGTCTACAGTTGACCTGCCGGCTCGAAATCCACACTGGGACCCTGGGTAGACGCGGGAGGCTAGGATCTGCAAGCGCGCCAAAGCAACACGGGCGAAGGCCTTTCCGACGATGCTGAGGAGGGAGATGCCCCGATAGTTGTTGCAGTCACTACGGTCTCCTTTGTTTTTGTACAAAGTGACAATGTTGGCGTCACGCATGTCCTGTGGGATGTATCCCTGTTCCCAGCAAAGGCAGAGGAGTGTGTGTAGGGGCTGGAGCAGTGCTGGTTTTCCGCTTTTGAGGACTTCAGGCGGAATGCCGTCGCTTCCAGGAGCCTTCCCACAGGCAAGGCAATCGATGGCTTTTCCAAGCTCTTCCAGGGTGGGCTGTGTGTCTAGCTCCTCCATGACAGGCAGGCCAGGAATGGCATCCAGGGCAGTTCCAGTGACATTGTTTTGGGTTGCATGTAGCTCGAGATAGTGCTCAACCCATCGCTGCAGTTGTTTCCCCTGGTCTGTGATGACTTCACCCGTCTTGGACTTGAGGGGGGTGGTCTTGTAGCGGGGGGGTGCTGTTGCCTTTTTGATACCCTCATATATTCCTCTTGTATCCCCGGTGTCAGCAGCTGTCTGTATACTGTTGCAAAGGTTCAGCCAGTAGGTGTTGGCACAGCGGTGGGTGGTCTTCTGGGCGTTATTCCTTGCAATCCTGAGGGCTTGTAGTGTTCTGGGGCTAGGTGCAGCCTTGTATGCCATGAGGGCTTTCCTCTTTGCCTCAGTCACGGGCTCCATCTCCTCCCAGTTTGCCTCATACCAGTCGGCATTCTTTCGCTCCCTCTTCCCATAAGCTGTGATGGCTGAATTGTACACAGAGTCACGGATATGGGACCACTTGGAATCAATGGTGTCATCAGGTGTCACTTTGGTGAGGGCTTCCTTCAGTTTGCTGATGAACTGCTGTGTTTTCTCTGGGTTGCTTGCACAGCAGGTGTTGATACGTGGGTGACCCTTCTTCTTGGCGTGGTGCAGCTTCTTGGGTAATATTCGCACCTTGCTGGCCACGAGGGAATGGTCCGTGTCACAATCGGCACTGTGGTAGCTCCGGGTAAGGAGGACACTGGCCAGTTCTGCACGCCTGGTGATGACGAGGTCCAGCTGGTGCCAGTGGCGTGAACGTGGGTGTCTCCACGACACCTGGTGGATCTCCTTGCATTTGAAGAAAGTGTTGGTCACACATAGGCTGTGGGAGCAGCACATCTCCAGCAGTCGCTGACCATTCTTGTTGATCTTGCCCCTTCCGTAAAAGCCGAGACAGGTGGACCAGGCCTCATGGTCAGCTCCCACTCTAGCATTGAAGTCTCCTAGTAAGTAAAGGCTTTCATTGTTGGGGATACTGGATATTGCCTGATCCAGAGCCTCATAAAACTTGTCTTTCTCCTCGTAGGTGGAGTAGAGGGTTGGAGCGTACACACTGAAGATGTTGACCGGGCCTAAGGATGTTCACAGCCGGAGGGCAAGGATTCTCTCAGTACCTGATGATGGAGGTTCAATGAAGGCGATTAGCGTGTTCTTGACAGCGAAGCCTACACCATGCTGCCTAGGTTCATCCAAGGGCTTCCCCTGCCAAAAGAATGTGTAATTGGCTTCCCTGATGGTGCCACTGTCAGCCAGTCGGGTCTCCTGGAGGCAGGCAATGTCGATGTTCAGTCGGGAGAGTTGAAGCAAAAAGTGACCACTCATGAGGGGAACATTTTACATTTTTGTACTAATATGCAGGCCACTGGTCGAGTAGAGGGGTGGCCATTCTTGAGGGGTACTTTTAAATGCAAACTCGTCAGTGCCAAGGGATTGAGGCCATAAGAAGTGGGTGGCCACTGGTCTGGGGGGGGGGGGCGTTAAAGAGTGGGACTACTGTATTGAAATAGGTTTCTGATACCACAAATAAAGCAAATTTTTTTTATATACATTATAATTATCAGAATTTTTTAAATATATTTTCATCAAAAAGGACCTGTGGAACTTTGCCATGTAATGACATATGCTTTAATTTTCCCGTCAACATAAGAGTAAATACATAATGTGAAGACTTCGTTATAAAGAAATTAATAATTAACTAATTAATTAATTTTCCATTCCAGATAAGAGAGTGGTCCACAGCAGATGTAATCAGATGGCAACAGAAAAGAGGATTGAATAAATTCATCTTCATGTTCCAAAGTAAGTTGTTTTTCTTCTTGGCTTTGCAACAACCATGTCTAACATGTGAAGCACGCAATTATCTTGAACAGCATAGACCTAGATCTTCATCATATAATGTGGCGGCTGATTTAGTGTCTACCTTTTTCTGCTGGTGAATTATGTGATGTCAGACTTAGTTTATATTTGAAAGCATATTATTCACGAGCTATACTTGTATGATGTATTATCTCATTTTTTTCCTGTTTTTTATTAAACGTCTGACACTTTGGCATAGAGTATCAGGCTGTGACCCTGTCTGTCTAGCTGTCCATTAGCTTTTTTCTTTGGTACAGTGAGCTAAGTTCTACGGCATATACCTCTGCCAAACTATGTGGATAGATTGCACCTGGGATGACTAAGAATCCTATTGAATTTGGAATCCAGAGGTCACTGATTGAAAGAAAACAGTTTCAAACAGTTCAGACAGTAACATTAGATCTGGACAAAAACTTTGTAGACAGCTTGCACTTGGTGTAAGAATCATTTCTGGGTTCAAAAAATCATGGCTGCTGATTGATGAAATGGTTTCTGCACAATAATAGGAGTTCTCCAAAAAAAGAAGAAAATTGTTTGATCATGGCAAGGGGAGGTAAAGAGCAAGAGTTATTGCCCTTTGCCTATATGATATAGACAGAAAAGACAGAGGCAGCAGACTTTTATTCCCTAACATTAATGTAATTATGTAAGTCTTCTTGTAGAAACATAATTTACTGAAAAATGTGCTTTATTTTTAAATAGGTTGACACCTCTCACTTCTTAACCATTTCTTCCTTCCTAACAACTGCTCCTGTGGCCTAGCTTTCAGTGCAAGAGGTCGCAGGTTCAAAGCCCCAGCCTAGTCATTCCAAAGACTTATAAAAATGGTACAAACAGCTGCCTTGATAGGTGCTTTGCATTAAGAGGTTAGTTTTAGGACTGGTTGGCCTGGTGTCAGGATAATGTGACTGGGTGGGACATCATGCTACATGTCTGCGGCGTGATGCCCCAGTGCTAGACATCACTGAAAACTGAAACACTGCAGACATCATAGTGATATGACTGAAAAATTGTTAAAGGTACATTAAAAATCCAAAACACACACACACAAACACACACACTCCTTACTAACAAGCCTTATAAATAAGATGTGCCCTCTACACTCAGAAGCAAGATGATAATCTATTATACACTCCCTTCTGCATGTACCACAGTTTTGTGGTACTGCCTGTCCCAGCAGATTTTCATACTTTTTTACTGCAGTATATATATGACCAGTATATATATGTTTATGACCAAACAAAGTAGTCTTTCCACATAACTATTGACGTGCTTGAGAGACCACACCAAACAGCCAGTGAATAGTGATTGCTCAAGACATGTAGTTCCTCATAAGAGGTTTGCACAGATGACCCGTTTTTAAGGTCTAAATTCAATAAGGAAAAAGATAATTGCACATGCCTTTTTGTTTCTTATTCATAGCTCTTGTTGAAATAGTACATGCATTCATTTAAAAAATACATAGCACTGAAAATACACTGATTATATACATTCTGATTTTTACTTGAAGTTTACATGGTGTCATTTGACATTGTTGCATAAAAATTGTAAAGTTAAGGAACACTTCTCTATCTTGCCAACAAATTGTAAAGTTAGCTAAGATAACACTTACCCAATAAATTTACTTAGAGCCAAAGCCAAAATCTCTGTCACCCACAACAAATAATAAATGCTCAAAATTCAAAAGTATGTAACAGTTGTGCTAAGATGAACAGATGATGAGATCTCTGACCACAGTACATTCATACTAACGTTTAATAAACAGCAACATTAATTAAGGATCAAATAGTTCATATCTTTAAAACAACAGAAACAATTAGCTAATCCATAAAATGCAAATAAGCTATTAAGAGCAAAAGACAGACCTTATCCACTCCATTCATTATGTATTGTGACACTACAGGCACAGACTTGTCACCCTACCCTATTAAGAGCAAAAGACAGACCTTATCCACTCCATTCATTATGTATTGTGACACTACAGCATAGACTTGTCACCCTACCCTATTAAGAGCAAAAGACAAAGACCTTATCCACTCCATTCATTATGTATTGTGACACTACAGGCATAGACTTGTCACCTTACCCTATTAAGAGCAAAAGACAGACCTTATCCACTCCATTCATTATGTATTGTGACATTACAGGCACAGACTTGTCACCTTACCCTATTAAGAGCAAAAGACAGACCTTATTCACTCCATTCATTATGTATTGTGACACTACAGGCACAGACTTATTACCCTACAGTGAAAGAAGCGTGAGAAGATCCCTCATTATGACATTATTGTTATCTCTTGTTTGGCTTTTAACAAAGGATAAACAATATTAACCTTTGAACAAAGTGTGTCCATGATTGCAAATCCTTTAATAATTGAATGGATACTTGTAATAGGGATTTTGATGACTGGCAGTGGCATTTGGTGCAGGCTCGACTCAGCAACCATATTTACAAAAGATTCAATAAAAGTCAGTGGTGTTCGTATCTGCTTTTGTGATGTGGTCAGGCATAGAAGTGTAGAAAATCATATTTTGCAAAGAAATTATGGCTACTTGTTGTGTTCAGCAGCTGGTTGCTAATGACTGTGCATTCATATAATAAAATTAGGTTTTGCTGTATTCTTTGCAACATCCATTGATATTTTTTATACTAATTTTTTCTTGGTATGAAACTTATGGGACTTTTGACAAAAATGCTTTTATTCCCTACTCATTGGGCCAAAGTGACAAACAGCAGTTAGGGGTACATTCCACATGCCATCAGCCAGAAAATTCCAATTGCCTTTGATGGGCAGCTATTACTCATGTTTGTACCTTAACCAGGGATTGAACCCAGGACTGCAGAAGTGCAAAGCAAGCACTGTTGTAATATCCAGATGTCATGATTTTACACAAGTAAAGCAGAGATGTTTTTTAATTCCCATTGGGTGATGAACTCAACCCTTGCAGAGTTTTTGATGAAACTGTTACATGTTTCATGTTATATAGTAGCCATGTCTGTAGCTTAAAAGTCATAAGTTGGTAAAAGGTTATGGTATAGAAATATCGTGTGCCATTTGCAGAACTCGTTTCTTTTAGTCAGTATCTTTTTATATATTGGACTGTGTGAACAAATACATTGATAGTAAAACCCATGCTGTAAGTTTTGCATAACAAATAAATTTGTTCTGTCTTTCAGGACACCATGTCACAGGTGAAGATTTGTGTGACTTAAATCTGCCTTTCCTTGGTAAGTAGAAATTTGATCCTGTCATGTGACTACAACTGTGGATCCATGTCACATTCTGACACACCTGCAAAGCATATATGAAACATAGGTATCTCTTTTACTATATTAGCGTTGTTGTTGTTTTCATAGTCATCAGCCTCAGCATTAAGTTTTTTTGTAGCTCATTTTCTCTGACACTGTTGTACATGCAGTCCTGAAACTTAATGGATATATTTATTAATGAGGAAACTGATAATTATATGCAAAAGGAGCACACATTGGTTTACTTTTCCAACTCCATTGATTGCATTAAGTCTTTGCATTTAGCTCTTTTTCTCAGAAGCTGTTGTATGTACAGTCATGAAACTGTTAGATGTATTTGTCTTGAGATATACTTCTTACTTGAGGCAAAAGTAGGTCACAGTGATACAGTGGTCTCCCTCTTATACGGCCACTCTTTCTGCACCGGAAAAGTGGCATTATAAGATGGGTGGCTTTTCCAGAGGGGGACTATATTAGTGAGATGTGTATGTATATGTGTATATAGTAGGAAAGCTACATATAAATTATAGCGGTTAATATCTTCATTTAAAAGTAGCATTAATTATTAAAATGTTCTTCTTGTTTAAAAACGGAGTTATTTCAATGTAACATAGATTAAAAGTTGTTGTTCTTTGGTGTGAAATGTGAGTGAGATATTGTTGGCATGCGCATTATAAAACGATTCAAAAACGTTATCTAAATCTTGGTACATATGTTGTTTCATATTTAAAATAATTCTCTTTCCATTGACTCCATTTTCCCACTGCCACAGAATATTCTCGTTATCTTTTATGATCTTATTTATTTGAGTCTTCCCAACATGAAACCTTTTGGCAAATGAATTTTTGCTATATAGTCTATATATATATATATATATATATATATATATATATATATATATATATATATATATATATATATATATATATATATATATATATATATACACATACATACATATATTATAATTATAGTTGAGTCAGCTAATCAGATGAAATCCTTTGCACCAAATAAATGTCAGTTCAATTTAACTATGGCTATAACAAAAAATCCAAAACTCTGAACCCTGTATACATGATTAATAATACTTTAGCTTTCTATAGCAGTATAAACAGGGCTCGAATTGCCTTTTAAATTAACACATCTTGATTATTTGTGGAAAACAGAAAATACCCATGTACACTGAATGACATGAATTACTGTATTGATCACAAGCTGTGATATTACATACTTTCACACATCATATCCTTAGAAAAATGTTACAGAGTGTCCAGCATTGGTGAATAGAACAGTGATCCTGTGGGCATTTTAAGAAATTGTATTGACTACAGTCATAATTGTCAGCCATAAATTGAGAATAAGGAAAACAAATGGTGACAATTACTGGAATGAAAATAACGTGCATTCCAATGCAGGAGCATGATCGTTACAGAATTTGTAATGTTTCTATGATGTAAGCTAAAGTAGGGAAATGAATACATATCTGCCTTATCTACTGACATAATGTTTCACTATGTTCCTCTTAATTGTTTCTGCTTTTGTTTCTCTTGTCATAAATGTTCAAAGCAAAGATTTCAAGTAGATATGTGTTTGAAGTTCAAATTTCTGCATTTTATGAAAGGAGACTAGTTATTTTTCAGTATTCTTTTTCTTCTGTCCTGCTCTCTCATTTTTCCTTCATGATTGCTTAAATGATATGTCTATCAGCAATAAGCAGGGTTTGTGATCTGTTTGAAAAAAATCTGAACGAGCAATAGTTCTTACTCAGAAAGGTCATTATAAAGCTTCATTTTGACACAATATACATGTAATTGGTGAACCCTAATATTCAGTATCATTCTTTTTAGAAATTATGAAAGGGAAACTGTGTCCATTTTGTGTTTCATCACAGTCTGTGACCATATGAACATTAAAATCATTATTTTACTTGAAATGGGCTTGCAGTCAATACACTTCTATATTAGTGACTGAGCTGATCATTCTAGAACGACATCACATAAAACAGCAAATAATGTATAGTCAAGGGAGGTAAATCAGTTGGTAATTGTGGACAATTACTAACTCTTAATTTAATTTTAATGGTAAATTAATATACGGAATTTGTGTGGAGAAAATTTTACAGGATTAACAGACTTTTAGTATAGCTATAATGTTCTACAAAAACCATCGTAAGAGTTTCTTCATATTTGATTTTTAAGTACATACTTGGCCTCATTTTGGGGACCATTTTTGTACAGAATGTCTCTTCATACCCAGGGCCACTCACATAAGAAATCCCAGTTGATAAACCTTCTACCTCAGTAGTGGCCAAAGCTTTCCCAACCAAATGATAAAAACTTCAAATAGGTTGAAGCTCCATCTTAACAAATTAGATGACCTCATATGGTGGGCATTCCATTTTAGCACCACTGACAGGAAATCTTAATTTTCATGGGCACCAGCATAACTGGCTAGGGTGCCCATCTCCAGCCCTCCTTCCAGTGGGCAGGGTATAGTCCCATCATGAGAAATCCATGAATATCAATTTGCTGAAGTTAAAGGCCACAGCATATGCCTTTTGATTGGAGTAGGAAGTGGTATTTTGAAGGGCATTCTAGATCTTTTCAATAACTCAGCTATCATCATTTACCTCAGAAGGCAAGATGGAACAGTGTCCTTAGATCTCTGCCTTCTTCTTTGGGTTTTTGCCATGTGACATCATTGTTGTCAACTCAACATTTGAATCTGCTCATTGTCCTGCTGTCTTGATGGAATCAGTCATCGGTCAAATCTCTAAGCATTGGGGACAACCCAAAATGGAGGTGAACACCTAGCTCCCATCCCTTGTGACTCCACTCTTGGACCTGAATTCAGGCCAGTGAGCAGCCATTCTCTGATCTGTAATGCTTCACTATGTATGCCCTTTCCCCAACCCCTCCAATTCCCAGGTACAGACTAATTGTGAATGCTCCCTCTTATACGAAAAAAATCATGTGTCAGCATCGTTAAATCTAGTATCAGAGATTCCAAGAAAAGCACTGCAAGGTTTTCCATCCCAACCCAAAATGCTAAACCTGCATGCCTGGCTCTTGACAAATAAAACCCCATAATCATTTGCATAAACAAGGCAAGAAGGCCCACCTTCTTGAAAGCTTGTGAGAGGAAATGCAGAGTTTACTTCCAGTGTTCCTAGCAGAGAAATATCACTTTTTTTAAACACCTTGTCACTTAAAAGAGCTTACTTCCCAATATGGATTTTTAAGGAGAAGATGCTAACCTCCAAAACAAAATCAAGAGTTCCAGCATGTTTGGCCATTATGAAAGGGAGGACATGGGCCGAAATGAAAACCTCTCTGACCTTCTAGCCAGTTTTGATTCATCTGAACCAAAGGCTTTGGCCTTTTGTCTAAAATTAAACATTCTGTGGGTTTTGACATCGTTGAACAAGATCCCTTTTGAACCATTGTCTTGCTCCACTTTCATATACGATTGACTTCAAGCTTTCGCTGACAGAATTAATTAAATCCATGCCTTATTGGCAGCCTGAACTTTACACCGTTTCTCGTGATGTTTTTTTTTTTGTTATGATCGGCCCTTAATTTCATTCTTAAGACCAGACTCATTGCAAATCAGTCTTCTGTCTTAAACTGCTGTCTCCTTTGGACTCGTGTTCCCAAGGGCATTTTCAGAACCCTGAAAGGGCATTAAGTGGTATTTAAAACCAACTGAGCCATTCAGCAGAAGGAGATCTCACTAGTTTAGTCCACTCAGAGAAGGAGGAGACAGTATTTATGTGCAGACTCTTTTGTCTTGGATCCATTAGTTTTCCACTTAGCCTACAAGTAACTACTTTCAAGTCTATATGAATTTCCTGTGTGTATCAGTACATGAGTTTAGGGTACTTGCCAACAGCAAAGCAGTCAGGCGAAACTGTTTCATGATTGACATCATTCAAGCCTTGGATTGGGGTTATGATATAACATTATTCAGGTTATATACAACATTCTTCGGATTCTATCAGGGACATTTTTCAGCCCAAAAGGCTACATTTGACCTGGTGGAACCCTCTTGTATCAGCAGCACAACAAGCCAGATTACTTAGCAGCTTCTTGTTCTCTAGGTTTGCATCCCTTCAATGATCTGTGGTAATCTAGCCCATATCTCACATGAGACTAGATTATTTGCAAATGTTAGGAGACTGGAAACCAGGGACATCTCCAGCGTAAGGGGATGTAAATCCCTCCACTTCTTACCTGTTTAACTAATGTATTATGATTAGGTAGTGTATATAAAGAACCCAGTTTATGCAGCTGAACAAGTTTATTCAGTAATACTTACTCAGGGCTGTTGCAGTTAAACATACATGGTACCAGGGAAGGCACTGTTAAAAAAAATATTTGCCAGGGTACTCTGATTACTCAAGAGTTAAAATGAAAATCATACAAAGTTCTAAATTGCATTTATGGGTGACTAATGCACATTAAAAGTGCTTTCTCTGTGTCCCAGGTATATTTTACTGGAACAGCCCTCAGTCATAATATACAGGCAGTTTCAGTTGAAGCACTTCTAAAAAAAAGTTACCAGTCTTCAGTCTTTGCTTTCAGGTTCAAAATTATATCCTATATTCTAGCACAATATATGAAATTCTCAAGCCATGTATTATCTATTTAATAAAATGCCATCATTGTATTTACTTACTCATATATAAGAATCATTGCTTTTGCTTTTTTCAAGAGGACTATGAACACATCACAGTGGAGGAAAGAGAAGTGTTGTTGGGAGAGATCTATGCCCTATTGAACCCCAAGCCAAAGTGTGTCAGCCAAGAGGATCTCAGCAAAATCAAGTCCCCAGCACAGAGGGAAAAGTATCTAGCTGCCATCCAACTTGCCCAACCTGCAGGGGCAATTTTAAGGTTGGACACTGTGATATTTGTTACCATATATACTTGCATGTAAATTGAGTCCAACACCAGATTCACAGATCCAGATCTGACATCATATAATATGCTCACAGAACAGGGTCTATACATTTTGTATGAGTAATCTGTAGAACAAGCAACAGTGGTGCAGTATGTGATGGGTCTTTGTTCTTAGTTCTAATGGTTATAAACCAGAAGAGCTAATGGTATGGTCTTTTGTTTGTCCTCATCATCCATCTATCTGTTTGCACAACTTTATCACTGCTGTTTGTAAACTACTTGGAAGATTGCCTTGAAACTTTACACACACATTCATCCCATGCTCAGGTTGGTCCTAAAAAAAAATGGTGCTATTCAGGTATCCGGTATGGCTGCCATCTTGAAAATCTTGCTATTTCTACTGCTTCTCAATGGATGGTCATATGAACATAGGGATTTTACTAAAAGGCTTCTTATGATGTCCAGCTGGTCATAAATGAAAACAATGATGATCTGATATCTGTAATGGTCAACATAACAGCCATATTGAAAATCTTGTTATGGCTACTCCACCTGTTTGGAAAGTCATATCAACACGAGGTTTTCACTAAAAGACTTCATATGATGTCTAGTTGGTCTAAGTGAAAATTGTGCTGATCTGATATCCAATATGCCCACCACATCAACCATCTTGAAAATCATGTCACTTCTTTACCTGAATGGATGGTCATATCAACATGTTGTTTCCCCTCAAGACTTCCTACAATGTCTAGTTTATTCTGAATGACAATGGTGCTGATCTGATGTCCAATATCACTGGTCAACAGTGAAATCATTACTGACTTGAAAAGGCCCTAATCTGTAGTATTTTGGTGTGCCGAACACGAATATAACCGTGAAAAATTTGTATTGGCTCTCGTTTTGAAGATATTCATATACCTCATTTTCTATGTTTCACTGTGTAAATTTCTCCAGTAGGACTGCAGCAACATCCGGAATAATGATGTAACATTGCATAATACCATCATGCTCACATCATCCACAGTTGATTGCATCATTTTCTGATGCAATGCAATACTAATGCCATGCGGCTGCTGAAGTAAGTTGACGTCAGCAGTGTACTATACATGTGTAGGCCTATTATACTAATGCCAGGCGGCTGCTGAAGCTGACGTAAGCAGTGTACTATATAAAGCCCAATCAGATAGGTTCAGCATTTAAAATATTTTAGACGTTGTGCGAGACAGTTCAAGCTACTGTTACATAAAACTTATTATTTTATCCATTTACGTACAATAAAGAACAGTAATGCCTCGAAAGTGTGTTAATACCGCGGACAATTTTTGCTATATTTGTGGGGAAGTGACATTTGCCAACCAGAAGAAAAGTATCAATTCTCAAGTGAAGAAGGCATATCATCTTTACTTCGGATGCAAGGTTGGTGACCAAGACAAGCCTTGGGCTCCGCATATATGCTGTGCTACATGTACAACACAGCTTTCACAGTGGTTGAATTGCAAAAGGTCATCAATGCCGTTTGCAGTCCCAATGGTGTGGAGAGAGCCAAGCAACCACCTAAATGACTGTTACTTCTGCTTGGTTCCTCCTCTTTCCGGCGGAATAACGAAGCGAAAGAAGTCGAGAATAGTCTACCCAAACATTCCGTCTGCATTGAGACCAGTTCCACATGGTGAGGGACTTCCTATTCCAGAACCTCCAGCAGAATATTCTCTTGATTCATCTGACGAAGACAAAGGTGAGTCGACCTGTTCTTCTCCTGGTCCATCAGCATGCAGTGATCCAGATTTTCACTGTGGTGCATCATCAACCCCACACAGAATAACACAGGAAGAACTAAATGACCTGATTCGTGATTTGGACTTATCAAAGAACAAGGCAGAATTGCTAGGATCAAGACTCCAACAATGGAATCTTCTAGAAGAAGATGTCACAATTACTGCATATCGAAAGCGCCACCAGCAATTGGAGCCTTTCTTCAGAAAGGAAAGTAATCTGATATTCTGTTCCGATATTGAGGGCCTCGTGAATGCTTTAAAAATCACTCATGACCCACAAGAATGGAGACTATTTGTGGACTCTTCGAAACTGAGTCTCAAGGCTGTGCTTTTGCACAATGGAAACATTCTTCCATCTATTCCAGTAGCGTATGCTGTCCACATGAAAGAGACATACGATAACTTAAGGCAGCTACTGAATTCCATTGAGTATAACAAGTAGAGCTGGCACCTCTGTGGTGATTTGAAGGTAGTTGCCCTTTTAATGGGACTGCAGCAAGGATATACAAAATACATGTGTTTCTTATGCGAGTGGGATAGCCGAGCAAGGGAAATGCACTACATGAGGAAGGAATGGACTCACAGGCAGAATGTAGCCATTGGAGAGAAGAATATCCAACACCCAGCTCTGGTTGAGGCTCAGAAAATCTTGCTACCACCCCTTCACATCAAACTAGGTTTGATGAAGAACTTCGTGAAAGCCATTGACCGGACTTTGCCAGCATTCCGATACCTGCATGAAAAATTCCCTCGACTCAGCGAAGCAAAGATTAAAGAGGGAGTTTTTGTGGGTCCTCAGATTCGAGAGCTTTTCAAAGATGACCGGTTCAACAACTTGCTGGAAGGTGACGCGAAACAAGCATGGAATGCTTTTCGCCTAGTTTCTACAAACTTCCTCGGAAATGTTAGGGCAGAAAACTATAAGGAACTAGTAGAAGACATGTTGATGAAGTATAAGAAACTTGGCTGCAATATGTCTCTAAAGATTCACTTCCTTCATTCCCATTTGGATTTCTTTCCTAGCAACTGTGGTATTGTTAGTGATGAACACGGCGAACGTTTTCATCAAGATATCGCAACAATGGAACAAAGATACCAGGGAAAATGGTCCACTACAATGCTGGCTGACTACTGCTGGACACTCCTCAGAGATGCTCCCGAACAGCTGTACAAGAGACAGGCGAAGAAATCTAAGATGTAGTCAATGACTTGATTTTTTATAGATAGGCTATTACAGTTGACCTTTTACTATTGGAATGCATTTCGTTATGTAAACATTAATTTCTTGCAGATTACAAAAAAACTAGAGCCAATTTTGCAATTTGACTGTCATATTCGTGTTCAGCACATAAAAATTGATAAGAATTGACTAATTTTATTTCAGTAACATGACTTTTGTAAAAATTTGTTGTCCAGTGTATGTTATAGATGGTGTTATTGCTATTTCTACTAAATAGGTGGTCATATCAACATCTTATGTTGTCTGGTTGCTTCATCTCTTCACTGTTATAATGTGAGAGTCTGGGTCCATAACTGCTGACCGTGTTGTGTACCGAAGAGTGTTAGAGCGAAAATGATCGAACATTATATGGAAACGTATGGTAATACTGGTAGTGTATGTAAATTGGGTATGTGTTTTTTCACTGCATACTATTTATACATTTGTGTCCAATAATATTGTTTTAAAAAGTAAATAAAAAATATAATACAAGGTTTCATGTTGATTTGTTTTAACCCATATTTTCATACATATGATAGGTCATGGGTAGCATTATCAAATTGATGTAAACACCTCATTTTAATAAATATACTTGCCAGCTATAGTTTCTTTCTAGCTGCATCAAGTTTAAAGTAATTAAAAATGATGGATAAAGATCACTTGCCAAAAAAATGATTAAATATAGGTTGTACTTGATGCCAATGCATCCTGATGTTAACAACTTCATTAATTTCTAATTAAGAGTTCACAATCACATATTTACTTCCTCACCAATGATGCAATTTAATTTTAAAAAATGTCTATCAACAACAAGTGAACTGAGTAATGTCAAGTCATTTTTATCAATGAAATACCTTGTCTTCAGTTCTTAATATCAGATTTGTGAATGAAACTTGATTTAGACAGATTAGGTAAGTGAAGATGACCTGATTTTCACTCCATATAAGCAGTGTCTACATTTTTAAAATTTCTTTTTCGCCTTCTTGGGGGCTTTGACTATTTGTGTGAAAACCATGTTAGCACAGTTAGGACTGTTCTATTTAAACATACATGGTACCCACCGAAGGCAGTTTTAAAAAAATATATGTCAGGGTAATTTGATTTCACTGAGTTCACATTAAAATGGTTGTTGTTGTTGTTGTTGTTGTTGGGTTTAACGCCATTTTTCAGCACACGATAGGCTATACATGGTGGCCAGTATTAATGGTGGAGGAAGAACCCGGGAAAACCCCAGAAAGAACCACCGACCCTCAAGAAGCTACTGGCAAGCTTTCTCACATATGCACATTGGCCGAATCCAAGACTCGAACCTACGCAGACAGAGGTGAGATGGCAGTGATCCGTAACGGAGAGCGCATTAGACCACTCGGCCACTCAGGGCCCCCACATTAAAATGGTAAGAAAATTGTAAATTGTGTCTGTTGGTGAGTACCCCACATTAAATGTGCCTTCCCTGGGTCCCAGGTATGTTTTAATGGAACAAAAATAATGTTTTACTGGAACAGCAATTACATAGAAAGTGCTTGACCAAGACAAATTAGATTTATATGTCTACATGAATATGTAGAGGGCCATGTAACTTTTGTGTCAGTTATATGATACCAATTCATTTATTTTTACTTTGGTACTTTTATGGTCATGTTTTATAAACACAACAAAATTTAGTATCACCAATTTTGGTTACTTTCAGATCCAGTTCTGTCCTAGTCTTGGCTTCAGAACACCCCCCTACAACTTCCTCTAGTCAGTCTTCACCAGCAGTTAAACCTCGACATAAATCAGAGTCAGGTGCCTCCAGTTTACAGTTTAGTGCCAAGCCGTATGACGAAAATAGCTCACAGAGCTCACAAACCAGCAAAAGTCCTACGTTATCAACAAACTTAGATCAAAAAAGGTTTGGATCTTTATGTTGTCTGCCATAGTTTCTGCAATTGTGAGAGTGATAAATTAGAATCATTAATGGCTTTAGTTTTACAATAAAAGACTGCAGGAATCATTTGAATGTGTTGCACACAAGTATGCTTACCATTCATGGTTATATTTCTGTACAGTTAAATTTTCATGATGTCAGACTCTGCTGAGTATGTCACAACAAACACCATGCATAATTTTCTCCAAAACACAGTAGAGTCACTGGAACAGATTTGTGTTAGGGCAAATGCAAGTTTGGATTATTTTTGTTATTTATCATTTAGAGAAAATTATGAGGCAGTCAAAAGGTAAGAAAATAACAAAACTTGAATTTGTATTATCAGAATATTAAAAAAAATTGTAAATAGATAATCTGATCTAAACTCTTCTCTTGAAATACTTCAGGCCTTGTTTTAGGGCTAAAATTCTGCACTGCTCCCAATGCCAAACAGTGTAAATTTTCTTACTTTGCAGATCAAGCATTTTCCAGTTGAAGTCATTAAAAGTTGTTTTCTACTTCTATTGCTTCATGCATAAATATGTATAAGCTATTCAGTATTTTAAATCATCCAATTTCTCTCTATTTCTATCACACACATACACACCCATACACACATACATACCCATACACACATGCACACCCATACACACATACACACCCATACACACATACATACCCATACACACATACATACCCATACACACATACACACATGCACACACAGATTAACAAACACAGATTTGGTCAAAAACCCTAGTATTTTTTTTCACTGTAATGAAGCATTTTTCAGTCTCTAAATTTAGTCTCACAATATTGTGTGGCTCTATCTTCTTCACTCCGACATACACTATCATGCAAACACTACTCATGACTTTAACACTTTTTCTCATTGTAATGATAATTTATTTCATCTCTATTTCTGAGACGAAGCAAACTTTTGTAAAACTTATAAAATTTTAATTTTACAACTGAAATAAATAAAGTGAAATGTTGACCTTTGCTGAATCAATCCAGAACTGTTGTTGTCGTTGTTGTTGTTGTGGGGTTTAACGCCATTTTTCAGCACACGATAGGCTATGCATGGCGGCCAGTATTAATGGTGGAGGAAGAACCCGGGAAGAACCATCAACCCACGAGAAGCTACTGGCAAGCTTTCTCACTTACCCACATTGGCCAAATCCTAGACTGGAGAGAGCTTTAGACCACTCGGGGCCCCAATCCAGAACTGTAAATATGAAACAGATCTTGTGCATGTAAGAGATTTAAATACAAGGTAACCAAATCTATTAAATGTAGTAATCCTTTCCTTGTATTTTTCCTCAGTAGGCTTTACATGCAAAGATTCTCAATTTCATGGACATAAGGTCTTTGCTTTTAAATAGGCAGAAATATTTAAGTGTCAATTATTAGCAAAAATGTACTTTAATAGATTATTATCTTTGTATATCAGGCTAACTAAACCACATGTACATGAAAGTAGTCAAGAAACATAATTAAATAAAAATGATCCTAAATGTACGATTTGTTTGTTACAAGAGTGAGAAGAGGCACTAATTTCATTTTACAGGGACAACAGACCTGTTTTTATTAGAGTAATTGTAGAACACCTTTAAAGTATTTGACCAGGATGCTTTAGCTTTTCTGTTTAATTATGTATTAATTTTTTCAGATCTTCAGCTATTGTCTCATCTATATAAAACATAGTGAGTCTGACATAATCAATTGAAATCCCACTGGAGGACCAGAATTTAAAGAAAGGAACAAGGCTTTATGTAATTTCTGCCTGCAAATTCAGATCCAAATGGTTGGATTTCCCTGAAGCTTTGCTAAGTTTCTGCCCACAAATTTGACCATGATGATGGAATTCCCCTATCTCACATCAGTATGGATCTTATTAGTCTCAGTATGGGTCTCAAGTGGTCTAAAGCGCTCTTCGTTACGGATCATTGCCATCTCACCTCTGTCTGCGTGGGTTCGAGTGTAGGATTCAGCTAACATGGATATGTGAGAAAGCTTGCCAGTAGCTTCTTGTGGGTCAGTGGTTCTTCCTGGGGTTTTCCCGGGTTCTTCCTCCACCATTAATACTGGCTGCCATGCATAGCCTATTTTGTGCTGAAATATGGCGTTAAACCCCACAACAACAGCAATTAGTCTCAGTATGTTTACAAAGGTAAGATAATATTTTAAGATCTCAAAACAAAGGTTTTTTATGTCATTAGAAGGAGTATATCATGTTTAATGTACTGCCAAATAAGAACTGCTGTTTATAGGCCCGCAAACAGTTGGTATTGTCAATACTATAAAGGCAAGAAATATTACACAGTTTTATGTTAAGGATAATGATATTATTTAAAGTGTGCACCTGTGGATATTGGTATCACACATGCCTTTCTCGCATGGAGTGTCTGTATAACATATATGATAGGAATGAACTAAATAGTTGTCACTTTTGACATTTTTTCTGCAGAGTTCTTTTTTATTTCCTATAGCAGTCATTTATTTTGTGAGACAAATGGAAATGATGTGGACATGCTTTAAGTGAATTATTTAATATACATTGCAGGGTCGATTCTAGGATGTGCAATTGTTGGGTTCATATGCAGAAAATTTACCTTTCTCTGAAATGAAAGTGAGGGGGTAGATTCACGCCCTAAGTTTCAATTCTGAAATAGACCCTGCATTGTTACACAAACTTTATGTTGTCCATTTCCAGAGAGTCAGTGTCTTCGGATTCCAATTCAAGTACTTCCACAGAAAGATCTACAACAGCAAAGGTTGGTTCTTAGCATGCAGAGCAGTATTTTTTTGTGTGTAAACACAAACGTTTGTTACAAAACTGTATCTTCTTCTATTGCTTTGACTTTTAGTGATATATCTGGTGCTTATATATCACAGCTAGCATAGCATTTGATGAATATTAATGGAAGACCCATTTTTTTCCGGCATAATGATTTACATTACATTTATATAAGAATTCACATAAATTATTCAGGTGGGTATCTCCTTTCAGATTTTGTGAAAAATTGCTTAGATTAAAATGATATTTGCAGACCTTGATAACATGAGAGATCAGTTATTTTGAGCAGGTGAATGAATGGCTTTTACAAGTATAATTAGACAATTGCATATGCAATGGAAACCAGTACAAATTAGCTCCCTCTTCACAAGTCATTATTTGATTTTTTTCTGCAATGCATTATGGGTATGACTGGTGCTAGCTTCACCATTGCAAAACTTTTCATTGCGGGGTTGAAGTTGTGAAAGTAGTTACACCAACTATGGGAATAGGCCAACCATATTTGACCTCTGAACAGAGGTTCCACTAATAAAATTTGTTTTTGAGCAAATATCATACATCAGATACTATTTATTATTAGTAGTACTTATAGTATTATTATTGTTTTTGCTATTGTTACTTTTACTTGATTCAGTTTTAAAATCTAGAATAAATCTTAAGTCTATATTCCCCAAAATGTTCAGAGCATCTTAATATTGATTAGGGATAATTTGGGTGTATTTTCAAGTAGTTGGTGTAATTTCAGATTCAAAGAATTGACCATGCAAATTTATAATTCAGAAATTCTGGCGGTAAAGGGTTTAACTCTTAGATTTTTTTAAAAAGTTTCCTGTTGTCTATTTTTCATGAAGTATGTTTTTGCTTAAAAAGTATATGGTAAAAGATGGATAGCTTGATTGCTTGTATTTTGCACCTGGAACTAGCTGTCACATAAGTAATATGTCTGGTAGGCCAAGTCTAGAAAGTGTCAACCCAACAATTTACAGATCACATTCATTAAAAGACTTGTGTTCACTTTAAGTTGAAGTTGAAACATTGATCCCATCATGTATTTACTACCAAACATGCACACGTTTTTGTACTCAGCTTTGTGTTCTTCCAGAATTCAACAGAGTGTTCAGTGAAAATTTTAAACTAAAATATGAAATTGTGACTGTATTGTTGGTTCATTATCTGTTCTTATATTAAATGGAGTACCCAGATAAATTAAATCATTATTAAAATATTTCATTCAAATGTCAATTGATATTTAATGAAAATCCAGTATGTACATTATGAATATTTGTTTCTTTTCCTTTTACCACAAGGTAGTTTTATGCCTACAGATTTGTGCACACTTGTTTATACTAATATACAGATTTTCAAATTTTTCATTCTTTTTTTTTTACAATAATTACAATCCACCTATCCAACAGAAATGAACACTGTTAGAAAGCTGTATTTAATTTTTCACATAAACGTACAAAGCTCTTATCACAACCCCAAACTAACTAGTAAACACTAACTGAATTTTTTAAATAGGTCAGATTGCATAAACTAATACAAATTCTGAGTAAAAGTACTTCACAAGTAATCCTTTCCGATGAATATATTTATTAGTCATCAATGCTTCTCTTCTCCCTATTCACCAAAAATAATGGAAAGGTTATTATTAGCATCCAAGGAACTAAGCTAAATAAACAAACTTAATATAATCATTATTATATACTTTATATATTTTATAGTTTATATACTTTAAAGTTATATACTTTAACAACTTAGTGTTTAGTTTTATTCGTTTGTATTCTTAATTGAGGTATTTGTACTGGTTGTTGTTGTTGTTGTAGGGTTTAACGACATTTTTCAGCACACGATAGACTGTACATGGCAGTCAGTGAAAACCCCGGAAAGAACCACCAACCCATGAGAAGCTACTGGCAAGCTTTCTCACATACCCACATTAGCCAAATCCGAGACTCAAACCCACACAGACAGAGGTGAGATGTCAATGATCCATAATGGAGAGTGCTTCAGACCACTTGGCCACTCGGGACCCATTTGTACTGGTTATCCATGAAACTAAATACCTACAAATATGCAAGTCTTGGATTTGAGACCCATGAAAATAAATGATACTACACTACCTAGAGTATTTATCCCAGGAATGAATTTCTAGACATTATTGTGACTGTTTTCAAATTCCTAAAATGACAATGGAGAGATTAGCTAATTTAAAGGTACAGACAGATTGGAGTGTGGTCACAATAAGAAAGATAAGGCATGCTTACACATCAATTCAGATGACATGTCTGTACATAGATATTACCTTTCTTGGGAAAAGTAGTGCTTCTTTTGCATTTGTCATTATGCTTTTTTAATCCTTATAACAGTTCTAAAAAATGTTTGGCTTGGAAACATCTGGTCACCAGGCTGTTGACTTTTAGGGCAGATTTGACTGTAACATTCAGCCACTTTTGCCTTTTTTAAAATTGTCCACAATGACTCTCATAAATATTTGATTTGCACAGGAATTTCCACATTTACCATCATCTGTTGTAAATTATACTTCTAATTGAATTTGACATTCATTTGCCTGCTCAGAATAATTCAGTTCTCACATTATAATTTTTGGGTTTGTAGTTGTCATTTTTGTTTAATTAATTAATGAATTTTTTAAAATACAAA
This sequence comes from Sinohyriopsis cumingii, assembly GCA_028554795.2. NCBI lineage: Eukaryota > Metazoa > Mollusca > Bivalvia > Unionida > Unionidae > Sinohyriopsis > Sinohyriopsis cumingii. Next base: position 48,673,711 of record CM068842.1, on the reverse strand, counting down.
ACTGGAAGGTTATACCTGTATGACCATGTTGATATAGACTACAGATAGGTGATATGTCATACTGTTCTTAATACGTAATTTCATTTTAATGAAAGCTGTTTTCATACAATCATTAGTTCAGATTATAACCAAATGATTAATAATAGCATGATATTTTATTAGGGTATTGGAGTAAGTATACATTGTTGTTTCATGTTTCACTAGAAAATAAACTTGTGTTACAGAGGGGACATTGGGGGGCCCTGAGTGGCCGAGTGGTCTAAAGCGCTCTCTGTTATGGATCACTGCCATCTCACCTCTGTCTGCGTGGGTTCGAGTCTTGGATTCAGCCAATGTGGGTATGTGAGAAAGCTTGCCAGTAGCTTCTCGTGGGTCAGTGGTTCTTTCCGGGTTTTCCTGGGTTCTTCCTCCACCAATAATACTGGCCGCCACGTATAGCCTATCGTGTGCTGAAATGGCATTAAACCCTACAACAACAACAACAACAACAACAACAGAGGGGACATCACATTATTTAAAACAGATATAAACCAGCCTATAGACTTTAAAACAGATGTAAACCAGCCTATAGATTTTAAAATACAGACAAACATAAACCAGCCTATAGATTTTAAAATATTAGAGTAACAAATTTACTGCTGCAAATTATCAGTTTGTAATTGATCATCATTTCCTGTATGTAGCCACTCAGATTGCTTATAGCACTGTGTAGTTCCGTTTTTACTCAAGGTATTTAACACATTGTGCGTGTGTGTGTGTGTGTGTGTTTTGGATTTTTAACATGGCCTTAAAAAAAAAATTAAAATCATATCACTAAGATGGCTGCAGTGTTACAGCTTATAGTGATGTTTAGCACTGGGGTATCATGCTGCAGATATGTAGCATCATGTTCCACCCAGTCACATTATCCTGACACCAGGCCAGCCAGTCCTAACACTATCCTCTTAATGCTGAGTGCCTAGGGAGGCAGCTGCTAGTACCGTTTTTATAAATCTTTGGTATAACTCAGTTGGGGTTCGAACCTGCGACCTCTATTTGCTAGTGTATAACATGCTCTTAATGATGCATGTGATGGACCCAGATTTGCCATTACATTACATGGCAGCATCAGTCTATAACTGTTTGAAGTGCTTTGACCCAGATTTGCCATTACAATACATAGTAGCATCAGAGTCTATAACTGTTTGATGTGCATTGACCCAGATTTGCCATTGCAGTACATAGCAGCAGAGCAGAGTTTATATGGTCTGAAGAGCACTGACTCAGATTTTCCATCACATAACATGCCAGCAGATCATAGCACTGTTTAACGACCATGGACCCAGATCTGCAACTACATGACATGACAGCAAATCAGGGTCTATACTGTTTTCTTGAAGAGCCAGTGTTTCATGCAGTAGCAGATCTGGGTCCCTCTTTGCAGTTGAATGGAGGTTATGCATAAATAAATACATTGTATCCCTATTTTGAAAGCTATTTGATACATTTTCAGTTAATTTTTTCAGAAAATAGGATTCCATTTGCGGTTTTAAAATTTTTAAATGAATTTATGTTTTTTCTTCAGAAAAGAGGCCCCCGTTCACTCTTTGATAGCTGTTTGAAATCTGGGACGTCATGCATTAAATACATTGAGCTTGAGAGGCAGGTCGATGGAAACCTCAGCTTTGTACTAAACATCAACAGTCGAGGTCATGTGACAGTGAAATCCGTATCAGACGTAGTACAGGGGAAACTTCAGGAAGGAGACAGGTATGTCTTTCAAGATGGACAAAGGAAAATAGCCATCATAAAAAGTCAGATACAGAGTTTCTGCTTTGATTTTTTTTTTGTCTTGCCAGCATAGCATAGGTGAGACATATAGATCATTTTTTGAATGGCTTTGTTGTTGTAATCGTATCGTTTTTGTATTTAGCAAAGGGTACCACTTAGCAAGGGCAAAAGTATATCACTGTGATCTACTTTTAATATTACCACAATTGCATTCAACCTTTACATTTAACATAGTTACTCTGACACCTGTGTATGTGCAGTTATGAAATTTGATAGGTATATTCATGTTAGAGGTTACTACACATCACATTTTGAATGGAGGTCATTGTGATCTACTTTGTATGTTTCACTGATTGCATTAAGATTTGCATTTAGCTAGTTTCTCTGACACTGCTGTATGTACATTTATGAAACTGGACCCGGTGGATTTATATTGGAGGGTACTACTCACTAAACAACTAGGTTGCACTGCCAGTTTTTCCAGTGCTTATTTTAAGTTTGTTTATTTAGCTTAGTTCCCTGGATGCTGATGTGTGTACACTTGTTCCTGTTTTGTGATCAGTGCGTGGAATGACTTTTAGTTGTGTTCGGATATAATTTGAGAGGAATTATATATTTGTTTTAATTATTCAGTGTAATTACAAAGTGCTCATTAAAGACGATTATTGGAATTCATTTGGAACATTCTGTACTTTTGGACTTTTAGTAGAATATTTAGGATCGTTTGGGATTTAATTCATAATACTGTATGTATCTTGAATTTTCACTTTGTATTCTTGGGAAATAAGTTATTTGCTGATGTTGCTGAACTTATTGGTTTTGCTTCTTTTTGTAACATAGTTTAAAAACATAGAGTCGTGACAAAACATACTGAGAATTCCTGTCATAATACCATCTGTACTCACTTATAGAGTTGTGACAAAACATACTGAGAATTTCTGTTATAATACCGTCTGTACTCACTTACAGAGCCGTGACGAAACATACTGAGAATTTCTGTTATAATACCATCTGTACTCAATTATAAGTTGAGACTACTGTAAACAACATAGACTCGGATTATCTGTCGCCAAACAAAAACCTACATTGACCCATTTCTGCCTACACATTATGCAGTTGCAGACCTGGGCCTGTGCAGTTTGCAGTTTGACTCGACTTACAAGCAGGTATATTTGGTAACAATAATATTCATGGCTTACATGCTTACGTTAACTATGTTTTACTTTATTTGTGAATCCATGTCTAAAAGCAGACAATCTTTGTTGTTCATTATTTAATCATTGTATATTAAGGATCATAGAGGTCAATGGCAAAGTACTGGGTAACCTGTCTCTGGTCCAGGAAGATGTGGAAACTAGTCTGCAGATGTTACTGGACCGCCAGGAAAGCATGCAGCTTGTCGTTGTCAGGAATATTGATAAGCAGAATGGCAGGTAAGTGTATATTTGCAGCAGTACAAAAGTGCCCATAAATATGGATCAAATTGTAACCTGTGATGCATTTCTACAGACAACCCTAAATCATATCCCAAACTGTTACGCACCTCTGCAGACCACCTTAAATCATATCCCTAACTGGTATGCACCTTTACAGACCACCCTAAATCATATCCCAAACTATTATGCACCTCTATAGACCACCCTAAATCATATCCGAAACTATTATGCATATCTACAGACCACCCTAAATCATATCTCAAATTATTATGCACCTTTACAGACCACCCTAAATCGTATCCCAAACTATTATGCAATTTACAGACCACCCTAAATCATATCCCAAACTATTATGCACCCCTACAGACCACCCAAAATCATATCCCAAACTATTATGCATCTCTACAGACCATCCTAAATCATATCCCAAACTATTATGCATCTCTACAGACCACCCTAAGTCATATCACAAACTATTATGCACCTCTACAGACCATCCTAAATCATATCCCAAACTATTATGCATCTCTACAGACACCCTAAATCATATCCCAAACTATTATGTACCTTTACAGACCACCCTAAATCATATCCCAAACTATTAAGCACCCCTTCAGACCACCCTGAATCATATCCCAAACTATTATGCATCTCTACAGACCACCCTAAATCATATCCCAAACTATTATGCATCTCTACAGACCATCCTAAATCATATTCAAAACTATTATGCATCTCTACAGACCATCCTAAATCATGTCCGAAACTATTATGCATCTCTACAGACCACCCTAAATCATATCCCAAACTATTATGCACCTCTACAGACCATCCTAAATCATATCCCAAATTATTATGCATCTCTAAAACCATCCTAAATCATATCACAAACTATTATGCATCTCTACAGACCACCCTAAATCATATCCCAAACTATTATGCACCTTTACAGACCATCCTAAATCATATCCAAAACTATTATGCACCTCTACAGACCAAGCTAAATCATATCCCAAACTATTATGCACCTCTACAGACCAAGCTAAATCATATCCCAAACTATTATGCACCTTTACAGGCCACCCTAAATCATATCTCAAACTATTATGCACCTCTACAGACCACCCTAAATCATATCCCAGACAGTTCTGCAGGACTACCTTAAATCATAAACCAAAGTTTGAAATTTTTGCCTTAAAAGGTATGGGATTAATTTTGCATTATTGCACATTCACATGTCCAAACATCAAAGACAACTTAATTTCCACCTTTTCTTTGAAAAGTATGGGCATATTATTCTCAGTAATTTCTCTTCTAAGATGTGTGTATCTGACAGCACACATTTATCTTACAGTATCCCAGAGTCTGAGAACATTGAAAACATCAACAGTGATGAATGGCGTTGGAATAAAATGCGGTCTCTTTTGGTTCAGATGATGAATGAAGACACAGAGTCAGGCTTGAAAGAGTTGGAAATTTCTGTGCAGAAGGATCAGGTGGTCACTGACAGATACACACTACAGGTATTTTTCATACTACATTCAACATAATAACTGTATATTATGAGGTTAGGGCTTACCATAAAGAGTGCCCAGAGATGATGTCTTAAATAGTATCCAAGTCACTAGAAGAATTAGATTCCTTTGCCTCTTTTGAGAGCTGCCGATTTTTGAAGATTCATTTGCTCACCCAGTTTTGTCTTGCCCAATGAAATGCATGTTGTGAAGTCATTTTAATATCAGAAATACATTACCTGTCATATTCCTATTGACATCCAGTTTGTATCAATTAATTTTTATTAAATAAAATTAATTTAATTATTTATTTTTATTATTTCCAAATTTTGAAGATTGGTGTTATATTCCCTTCAAGTCCAGAATTTCTTTGACGTTTTTTCTTCTTCTATCAATATTTTGAATAGATCTGGTTGGATGGTACATTGACTAATATTACATGATGGCTCTTAGATGATTTTTGTGGGACTCACAGCCATTATCATAAGTAGTAAGTTTTGGTGGTTTCACACCACTTATTATCATCAATACTATATCAACAGATAATGTATTGCTGGTGTTAAATTTAAATTTAAATCCCAGAGAATAAGGGATCCTTCTCTGGGCCTAAAGGGGGCTCAAAAGGAGAACAGTTCGTCATTAAAGAAGAATACTCCTAGGTCCCAGGAGGATATGGTATCTTTCACTTTATGATCATAAGGCCATTGGACCCCTGATGGTTGATCTTACTCAGTGTTTCAGTCCATGGTCCCTCCCAAGGAAGGAAATACTTGGTTGAAGAGTAAGAGTGGTCCCCCAGTGATGAGGGAGGAACAGCACCCTTGCCAAACTCTTAGCCTATTGATGGTAACAAGTAGATCAAGCCAACTTAAAAAGGGAGAGCAGCATTCTCGCTCAGTAAGTTCTGAGGAGGGCTCCACTATAAGATCAGAGTTTCTTGACCAAACATTGACCTGTGACTGGACATTGAACACCAGTCACCAGGACATTGCATCAGTAGAGGAACCTACTCGAGTAACACAGAGGATATTTTCTGCACAACAGCCCACAGATTCTCCAGCTTCATGGTTGGCTCATCTTATTTGGTTGTATTTTTTTGCCAGGACAAGTTTTTGAGCCAATTGCATCACTCAGGCCAGGAAATGGTCTGAAATTGCCCAGCCATTGGTTTGGATCCTCATATTTCTAATTGTATCAGGTATTTTGAGTTGCAGAGACCTGTTTCTTATTGACTAATGCATGGGTGGATTCTCTTGTGCATGTTGTGGTTTTTATCAACCCTTTCCATGAACCATCTCAAAAGCAGCTTTGTGTGGTAAAATTCCACTCTCAGTAGAGGTCTCCAGTCGCAGACATATTTCTACTACAGATGATCAGCATTGACTATTATTCCCAACTTAGGATTTACAGTTCTGTTTGGCCACTTCTAAAGGGAGAAGAAAGTGTACGATATCTGCTGATATTTTGGCATCCATCATTTCCAGGCAGATTGTCCTCACAATCAATAGAGTTAATCAATTCCTTACTAGGATCAACCTCACTGGTGTGCTTAGTATCATATAAGCATACATGTCGGACATATCCATAGTAGACTCAATGCCCTAGCCAGTTCATCATCAAAGATAAACCAGCTGCTTCATATTGAGTGGTCTGTCTTTGTCTTCCACTGATGGGTCCAGGTGATGTTAGACCTGTTCATGACAAGGTGGAAAAAATACCCCCACCCTACAATCATCTATCCTTTCCAGACAGATGGGCCTTCAAAGCCCATTTCATTTAGCTTCAAGGGGATATGGGAATATGCCTTCCCTTCAGCAAGACTAATACTAAAACTAATCCTGGATGAATGAACAGCTCGTTCTGGAAACAAAAAAATTATAGCAGCCCTAATGCTGCTTAAGCAGCTGAGGTTGCTGTTATCCATCCACATCTGGAGAAACTCCTCCTTCATGCCTCACTCTTGTCATTGATGTTCCATGAGAAAAGAAGTTTATGTTTCTGTTTTGGACAAAATCATGACAGTTTAGATGGCCTCCCCTTTGAAGGTATATTAGGGTAAGTGGCATGTTTTTACCAGCTGGTGTTATTATAATAATATCTCTATACTCTCAGCCTCTGTTTCTCAGTTGGTAACTTCCTTCTTTTCCTCTTTAAGGACAAGAGGCTAGCCCCTACCATAATGAATATATACTATTACATAGGCTGCAAGAAGGAGAGGATGACATTTGCTGCAAGAAGGAGAGGATGACATAGGCTGCAAGAAGGAGAGGATGACATAGTTTGCAAGAAGGAGAGGATGACATAGGCTGCAAGAAGGAGACGATGACAGGCTGCAAGAAGGAGAGGATGACATTGGCTGCAAGAAGGAGAGGATGACATTGGCTGCAAGAAGGAGAGAATGACATTGGCTGCAGGAAGGTGAGGATGACATTGGCTGCAAGAAGGAGACATTGGCTACAAGAAAGAGAGGATGATATTGGCTGCAGGAAGGAGAGGATGACATTGGCTGCAAGAAGGAGACGATGACATTGGCTGCAAGAAGGAGAGGATGACGTAAGTTGCAAGAAGGAGAGGATGACATTTGCTGCAAAAAGGAGAGGATGACATTGACTGCAAGTAGGAGAGGATGAGATAGGCTGCAAGAGGATCCTTTTTGATTGTGTCCAGTTTTGACATTTGTATGCCGCACTTTGTTCTCCATGTTCCCAAAATAGAGCCCTCCTTGGGTCTTGATGTGGCTCAAACAGTTATCATACAAGACTGATTGTACTAACTTGAGCTTCATAGACGAGTGAGCTACATATGCTATCTATGGATTCAAACTACATATAGTTCTATTTCGACAGCACAGTCATACTATTGATGCAATCTGGATTTGCTTCTAAGAACAGGTTACTGCAGTAAGCAATCAACAAATCACTATTTGACCTCATTCCTGGTAATTGCTGTCATTTGCTATCTGAGGCACATGGATAATGACCACATTGGCCGTCAAAGCAAGACGTAAACTTACATGTGCTGGCCTCTTAGTTTAAGGGGGTTATGAAGATTTTGGTTCATGAAATACGAGCAGTATCCATGAGCCAGGTCCTCAGACATAGTCTCCAGTTTGAGACAGTGTGGAGTCAGTTGGCTGGCATGCTGAGTCTACTTTCTCTAGCTTCAATTTTTGAGACAAGCATTCATGAAGGAGAGAGCTGAATCTTCCTGAGCCACTGATAAGCTGCCCAAACAATTACTATGCCCCATTCATGACAGCACAACCTTAGCCTCAGGCATTACTATGCAACTTTGTGCATATATAAACACATTATCTTCCGTTATGCTGCCTTCACGTTAGGAGAGATTTATCCTTCAAGGTAACATGCTCAAGCATATCTTCTTCCACTTACCTATTTTCCTAATTTTAAGGTAAATATTTTAATACATTGTTTTACCATACTTACCTCATCACATTACTCTCAATCCCTCCCACCTTTCTCCACAAATGTGAGCATCTTGTTACAAGTCCTGCTCAAGTTTAAACTAGTAACAATCTTGTTACGTTTGGCTGCCTATCAAGAACAGGGGAGTTAACCTGTAAGGGTTACTTCCCTTGATCCACATGATGTATATAAAGGAAAAATGTTTTCTAATCTTTCAGGGAGGGCTGGATACAGTTTACTAAAAGAATTCCTTTCCATGTTTTATTTATATATATATATATATATATATATATATATATATATATATATATATATATATATATATATATATATATCCAAAACTCCACAGAAAGCCTTACTGACCCATGCAGTTGAAAGTAGAATTAAAAATGTTTATTTGATGGTAAACTTTTCATAATAACTACTATACATGTGAGATCTCAGTTGTAGTGGTTAATCTAGGTAAGTACTGATGCATGAACTGTGCTTAACAATGGACATCTACCACTTTAAGGCTACTCAGAGCCTGGTAATTCCTACTCAGTACAACCTGGGCTTCTAAGGTGTCAGCAATGATAACAGCTCCCAAAGCAGATTTTGTGAACAATGATTTGGAGCAAAAAATAGCAAAAAAGCTATTTCTGGTTTTTACCAACTCATTATTGTACCTTTGCTTGGATATCACAGAATGTGAGATTTACTGCCCTGATCACCCATAGCTTTCACTGCAGTATACATTGTTAACACAAAAAGACCCAGATCTGCCAGTACACCATGCAGCAGCAGATTTTGGTCTGTTATTTATGCTAGTGCACATATGGTGGTTCCTCGCTAGTAAGTATTTCAGTATGTTTTTGCCCACCTTATAATATGAATATGAATTTAGTTTTGTAATTGCTACTTAATTACTATTATAATTCATATCCTATGAGAACCAATTGTAGTGTGATTCACAGCATTCAATACAATTTTTTTGTCTTCTAAAGCACTAAAGCACTATCGCTACACAGCCATGTTGGAACATCCCTCAGTGTATAACTTCACCTCTTATATTGCAGCTTTCTGTTACGGCATTCATACATATTATTATATGGGGAGAGATTTGTACCTGGCATAAAAGTATCATAAAGGGAGAGATTTGTATCTGGCATAAAAGTATTATCAAGGGAGAGATTTGTACCTGGCATAAAAGCTACCTTTATAGACTCTCTTAACCAAAGCATTGATAAATAAAAATCTTGTTAGTGACCACCTGAGAAGTCATTTGGTTTTTTTTCTTCTTCAGGGATGGTTGTTTACAAAATGTTTGATTATGCACTGAGGAGACCACAACTCACACTTTTGTTTTGTACCATATTTAAGAATGTAAGATAGCTTTGGCTTCACAGTCCACATTGAGCTTACATCACCTAAATTAGATTATAGAACACCTAGTTTTTTGTTGTATTGAGTTGGGAATCTTTATAGATTTTCCTTGTAAAAAGATATATTTGTGAAGAAAATGTCTATTATGCAAGAATATTCCTAATTCTGGTTCAAGGAGAGTGTAGTTTGTATGAGACAATTCATTAAGGCAAGCCTTGAAAAATGGAGTTTTGTTCTATTTGTCTAAAAAAAACAGAGCTTGGAGCATGAAGCAAGGCATAGTAGAAACATATTGTGGTCATACAGCAACCAGCTGCATATGAAATTTGAAAAACTAGGGTAAAACTTGGGCCAGTGGTGTATTTTGTGTAAATCCCAGACCAGCTGTATTTTTTGGAGCAAAACATTCAAACAACACTTTGACTGCTGGTTTGAGTTTGTTCTTATGTTTTCTTTGCTCACATTTATTCGGGTTTTTTTGCATTTATTATTAGTTCACATTTATTCTGTGTGTTCTTATGTATTCTTTTCACATCAAGAGTGTACTTACAGTTTTATTGTTCAGCTCCTCCACAGCAAAAATATTTTACAAATGTTCTTATAATTTTTTGCTCACTGATGTGCTATTATCTGTTTTGCAGAATGAAATAACAAAATTGAAGGACCAAATCAAGTTTCTGGAGCAGAAGAATGAAAATCTACAGCAAGAACTTGATTCGAAGGTAAGCTATCACTGACTTATTACCATACAGACTGGATCTCACACAGACTGGTTCCCAGGTATCAACACCATTAATTTGGATCTACTGTTGTTGAACTAGCTGGCAGATATGGGTTTTTAACATCAACGTGTAGGCTCAGATTTGATAATGCGGTGTGCTGTGGCATATCTGGGCTGATATTGTTTACATTTGTGTTCTAATTTTACGCAGGTGAATTTTGTCATTTCTGTGGATATATAACTCCAGTGGTTCATCCTTTAGAAGAGCAAATGGCAGTATTGTCTTCCTTTACTAGTTTTTAGTCAATTTATATAATGACTGATCAAATGTCTCTCTGTCTGTCCACCCATCTGTCAATTCATCAGGGCATCCTTCCATCGTTCACTCTTTTTTTTGTAACTCGAACTCAATCAGTAGTCAAGCCTGATATAAGCAGCCACCCATGGGAAATTGCCATTAAGGCCAATGTATGCAGGTGGCCTCTGATTGCATGTTCACCTTTCAAACTTGGTTGAACAGATACCATCTTTGAATACCAATATTACAATTGCTGCTATTATTTATATTATTATCATTATTATTATTATTTCATCATTTGGCATGATTGTCTATTTGCACTGTATAAAGTTGTCATTCTGTACTAGGGTCCTGGGTGGCTAAGTGGTCTAAGGCACATGCCTTTACAGATCACTAACATCTGACCTCTGTCCACATGGGGTCAAGACTCAGGCTTGACCAATGTTTGTATGTGAGAAAGCTTGCCAGTAGCTTCCCTTGGGTCTGTGGTTCTTCCCTCGTTCTTCATGTACCAAATATACTGACTTCCATCTTATGCCTATCATGTGCTCAAAAATGATGTTAAAACCATAACAACATCAACAGTCATTCTGTTCTGATGGAAAGAATTAATTCATAGATTTCCAGAAGCTTTTGTAGTATGTTTTTGTTTATAGATACATTAAGGAGACAGCTAGCTCAGTTGCTTGTCCATTGCAAATGAAGTCTGCTGAGAAGTAACAAACCTAGATCAAATAGAGAAAGTCAACCACATGGTTGATATGTCATGATCGTTCAAAGATTTCAGATACCTTCTGAGTTTAAACCCTGATCTCACCATGTGTTTGCTGTAAAATGTGCACAAGTTTTCATCCTCAGCTATGTTCTTGCAGAAATTGGCATAACATTCACTTATGATTTTGAACTGATGGAATATCTAATATGAAATAGTAACTTCAGTGTTGGTTGATTATCTATTCTTTGATTAAAAAGAATAATCTAATGATTAAATGCCTGGTAAAAGTTTTGTTGTAAAAGGCCTGGTCATACTGGTATTGGTGTTAGACTCTGCTAGCAGCACTGGACATTTTAATGCCTCCTAAGTGCTGCCAAAACTTGTTGAACACTGCTGAAACACATGTCCATGCACTGATACTCAGGGTCTGCAATCTACTCCATGACAATGCCCAAAGGAACACAGCCTCCAAACTTTGTCACAGCTGTGATTTAGTAGCAAGTGATTTTTGGCTGAATCTTGTCATCAAGATTTGATGAAGGGAAGATGATTTGAACATTTGAACATCGCCATGTTGGTGGAAGTGCAGTTTTCTAGTGTAATGACAACATATCAAAGAGTGAATACAGAATGGCATGTAATAATTCGCCAATCAGACTAGAAAGTGTGTGGAGGTGCATGTGACTACATGGACGGGATGCACGGATGTACTGTAAAGAACTTTGTTGCATTGTACAATAATATTCAGAACTTTTTAAATACTCCTTGTATATATTTCAGACACTCGATCTACAAGAAGCAGAGGATGAGAGGGACCAAGCCATCAGTAAACTCCATGAAGTGACCAAAGAGAGAGTTACAAAAAGTAAGATTTATCTCCCTTTTGAGATTAAACTTTATAAGATTTCATCTCAGTTGCACAGCAAGTTCTTGTTACTTACGGTATTTACATTATTTATAAGGCCTATTTCTTATGTGATCAGTTTGGTTTTAGCAGAGGGTGTTTGTGTGATTGTATGTGTATGTGCATGTGTTTGTGTGTGTGCAAATACACAAATGCATGCAGTGTGTGTGTGTGTGTGTGTGTGTGTGTGTGTGTGTTCATAGAGAACTCTTTTTGTTGGAAATTGGTATAGTTCATGCACTTAGTGATTCATAAGATAAGAATCAAGATCATACTCACTTACAAGTGTATGGATAAATATTGACGTGTACAACTGATCATACCAGTTTATCAAAAGCTTGGAATGCAGACTATGTATAGATTATTATTTAAAATTTGTTGTCAGCATGCTTGAAGAGTGGATTGTTTGTATATCTGAGATTTTTAGAATGAAATAAAGATAGATTGATCTGAGTGATTGATTCAAATAAGGTACCATGTTTGCTCATTTGCAAATTGCTTTCAAATGACAACAGCCAAAACCCAGATTTCCCATTGCATGTTGTGTGCAAAGTTCATACCTGGAAAGCATAAAATACTTGCATTTAAGCTCCAGACTTATGATTAACCAATTGCAAGCGACTTTACTTTTTGAAATGCCTTTTTGAAATGCCTTTTTTTATTGGCTGGTTGTGTAGCTTAATATTAGACTTTAGATCAAGTTGTGATTTATAGTATTCATGCAACCCTACAAACAGAGTAGACCCTGCATGTTGCAGGTAGATTTGGAAATGCCATGACATCATTCAGTTAGTGAAGTTATTTCTCAAAGGGCATTTAATTTTCACTACTGTTGCCATAAAATATATTTTTGTGCAAAAAGTATCAGGTTCCAGATCATATTTAATATATTTCCTTATGCAGTATAATCAAAGATAGAATATTGTCAGATTTAAATATAATTTGTTGAAAATTTTTCTGGCAATACATCTCTTGCTTTTGCACAAAATGTCATTTCTCCTTCAAATACGTTCCCCGATCACATTAACGTTAGGGGATATAAGTCTGCTACCTCTCGAATCCAGCCCAACTAAAAGACGAAAATTTGTCTTTTCTGTCTATCTCATATAGACCAAAGGGCAATAACTCTTGCTCCTTACCTCCCCTTGCCACTGCCAGGTGTCACTAGTTTTTAAGCTTCTCTTGTACTGATAACACGTACATTATACCTCCAAACAATCCAAGCCATCTTAGCGTTAAATTGGACCATCCGAAGTTAAATTTGGATTTTTTGTGTTGGACAATCATTCTTCTACAGGTTGTATACATTATTTTAACAATTTTTTCAAAATTGAGTGACTTTGTCACCCTTACGGATTTCGTGTACTAAAGACCATGTTACACACGCTATTGCTGAACTCGTGTTGTCAGTTAAGAGTTAACGTGACACCGACTAATTTCGCTTACTCCATTAGTAACGGTTGTGGTATTAGCGAATTAATGACATGCTGAATTGCTAATTTGTGCTTTGTTTTCTTTTCTTGTGTCGTTTCAGTAGAAATGTCAACCTAATGCATGAAATGCAAAGAGTTCAAAGCAAAAGAAGACAACCATGACTCTTGTATTGTATGTACCAAGTGTACATCATCTATACCATGCAGCGTGTGTAATACTTGGACAGAGCAAATGTGGGCTCAAGTAGTCCAGAAGGAACATCAGCGGCAATGGAGGAAAATAATGTTGACAGGGTACAACAGTCCACCTTTGAACAGATGCATTGTTTGGTCCAGGAAACGATGATGCAGCTATTGACATCAGGCCTGATATTACCCTTATTTCCCTCGCTCGCTTCCACAGCTTTTTCTGACTCTTTGGGGGAATGTTCCCCCAATTTTTAGGCTGCCCAGTGGGCATAAGTCCCCCCGCATGTCCGAGCATGGCCTTCGGGCCTGTAAGTCAGGACGCATGGGGTTTTTACCAGATCCATCAGATCCATTTCATTATACAACCTCTATGTGACCGGCCATCCAGCTGTCCCAAAATGGGGACCCTATTGCTAAAACGGTCCGACCAAATATGATTTATGGGGATCTTAGTGATAAATCCATCTGTCAAGCTGTACCGCTGGCAACATACCAATACTATGGCGGAGATTTTAGTGAGAAATCTGTCTGTCCAGCCAGGCCATTGGAGCAGCCGGTACCGGTGATAGCAGGACCGTCGCCAACATTCAGGCCAACCACAAGCCAGACAAACCAGTCGGCAGGGCCGGCCGTCCATATGTTCACGGCTTATCCACAAGGGAGAGTTAGTGACAGTGTCAAGGATGACGGAATCATCTATGCCACCTGGTATGCTCTATCCAGAAATGCAAGCTATTCCAGAACACGACTCGGCACACAGTGAGGGTGATGAAACTCCTGCAAATCAGCCGTACACAGATCCAGCCATGGAACGGACTGAGTTTGCTTCAAGGCGGCAGTGGAAGAAATTTATAGGGTGTTGGCAACTTCAGAATGCCCTCCACCTCCTACTGCCACTCAAGACTACAAAGTTAAGGCGTCTGTAGATCTTGACGGGGAGGAAGAGACGCCGTCCTTCCGGCTCCTTCCCCAGTCGGTAAAGAAATTAAGGAGATCAGTGATCGTCTATCAGGACGAATAGGTGATCTGAGGAATGCTAAGGCGTTCTTTTCAGAAAGCCAAGTACCAGCAACGTTCTCATGTCGCTGGTACAAAACTCATTCAGACGCCTTCAGTATGGATCTTCCGGCCCTGGACAAAAATATGGCAGCAATTCTCATGTCCGCTCCAGTTTTACAAAGTGGACAAAAATGTGTTCCATGCCACGTCAAAGCTATACCGGAACGTAGTCGCTACGTCTTCAATGTTAGACTTGGCTTCATTAGCCATTTTCCGACTCGCAGAAAAATCCAACAATGACCACGCTTGGGAAGCGATGGCCTGGATTGCTAGAGTTATTAACAGGGCAGCTCACCATTCCATGGCTAATACGTTGACTGCTTCTGCCAACTTAGACCTGATATGACGTGACGCATGTCTGCGGTCCACGTCGCTCAAGCCCCATCATACTCAGGCTTTACGGATGACTCCGTTTGGGTCGCCTTTACTCTTTTGAGGAAAAATTGAAGAAGCTTGGAAGCAGGCAGCTCAGGAACTGCCCCTCCAACTCGCTGCCCAACCCTCGCTGGCATTTAGAAAAAATCCCCTGCCACAGTGGAGGGATGATTGGCGGACCAGGGACAAGGGATCCTTACAATCAAATGTGCAGTATAGATTCCAACCCAATGCCAGGAGACAACAGTCTAATCAAGCTAGGAGGCAACCATACAGAGGCAGTAAGGAACAAAGTTTCTCCGGCTTCAAGCCTCCTAACTCTAAAAGTTGACATACCCTCCCCACCACCCGTGGACAGCCTACCCGTGGGCGGCAGCCTCCTGCAATTTCAGGACCACTGGACCACCTTTTTTCCTCAGAACGATTGGGTGATCCAGGTCATTTCAGAGGGGCTTCGGATTTCATTTATCCAACCCCCTCCCCTGTCCTCCTCTCCCCTCTTCACGGACGTACCGTCCGATCAGGAGAAGCATACCTTTCTACAACAGGAGATACGGCTGCTCATAGAAAAACAGGCGGTGGAGATTGTGGGGAAAAAAAAAACGCAATCGCTGGGGTTTTATTCCAGGCTGTTTCTTATCCAGAAGGAAAACGGCAAGTTGAGGCCAATCATTGACCTGAGTCACCTCAACCAATACATTTTACCACCGAAATTCAAGATGGAAACGGCAAGATCAATCTGTCTTTCCATCCGGCGGGACGAGTATGCCGTCAGTCTAGATATGACCGACGCATATTTTCACGTCCCTATCCACCACGCGTCACGGAAATTTCTCCAATTCGCTTACCGCAACGCGGTTTATCAGTTCCAGGTCCTACCCTTTGGCCTCAACATCAGCCCTTGGGCTTTTACCACGGTTATGGATTGCATCATCACCCTGTTCCAGTCGACTTCATCTACAGGGACAGCAGTGTACTTGGATGACATCCTTCAGAAACATATGGTAAGTTCTATTCTGCTCAAAGGCAGAAACGATCTTTTAGCACTTTTAGATCAACTAGGCTTTCTCGAGAACTGGAAAAAGTCCGATCTCCGTCCATCCCAGCGTTTTGTCCATCTGGGTATGGAGTTTCTCACCGATCTGAATCTGGTACGGCTTCCTCGCGCTTGCGTAATCCGGATCGTCGCACTCGTCAAGTCCGTTTCCAACAGGACATGGATTTCAGCGAGAGAATTCCTGCAACTCCTCGGATTATTCAATGCGGCGGTGGACTTGATCCCACTTGGCTGTCTTTTTATGCATCCCTTACAAATGACGTTACTGGCACAGTGGCGCCCCTTTTCAAATCCCCTCAATCAAACAATAATGATCACGCCCGAGATACGATGATTCCTGCATCAGTGGCACAACCCCGGTTGGCTGGCCATGGGGATTCCTCTGGAGATGCCCCAAGCGGAGATAACAGTATGTACCGACGCCAGTACCTATGGTTGGGGTGCCCACCTGTTGCCGGACTTCGCTACAGTCTGCGGCACGTGGGAGCCAGGGGAGAGGCCTCTCCACATCAATCTTTTAGAAATGAGGGCTGTCTTCAACGCCTTTCATTTCTGGAAGGATCAACTCTCAGGAAAAACTGTCCTCATTATGTCAGACAACTCTGTGGTGGTGACTTACCCCCTCAAACAAGGGGGCACCAAATCACCAGACCTGTGCATTCTGATCTGGCAGTTTCTCCCTTGGTGCGACAACCTCCACATCAACATACAAATCAGACACATTCCCGGCAGACTCAATGTCTTGGCCGACACTCTATCCAGGAAATGACCTTTCACACGGAATGGTTACTCCATCAATCAGTCTTTCTTCAGATTTGCACACTTTGGGGGCGTCCGATGATCGATCTTTTTGCGACAAGGTGGAATCGCAAGTTGCACATCTTCGTCTCTCCGGTTCCAGACCCAGAGGCTTGGGCCGTTGACGCTCTGTCAATCGGCTGGGAGGGGTTGTGGGCATTCGCCTACCCTCCCATGGTTTTGGTACCGAAAATAATCCAGCGGTTAAGGGGTCAGAACTGTCAGATGATTCTGATTGCCTCTCTCAGATGGAACAAGTCCTGGGTCACCGATCTACTCGATCTAGCGATAGATCTACCCAGGAAGATTCCAACCAGCCCAAATCTTCTCAAACAACCGCAGTCATGGGTGTTCCACCCCTGCCCGGACCGTCTTCTTCGTCACGCTTGGCTCTTGTCTGGACAGCCTTGTGAGACAAACAATTTAAACCTTCGATTGTGGAGAGAATCTCAAGAGCAAGAAGGCCCTCCACTTTGAAGGCTTACGAGGGAAAGTGGCGTGTTTTCAGGGACTGGTGCCATATCAATAACATCGTCCCTTTGAGTGTCTCAATCCCTCAACTGGCCGACTTTTTTCTCTGGCTTTTCGAGGAGAAACAGTTGGCCCCAATTACTATCAAAGGCTAGTGCTCCATGATATCAGACACATTCCGCCATCATGGTAGATGTGATATTGGGCATAACAAAGATCTATCAGATCTTTTAGCCAATTTTGATTTCAATCGACCAAAATCCCTCACCCTGTTTCCAAAATGGAATCTGTCTTGGGTTTTAACATGGCTCAATTCAGACAAATTTGAACCTTTAGCCCACACTTCGTTAAAGCTACTATCATACAAAACATGTTTCTTGATAGCCTTAGCTTCAGCATGCAGGGTGAGTGAGTTACATGCCCTTTCCAGTGACCCGAACTTTCTTCAGTTCAGATCAGATGGTTCGGTGGTCCTCCTGACGCAACCAGGCTTTGTAGCCAAAAATAGGTTATCATCCATTGGCAATCAAAGAATCGTCATTCGCTCACTCTGTTCCATAGATAAGTCAAGAGCAGCAGCCATGCAAAATCCTGTTCATGCACTCAAGCACTTTTTAAAACGCACAGGGGCGTGTCGGGACACATGTAAGCGCCTCTTTCTTCCGGTCAAAGCTGGTAAACAGGATATCACCCCTCAAGCCCTTGCTTCATGGCTGAAGTGGGTTATACACTCAGCGTACTCTGAGGTCTCACAAGATCAGAGTCGCCTCATGAAGATTACAGCTCATGAGATTAGAGCAATCTCGGCGAGCCTTGCATTGAAATGCAATGTTTCGATCCAAGATATAATAGAAGCTGTTGGCTGGCATGCAGAGTCAACCTTCTTCAGTTCTTATCTCAGAGATTTGGCTTCACAGAGGCAAACCTTGAATCTGGTAGGTCCGGTGTCGGCAGCCCAGATGACCACCAGACCCATTTAAAACAATCAGCACAGCCTATCAGCTTCGCTGGATTCGCCAGTGAAATTTCGTAGGTAAGAAGATTTCTTCTTAACCGTATATAGGGGTCACATATCACAGGACCCTAGGCTGTGTTGCTGATGAAATTAGGAGAACGGGTTATCTTTCAAATGGGGAATCCAGCCATCATTCCCTAGAAGGTACCCGGGGTGGAGGTAGGATGCTCAGCATTCCCTCCTCCTATTACCTATTCTCCTAACGTTAATGTGATCGGGGAACGAATTTAAAGGAGAACACAAATTTTTAGTAAATTATGTTTCTCTGAGAATACTTACCCGATCATATTACTTAAAAAAACCCTCCCAACCACCCCGCTATGCAAGCATCCTCGTATAATATATATCGCTCGGCTTAAAAAACTAGTGACACCTGGCGGTGGCAAGGAAAGGTAAGGGGCAAGTGTTATTGCCCTTTGGTCTATATGAGATAGACAGAAAAGACAAATTTTCATCTTTTAGTAGGGCTGGATTCGAGAGGTAGCAGGCTTATATCCCCTAACGTTAATGTGATCGGGTAAGTATTCTCGGAGAAACATAATTTACTAAAAATTTGCTTTTCGTTGGTACTTATTTTCATGGATTGAGATAGAAATTTGTTTTGAAAGAAAATATCATTGGTTAGGTATTCAGATTTTGTGGTTTGTTGCAGCTATGTGAAAAAGTGAATTTGCAGTATCGGCTGTTCATGGTAATATTTTCATTTTTCTTTTTTTTTTTTTCAGACAGTAGAAGCAGGGGAGGGTCTGAATATTATTCCATGACAATGGAGTCATTAAATATCCAGTCTGCATCAAAGGTCTGTGCACCTGTCAAATTGCATAAAATTTACAGACATTGACCATATTTGACACCAAGTTTGTATATAATATTATATTATCAGAGCAAAATGTACTGTGTGAAAAGATATAAATGTGTATGTAGACGAGGATATTCTTTATACATAAAAGATGTCTCTTATGCAGATGATCCTTTATACATAGAAGATATCCTTTATGAATAAAAGTTATCTTATATACATAGAAGATATCTTTTGTGCATAGAAGATGATTCTTTATACATAGAGGATGTTTATACATAAAAGATATCCTTTATGCATACAAGATATCTTTTGAGCATAGAAGATATATTTTATACATAGAAGATATCCTTTATACATACAAGATGTCCTTTATACGTACAAGATATCTTTTGAGCATAGAAGATATATTTTATACATAGAAGATATCCTTTATACGTACAAGATGTCCTTTATGCGTACAAGATATCTTTTGAGCATAGAAGATACATTTTATACATAGAAGATATCCTTTATACGTACAAGATGTCCTTTATGCGTACAAGATATCTTTTGAGCATAGAAGATATATTTTATACATAGAAGATATCCTTTATACGTACAAGATGTCCTTTATGCGTACAAGATATCTTTTGAGCATAGAAGATATATTTTATACATAGAAGATAGCCTTTATACATACAAGATGTCCTTTATGCGTACAAGATATCTTTTGAGCATAGAAGATATATTTTATACATAGAAGATATCCTTTTTACGTACAAGATGTCCTTTATGCGTACAAGATATCTTTTGAGCATAGAAGATATATTTTATACATAGAAGATATCCTTTATACATACAAGATGTCCTTTATGCATACAAGATATCATTTGTAGAAGAATTTTTTTTACAATGAAGATATCCTTTATACATAGAATATATAATTTCTACATGGAATATATCCTTTGTATCTAGTAATACAGTAAATATATGTTATCCCAGGACAAGTTGTCTGAACTTTTAACTCATCCAGACCAATAGTTTGAACTTATAACTAACCCAGACAAGTGTCCTCTAAACCTGTAATTTGTTGTTAATATTTACCCAGATCATCATTGTTAGTAATATTTATCCAGATCATCATTAATTCAGAAAAAAATATGCATCTTGAAGGGAGTCCATATGAGAATTTTCTTTTACTGTATAGAATAATACAGGACACATCATCATCATCAACATCTCAGTCATTATTGTTATTAAGATCATCATCTTGCTTGGTGACAGAAACAGTAGCAACATTGTTTGAAAAAGCTACATCATATGAACTCCATTTACAGGTGAGGCATGTTTTTTGGAACACTTGTTGAAGTTATTGTTTTTTTTTTTCTTTTTCTTATTATCATAATATTATTAACCCATTTCAGGAAGAGGTTGTGGACTGCTTGAAAGAGATCGTTAAAGAGGCCAGCAGACAGAAGTGGTACCTGGACCACCTCATCTCTGTGGTGATTGATGAAGCTCCATGGATGCTGGAGGAAGTGGATGCTGACATTGACTCCTTGACAATCACTGACCAGTCAGAAGAATTCTGCTAGTCTAAGAAGAGATTCCAAATGTGTCAGACATTTTCATTTTTTGCAGAATCCAGATTGAAGAAGCTTGATTAATTTTGAAGAAACATTAGTTCATTATTTTTTATTCCTGTGCAGTCACATGGAGATGTTGATTAAAGGATCATTCCTTTCTGTCTCCCCCACCAATATGTAATAAAAGGGGGGATATAGCTAACATGATGTACCTATTTACATTTACGTATTGAAAAATTTGTTAATGCAACATGAAATCAATATTATATTCATATTTTATTTTTTTAAATACTTTCACGTCATTGACATCAGTTTAGATAGGCACTCTATATTGATGTATGTTTGTTGTATAAATTTTAAAGGAAGAAGTTCAGGTGCTAATTAGCTTAAACTAGTCTCTTGTCTTCCTTAAATGTACAATTTTTTCCAAACAGTTCTTTCATTCTCTTGCCTGTATACATGTCATTAAGTCATCTAGTTATGAGGCCCAATTCCAAGCACTTTCCTTGCCTGTGCTTCATAAAGGTGCCTATGAGAGAGGGATTACCATTAGAGTAACTTTGCATTTACAAACCTGTCACCACACCCATTGCCCAGTTAGTTAGGGCTGTTCCATTAAAACATACATGGGACCCAGGGAAGGCACTTTTAAACTAGTGTACTCACCCATAAATGCAGTTTAGAATTTTCTTATGCTTTTAATATGAGCTCTATATTGCATATATTTTTTTAAAAACTGCCTTCCCAGGGTATGTTTAAATGGAACAGCTCTTAGAAATTGGTTGTGATTGGTGGGTTTTTCTCCATTATCTTTTGTTTTTAGATGGAACTTTTTGTGTGAAGTCAGTTTATATATTGATTTCACCATCAAAAAGTTGTACATCTGTGCTTGTTACCATACAGATTTGATAAAACTCTTAACTTTGAAAGTTAAATTTATATTTTTAAGAACATTATTTTGTGTCACATGCATATACATCATTTGCAGTATCTGTTTTCAGTTGTTAAAACTAATTGAACTTGTTTTTTTGATTTATTGATCTAATAATTTGCCAGTTTTTCCATGGTGTATATCAGTTATTGATCACTAACAAATTCAGGTAATAACTCTCAAAAAAGTTCCGAACTTCATTTAAAATCAAAATACTCTGTATATATGACTTTTGTGTCCGGTTTAAACAAAATTTACAAATATTCTTATGTTACAAGATTGGGCATTATATGCAATCATATACATATTGGACAGTGGGGACTGGAAGTCCCAATTTTGATTGTTTGCAATCTCATTTTCATGCAGTATTTTGTGGGGTCATTTCTTTATCAAACAGTTTGGATAGAAAGTATATGTTAACATTTTTTATGCACATTTTCCTTTACACTGACTGGTGCTTCCAGAAAAATACAGTCATGTATATATATATATGTACCTATGCACTTTTCGTAATGTTTTATTTTGCTAATGGATTTGGTAATTTTAGCTTGCATGGCAGTAGGGCCAAGTGAGCTTATGGTTTTGCTCTGCAGCTGTTGTCAATGGCCCATCAATCATCTCTCATCAGCGAGTAATATTTTTATCGTATTTTGATCGATATTGGAATATAAGTTTTTATCATCAAGATCTCGTACAGATTCAGTCGAGAGTCACATCCAGTTCTATTAATGAAGTTATTTTGTATCTGGTTGGCTTGTTATGACTTTGGAACCCATATTTCTGATCAGACTTATAAGACAAGAGTCAAAGTCAAGATCCACTGTTACCGATCATGGATCTGATTGGCTGAGCTTATTACCACTCAAGTTTATTTCATTTTAATTCCGGGATAACAACTATTTTGTATTTGAGAATCTCATGTGATGTAAATAGTCCATTGCAGTTTGAGGTTTACAGTCAGTGCAGCATTTTGCAACACTTAAACCACCAAATTTGTTTTCAGAATCCTTTAGCATGATTGTTGTTCTCATTCAGAGACATTTTTGTGAAGAAAATTTAAGACAGTCAGTCATTGCATAAACCATGTTATCCAGTGGGAATATGTGACTTCCCAATGATAGTACCTGTACATTTTAATGCTTCATATTATAATACTTTACATGTCACATAGTGCTTTGTATTTGCTACCATACATACTCAGGTCTGTTCCATTTAAACATACATGGCACCCAGGGAAGGCAGTTTTTAAAAAATATATGCCAGGGTACTTTCCTTTCATAGAGTTCATATTAAAATGATAAGAAAATTCTAAATTGCATCTAAGGGTGAGTACCCAAAAGTCAAAAGTGTCTTCCCTGGGTCCTAGGTATAGTTTACTGGAACAGTCCTCACTTATAAGTTGAGTCCAACTGCAAACTGCACAGACCCAGATCTGCAGATAATGCACTGGTAGATCTGGATGTTTGCAGTTTATTAGGAGTAATTGATAGAACGAACAACATAGACCCTGATCAGCAGGTGCATTATGCTATGGCAGATCAAGATCTTTGTTGTTTGCAGTTTGATTTGCAAGCATGTATACTTTATAAGGTATCTTTATTGTATGATGAATACTCTTTCTCATTCAACATATTTCACACTATGAACGGAGAGAATAGCAGTCTTTTTAATTCAGTATTCTAGGTTTTTAATTGCTGTTTTAATTTTTAAATTGAATCTAACCAGCGGCACCTCGGTAGAATTGGTAAAACTTATTTTTGGGGTATGTAAAACTAGCATTAATTTAAATGAAATTCTCAAGAACATTCTTATTTCTGTTTTTACATGTTTAGGAAGAGCTTTGTAAGAATACCTTTATGACCTCTCATGTAGCATTAACAAAATGATCTAATAAATTAAGGTTTTATGGAGAATAAATTGAAATAGACAATTAAGAATATGATAAAAATAAATTCAGCAGGAACAAAATAAAACCTTGTCAGTTGTTTATACCTGCTAAGTTTAATCCAACTGCAAACGACACTGATCTGTCATCACATGATGTGATGGCAGCACAAGGTGTATGTTGTGGTATAGATTACGTCTTAAAAACTGCATAGACCCAGATCTACTGGTGCATTAAGTGACAGCAGATCTGGCGGTTTTTTTGCAATTTGCAGTTGGACTCAACTTACAAGCAAGTACATATGGTAGGTCTAAAAAATTTCCTCAGAGTTTACATTAGTGTATTTTTATATTTATTAGTTTTAAGCATTTGGTTAATTAAATGTAACAGTACAATAATGCCAGAATCATAATACATAGTTTTTTGAGATGTATTTACAGATTTTATTATTGCTATATTCATGAGTCAATAAAATATGAATATTTTGTATCTATTAAGAAATATAACAGGGTTACATTTCTCATCAGGGTATGGTTTTTAACTAAACAGATTTGTGATTTGTCAGGGTAGTCTATATATGCACACAAATATTTGGGTTTGAATTTATCATTTTATTATACCTAGTTTTTGTAATGCTTTCACAATAATTTGTCATTGACTATTAATATTGTCAAATTTGGGTAATATGTACAAGCATTTCTATATTTATGGTTAAATGGTGTTGGAAGTGTACTTGTACATTCTAAATGTGTGCATTAATGTATAATGATCTTAGAATACTTTCTTATGACTCATTGGCCTTTTTAATTAATTTAAAAATACCTTTAATCTGATAAGTCATTTTTTGATACTTAAGGTCAGTTAATGAAGAAAAATTTCGGACTGTTCATTTGTAATGTTTCTTCTACAACATTAGGTTTGAAGTTAGTAAAATTACAACAGATTCCCAAAATTTATTGTTACAGTTAATGAAAGATTGGTTGTCCAAACATTACTGCCTGCATTACTTGACTAATGATTATTTTGCTGTTATGTGTAATATCATTTTTTTAAAAAGAGCTAATTTAGATATATTTAGGCAGTCGTTGAGAGATGGCAAGAGAGGGAAAGATGAAGAATATTAAAAATAAGTAATCCCCATTCATAGGGTACAGAAGTTGAACTGCAAACACATTTCTTATTTAAACATTTGCTTTAGAGATTTATGAAGGAGAAATGAGAGGCAAATATAAATTTTATTAGGAGATAAAGGGTTAGATTTAAAGGGGTCGCACATTTTAAAAACTGGTTTATTTTTTAAGAGTTTTTGTCTTTAACTCTGACTTGAAAAAAGAATCTGATGTATTTATTTTCTAAGTGTGACCTTTATTATATAAAAGTTAGAAAACACATTGAGATAATGCATCTGTATTTGAATATTTCCAATAATTGTCATTAATTTTTTCCCATTTTTGGGGCTCATGATCGATCACTGACCATTGGTATAGCATTAGCCATTTCACTTTCACAGTATTACTGTTCATTTCACAAACTATTAGAAATTACCTTGTGCTGTAACCTCCATGTTAGTAAGTTCTTTAGTGATTCATCACTTCTGCTTGCTATCAAGGAGGTGATACCTGTGCCAACATTTGTTTGGGTCATATTTTTAAATGCAATTTCTCATAAATAACGCAAAGTTACATTTATATTAACAATGAATATGGTATGTTAAGCTATGGAAAATTTAAAAACAAGTCAATCAGAAACATCCATAATTGACCTTTAGGTTGTAAAACTGGACTGGACAAGGAAACAAATAAGACCAAAAGTGCATAGTGTGCAGTGCCTGCAGTCACAAAAAGTGAACAAAATTTCTTCTATGTCCAAGTGGTCTACATTCGAGCTTTATTGAAAAATGGAGTTCCAGCATCAACAGCAAGCATTGGTTCACAAAAACCTGTATGAAACAACCAAGTACTAGTTGAATTTCAGTAACCTCTTCCACATCTATCCTCTTTCTGTTTGGGACATATTTCAGATTGACACTGTCTGAAAGATGTTCAGTTAAATGATTTCACTTTCCAGTCCATTTATTGTTCTTACATATAATACCTTTGTGTATTTAAATTTTTTTATTTTTTTTTTAAACAAGAAAGTGAAAAGTTTTTTGGGAGTTATATTTGCTATAAAATGCTCCCGTCATTATCCATAAGCGTATATTACCCCATCTTTGCTAGCCATGGTTCTGATATGATAACCCTATTTACACCGTGGCAGATCAAACAGATAATATTGGTGCTTTGTCCTAGCAACACGTCTTGGATTTCATTAGTTACCTCCCTTAGTATGTAATGCTAACTAACGAATAGCATGGTGCATTGCACATTAGCTGAAACTGGTGGAGGCAGTTGACCTAAAAAAGATATTTTGTAAGTTTAACATAAAAAGTATGGCTATATACCAGAGGGAAGCCATAACAGGTGTATTTGAGTGAAAGGTATTTGTGCAAACACGGACCGGCAGTGAAAAATTGTTTATTTATCAGTCCATTCAAGTTGTGTGCTTCCCTTGTCTCAATCATGCAGGAACATTATTCAGATTTGAACAAAATTTTGATTGGATGCAGTGGCTTACCATTATATCCAATGAAATTCTCAGACTTAAAGCACAGAAATGTCTGCTCGATATGCCAAAGTGTAGATAGAGTTATCACATTGGAACCTTGGCTAGTGAAGATGATAATACGCAGATTAAACAGTCTCTCCTATGATATGCTGATGCTGGATCATAATGGCCATCAACTTTTTCAGAAATTTTGCAAAGTTTTACTATGAACATATCTGATGTTAAAATGACCCCAAATTGTTGAAAACTTTAACAAAGCAGACCTGTTTTTGGAGAAATGCTGAAAATGGGGAGATAAGATCTGGTCCGTATGCTATTTTGTATTCATTTTCTTATTTAATGCATGTTTCCACAGAGCTAGTCAAGTTTTTATTATAGATGAATTCGTTTTGTTTTATATATTACTTACTTTCATCTGCAAGACATTGATCTACCATTGTTTGATTTAAGGGTAGTTGCTTTGTGTCTTTTTGTCATCAGTTCCCATGACTGTTACTGGAAAAATATCCGTGTAGGATGTTGAGATAATGGTGTATATTTTTTATTTCTTACTAGTCTTTTTCAGAAAGTGAGGATCAAAGCAAGTAAATGTCAAGGATTTTACAAAATGTGACATTTCACCTGTGAACAGTTATCCCATCTTTCTGCTTACACAAATAGAATATTGAGTATATCAGACTCACTGCCAGGAATAAGCGATGTACCCATTAATTGTCATTTAGTATAAGTTTTGTATCTCATCAAGACATAATGAAATAATACTTGTTTATTATAATTCATTAAAGAATTATTATATACATACTCTTTATTGTCCTATTTTCTTGTCATTTTACAAGATTTACCTACTTCTTAGTTGATCTGGTGCCTTAGAGTTGTGTAATTTTAAGTACATTTAATGACACAGGCATTACCTTTCCAACTGATGCATTCCATTATACTTTTTAGAGACCAATCTTATTTATAGGTTTTAGTGGCTAGAAATTGGACTGAAGAAAAAAAAAATTCTTAATTACTTAACCAATAATAGTATAACAACTTTCTTGTTAAATTTTCAGATCGGTAAATTTCCAAACCTGTGACATTTTTGCAGTTTTTGTTTTTACTTCTGTTCATCCAAGATTCTCGAGATTTAAATGTCCTAACTGTTTGTCAAATTTTTATGTGATTGGAAGTTGTGATTTTTGTCAAAGACTTGTGGTAAAAAAATAAAAGAAACAAAATTCATACATAAATAACTGTAGATCTTTGTATCAAAATTGTTCCTTGTACAGGGTTTGAAGGTTGTTAAAGATAACGTGCCCTCATCCACATAAATATGTATTTTCAGAAGATTCTTAATGTAATTTGTTTTCTTCAACAAAAAAATTAAAATTAGAATTAAAACATTTTTAGATTCTCTTTCCAAACAACACGGTCTGCTAAATGTGCCAAAACTTAATAATTGCTTAATTAATTGAAAATCTAAATATTTTACCCTTGAACTTACTTGCTTAACAGAAGTTTGTTAAAGAAACGGCCAAAGAAATTTAAAGAAGGTAAAAACATCATAAGACTAACAATCAGATTTTTTTAATTTGCTAATAAAGATGCAATTTAGAATGTAATCTATATCTTTCTATATCAGTAGTTCATTTTAGAATGTGAAATTATTTTTTTTCTATGTACAAGTTTTGTTATGTACAAGTTTATCTTTGAAATGATAGATTAATTTTTTTGACAGTTTCAATATGTTAAAATATTCTGTCTGCTTAAGAAATACAAAAAATATTATCTTTAAAAAACAATTAACTAATTTTAGCATGTTAAGAAGTGGAACAAAGCAGTCCATGAATAAGTTCACTTTTTCAAAAATCCCTAAAGGTTTTTTTTGTAAATGACGTTTCCTTCATATTTATCAATGCATATCTTGAGGGAAAATTGCTTTGCATCTATTTTTTATTTTGTTTGTAATAAATAAAATGGAGCTCAACTTTCTTTTATTGTTAAAGACATTCATTAATATGTGACAAGTGTATTTTCAGTTGGTTTTACGTTGGCAATTTTGTAACATCAACTGTATTCAGATCTTGGAATCAGATGAGGAAGTTACAGTAATCTTCAGCTCACTAGGTCATAAGGTCAAGTGAGCTTATGATGTGGCCTAGGATTTTTCATTGATACATCCATTGATCGTCCATCCCTGTGGAATGTTGCCAGTCTGTAGGAAATCTGATCGGATTTTGCTCAAGCTTAGAATCTGCACTGATATCATCAAGGTTTCGGACAAGTTCAGTCATAAGCAAGATCCATGCATAATAATGAGGTGGTCTTGAATCTGACTGGTTGAGCTTGTTACCACTCTGATGTTATATTTCTGATCCAGTAATATTGGTTTTAGCATCAAGATATCAGTTGAGTTCAGCAATGAGCTAAGTTCATGTATATTAATGAGGTGATCTTGCATCAGATTGGCTGAGCTTGTTATGGAGGCCTTATTTCTGATCTATGATCATCTGGTTTTGATCAGACTTTGAATATTGGGTTCAGTAATAAAGAATGATATACACATTATGTCAGGTGATCTTTTTCATATGATTGGCTGAGGATTTCTACACTCTGAGGCCATATTTCTCAGTTTTGTTTTAAATTGTAGAAGATAAGCTTTTATCAGCAAAGTGAAATCTATGCATTTTAAAGAGTTAATATTGATTGGCTAAACATGTTATTTTCTGATGAGGTCACATTTCTTGTCCAATATATATATCTTTGAGATCTCTTTTGAGTATGATTATTGCAAAGGTTCATGAATATTAATGAGATTATTATGCATCTTTTGGCAGAACTTGTCAAACTCACGAAACTATCTCCGATGTAATTTTGATCCAACTTAGGAAATGGTCTTATGTTCTCAAGATGTCCCTAAAGTTTTAATGTGTGCAGGATCTACACATATTATAGTACAAGTCACACAGGGTCATGTAGGCATTCAACATGGACTATTTCAGTAGTGGTTATTTTTTTTTAGAATTTGATTCTATATACAATGTACTGTACCTTTAAGTGGCAAGTATTCACTTCATTTATACAGACATATTCCTTTGGAAGGTCATTAATTAGATGCCTCGAGAGGTGCATATGGCAAAATCAATGTTAAATTACATAGACATATTTTTGATGAAATGAATCTAAAGGTGTGATCCAGTACAATCCGGATTGAATGTCACTCGCTGTGATGTCACAATGAAAATTATTCATATTGATAAACTGATTTGTACTACTCTTGATTGTGATGATTCTACTAGATGCGCTCTTATTTCGACCCAAGTTTATTACATGGCCACCATTGTAAAAGTCCATAGCGATAGATGATTTTCGTCTGGAAGTTTCTTGGTGACAGTTAAGTTGCAGAGCATTCAATAATTGGGATTCAATAGACTTGGGTTAAAGAAAATTAGTGTTAAATTTTAAAAGTAAAATGTTTCTTTAATTTAAAATGAGTAAATGTGCATACATGACCCATGGGACTTGTCCTTTAAATGTGATCTTGCCTTTGGATGGCAGGGTGACTTTACACTGAAGAAACTATTTCTGACCTAATTTTTTTTAAATATGCTAATATCACAATGCTGGGCAGGTCTCGTTATGAACAAGAGCTCTGCATATAATTTATAGATTGTATATTTTATAGGATTTCGATCAATCTTGGTAAATAAGCTATATAGCATCATGGTCTTAGGCTCATAGTAAATGAAATCTACACATATTAATCAAGGGATCTTGCGTGTGATAGTCTCACGAGAGGTCAGAATAGCAGCCATTTTATGTCCAATTTTAATCAAACTAAATAGGTTTATAGCATCAGGATTTTGGACAAGTTTGATTTTGAGCTCGAGTCCCACGAGTTATTTATGCCTTTATTTTTGGAAGGAATCTTTTATCATACTAGAGTGAATTGACACAATTTAAAGATTGGGAGTTAGTTTACCTAGGTTTGTGTTCTTACATAAGCATGCTTAGTTAAGTGGTAAAGCTGTGAAAACCGGTTGAGTGATACCAGGCCCAAAAGGGACCAAAACTATTTGCTAGTGTATCATGTAGTAACAATACACAGTTAAAGTATACTAATATATATCAAAATATTCTAAAATTTAATACTAAAGTAGTTTTACCAAAATCTTCTTGTTCCTGATGGTTGAGTAATCAGGACTGTTGTTGTTATCACAAATTTTCTAAAAGAAAATAATAGATTTATGTGAACTTTTACAGTGGCAAACTGGCACTGAATTTGGGTAGGAAAAGCTAACTTTTGGTCTAATCAGTTCCAAAACATGTTCAGTTTTGTTCCAATATGCAATCATTTTATTCTGACATCATCATATTTGACATTCAGTCTGGTTTATACTGGATTACAATAGTTTATGGGCCTAATCTAAAAATGTCAACATACTTTTACAGTGTTTTTCTTCTTTTTCTCTGGACATTAATGTAAAGGTCTTCCGAGGAAAGTTAATCAATGAAAAGTGCAATACGCTGAATAATCACCATTTAAAGGTAGGTGTAATCTGATTCTCAAAAATGACACCTGTAGCTGAAATAGTTGGTTCCAAATACCTACATGACCTTTATGACTTGCACTTCAAACAATTTCAAACATTTGTACTTTAAACAAGTTCAAACATGAACTAGAACACACGAAAAAGATAATAAATTCTCAGACTTCTCTTTTGGATTTAAACGCTTCCCTCCTTCTCAGGTATCTGACAGATATTGTATATAGTTAAGATTGTTCATCCCAACTCCAGTGCTTTAAAGTTTGTTATCACAGTTCATTGACATTTTAGTAATTTGTCACTTTTTTGGTAGCAAAATACTGAAGTTCTATGAAGATTATGTGAAACATCACTTTTATATTTATAAATCTTACTCAAGCCTGCCATGGTGAAAGTTCTGCATACCTATCATATAGTGTCCTGGCTTGTGCATATCCATCTCACCACACCCTGGAAATTAACCTCAATGTTAATGGTTTTTTTATGTTGTCTCAATGCAGTACACTGCCGGTCATGAACAACATTTTAATGATAGAACTGCAAGTTTGCCAACATTACTGATTTCTCACTTATAATGTGGTACACTGTCTCCTATGACATTACTGAGATCTCATTTATAATGTGTAGTCTCCCATGAACAGCATTTTAATGAGATAGAACTGCAAGTTGCCATCATTACTGAGATCTCACTTATAATGTTGTACAGTCTCCCATGACATTACTGTGACCTCACTGATAATGTTGCACATGGTCTCCCATAAACATCATTTTAATGGGATCGAACTGCAAGTTGTCATCATTACTGATATCGCATAATGTCGCACACTGTCACCCATGACATTACTGAGATTTCACTTATAATGTTGTACACTGTCTCCCATGACATTACTGAGATCTCATTTATAATGTGTAGTCTCCCATGAACATCATTTTAATGGGATTGAACTGCAAGTTGTCATCATTACTGATATCTCATAATGTTGCACACTGTCACCCATGACATTACTGAGATTTCACTTATAATGTTGTGCACTGTCTCCCATGAACGGCATTTTAATGAGACAGAGCTGCAAGTTGTCATCATTACTGAGATCTCACTTATAATGTTGCACACTGTCACCCATGACATTACTGAGATTTCACTTATAATGTTGTACACTGTCTCCCATGAACAGCATTTTAAGAGATAGAACTAAGTTTGCCATCATTACCAAGTTGATAATGTTGTAATAGAAAGCACCTATCAAACTTTGCACAGGGTTACCTACATACAATTTTAGAAGCCATTTAAAATTTATGTTGCCAAACCCTAATAATTTGGTTGCCTAACACAAAAAGAGCCAAAATTAATTTAATGGGGAAATAGTACAAGATTATGAATGTAAAGGTTTAAATAAACCAAGTATTTATCTAAGTTTGACTGACATCTTTATATTCAGCATTTGAATTCATGCCCCCAAATTTTCCAGATCCATTCCATTAGCTGAGATTCATTGCACAAATCATGTATTAAAATGGTCATTGCACAAATCATGTATTAAAATGGTCAGCAGAATTTAAACCAGACTAGTCACATGTCAAGATACCAACTCAATACTGAAAAAAGCAGTCTCAAAATCAAATTGTGATTATGCTGTGAATTAAACTACATCCAAACGTTTTTAATGTGAAATGTGGTGCTTGTAGTTAGACAGTACCGATAATTTTCTAGCTGGCACATTAGAATTCAGAGGGAAGCAGATGGCTTTTCAATTGCCAGTTATTACATTTAGATGACTGACACTTTTGACTTAACAGTTATTACTTTTAGATGGCTGACACTTTTAAATTGCTAGTTATTACCTTTAGATGGCTGACACTTTTCACTTGCCAGTTATTACTTTAAGATGACTGACACCTTTCACTTGCCAGTTATTACTTTCAGATGACTGACACCTTTCACTTACCAGTTATTACTTTTAGATGGCTGACACTTTTCACTTGCCAGTTATTACCTTCAGATAGCTGACACTTTCACTTGCCAGTTATTACTTTTAGATGGCCGACACTTTTCACTTGCCAGTTATTGCTTTTAGTTAAATGTGACCATTTTAGTAGTAACTTTGAGTAAATACTACAAGTAGTATGTAACATGTTTGAAAAGTCACTGAAGAACTGACAAGCAGTTTAAAAAAATGCTGATGCAACTTATAATGGGTGGAAGAGTACCATACATACTCATTTATAAGTCAAGTTTAATTGCAAACCACAGTTATCATGATCTGCAGGGTCTATGTTGTTTCTACTGACTACTCCTAACAAACTGCACAGACACAGATCTGCTAGTACATTATGCAATAGCAGAGCTGGGTTTGCAAACTGCAGTTGGATTTGACTTATAAGCGAGTAACCATGGTAACCTAAACTTAATGATTCCCTAACCTGCAGTATTTATCAATACTGTTATAAAAATAAAAATTCATTCCTAATTCTCTGCACAGTACAATAAAATCAAGTGTTTACATGTTCAAGATTCTTCACAAAAAAAGGTGATACATGTATTGTTAAACTTACATAACTAATATAAGCATGGGCCAACTAGAAAAACTGATAAAATAGTTCAAAGAAGAACAGTCCAATCATTTTATTAAAGTTAGTAACCCTACTTCTAGTTTCTGGAATTGAACTCTTGATTTTCAAAATCTGGTAAGCAGTTTTCCATATACAAGACTCGTGGTTTTGAAGAAATTGTGGCCCTGGCCCTGGATTTCCATTTTCAAAATCCTACGGAGTCCCATGCTTGTGTAAAAATAAGACCATAATTTGTTTGTTAGTGAAATGACATCCTCTCCTTAATGTAAGCTAGTTAAGAAAACCTTACAGAGTTTTAAAATGCCCAGTCATGTCCATCCATGAGACATACATTTATTGTTTCACACATAATATATGTAGGCCATGACAGTTTTGACTGGCCAAGTGGTCTAAAGCGCTCTCCATTATGGATCACTGCCATCTGACCTCTGTCTGCATGGGTTCGAGTCTAGGATTTGGCCAATGTGGGTATGTGAGAAAGCTTGCCAGTAGCTTCTTGTAGGTCGGTGGTTCTTCCCGGGTTCTTCCTCCACCATTAATACTGGCTGCCATACATAGCCTATCATGTGCTGAAAGATGGCGTTAAACCCCACATCAACAGTTCTGACATCTCATGTCATTAATGTACAACAAAAAAGCCATTTACAATCTTTATTTCCTCATTACATAAAGAAATAAATATAAATTAATCTAATAACTTACAGTTGACAACAAGGTTAATTTCTGAAGAAAAATATCCCAAAATAGTCCATCAACTGTATCATAACCATGTATACTCAGTAATATCATTCAATTTTAAAATCCATTTCCATTAACTGTTATCATAACCATGTATACTCAGTAATATCATTCAATTTAAAATCCATTTCCATTAACTGTTATCATAACCATGTATACTCAGTAATATCATTCAATTTAAAATCCATTTCCATTAACTGTTATCATAACCATGTATACTCAGTAATATCATTCAGTTTAAAATCCATTTCAGCATAAAGCAGTCTTTCTACAAGTTAGAGGTATCTTTATCATCAAAATGTATGTACGACACATTAACTTCCGACTTATGGGCATAAAACTGCAATCAACACAGACCCAGATCTACCAGCTGATCGGGGTATATTCATTTTGCAGTTGGACACACGATTCCATGTAAAAGGTGTAAAAGATACAGAACATCAGCTTAGACTTTATTAGAAACAAAAACAATTGTATTACCACAAAGTTGCCATGTTGCAATAGATTAAACTATTACCAACTGTCCAGATCATTATAGAACCCTCGCGTACGCATGCATGAGTGCAAAATGATTCTAACAAATAACCAGACATAATATCATAGGTAAGCATGCAATTTCACCTTGTGTATTTCATACATTACTAAAAAAAAACTAACTATTTGCTGGACAACTGTACATCTTTTCATAATTACACAGATAATATCTACAATTTACATGGGCAACAGTAAAACTTTTTCCTGAAATATTAACATTTACTTATTTTAACATACTGATCCATCAAATTTATACTGGTACTTCCCTTAATAAAAGCCCATCTTTTGCATAACTTTTGCAGTATACTTTTTTAAATTCTTACAAAATTTACCAAGTGATTTCTTGTTCCTAAAAAAAAAGACTACTAGAATTGTCATACTATTAAACATTTACTGACTTTTGACTACAGTCGTTACAATTATTTATAAGCCCCAGACAAATTAATTATTTTTCTGCGATGGATAAATACTTAGAGCAACTTTATTCACCTAGTAAGCTCAATACAGGGGATCTTTTCTAAAAGATATGTTAATATCATCAGTGTCATAAACGTAATATCTATTAAGCAACCATCTGTCTTAATCACCCGCTTATTCTGAGTCCTTCCAATCCAATCACTGCAGAAATGAACTTCTATTTAAGTAATCACCTGTCCTAAGAGGACATAACTCTCACATTCCAATGGCAGTTACTTCTGATAGGTTTCACTACATTACCACTGACAATGACTACATTACTGTTGACAGTACATAGAATGCAAAGTCACTTAAATAAACAGGAGTTCCTCTAATGAAATGATTCTTTTCTTGACAAAAAGAATTTCTATACATTCAAGATAAGACCATTTCCTCCTTGAAACTGCCAAGCGTTGAAACCATAACCGATATTCTTCAACATTAAGATTTTCAAATTACATGCAGTGGTATTGGATTTCAGCTTGATACCATTTTCTTTAAGGATCAAGTAGGCATTATTAGAAGTCTTTAAGTGAAAACACCAAGTTATAATGATGAACCATTCATGCAGAGCTGTGAGAACATGGTTCTTGGGAGTTATAATGACAGTCATATAAGATGCATGACTGGAATACTTTTCATTTTGGACCAACTAGGTATCTATTGGTGAAAACCCCATGTTCATACAGCCCTCCATTGGGAAGAAGTAGAAATAATATTTTCAAGATATTGAGGGTTAGTTATTTTCAGTGTAGAGCAACTAGACACCACATGAACTCTTGTGATGATTACCTTGTGTCAAGGGGCCCCCGAGTGGCTGAGTGGTCTAAAGTGCTTTCCGTTACGGATCACTGTCATCTCACCGCTGCCTGTGGCAGTTCGAGTCTCGGATTCAGCCAATGTGGGTATGTGAGAAAGCTTGCCAGTAGCTTCTCGTGGGTCGGTGGTTCTTCCTCCACCATTAATACTGGCTGCCATATATAGCCTATCGTGTGCTGAAATATGGCGTTAAACCCCACAACAACAACAACATCCTTGTGTCAAAATAGCCTTTTGTTCATGCTAAAACAATACTTTAAGATGGTCACATTCTGGATGTCAGATTAGCTCCGTTAATTAATGATCAACATTACAAGAAATCTTTAAGAGAAAATCTGATGCCAATATGAACATTCATTCAGTATTAGTGACAAAATTTTCAACCTGTGGCAGCCATATTAAACAGATTGGCACCATCTTCAATTAGGACTAACTACTAGATATCAAAAGAAGTCTTCTGCCAAAAACTCAATATGACTTTCCATTCAGGAGAAGTGATAACAAGATTTTAAAGTTGGCCACTGTGGCAGCCACATTGAACCTCACATCAGTACCCTTTTCATTTAAGAGCAATAATGTCTTTTGTTGAAAAACATCAATATCGTAGCAAGAACTTTGTTTTTAATGATGGCTCTGTGGTGGCCGTATTGGGTGTAGATCAGTTTTATTTTCATTTAGGTTCAACTGGACATCACAAGTCTTTTAGTGAAAACCTCATGTCTATATAAGAATAGTCACAATAGAACATTCTAGATGGCCACTGTTTGGTGGCAATACTGGCTGTCAGGTCTAGATGGCCATTGTGTGGTGACCATACTGGCTGTCAGATCTAGATGGCCACTGTGTGGTGGCCATACTGGCTGTCAGATCTAGATGGCCACTGTGTGGTGACCATACTGGCTGTCAGATCAGCATCTAATTCTATTTAGAACCAACTAGGCATTTTGTTAAGTCTTTCAGTCTTGATATGACCATCCATTCAGGAGGAATAGCAATAACAAGAATTTTAAGATGGCTGTGATGTCTGAGCAGCACCATTTCCATTTAGGTCCAACTAGACCATGGAATGAATATGTGTAAAGTTTCAAGTCAATCCTCAAAGGAGTTGAGTAGTATGTAATAACAATCCTGTGCTAATGAAGGATGAACGACAAAAGACCATCCCATAAGCTATTCTGTAGAGCTATAAAAAAAAATATTGATGCCAGGTGACCAACATATGACCTTTTTTTTTTAAATTGATTCAATTACATGCTATAATAATGTAACTTTATTTATTGGATTTGATATTGTCCAGAATAAAGTTCTGACTGATTTTTTAAATTTCTGATGTAATAAAAAATTAGTTTTTCAACAATAGAGACATTTTGTCTAATGCTGACCAAGTTTCCGACCTTGATTCAGAAACAGTGGCAGTTCTAGTAAACAATTTTTTAAAATTCTTTCCCAGAGTATGAAACATGGACTTCAATTAAGGTCATGCTGGGAGTATGTGATGTTCGGCATGTAAAAAGCTCTATTTTGTTCTTGAAGGGTGACCATATGACCCTCATAAGGAATCTGTTTTGGGTCTTAAAATTAGTGTATACCTGTTTTCTGAATAGAATTTGGGCATTTTGGCTCTAAAGCAATTACACTTAAAAAGGTGTTTTGTTGTGACCAGTTTGAGTTGAAATATTTTTTGGAACAAGCGATTCCTTTCCCTGGAAAAAGATAAGTGCTCACAGATATCTTTATTCTGATTGCTCCCAACAAACTACACAGACCCAGATATGGCAGCACATTACATGAAAGAAGGTCTGGGTCTCTGCAGTTTGCCACTGGACTTGTATGGTATGTACAACCTACAATTTCAAGAAAATGGTACAGATTATGACCTTCCAGTACAGATCTAGTGTAAACAAAATGGTACAGATCATGACCTTCCAGTACAGATCCAGTTTAAAGAAAATGACCATGAACTTCCTGTACAGATCTAGGTGAAAGCTTTATTTCTTACACCACATGGGAGTAAATTACACATGCAAACTAAACCAATCACAATAAATTAATTGAACAGCAGCACATTTTTTAACAGGCAAGACAAGAATATGCAACTATTAACGAAGACAGAACTTTTTATTTATTTATTCATCTCTGTACAAGCACAAGATCAGAAGACAATACACTAAAAAAAACCTACAAATTCCAATGATTCATATATTACTGAAATAATTTCAAGAAAATGGTACAGATCATGACCTTCCAGTACAGATCTAGTTTAAACAAAATGGTACAGATCATGACCTTCCAGCACAGATCTAGTTTAAACAAAATGGTACAGATCATGACCTTCCAGCATAGATCTAGTTTAAACAAAATGGTACAGATCATCACCTTCCAGCACAGATCTAGTTTAAACAAAATGGTACAGATCATCACCTTCCAGCACAGATCTAGTTTAAACAAAATGGTACAGATCATGACTTCCAGTATAGATCTAGTTTAAACAAAACAAAATTCCCTTTACATTTCCACTCATTCTATCAAAGGATCCCATACAAACTCTTTGTATGTCTTTAAGATAAATACTTCATCTATTACTATTTTGCACACATAAAATATTTTAATGAGAAATGGGCTGTCATAAAAAAAGTCAATTTATGAATATAAATGAAATATTTAAATGACTTCTAAAGCAATAAATCACTGTCGTGAGTTTGTCTTTGTTTTTTCTGGTATAGTAAATCTAGTTCATCCTATACAGAAGACTTTAAAAAGATGACAATGAAGCACTTAATTACACAACACAAATTCACCAGTGATGATTAAATCTTTCACATGTATAAACAAGCTATAAGGTGGAACATTAAACAAAACTACAAGTATGTTCCATAACAGATTCTTCTTTATGTAAAAATTCACTTGGAGAGAATCCAAAAAAGTTTATGCCATTTTTAGAGTTTTGTTTCTTATTCTTTGACTTAGATGATAAAACTGCATTTCGTCGTTTTCCTAACACAGTTTCTAACTCCTCATGAAACATTCTAGCACCAGTCAAGGAATGAGGAGGTTTACTTTTCATGGAACTGTGGGATGACTTCCCCCAAGATTTCCCACTTGCCAATTGATGTCCATGATCACCTGGAACTGACTTCACTGACATGTCACCCTTCCCTAAGGACTTGCTCCGTTTATGACTGTTGCTACGGTGATGGTTACCATATGATTTATCCACTAAACCAAAGTACTCTTGTCCACTTCCTACACTTGGAGAGTAAGTATGGTGTCCCTCGGCAATACATGCCTCATTTAAAGCTGAAACTGGGCCAAAGGAGGTTGATGGCCTCATCAAATCCTCACACTTGTTATTAGTTCTAAATCTGTCCACAAACTTAACATCAAGCTCAGAGCCTGGATTGTCAAATAAGCCATACTCCTTACAAGAATCTATGCAATCACATGGGTGTGTAAGATGAACTAGTACGAGATCCGTTTGTTTTGTCTTTCTTTTATCATTCATGGTCACTTTATCCTTGGACTTTGAACTGCTCCTTTTAACTCTAGGTGATCGTCTGCTCCCAGAATGAGAGGACGGGTGTGTCAAAATTGAAAGTTTTGGTCCTTTCGACAAAGGTAGTGATCCTGTTGAAAATCTGTTTGTCTTGCTCTTGTGATTACTCTTGGAGTCTGGAATGTCCATAGAGTTGTGATCTGCTGGCTTAGATAAAACCCTGTGAGAAATGTCTTGAGGCGTGAAAGAAGAGAAAGCCTCTCCTATGGAGGGAGATGCAATGTCACTAGTATACCGTGATGGGAAACTGCTTTCCGATCCAGGTTTTATACTTTTGTTGATAAACTGGTGACTATTTTCCTGAACAAGATCTAAGATTTTACCAGACTGGTTTCCAACTCGCTGCTCAGGTTGTATGGTATCACCACCTTGAGACTGTGAACTAACCAGAGTCACAGAAGAGTTCTGGCTATTAGACACTGTCTTACTGATAGTGTTGTCCGCTCCTATATTTGACTGTTGTCCATTCAATGCTGATTTTAGAAAACTTCTGTAGGAGTTAATTGGATAAGGAGCATCATTACTGATAATATTTCCATAATGGCTGGCTTCCCTCTTTTCCCCCGTTTCCGAACACACAGAAAACATGGACATGTCTGAATTGACAGAAACAGATCTTTGAACTGGGTAACATATTGGAGAAAGTGACAAAGGAGAATCTGGGCTGTCAAAACTGTGAACTGGGCTGTTCAACAAATGTGAGAGTCGAAGCTGGCGCAAGGTTTCTTGTCTCCTCACTGCTCCAACACTCTCCACATCAGTCTGGTTAGAGTTATCTCCTGTTGTCAAAACAGTGAAACTGCAACAATCATCCAAATCCTTAGACACAGTACCAGAATGGCTAGATTCTGACATGGCAAGAGGGTACAATGAATCTGTTGCAGGTGAAGGGGTCACATTTGCTGCTGTCCCAGGCCTTTCTGCACCAGCAAAGCCACAAGTATGTTGTCCACTAGCGAACGATTCTGCATGTACTATTCTAGCAGGTATATGTGCATTTGAGTTATTATTCCTGTCAATGGAAAATGTATTAGTAGTAGCACTTTTGCTTCTGTTCACATGCGTTTCTATAGCTAAATCATGACTTGGCGAATGTTCTATACAATCCGTGTGTAGATTCTGTGGTATGTGACCATTCACAGGTCCCCTTCTAGTATATCCTGAAGAAAATGTTGAACAGAATGGAAAAGTTTCTTGTGATGTATCACCATGACTAAAGGCCCAGGACTGTGACATTCTTGGCATATATTTCACATTCTCTCCTTGAACTGCAACCATATTTAGACTACTGTCAGATCCATGGAAACTGTCTCCATTTCTAATTGCTCTGTTTTCAACACCAGGCAAAACAATGGGCATTTCAGATGCTCTGTCAAAACCATTTTGATCTGAATTTACATTAACATATTCTAATCTATTTTGATTCCGTTCATTTTGCAATCTCAGCATTATTTCCCCATTCCCTGGATTCCTATTGCTTACATCCACTTCCTGTGCAGGAGTCACATTGTTGTTAGTAACATCACTTGAATATCGTGAGGAGCAGTGGTTTTGAAATTCAGAAATGGGGGTAACATTTGGTAGTGAGGTGTCCTGGTTGTGCTGGCTACTGCTGATCACCATCTCGTAGGGTGGGGGTTGCTCTCCCGGGGCTATGCTGGATGGTTTGGGTGGGGAATATGGTGGAGGAGGATCCATATATGCAGAATACTCCAATCCATAAATGTCTGGGGTGCAGCTAACCGAGTCTACATCATCCAGTCTGTCTTGTCGCCTACTGTATCCTGCAGAGAAAGAACAAATACTGCATTCAGTGTTATGCGAAAATGGCAAATAACTTCAGCCACTTAATGATTCAACAACTATGCAGTATCAAATCCTAACAATATCATTCAAGCTGTCAGACATTAAACAGAACACTGTTAATTTGGACTATGATATAGGAACAAAATATACATACAACTTTAATAGCTAATTCAATTCTCCGCCTTTCCATTTTGGAGAAGTATCAATAATAAGATTTTTAAAATGGCTGCCATCTGACAATGACAGTGTACATCTCTTTGTTTGTAGCCTGATCAAATTGAAAATTATTTCTCCCTCGAATGTCGTCCTATCATATTGCAAATTATTACTCTATGGGACTGTAACCTGATCACATTGCAAATTATTACTCTATGGACAGTAGCCTGGCCACACTGCAAATTATTACTCTATGGACTGTGGCCTGATCACATTGCAAATTACTATCCTAGGAAAGTTTTATAAGCAGATTGTAAGTAAAAACATTCATCCTGTAAAAGATACGACTTGTATCATGGTACCTGTCACTTATTTTCAATATGAACCTATTTTTGAGCTTACTATAAAAAAAAGGACTTATACCATGGAACCTTCACCCATTTGCAATACTAACCCTTTTTGGAGCTTACTGTAAAAGAAAGGGAATTGTACCATGGTACCTGTCACTCATTTTCAATAGTAACATATTTCTGAGGTTACTGTAAAAGTTCGAAATTACTTGTACCAAGGTACCTGACACCCGTTTTCCCACTTAACCCATTTTTGAGGTTACTGTAAAAGTATTAAAGGAGTTTTACTATATTATCTGTAACCAATTTTCAGTACAAATCTATTTTTGAGGCTAGAGTCTGTTGCAATAACACAGCAATTTTGCTGAATAGAAAATGAAAATCTGCAATATTTTCATGTCTTATCAAATGAATAATTGTGTCTTCATGTCACTTGAAAAAAACAGTTCAGTAAAATAGCTGTTTTAAGGGACTGGTGAAAATGTTGAATTCAAGCCATTCTTTGACCTTCATTTCCCCATTTTCTCACCACTTATCCCTGTTCTGGCAAGAATAGTCACTTACAAAAGTCAAGTGTGGACCCTGCTAATAAATATAACGGAGACAAAAGTTAACAAGTTCAGGAAGATAAAGTGGAATAGAACACAGACCGCATTAGTTAAAAACTGCAAACAAAAAAATCCTGATCTGCCACTAAATAATACTCATGCAGATCATAGTCTGTGTTGTTTCTTCCACTGATTACTATTTTCACACTGCCCAGACCCAGATCTGCCCACGCATTATGC
Organism: Sinohyriopsis cumingii; assembly: GCA_028554795.2. NCBI lineage: Eukaryota > Metazoa > Mollusca > Bivalvia > Unionida > Unionidae > Sinohyriopsis > Sinohyriopsis cumingii. The sequence continues at coordinate 48,631,076 of CM068842.1, read as the reverse complement.
AACAACAGATTAGGTCTGTGCAAGTTGCAGTTGGACATGGTTTATAAGTGAGCATATATGGTATGTAAGGGTCTAGGTGACTCAACCATGCTTTTGCCAAATTTTTAAAGATACATAATTATGTTTTTTCATTAGAGACATTTTTTGTTGAACTATAATGATAAATGCTTACAAGTGCCTATGCAACAATGATCAAACATTTTTTTAAAAATATATCCTGTACATAATCATCGTTGAACATTTCTAGGCTCTTGATAAGATGAAGCTTTGCAGCCAATCTGGTTGAAATCTAATATAAATGTGGAAAGAACTGTTTGCAAGGTTGTGCAGAAGCAATGTCTATGTACAGATAATCAAGGGCCTTAACTCTTAAAAATACAGGTATGTGCAGAGTGTGTGCATCATTAAATTCGTTTTAGCTCTTGTCATGATGTCTCATTATAGTAAATTTGGTTGAAATCTTATAATTAATGTGGAAGCCAGAGTTTTCATGATCTTTTACAACAGCAAAGCCTCCTGTATTATGAATAAGGGCCATAACTACAATAACAATGCCTACTGTATTACAAATAAGGGCCATAACTACAATAGCAATGCCTACTGTATTATAAGGGCCATAACTACAATAGCAATGCCTACTGTATTACAAACAAGGCCCATAACTACAATAGCAATACCTACTGTATTACAAATAAGGGCCATAACTACAACAGCAATCCCTATTGTATTATGAATAAGGGCCATAACTACAATAGCAATACCTACTGTATTACACATAAGGGCCACAACTACAATAGCAATACCTACTGTATTACAAACAAGGCCCATAACTACAATAGCAATGCCTACTGTATTACAAATAAGGGCCATAACTACAATAGCAATGCCTACTGTATTATGAATAAGGGCCATAACTACAATAGCAATACCTACTGTATTACACATAAGGGCCATAACTACAATAGCAATACCTACTGTATTATGAATAAGGGCCATAACTAAAAAACGTGCAGAAAGTGCTCTGTTGGCCTAGTGGTTAGAGCGTCCAACTCTGAGGCAGGTGGTGATGGATTTAAACCTGGCCAAGTCATACCAAAGACATAAAAATGGTACTAACAGCTACCTCGCTTGGCGTTCAGCATTAAGAGGTTAATGTTAGGTCTGGTTGGCCTGGTGTCAGGATAATGTGACTGGGTGGAATATCATGTTACATGACTGCAGCATGATGCCCCAGTGCTAGACATCACTATAAACTGCCACACTGCAGACATCGTAGCAATATGACTGATAAATTGTTAAAGCTATGTTGAAAATCCAAATCACATCACATGCTAGCAAGGAAAGGGCACGATTAGCCTTAGGCATCAAATAAAGGTATCTTCCCCCTGTAAATTAAAAAATTTCTAAACATGTAACACGATGCTCCTTTGAAGTAAATGCCCCTCCCTGCTTGAAAAGATGTTAAATTTGAGTCCTGTTTCTCACAGACAGATTTAGACAGAATTATTCAAATCTGAACTGCATTTTGACATCCTAATTACTGTGTTATTTAGCAGGTACAAAACTAATGTCTGGGCAAGTTTATAGGATGATAAATATCTGTCTTTTAATACTCTTGCACAGTACACACCTTCAAAGCAGTCATACAAGAAGAGGGACTATCATATTAGGAAACCCGTCCAAAATACGTTTCCTATTGCATTGGTTATAAAACCAGGCTAGGCAGGTAGGTTTTTATTTTTTTTATTGTAAACATTATATATTATAATGATTAATATACATAATGTATTAAGTGCTCAACACTCATGTCTCAGCAAAACCTATTCAATTTGATGCACAAATCTAATTCAGAATTTTTTAACCGTTGTTTAGATTTGGGGGGGGGGGGAGTCACAGTCAGCACCAAAAAACAGGGATGGTCGCCTGACCGGAAACACATTTGTAGGGGGTTTGTGTGTTGGGTAACAAGAACATGAATGATCAAAAAAACTGCATACATTGCAAATGAAAATTATGAGACAAAATGGTGTATTTATGGACTGAACCTTAATGACATACGAGGTAGCAGGTCATTAAGGCTTCTCTTTTGCATAATTTTATACAGTCAATACACCTGAAACTGAACACCTTTTATCAAAGTTAAATACACATAGTGCACATAAATCATAAGTTATCAAAATTTCATAATTCTTTTATGCACGATATCAATCAAATCACTTAAACATAAAATTCATCTTGCACCCCCAGGCACAAAGAACCCAAAATGTAAATGTTTCCATTTTTAAAAATAAATTCTTTTACGGAAATTTATGCATTTATGCATATTGCCAATTTTAATCAAAACAAGAACCATTGTCATATTCCATCATAATTCATACCATAATTGCTAAAATGACATGTAATTAAGCAATTTAAATTTGTAATTGTTTTGATTTTGCAGTATTTTATGTATGCATAACTTACAATATGCTATCATATCCATCCATGCCATGGCTGATTTTATTAATCATTATATAATCCAAAATGTAATCAATGATTACAAAGATAAATGGATGGAAGATTTTATTTATCATATTCTGATACAGAAAATAAATTCAAATTAAAGTGGCTTTAAAAAAACAAGTATCAGCCCCTGACAGGCAAAAGACAAAATGATCATTCTCTTGTATTCAAAGTAGGTAATATAAGGAGATGATAACAAGAGGATGAAGTGGGCCTGAGATTGCTCACCTTGGTCACATCTGTCAAGTAGTTTGTTGGTTCATTGGTTGGTTTAATGGCACATGACCAAGAAATATGGGTCAATAAGATCCTTTCTGTTTTAATGTTCTCTAATGATTTTGACTGCACATGTTTTGAAAACAACTGTTTTAAAATTTTATTAATTTTTTTCAATCTCCATATCTGATCTCAAATCAGCATAATTTCTCCAATACTGACAAACCTTTGACTTGACACACAGTTACACAGTTGGTCGAATTCTGTACAGCATTTTGTTTTAGAAGTTGTGTAAATGTTTTTCTACTTTTATGGTGAAATGGTATCATTTATACAAACATGAAAGCCCTCTATGGCAAATAGCTTTTTCTAACATTTGCTCATATTGAGTTTTATAGATTTTGATTAGTCATTTGAATGCTTCTATAGTGTGTGTGTGATTTGGATTTTAAACACAGCTTTAAGAATTTTTCAAGCATATCACGATGTTGTCTGCAGTGTTGCAGTTTACAGCGCTGTCTAGCACTGTCGCATCATGCCACATATATGTAGCGTCACATTATCCTGACACCTGGCTGACCAGTCCTAACAATTACTTCAGCTACCAGAGTGGTCTCTATATTTTGTAATAACAGTGGCCATATTTGATGTCATTTGTAAAAAATCTTTAAAGTCTTTATGTTTAAAACAAGACCGGTCAAATTCATTGTAACAGTTTTGTTATTTAAAGGTTTTTCAACTTTAGTAAAGGCAGGCAAACTTGATGGTTAATTGGCATTAAATTATGATGGTCTAGTTTAGAACTGAAATAATATGGGCAATATTTCCCAATTTTCTAAATATATGAGGGATTGAATGAATAATATTAGATTAGTACTTAAAAATTGTATGCATAATTTAAATGCATTTTCATGATTTTCACATATGAATCTTTAGATACTGGAATGAAATTGTGTATCGTACAATAGACTCAGCGCAAAAACTTCACTGTCTTTAATGCCATGATGCTGTTATGGTTGGCAAAATTCTATTTAACCAATAATGTAGATGACATTGTCTCAATATTATGCTATCTGAAGTGTAACTCATTTATCAGCATTACCTTGCTAGTTACTTAAAAAAAAGTGATGTTAAATCAATTTGTATGTGTACATGTTACAGCAAAACTTATCCAGGTGTCAGACCAAGAGTAGACCATGCTGCATGTGAGTTATACAAGGAATGCAATCCAAGAGGATTATGTATAATTAAGATGTAGTACCACAGATACTAATTATGACCAATTCACTGTAATTCTTAATGTGTGTTTTGTATAAACCAGCATCTCACCTCCATAAGTGTGCTGATGTATCCCTCTAAATTTTACTTCACTAACAATTTAACACAATCACATTGCTGATGATGACAAGACAAGACTCTAGCTAATACAAGAGACAAAATAATGACTGACAGATGACAGAGATATATGGTATATGGTTTAACAGCACCTATGCACAATCCTGGTCAATCTGCAGAGCAAGTTTACACCTGTTAAAAAAAAAAGGCATAGAGAGAGAGACAGCTACTAGTAACATTTTTAAAAGTTGTTGGTATAACTCGGCCATTATTATCTATCAACTGAATGTCAGTGTCTTGTTTCATAATTCCTGCGAATACATTAGAATAAAGATGAAGAAAGAAAAGAAAAAATCCACCCCATACCATATGCTGAGTGTGATTGTTTTTGTGCAAAGGTTTGGCCTGAATTCAATGCAAGTATGACCTTTAGATTCTGCATGTATGTCAACACTTATGCACATTACTTGCTTTAATAAACAGGTGGTTGTTATAAAAAGGTAGTTGCTATGCCAATACACAACAATAAACTTACTTCTTAGTGCCATAAGAAGACGCCTTTGTCGCAACCGATGAATCAGGAACAGAAGGAGAGCCAGGATCAAAAAGGTAGTAACAGTGCTGGCAACAAGGCGAAGGCCCAGGTCAGTCAAGTTGTCAGTGGTTAACACTGCAATATAAATATGAGTTTCCTCTGAATATTCTAAGTCCAGGTTGAACTGCCTAATCAACATACTAAAAATATAAACTGAAAGGAAAACATCATTGGAAAAGTCACAATTGCTATGCAAGTTAAGCAGCTCACTATGATTGTAAAAACAGAAAGATGAAACTAAAGGGTGCCTCAGGCACAATCTGACTAAAATCAGATCTCCACTGTCCTATGTGAAGATCTAAAAGTGACCAGTTGAGGGTCATGTTCTGGTGACCTTTGAATTGGCCAATGGAAATGCAGCTTTCAGAATCTTAAAGTGAATCAAATCATTTGGCATACAATGATGCTCTTCAGTCAAACTGCTCAGTGTCCCAAATGCAACGACTCAACACTTCATCTGATTGGCTGATAAAATTAACGATTACAGAAATAACATAGGTCACCAGAACATGACCTCTAAATGGACATTGTTAGATCTGATTTTAATCAGATTGACCTCCTACGCATCATCCATATTATGCAGACAATTCAGAATTATTAACACATCGGGGTGTAAAACTTTACACACAGCAATACTCTACCAAGTTCCTGCTGAATATAGGCATTGACATAAGAAAGAGTAACTTTCAGATACAAAATAAAAGAGATTCCAACAATTATATCACCGTCATCAATATCCTCAATACTGTAGAAAAGATACATGTGCCTCACAATTTACATCTATGAGACAAATAAAATAGTCAAGTTACTTCAGTCTATTTGTATAAATTTCCATTCAATACATAACCAGATTTAAGTAAAATTTAGTGGAAAGTAATCACTTCCACTAGATATATCCAGGCCTATAAATACATTGCTGATAAACACCAAAATCTGCAAACATATGCAAGAAATAGAACTGACCTGTTGTCCCCCCGCTGCCTCCACCTGGAGAGTCCCCAGTGTAATTGGGACGATGGACTTCTGGATCTACTGGCCCAGCTGTGTCGTCCAGACATCTAAACTTGCAGCATTGTCCCTCAACCTGTTCCCACTTCTGGCAGTTTGGCGGGGAGCAAGACACTGTCATACACATTGTCTGGAACCCCTTGTCACACCGACACAAATAACACAAGTCCTCTTTCTTTGGGTAAAACTCCTCTCCATGAGACACAGGTTTACCCTGCCAGTCTGTACAGTTCAAGGTCAATACTGAAATCAATAGACCAGTCCATAAATCAATCAGGTAGTCCATAAAGCAAGCAAGCAAGCAGCATTTAATGTCAATTATCAATCATTAAATAGCAACAAGGAGAGAAAGCTTAATAAGCTGTTCAGCCATAACTTGGTTCACCCCTTATCTTTGTTAATTTGGTTTACCCCACTGCCCCCCCCCCCCAATCATTTTGTCCCCTCTTGAATGTTGTTTCAGGTTTAACACCATTTCTCAGCACCAGATAGGCTATACACGGCAACCAGTATAACTGGTGGAGGAAGAACCTGGGAAAACACCAGTAAGAACCACCAACCCACTGGAAGTTACTGCCAGCTTTCTCACATACATTGGCTGAGCCTGAGACTCAAATCCAGGTGAACAGAGGTTAGATGGCACTGATCAGTAAAGGTGAACACTTTAGACCACTCATTCCCCTTGGGGGCCCACTACTGACCATTGTCATGAGCAGGTGGTTGTTGTATGTTAATCTTTTGTTGGGTATTTACCAAGTTTTTCCTGAGTAAAGTCATTTACATACATAATAATAAAGATTCAACATAAATGATTCATAAATTATGTGGAAAGGGAAGGGAAAGAATGGAACAAAACTTAATTACATCAACTGCAGTGTCTCTAATATAAATCACAGAATGGAAATGAACATATAACAGAAACATGGACAAATTATGCCATATACTATCATGGTCCAACTGTCCCTGCCTTTATTTTTTTTTTTAAAAACAGATTACATTTCTTGGCAAATGATTTGGGGGCAAAACTAATAGGGATGAAATGATCTTGGGGAAAAAATGACTTGGTATGTGAAAACTTGTGTTCGACATCTTTCATTTTTTCTTACACAACCTTCCTTATATTAAAGGTTTCTTTTACTCATTCAATCAGTCATAATCTAAGATTCAATCTGGTTAAAAATCATAATAGAGAAATTATTAATTCTTGATTATTGTGGGAAATATTTTTTTAACAAAAGCTCTATTGCCCAGGGCTGCAGGAAGGAAAAATCCCCCGCCCCCGATAAGCAACATCTTCATCACCCCCCAGTCTGAAAAAAATATCGAAAACTCTGTGAAATGGCTACCAGGGTGGTCGCCAATATCACCTGACCCTTATAATGACCCTGTCCAAAATAATACATTTACAAAGTTGCTAAACTTAGCAAAATGTACTCATGGAAAACAGATGTCCTCCACAGTGCCTTAAATAACAGAAAATTGAAAACTTGAACCAGCGTCATTTAAGGGTGAAAAGCTGGATATGGATGGTCTATACATATAACCAATAATGTGTTCCAGCACAAAATAATAGAAATTATGTATAATAGAGAAACAATGAAAAGCAGTCAATGATAAGTTTCTTGTACTATACTCTAATACATATTCAATCAATAAGTTAAAGAGTCATATAACCAGGGCATCTAGATCTATCAATTATTAAGTAAATTAGTATGTATGGTCTAGTGTAACCGCTCCAGTGGCTGAGTGGTTAGAGCATCCACCTCAGATGCAGTAGGTCGCAGGTTCGAACCCTGGCTGAGTCATAATAAAGACTTATAAAAATGGTACAAGCAGCTGGCTTGCTTGGTGCTCAGCATTAAGAGGTTAGTGTTAGGACTGGTCGGCCTGGTGGCAGGATAATGTGACTGGGTTGGAGATGATGCTACATGTCTGAGGCATAATGCCCCAGTACTAGACATCACTATAAACTGCCACACTGCAGACAGCGTAGCAATATGACTGAGAGATTGTTAATGTTATGTTAAAATCCAAATCACACACACACACACATATGGTCTGTACTATACAAATCCCCTCAATTCAGGCAGTTTATCTTTGTCAAATGAACATTCTTCCAGTCTGTATTATTATTAAAATTTTTATATGATAATGCATAAAGAAAAATAAAAATTGGATAATAACGGAAAATGGAGAGACATAACAAGCAAGATAAAATATTAAATATAAAAATACAAGGAAAAATTTCTACTAATACACGTGTTGTTAAATCAGACATGCATTATTCAGTCAAATTCATACATAGCCCAATAAATATTAAATACATGTGCAGTGCCCTTGGGTATGGGCTACCAAGTATTCACTACTGTAGTCAGGTAGACCAGTCAGCTACAATATAATGTAATGAATTATTCTATATTTTTTTCAAAACATTCATGTACAATAACACATTATCGGAAACAACATTAACATAATTTTAAAGTAACTGGATGAAACACTAATCTTCATCAATTTAATACAATCTCGATCTCGATTTTTGAACAATTTGGTGCTACATCATGGCGATATTGTTGCACTGTGCAATAAATCAATATCAGTCCCTATCCATGACCAGATCCCTCATTAAAAGAAACTGAAATCTTGATCTGGAATAGTTCTGTGTTACATCATTGTGAAACTTTTGTACCATGCAGTGTCATCCTTTACAACAAGAACACTTGCTTAAGAAAGAAAAAAGAACGTGTACATACTAGACAGGTTTGAAATTTTTTTAATCAGGATTCGGCAGTTGTGATTAATATTTGTAATAATGTTCCATATTGCGATCTTTGCTTGTTTGTTGTTTTTTTTAGGGGGGAAGCTGAAATTACATTTATCAGTTCATACATACAGTATCATACAGGTATATTCTTGTTGATTTCTACTGGTTCTTTTTACATTGACTTCTGGGCAAGTTGGGTTTTTTTTTGTTTTGTTTTTTAGACCTTTGAAGAAAAAAAATAATCTGTTTTTCAACCTACATCTTGATAATGGTTTCCAAGACAACGTATTCAATATTTAGGTCATATTTCCAGGGTAAAGTCAAAATCAAAAACCTGGGACTGAGGTCTTAAAACTGAACAAGCTATTCTAACCAAAACCATGAAACATAATTTCTGAACATTTTGTGGGCACGATCTTAAGTTACATCTTAATTAGCCTAAAGTAGAAATTGCAATGGCACATAAATCATGAATCTGAAGGTTTCATTTCAGATCACTGGTAAACATGCCCCCTAAATATTTAATCTGAGGTTTTCTAAAATAGTAACATCTAATGAACATAATATTTTAGTTGCATGGCACCTCTTTCTTGTCGTTTGCATTATGCTGCATTTTCTACAAATCGCATACGCCATTTTCATGCCCATTAGGTTCAATAATACGATTTTGTAATCTTATCATCCATTTAATTAATGCTAAAATATTACTCAATCATTAAGCCTAACAAGAATGATACTAATTACTGAAAATCAATTAACAGTGCATAATCAAATAATAAATAATAATTCACAGAGTATAAAGATACATACGTAGATCCATTTGCATTCTTCAGTCCGTCTTGACAAATGTATACATAAAAGTTTCTAAACTGTCCAAATAAATATTATCCATATAAATATTATCTGTAACAAAATAAATATACACAATGTTTTGTAGAAAACATCAACAGCAACTGTTCCTCTCAATGACCAGATCCCTAATTACCAACAAACAGTCCATCTTAACTTATATAGTCCTCCAGATTAAATAATGCTAAACTGTCATTCAATGGAACAATTAGACACTTCTAAATCTACTCAATGACAACATGGAGACTTTCAAGCACAGGGTCCTTTCAAAAAAAAAATATAGCCCTATAATTATTAATGGCCATCCTAACATTGCTCTAATTGATAAACACATAAAACCAATGAACTGCTTCCAAACCAAGCTAATCCAACCTAGGAGGAACCTCCTTCTTTTGATCCTAGACAAAACGGAACCATTAGAATTACAATGTAGCTTGGCTGGATTTATATACAAAGCCAACCCTCCCCCCTGAGGGTGGGCTTTAAAGGTGCAATTAAAAACATCACAGGACAACAAAAAGAAAAGCAGGTAGCAGTGAAATAGCACCAACAGGTGTTGCATAGTGATTATCAATATTCTAAAAGTGGATTGGAGACTCTACAATAAATTAATTAAGGTATTAACAATGAAATACTTAACATAAACAAACTATACTAAATGAAGTGATAAAATACAGATGTCCACTTATCAAAAGATCACAATTTGTTTAAAGGCTTGAGGAATTTCTTCAATATACTGTGGTATTCTTATCAGCAAAACAAGAAACAACACATAAACTTAACATCATAACAATGAAAGCATAAATTTTAAAAAATATATATTTAATTAAAAAAAAGCATCAAGCTCTCTTAACATTATTTTATTATCCACTGGGGAAAAAACATTCTGAATATATATGCAATATTTCAAAACTGAACTAAATTAAGCAAACTGAAAAATAATTGGCCATGTGTTAAACTTTTCAGTAAATTCCTTCAATTTTTATTATGCTGGAATCAATTATTCCTTCAACTAAACTGATCATCAGGAAAATTCATGAAATATGTACATGTTGCTTTATTTTGAAAATAATTCATGAATTATATACATGATGTTGCATTTTAAAAGAACAAATTCATCTGTACAAATGATGTACAAACTATTTTGCCTCAATTAGGAAACAGAACGGGTTTACCAAATGTTATTTTATAAAATTTTTCCATTTTTTTCTAAATCATGTAAAAATATAAAATATGATTTTTTAAAACTGACAACATAAATCATTAATTAATTAAAACAATTAATTTACTGTGACGGACCTTGTGGAAAGCAATAACAGCTGTAATAGAAGAAAAGATTGAGACCAACTTTATGTTTAGCACACAATAAATTTTGCTAGAAAGTTAAGCCTTATTTAGGTTGTGGACCATTTATCCACCCTGCAAGGGAGCAATGAACACTTTTCAATAGAAATTCAACAGAATTAAAATTTAAGTACATCTATGAAAGCAATCAACTTGATTCCTTGACAATATTTTTATTGTTTGAAAAACTTCTAAAAAAAAGTCAATATCATCAAAAATGTTAATAATGCAACAATTTAAAACTGTATTTAAAAATCTGAAGAAAAAAACCCCGATTTTTTAACTCTAAATATGGCAAAACAAGGGAAGCAACTCACATTACAATTTCTCGTAAGTGTGAAAGCACTTCATTTCCATACTCGTGTAATTGTTTTCGCTCGACTAGATTTACGTCTATAGATCCATAAGTTCAAGTCCATCAAACTAATTCAAAAGTGTTGTTGTTGTTGTTGGGTTTAACGCCATTTTTCAGCACACGATAGGCTATACATGGCAGCCAATATTAATGGTTGAGGAAGAACCCGGGAAAACCCCGGAAAGAACCATCGACCCACGAGAAGCTATTGGCAAGCTTTCTCACATACCCACATTGGCTGAATCCGAATTCAAAAGTGTAGATAAATTTAAATTTTTTTTAAATGGCATATAATCTAGTAATCTATACATGTAATCAAACTTTCAATGAAAAATATAAATTGTTAACTTCATCTGGTTTTTTTTTATATAATGCTTACTATGATTTCATCATCATCAAAGTCAAAACAGTTTAAAAAACAAGTTTAAAAAATTTAAACTGCTGTAATGGCCATAAAATATAATCAGGTTATGTACACATAAATACTACTACCATTTGCTTAACTGTCAAAAACTTGTCATTAGTTCAAAAATATTGCCAACATTGAAAACTTGGTTGAAATGAACTGAAAAATGAATCATCTTTATCAACATATAGATAGTAATAAGCTTGCCAACTTTAATTTGCCTACTGTATTTTGAGTGGTTTTGTGTAAATTACTCATGAGCTTCCTCCAGTCAATAAATGGACAGACAGAACCAATTTAGTTTCTTTGCAAATAGTGGCAGTATAAAAATTCTTTTTCACTGTTATGTAATGGTTTATTTCTGAACAATCTTTCATGCATTTTGGCAAGGCCTTTCAATGCAGATGCCCATCAAAGACATTCCTAACAGGATTAGCACAAGAACAGCTAATGACCCTGTTAACAATGTGATAAATATCAAAGTCACACCTTATTTTCAAAGACACTGTAAAGTGGTAACTGATGAAATCAGTAATTTGAAATGAATATAATGCAGGTTTACATTATATACTAATGGATTTACTCAGAGAAGAATAATCAGAGGAAAATTTTAAAAGGTAAATAATCAGATATCTGATGAGACAAGAATAAAGTGGTGATTATGCTTAATTAAGATAAAATTTACTGCTTGATAAAACTGAAATTTTATGATTTTTTGAGAATATTTCTAAAACTATTAGGTTTTTATCAGCCGACAGTTAACATATATTGATTGTTAAGTTCTTACCAGACATTGGGAATGTATTTACTCATTACACAAAAGAATGGATATAAAGCTAGTAAACAACTTTATAATTGTTAAACCATATCAATCATTTTTAGTGTGAATTCAATGGCCTTGATGCTCATTTTTAGAAGAAAAAAATATTAACACCCATACATTTTCACTATAGAATTTGTAAGAATGCAACATGTATACATGTCAGTTTGTGGTAATGCCTTTTCTGTGCTACCTGCTCCAAATATTGTTAAGGAACAAAGGTTGTAAAAACATTTTGACCAATTAAGTAGGACCACCTTTTCAATTTCCCCATGAAGTTGCAGAATTTTAAAAAACTTTTGGTAAACAGGAGTCAGAAAATTTACGTATTTTCCTTTCATTTATGAAATATCTACAAAGGTATCCTATTCTTGTACATTTTGTCAAATGAATATTAAATTTTAACATAATAAACAACTAGTAATGCCTGACCTAATCTTTATGATAAAATAAAATATTCAATTCATAAACTAATAATGCCTGACCAAACCTTTATAATAAATTAAAATGTTAGCTTGTCAAACAAATAATGCGTGACCTAATCTTTATGATAAATGAAAATTTCAACCTATTTAACAACTAATAATGTTGGATCAAATCTATAAATAGCATGCTGACAGTGTTAGGCAGCATGTCATAATAAAAGGAATATAAAAAAAGATTCTGTGGAATTTGTTGTTGTATTTGGCTTAATAACATTTCTCAATGCAAGATGGGCTACACATGGCAACCAATATTAACTGGTGGATAAAGAACACAGGAAGGTACAATAAGAACCACTGACCCACAGTAAGTTACTGGCAGCTTTCACACACCCATATTGGCTGAACCCAAGACTCAAACCCATGCAGACAGAGGTTAGCAGTGAATCGTTAAAAGCAAGGACTTTAAACTACTGTGCCACTTGGGGCCCCTAGTGGAATTTTTGAAGCTTTTTGTTTTACTGCTTGTGGTCCCCTGCCCATCCAGTAGTTTTACTTAACCAAAAATGACAGGAAATATTTATTTTTTTAGGCCAAATAAAAAGATGTGTGGTGCTGGTTAAATTGATAACAAATTTATGGTAGGTGGGTAAGGTCATTACAAACATGGATAGGGGCTCAGGGGTCCGGACAGATATAAATAAAACATTAACTAAACAAAAGCATTTTCGATCCCTTTGGTATATTTTTTTCTACTGAAATCAGTTCCTTTTCTCTAAAAAATTTTCCACAAGAAAATGAGCAAGCAGTTAAAATTGGGTTGGCTGACTAACTAGTACAACACTTACTTTTTATTTGGCCAACACCAACTTTAATGAACAGCCTCATATGAAATACACCTGCATTATAAACCCCATTTATTAATATTTCACTCATTTGTAAAAAGCACCACCTGTTTATAAAGGACAAAATCTTGTGATTCCTTGGTGTTCCTTATTGACAAGATTCACTTCATACAGAAATTCCTTATTCAAATTCTGTATTTTTGTTGTTGTGATGCAAGTGGGAACTGAACTGAGTTTGGCACAAAAAGTAACTTTTTTATTGAGAAACACTGGTATACAGAAATATTCTTGTTGTAGTTCAATGTTACAAACTGGTATCATCAGGAGAGAAACAAGCTATCCCAAAATTCCAAATAGTCAATGACGCAATTCCAAAATTCCAAATAGTCAATGAAGCTATCCCAAAATTCCAAATAGTCAATGAAGCAATTCCAAAATTCAAAATAGTCAATGAAGCTATCCCAAAATTCCAACTACTCAAGCAAGCTATTCCAAAATTCTAAATAATCAAATTTCAAAAGTAGTAATGCAGTGTTCCACAGGATTTAATTGATCTTTAAAAAAAGTGTTGTAGTCGTTGTATATAAGGTACTGTACATGACATCATTATAAATAAAGCTCTTTGATGATGGCACAGCATTATCAACAGCTGCTGAAAATTGAATTCTGGTGGTTGAATAAATCCACCATTGCTAGATAAATGATTGGGTTAAGTGTTTGTTGGAGACTAATACATTATCCAGACAAAACAGAGATAAGAAAACAGAATCTGAGCCAACTAGAGTAACTATGATGGCATGCAATGAAAAAACCCCCCTTTCTGGAACTGACCATTTTTCAGGATAACATCAATTTTAATTAATTATAGATTGGGATTTGCTTTAAAGGCATAATCATTTTGATTATAGCTAAGTTTGTGCAATTGTTTACCAAATTTTAATATGATCATGATGTTATGCAGTTTGCATTTCAAATAATGAACATGTAACAAACACATTACAATAAATGCTATTTCCTGAAGCAAGTAGAAGCTGATAATACAAATTGGTAATTTACTTGTAAACCACCTAATTACTCAAACTTCAATATTATGCCCATTTAAAAAAAAACAAAAATAGTATGCTGACATACTATGACTTTACTGACACAGGAAGCCCAAAGCCAGTTAAGAAGGAAACAAAAATCCATACCAAAACACACCAATGATGCCATGCTTTAGTGTTAACCTATTTTATAACTCTTGGAATTACCGTCCTGGTTCTCACACTGGTAGTCAGAAGTTTTGATACAAAGATCAACTCCATTCTGAAATCATGTATGAAATTCACAGGCTTTATAGTTTATTGCAAAAAAAGTTCTGCACCTGACAAGAAAAGTACCAAATTGTTTCCATGACAACTGTTTTTTTTTTTTATATACACCTGACATTTATATGGGGGCCATTGGCCAAGTCGAAGAAAAAATCTATTAAATAAATATTATTCTCAATAGTCACTGATTTGACACCTTAAGAGACCTGCTCAGGCCATGTTATCTTTTTTGAACCGTTTTTGACCACCTCCTTGTCCTTGTAGATCCAGGGGTCATACTGAAAATCCTAAATCTTCCACCACGTCAATATTCCTTAGTGAAGTCACATATCAAGTCCGAATACAGATGGTAAATGCATTTTTTTTGTTTACAATGTTATGTGTTTAGGCTCGAATAAACAGTAACACAGAAAGAGTGAAAACAACAAGCTTTTTAAAATTTAACAAATAGTTTATTTTCCTGAAAAATTCTGTAAAAATGAAAAAAGGAGAACCTGCGGTTTCAAGAATCAAATCCAAAACTAATCTAAGAATAATCCACGAATTAAATTACAAAAGTGCATGTAATAAATGTTCTAATAATTTCAAGTTTGAATCCTGATGGAAAATCCAAGATGGCTGACAATGACATATGCTGTAGTCAGTACTGTGCTTATCTACAGTTCCTTTAGAAATACAAATAATGGCACTCCGGTGTTGGAAATCCAAATTAAAGTTGTAAGCAATGTCTTTACAGAATTTCTGTGAGCACTCAAAATGTTTCCAAAGAATAAAGAACTAATCCTTTTGAAATCCAAATGATCTGAAGAAAATTATAGCTCAAGATCTGGCTACAACAAAGAAAACAACTTGAAACTAAGTGTAAAAGCCCAAAAACTGAGAAATCTCTCTCAAAACAAAGATTATATTGTATCATAAGACACAGTTTCGAAATTCCCCCAAGTTGTGAAATTAGAGGGGGGTCACATGATTATGTTTATATCACATACACAGAATATGGCCTTGATTAGACCAATGATTTTATTCCTAGAATAAAAAATAAAAAAAGTGTTTACTTCTTAACCCACTAGTCCCATCGTTACCTTGACAACAACCAATAAAATAGAACTTTGTTTACTAGTTTTGAATCCAAGTCAGAATTTAGATCAACACCTGGTGTTTATAAACAGTCAAGGTCAAACAATTTTCTGAAAAAGTATCATCTCTAGTGAATTTTTTTTACATTATAATAGAATAAAAACGTTAAAACAAGGAAACATGATGTACATACGTATGTATGAATGGATGTACGAAGAAGATGAATCTAATAGAAAAGAAACTTTACTATAACCTAGTTCTTAATAACACAAATTCTGATATAACATGGTTGTATTATGGCACCTGAATTCTTGTCTATTGTTCTTATTCACTGTCACTTCCCAAAAACATTAGCCAAACTGATAAAATAAAACAATTCAGATCACAATAAATCTTTGTGCATAGCAAAGAATAAATTTCAACAAGGATGGGTCTATCTAAATCAAGAATGCTGCATAAACTGTGTAATCAAAGCAAAAATGTCTCCACTGCCACTTCCCACAATAGCAAATTAACCTAATTCTGTGACACTTGTACTTAACAGAATGGACAGCTCATACAAAAATATGTATACTCGTGTGTGTGTGTGTGTGTGTGTGTTGTCACAATGACATACAGTACAAAGCGTGACATGCAAACCTTTCTTTTGCTTGCTCTTACTTGGCAATGCAACATTCTGCCTGGATCTATTCAGGGAATATGGCCTTGATTTTCTAGGTGTGTATGTGTGTGTGCATGAAACTGAGAAAAGATACTGTATATTATAGATAATTTCTAAACTTCAAAGTCCATTAATTGTTTTGGTTTTGGTTTGGTGCTTTCCAGCACAGCAACACAAGTAGGTTATATCGTGCCAAGGCAATTGGAGTAAACGCCCAAGGACACACCACAGAAGTTGACCCAAGCAGGTCTGATGGTAAGGTTCTAACCCCTAACCTTTTTTTTGGTCACAAGTCTGGCCTGCTAAACACTGAGCCACCCTGACTCCCTTGTATTGTCGTGTTAAATGATGCTGCTTGGGCACATAATGTACAATCTCAATAAAGCTTGGGAGATGGTGAATCTTTTAAACTTGTGATATTGTGAATATTTCAAGCTTTAAATTCAAATGGATCATTTTTCCTTTGAAAAATTTATAAAAAATTTACGTCTTGCCAAATTCTGATTATGCTGACGATGTCTAAAACAAATGAACTTCATATGAAAAATGATCACTTGAAAAAATGAACAGTCAAGGCTATATGAATAATAACACAAAAAAAGCATCCCTGTACATCATTGTACAGTACTCTCTTAAGATGAGGATTTCCTTTTCTCTGTTCAACCCATGCACTGATTATTTTTCTCATATTTGCCTGTCATTTTATTCAACAAATAATTCATATATTTTCATCTTAATTTTGCTTAATAACTGCGTTTTATTTTGATACTTGAAAACCAAAACTTAAATTTGTTTTTGTAGTCACTTTTGCCGGCATGTTTGTAATAATTATTAGAGATACAATAATCAAGTTCCCCTCTATTACTCTTTGTACTTGTTATAAAAGAATATTTTAAATAAATAAAATAATTTCCTGAATAAACAAGAAGCTGGCAATGGCCTACATCTTGAGCCACTCCAGAGCTTTGAAATGAAATACAAGTCCGAATACATATTGTAATTTTGGTGGAAAGGAAGTGTACCCACTAAGACTTAGTAAGTGTACTCCACTAAGACATCTCAATTTCCACGACTCTGTGGCCAGTGGTACCTTGAAACTGACCAAAATACAAAACTTAAAAATCACATTGACAATTTAGAATTTCACTCAAGATATACATTCAGAAGTTCCTTTTTCAGGATAAATGCTCACTTCACAGTTTCAAGTAGTTCTGTCAAAGAATAAGTAGTGTTTCAATGGGCTTGTTCCTTTAGCAAGTGGTGTTTAAAATTGACACACAGCTTATGGACTAGACAACTTGTATATTGAAAATGCATGTCTGATAACTGATTCAAGGCAAATGGACCAAGAAAAAGAAAAAAGTTTTTGGGGTCATTTTTTCCTTCTTGAACAGACTTCTTTTAATAATTAAAAAAATCCAAATAATAAAAGCACACTTTACAAGTGTTTTAGAGCATGTCAAGTATTCAACAGCTGATTGTTCAAATTAGTTTTGAATATAATAATAAACACTACGATGTCCATCTACCTTTCTGCAAACATAATACAAGCATTACCTCCGATACATAATAATGTGATATCACTTATAGTCAGGTGTCAATTTCACAGTATAAATTATAGCAATCAAGAAGAATAAAGTATCCATGCACCATTTCATAATATTTAAAAGATCACGTTTTTAATAACTGACAATTAAAATTATCATATTATTTGTTAGTTAAGAGGTGGACGGAAGATATATTACTCTTGTCAGCATTAACAAAATGCACCAATGGCCTTACACAATTTACAGGCAAATAGTTTAAAACAGTTTTAAATTGCTATTCATTCTGAAAAATGAGAATCCACATTGCAACTTTAATTTATAGCTATTTTACCTACCAGCAACTTGTAAAGAATACCTGTAGCTGATGAGTGCTTTTTCTGAACCTCAGTGACAAAAATTATATGCACCCTTATTTTAAAATTCACATGGGGAGGGATATTTTGGTGAAAATGCGCTTACAGGTTGCTCAATGACCTGCTAAATGATTTTTCAGAAGTCTTATCTTTTAAATTTCTCAAAAATTGAATGGAAATAAAAATTGTCAATAATACTTTGATTCAATAAATATTGTTCACAGAATTTTAAAACTTCATATATATAACTCTAATGAATGCATCTCCGAGATACTTAACTTGGAAATTTTGCCTTTGCAACATTTTAAATGGAAAGAAAGAAATATCAATGGTTTAAGGAAATAAGCCTTAAAATACAACTGGATGTAGACAAACTAGCAGACTAGTTAAGACCAGACGCAATGGAGTCAACTATTTAATAGGACACTGATCTATACTGTCGTGTGACACAAGATGAAACATCCTGTGTGTGTATGTGTGACATTTGGATTTTGAATGTAGCTTGTACAATTTTTCAGTCATATTACTATGATATCTGCAGTGTGACCATTTATAGTGATGTCTAGCACTGAGGCATCATGCTCCAGAATGTAGCATCATGTCCCACCCAGCCACATTATTCTTACACCAAACAGACCAGTCCTAACACTAACCTCTTAACATTTTAACCCGTTGACTTGGATGGGGATTTAAACCAGCAACCTCCCACATCCAAGGCAAATGCTCTAACCACTTAGGCCACTTGAGCAGTCTGAAACATCTTGAATCAAATTATATTTTGAAAAGAAATTATAAAAAAGTATTATAGACAGACTTGATTTAGTGGAAAAAATTTGATCATTGACCATAATAAATGGGTTGCAGATTTGACACCCACTCACTCCAGCCCGGGTCGACTGCCACAGTGTGTCCTTATGAAAGGCACTCGCTCCACTGATACAGCCAATTATACACTAAACAAACCAACAAAACAAAATTTGCATCTAGGGTTTGGATGGATGTACAAAAATCAATTAATGCTAAATGGTAATGCTATGTCAAGCTTCCATCAAAGCATGCTGACAAAAAAATTCATTCATTAATATCTAATGGTTTTTTGAGATGGAATTTAAAACATGGTTTTGATGCTGAATATTCCTGAATACTGAAAGAGGGCACAATCATCCAATTCTCACAAGTCCCACATAGTCCTCTATATTCTTACAAATGCATCCCTCCCTAACAGGTTTAAATTACAGTTCAAAATGGCTGAAAGCCTAACATCTGTATGACCTGATGACATTGCTTCTCAATAAAGGAGGCATCTTCCATCAGACACATTAAGAACGCTGCCATTTTAATTGATATCTGAAACAACTGCTTCAGTTTTTATTCAGAATTCAACCAACGGAATATTATTTTTTGTGGTTCACAAAGGACTCCACACATCAGCACTATCTACAGTATACGTCATCGCCTTCAATTTTGGATTGTTCGTTGCGACTCGAACCTGAATTCATTAGAACATTTCATTATTAGGACTTCTAAAATTTAATTCTTGGATTATTTTTGGAAGTTCATATTTTTTTCATTTTTCCAGGGAAATAATTTGTTAAATTTGTCAAAGCTTGTTGTCTTCACTCCTTTTTTTGTTACCGTTTATTCGAGCCTAAACAGGTAACATAAGAACACATATAACTGATATCTCAGCAACTGCTTCAGTTATCCCATTATACATATTTAATTGACATTTGAGCTGATGATTCAGTTAACCCATTACAGACATTTAACTGACATCTGAGCTACAGCATCTCACACAAACACATACACACCAAAGTGACACACAAATAAAGTAAAAACCAATGGTTAATTAAATACACCAATTAAATAAAACTTCAAGGAACAAGTCCTAGCAAAGTGCCAGAAATGATCTACAAACTTTATAAAGGTGTGACCCGCAGACGAGTAAATGTAATGCTGTGTCCTTAAATGTTAATGCATAAAAATAAACATAATTTCTATGTCAACTCCATTATCAAACAAAATCTGAACTCGACATCCACAATCATTTATAATTTAGTCATGAATTATGAACAATGCAAGACCTCGCCCCAAAACATAAATATCAGTCAATGTCTAGACAAATTATCCTTAAATGTCACCATTTGTTGATCTGTGGAGTACAAGAATTTCATTTGGTAATAGAAGTTTCATTAGTATTAATCTCTGCATGTCTTGTTGAATCTCTGAGCACTACAAAAGATCGTTTGACATCAGTACTACTGTGGCATGAAACATAAATTGCAAAATAGTTATCAGGTTAAATCCCTGCAATGTTGATGGAAATTCCTGGCAATGTTGATGACAAATTCTGGCAATGTTGATGGAAAACCCTGGCAATGTTGATGGCAATTCCTGGCAATGTTGATGGTAAATGCTGGCAAAGATGATGGTAAATCCTGGCAGTGCTGATGGCAGCATGGAATCACATCTCCATAAGGCTCCTACATTCCAACAAATTAAATAATTTCACTTTGCTTTTTCATGAGTGCATAATTCTGAATTTGCTAGTTCAACTGAGATATATATATACTGGTTGAATTTCCAACCCGTGCCAATTTGGAATTCAATATTGTTTGCAATAACTGCAAAACATCTTCTTGACAGTCAATGAATTCAAACCATGGATAATTATGTTCAACGTGGGTGAAAATATCTGTCCCTTGGGTGTGTCATATTTAACTTTATATTGTGCTGCAACTCAGTCTGGCGTTGGAGAAACAATTACCTCAGATTCAGTGGTAGCCTTACATTTTATCCTTTCACATGAATTTTCCTTCTCCAAAATCATTCTCATTACCTTCCATGCAGGAGGCCCCTTGTGGCCAAGTGGTCTAAAGCGCTCATCGTTACCAATCACTGCCATCTCACCGCTGTCTGCATGAGTTTGAGTCTCGGATTCAGTAAATGTGGGTATGTGAGAAAGCTTGCCAGTAGCTTCTCTGTGGTTTTCCAGGTTCTTCCTCCACCATTTATATTGACTGCCATGAATAGCCTATCTTGTGCTGAAAAATGGCATCAAACCCTAAAGCCACAACAACCATCACCTTCCTTGAAAAACCAATTTAATAAACTTATTTTATTCACATAAAGATCACCCTACTTGACAACTACCTTTATTCTGGTCATAATATGTATTTTGTCATTTAAATTTGTTGCTCTAAAATACCAACAGCTCCCTAACCTGCACAACTTCAAACAGATTATCACATGTATGTACACCCGATCCACACTTTAAACAATAATTTACCAATTATAAATATGTTCCTTTCTGGTAGTATTTGATGGTATTCATTTAAGTCCAACTGTTATATATATATATCTATATTTTTTCAACTCCTGGTACATAATTTTGTCTATTTTTGTAATTTTTATTCAGGGCGTAAAATTGTAGTGAAATTGTGTACATGCATTTAATATGTTAAAAAGCAAAAAAACACTGCAAAGGATCTATAAATAGATGCTTAATTACATGCTGACCATTACTAATAACACTGTAACAGTACGATCCATGGGGTGGTATATTGCATATATAACAGTACGATCCATGGGGTGGTATATTGACTGTCAAGTATTGAAACCATCTCCGATATTACAATGATAACAAGATTTTCATAGTAGATACTGTGGTCTACATACTGGATGTCAGTTTGGTGCCATTTTCATTTAGAACAGGAAGACATCTTAAGAAGTCTTTTAGTGAAAACACCAAGTCAAAATAAGCATCTATTCATGGAAGTACTCGCATTAAGTTTTTCGAGACAGTTGTCATGGCAGCCATATTGGATGTACAACTGGTACCATTTTCCTTTAAGACTTTGTTAAAAACTCCATAACAGTGACCATCCATTCAGTGGGAGTGTTGACAACTAGATGTTCAAGAAAGACATTATGGCAGCCATATTGGATGTCAGATCAGAACCATTTTCATTTAAGACCAACGAATATCATAAGAGGTCTTTTGGTGAAAACCTCATGTCAATATTACTTTCTGTTCAAGCAGACTTGTTACTTTCACAATGGCTGCCATATGCAGCCACACTGGATGTCAGATTGGTACAACTGCTAGATACTGTAACAAGTCTTTGAATTAAAAACCAATGCTGATATGACCATCCATTCATATGGAATACCGATAACAACATTTTCAAGATGGCCACTGAAGCAGCCATATTGGAGATCAGATCAGCATCATTTTCATTTTGGAACAAATAGATATTGTACAATCTTTTGGTGAAACCCCATGTTGATAAGGAGTAGCTGCAATAAGATTTTCAAGATGGCTGCCATGGGGACCATATTGGATGTCACATCAGAAACATTTTCATTTAGAACCAACTATACATCTAGGAAATCTTTCTGTGAAAACCCATGTTGGTATGAGCATTGATAATGGAGTAGTAGTGATAACAAGATTTTCATGATGGACACCACAGGGTGTCTTAGAAGCACCATTTTCATTTGTGACCAAGATTTAGTTAGGACAGTAATTGCCATTACCTACTCAGAATCAAATTGCATGACTTTTGTCTGTACATGATCAATGAATCTAAATGCCTGTTACAACAGTCCTGTAGTTTGTGCATCATATTTAAATGCACCTGCTAGTCTGTGTTGCTGAATACTAAATGAGAAAATTAAGAAAATGTCTCTAACTGTTCACCTATCAATTCTGAATTTGCACATTTCTGCATTTAGTTCATGAGGTAAATTTCTTGTGGGCATAATTAATAATCAATTACACAATTTTTTAAACTACAACAAATTCAACTCATCTAGACATGGAAGCTCAAGTTTGAGTCTTGTTTTAGTCTTGAAAATATTATTGCGATTTACCGAATCGTTACAGCATTAGCACAAGGAATCAATCCATATTCCTATTCCATTTAAAAGGTCATGTAAAAGTTGGTGAAACAAATAGAAAAACAGCTGACTTTTTGGTGATTAACATGAGCTTTAATTACTCCGAGAAACAAGTTGATTGATTGTTGAGTTTATGGTGCAGCCTCATTGTAAGGCTATAAATCATCACAAAAAATGGTTATATGATAAAGATTGATGTACCAAAAAGGTTTATTACGAATGATGAATCATTTATATTTTAAGAAAGAACAGCAAGTAATCATAAATCTGCTCAACATGGTTTATGCTAACAATATTTCAAACACTGAAGAAGGCGTTTCAAGCATCATGCATTAAAGTGTGCAAAACAATGTGCATGGAAGAGAAAAATCCGTAAGACAACGATAATCAATGAATAATCTTAATCTGCTCATCAACGAAGATCTGGCCTATGTGGCTTCACATAATCCTTTTAGATTCATTTGAACTTGTTCTCATGATGTCGTGTGCAGATTTTCAAAACAAATAAAGAAACAATATGACTCTCAACTCCTTATGCCAATCCAAGACTGCTTTCTTAAAAAGAATAATGGTTAATCATAATGGAGATATATACATGATTTGGCACTACAATGGCAATTTTTTGTGACCTTGGTTACAAAGGTTTAAATAAATGTCAGTATTTACAAATGGGTTGCAACAATGTTATTATGAAGTGTTGAAACAATATTAGCCTCAAAATGGGTGGATCCTGGTTCAACAGGCAGTTGCTCACAAGTACATGACAATTTGGGTCATAGATGGGAAGTAATCACTCAAAGCAGTGACTGATCAAATCTGGTTCTGCTATATAATACACGATCTCTGCCGTAACAAATTTCTCAAAACAATTAAAAATAAAATCCATGTACATGGTCACTTTTCTGGCATATACATGTGACAGAAATTTAGAAATCAACATATGGCAAATCAGGTGATTAGCAAAATGTGAACAGGAATTTTGATTTCAAAACAAGGAGGATTTTTTCAAAGAGAATGGCAAATTTTTCATTGTGGCAAGTGTCTTCAATTTTATTTTTAACAAGGACCCAAATCTTGGAGCACTATAGGAGTACTTTCTCTGTCTCTATGAGAATAAGAACTTGTTTGGGATTTTGAAGTCAAGAAACATTGGCTAGAACAGAAAAACGATCTGATATCATAATGGGAGGTTATGTTCACCTATGAAGCTAGCAAACAGAATCTTGGCAGATACCGTATATACTCGTTCATAAGTCAACTAAAACTTCAAGCAACAAAGATCCAGACCTGCTGGAGCATAACGCACCAGCAAATCAGGGCCTATGTTGTTTGTTCAACCGATTACTCCTACCATACTGCATAGACTCAGATCTGCCAGCGGTAGCAGATCTGGATCTGTGCAGTTGGACTGGTCTTACAAGCGAGTACATGTGGTATATTTTTATTTACATCATATGCAGATTCCATGAACATGGATTCATAAGATGAATTCATAAGATGGAGTTTCTGCATGATGCGCAGTGTCATTCTTGCAACAATATCAGATTTTATTATCTCCTTTACATGAAGGGCAGAATGCACTTCAATAATAATAATAATAATAAACTATCTTTAACGAGGATAACACATTTGGTCATGGCAGACCCATCTGCCATGTGGTCCTCAATTTTTGTAATTAAAAAATAAAAAAATAAAAATAGAAGACCATGCACATAACCATGTATCGTCACACACTCATTCGTACATATCTGACATGAATGACTATGTGTGACTATACTGGGAACTATACAACTTTCATTTCCTTTGAACTTGATTCCAACCATCAAAATCCTCGTTTCCATCCATCACCGAATATTGTGAAATAATAGTTTGGTTGCTTAGATCTAAAATTCGTGTTTTTGTTCTATCTTTTATTTCAGCTTCACTATTATCACCATACACAATACGACCTCTTTTATTCTAATGTGAAAAATGTTAATCTTCCATCAGTTATGTAGACTAGCACTGCTGGGAGAACCTAATTGTTTTGATCTTCAACTTTAGGAAGTGTTCATTCTATTGTTATATTCAACTGAAATAAGACCTGCTTTCTATTACCATGCTAAATACATCTTGTATATCAAATCAAAAAGAGGGGGTGGTGGAGTAAATTAAAAGTCAAAAGGCATGCAAATCCTACGTGCTTAAGTGCTTGTAGTCAGGCCAAATAAAATTAGTTGTGGTTCTATTTACATTTAAAAAAATGTAGAATATGTAGGTAAGTACAAACTTTTTTGACATTTTGGGTGGGCCTGGGGGGCTTTAAATAAAGCATAATTAGACAAAATTTAACTTCAATCATAGTTGCATCCCTTTGTTAATTTTGTTCTCTCTACCTTTTTTCCTCTTTTTTTCTTAATGTAGAGTTAACAGTTAAAACTAGGGTCAGTCAGATACCCAGAATCACATACTTTTTTATTTGTTCTCAAAGTCATGTGTCAGGTCAACTCTTTCAACTAATCAAACATTGTCATACAAACAAGGAACCCTGAGTGGCTGAGCGGTCTAAAGCACTCTCCATTACGGATCACTGCCATCTCACTGTCTGTGTGGGTTCAAGTCTAGGATTTGGCCAATGTGGGTATGTGAGAAAGCTTGCAAGTACCGTATTTTCCGGCGTATAAGTCGATAAGTTTTTACTTGAAAGTTCGGTCTTCGTCTTATACTCCGAATCGACTTATATATGGATTGTGTCATTGAAATTGCATCGACTTAAATATGGGTTACAGTATCCGGTATGCTATTGACCTTGCTCTATAATCGGCATAATCTAAAACAGGTCACATAGAAGTACAAATTCATGTTAAATTACTATGTCAATAAATTGTCATAAACTAATATGACTGCGTTTATATTTGTAAGTTTTGTCATTATTTATTTTGCATTCTGCGTGTTTTTTCTTATTTCTCAAACATAAAATTAAAGAAAACAATTTACCATACCAGTAAAAACTTCACCGGGCAGCATAGCACACTTACGGTCTATACTC
Organism: Sinohyriopsis cumingii; assembly: GCA_028554795.2. Taxonomy (NCBI): domain Eukaryota; kingdom Metazoa; phylum Mollusca; class Bivalvia; order Unionida; family Unionidae; genus Sinohyriopsis; species Sinohyriopsis cumingii. The sequence goes on along the minus strand of CM068842.1, from coordinate 48,604,740 downwards.
TATAGTGTACTGTACTAATTCAAAGCATATTGTTTGTTCCTAAAAAAAAAGATATGAAATAACTGGTCCATTAATATTTGATTTTGCAGTATAATGTTGGACACACATGAGCAATTACCGGCATAGCTTTTTGATTGATCCAATTGATCCTACAAAGGGATGTAATCCATATTAACTCGAGCATTCTATGATTATTTATAAAATAATGTAGATCATGCTTTCTACTGAATCCCCCAAATCATATGTTTCTAATTGTATTTAACAAAGTTTCTCAAATAAATTAGTTTTAAACTACACTAAAATCAGATATAAAGATGGACTACCAGTACTCATAGATCATCAGTGATCCATGATTTTTAGTTTCACAATTCAGTTTAAAGCAAATTGTAATGTCAACACTTCACCTATATTCATTCTTAACCAGCTGACGATTCGGTGTCTCTCTTTGATTATACCGGTTGTTGATAGATTGGTCTTTGGTTTCCAACAACAATCAAAGCCAGTTGCTGCAATTGTTTAGACCTTGATATTGGCTTTAGCTACCGATACTAGTTACCATATTGCCGGTACCCCATTGTTCTTTACCATTAATCCGCATCAATTACGCTACCCGTTTTTAATATCAATGGGATTAAGTACAACAGGAAATGATGCCCACTCCCTTCTCTAGATGTAAATAATGAATTTAGCCATGGGCATTGTTTTCATTGCTAGAGTACGGGCACATTTTAATGAGTTCGGTATATTTTGATCAATCTTTTCAACTGGAAGGAATAATCATAGCATGCACAGCCATGTGGCTCTTGTTGCAATGGATATCATAATTAAAACAAATATGGTTTAAACTAAACTAAAATCAGATATATTGTGAGCGCGTGCGTGCTTGTGTGTGTGCGCACAAGAGAGATAGAGAGAGAGATGAAAAAATTGTCCGTGTACAAGATCGTTCTTTTATTCAGGGCGGTTTTTATTTGTAGCTTTTGCAAAGAGAAAAAAAGACAGTATTTTGAGTTACCTGACGATTGTGATAATCAGCATGTATTACGAGCCTACTATATTCCATTATCAATAAACACCTCTAAATCAACAATTCATTCTTGTTTTAATTACAATGTACATTGTCACAACAACCACATGGCTATGCAGTGTTATTTACACGGTAATTAAACATGCTTAGCGCTTTGGCTATAATTGAAACCAGATTGAGGGCAAGAATCGACAGAATAGGTCAAATCAGCAAGCCTGCCAGTAGGGAAATGAGGCTTTTTTTAGGGAAATGAAAATCTGTCAACATTTTATTGAAGTCATTTTCCATACAAAATTTGTTATAAGGACAAGAGATCAATCCCAATACTTTTTATTCGAACTCGCCGATAAAGATAATAGTCGGGTATATCATTGAATAGATTAGTAATAAAATGTTAATTATATCCAAGTCCAAACAAAACAAACACTAAAAAATAGTATATATATATATATATATATATATATATATATATATATATATATATATATATATATATCCGAATCTATTTAACGGAGTCCGTGACTTTCAAACTTACGATAGAAAATGACAAGTTTGTATAAGTTACGTTCATAACTACAGGTAATAAAATGAACTACAACATGGATGTGCTTTCAGTTATAATAAAACAAGCATGGACTGTTTATTCAGCTGTGTCAATTGATAACAAAATATAGCAGTTCAGAAGTAAAATCACAAGCATGTTAGCATCGGTAATGCAATTTCACGATTGCCGGTAATATGGAATATCATACAACGATACCATCAATATTCATGCAACTGGAAGTTACTAGTATAAAATACAAAGCCAAGTTATTGGCTTGGCCTCATCTCATACTCCGAATCGACTTATATATGGACAAAGGATGGAAAATTTACAAAATTGGTCAATTCGACTTATACTCCGCATCGACTTGTAGGCCGGAAAATACGGTAACCTCTCATGGGTCGGTGGTTCTTTCTGGGGTTTTCCCAGGTTCTTCTTCCACCATTAATACTGGCCATCATGCATGGTCTATCGTGTGCTGAAAAATGGCATTAAACCCCACAACAACAAAAGTTATACAAACATTATTATGCAATATAATTAAACTACCTTAAATTAGCCTACTCATTCACAATTTAATCAAAGATAGCAAGGCATCCAAACGAAATGAGTACATGGTTAATGGAAAGCTTTGTTTCATAGATACAGTTCCTTATGCAGAAGTTAGTTCTGTAGTTTGTCGTGAAAAAAAAAAATATCACTCTGTGATTTGCTCCAGCATGAGAAGCCTCACTACAACAGAATCATGACATTAATATTTTACTAAAAGAACAATACAAGAAAATCAAGTCAATGGTTGTTTCATGAAATAAATGTCCAAAGTTTTTGAAGAAAAAAATCATGCTACATATTGTCATGTGCATGTGATGGTCAGTTGGAGAAATGTTGTAAATGACCTTTCAGAGTTTGGGTATCTTGAAAATAAAGATAACTTATACACAAATCGATTCACTTCATAAAAAATGCTTATTATTGGCAAGTTTTCAGTCATTAAACAGTCCTGCTAGTCCAGTGTCTTGGTGTCTTAATTTATTTGGAGGCCCATCAGTAATTTGCACCATTGCCTACAGTGCAGTGCATGTTTTTTTTTTTTCACCCATTGTGACTTGAGTTATTGGAGTGGTGTACCACAATGAAATCAAGGTGTGAAAAAAAGGGGAAAAAAATTAATCATTCAAATAATTTTGCACATGCTGGAGATATCAGTGAGTGATGAGAGGACGCAAGACATCCATCATCTCTGAAAAATAAACACTCCAAGCCGGAAGGTTCACATATATGCTATAATAACGACCCGAGAGCAAAAGACACCCCAAATATGTTTCCACTAATCCAACTGACCCTATTTCTACTCAGCCACCTTAATAGTTTGCTTTAATTAAAAAATGATAATTTAAAAAAATGGTATCATTGACAGACTTGGATAATTTGCAGCAATTCAGAACATACAACAAAATATATACAGCATGCTCTGATGAAACAAATATGGCATACTTATATATATGCTGAGCTTGCCCCAAAATATAACAGTTCAAGTTATAAAAATGGTCCAATAAAATATACAATGTTTTGAGGAATTTGCATTATATTTACCTTATGAATATTGAGCATTTGTTTTCTTTTAATCTTTCTTTGAACCCTAAAACCCTGTATCAACAATTAAAGTTGGCAAAAATGAGATCTATGTCAGCTGTACATGTGGATGTATACAAACTGTACATTAAGAAAATATGAAGGACTAGAATGCAAATAATCAGAACCCCCTCCCTTGCAGATTCCCATGCTTATGAATTATGAAGAAAATGTGGATGCCACACCTAATTAGTTCAAGCAACCTTTTCCCATTCAATGACAAGTAATGTACATATGTTTTGCACAATAGATAATATGTATGCCTATATCATTTTCCTATTTTTAGATCAGTCACCTGGTATCAGCAACACTATTTACACCTGAAGAACAGGATAAAATGGATGTGTGCTCGTATATATCTGTTGCTGTGCCCGATGAAGACACAAGCCTGGAATGGACTGCGTATAATGTGCTGTTGATGGGCAGACTTATGCTTAGGATAGCAGAACTGCAGGCACTATCAAAGTTCAAATGTGCACGTAATAGAATCTGTCCATTCCCAAGGAAACAGCAAGTCAGATTAGTATTGCACATACATGTCAGATAAAACTGTTACAGAAAGTCACATTTGCTGAGAAATAAAACCCTGTAAGTATTCATTAGGCTCTGAAACATTACTTAGAAAATACATATAACTTTGAATATTGAGAATCAAGGATGATGACTGCTATTTCAATTCCTATTGTACAACAGGGTACCAAGTTATAATTGTACTACAACAGAAGGACCAGTGTGGAGAGAGACAGAGACAGAGTGAGAGTTAGGAAAAATAACCATTAACTGCCAAGCTTTTTGAATTCACTGCATACTGTTAACTAGCAGGATTCAGATGTACAATAATAACACATCCAAGATCAAGTGTTTTTTTGAAAAAGCAGAAAGGTCAATTCGGGATAGGTAAAACAAATTGTTCACAATGCATCATAATTTTGTTGTTGTTGTTGTTGTGGAGTTTAATGCCATTTTTCAGCACACGATAGGCTATATATGGCGGCCAGTATTAATGGTGGAGGAAGAACCCGGGAAAACCCTGGAAAGAACCACCAACCCACGAAAAGCTACTGGCAAGCTTTCTCACATACCCACATTGGCTGAATCCGAGACTCGAACAGGAGGAAAAATGAGTTGAGATGGCAGTGATCCGTAACAGAGAGTGCTTTAGTCTACTAGGCCACTCGGGGCCCCCAAAATCATCTTGCCTAAACAGCATAATACAACATGAGCTGGTCTTCTGCTGCATTTTTCAGAAGATCTTTCAAAATACATCCTCTGACACAATATGACTATAACAGAGATTGGTTTCCTAATTACTGGGGTAACCTATCTACTTGAAGTTCAGATTATCTCCACTTGTACTTATTTCCTGATATATGTATAAAATGAAAGCAGACATAAAGTAATGATGCACACAATGTTCATCTTTATAAATCCATCAATGGGCACTATACAAGCAGCCAGTGTAATAAATATGTCTTATACCAAAGGATGTTTGGATAAGGTTGCTCATGAGAGCAAAATGAGTTGCATGTGTTATAAATAGAGTGTTATAATGAGGGAAGTTCTGATAAGGTTTTTCATGGAGCCAGATAAGTGGCACTGAGGTTAAACATCGAGATGACAGCTTGCTGAGCTCGATGGAAATCACGTGAGAGCTCGCGAGATTAGGGGAAGCTATTTCGTCATAACATTGCCTATGCTAGTCTGGTTCCTTATTTTGTATGTTCCTGCGTTGCACTCCGCTATACGAATAGAAGAGCGCAACACAGGGAGTAAACAAAGCGGGGAACCAGTCAATGCCCATGCTCGAAGTATACACGATGCCACCCTTCGTCCAATGCATTGGATATTAAATAAATCCCGATCGCATTATGCGAATCCTTTGCGTCAAAAAAACGCATGGGAACAAAATGTTTGAGTCAATTTTCTCCAGCGTGCATCCCTGACTCACAAATGTGCCTAAAGGGAAACACTGCTGAGTGTTCTCTTCTTTAAAGGTTCAAATATGATAACCCTAGTAATCTTTGTAAAGTGAGACCAGCTGTGTGGCTCTAGACAAAAAAAAAACAAACAACAACAAAAATGGTGCACATGAGCTGTTAGACTAACAAGTAGACCTCTGATTTTTTTCTTTATTAACATACTGGTACAGTGTGATACCACTATAACACGGTAGTTGGGAGCCACAGAACCCGACCATGTTATAGACCGAACATGTTATAAGCAACCAGGTCAGTTAGCTGAAGAAAATGATGCATGTACCCCAAAAAATTGCAGAGGGGGTAGGTAATAAACGCAGGCAGTAAAATACGTGCTTCATCAGCACAATTACCATCTTAATTGATGCATATTAAATGAGAAATACACCTGTATTGAAAACAGAGAAGGCATATATAATAGTTTACTTTATTTAGAAAACCACGAATTGGCACATATACAAGAATGCTGCTTATAAATAAATACGTGTCTAATATATAGCATCAATAGAGTATCAACACTGTGTACTCACCTGTGAATCTCATCATGTACATTGAATCCAAAATACATGTGATTCCATCGAAAATATGCACACAGATTTAAAAAAACATTCAATAATTTTGTCACTGCTTATTCCGCTACATTCAGAAATGAACACAAAAATGAAAGTTAATGTTGTTTATTTAATGTACTGTTGTAAATGACCATATGTACATCTCTGGGTCTTAAAGCTTCTGAATTCAATCACTGTAAATATCAGTACATTTTCCCACCCAACCGCCAGTCAAAGCCTTTGAACTTGCCGTCCACCTATTGCATCATGTTCTTTTTTTACGTACTCTTATAACGGATTTTAGACTTTTTGGCCTCAGCTCTAAGGCAGACTGGTCTGAACTGCACACAGGTAGGTGAACCTTTGCAAAAAGTATGATATGGTCGGCATTTGGAATAAAGAGTGGTCTTAATATGAAAATGATGGAACTTTTACCCTTCTGCTCATGTGCGAGCAAAATAACCACTAGAAAACGATGTTTCTAACACAACTTGGCATTAGGCTAATGGAAAATCTCTTGGATGTCAGTGTATTAGCATTTATTCAGAAACAGCCCCCAAAATGTGTTTCCTACTTGCATTTCAGGCGAAAATGACAAAAACCTCCACGGGTTAATAAGTTAAAAAAAAAACAAATCTTGCATATCTGGCATTATTTTAATTTTAGCACTCATTTTAAGGTAGGTAAAGGCACTACATACTATTTAGATTGCATTTTATCCTCTTATAAAATACACGCTCTACATATACATTTATAGAAAGAGAAAAGATTTTACTATTTTTTAAGGTATTTTTGACAATTTTAGCTGATGTTCATTGCCTGAAATTGAGTTATGAATTAAGTGGGTCAGTCATGTAATCCAAACTGGAAGATGCACTGCCAGCATGATGGAAATAGTAATGACACTTAGTGACATCATTATCAAGGCTTGAAAATATATTACACTGCAAATTTATCGTCTTTCGACCAAAATTGGCACACCTTACAGCAAATTCATACCTTTTCAAACACTAGAAACATAATTTTAATAGAATTGATCACCAGCTTACAAACTGGGCTGCTACTTTGGCCATTTTCAGAGCCAACCTACGTTGTTATAAATACGGCTTAACCTTTCCCCATCTTTTATGAAGTGTCGTTAAATATGGTCTTTTTAATCTGCTACTTGGTGTTAAGGAACATATATCCGTGAAATTGAAACAATGGATAGTAATGTGCATATTGCATTTTTGTTTCACCTCGATTGTGCTTATATTTTGAAGTAAATCAAAGCGATGTGAATCCTAATGCACAATCATCGGCATTGACTCCAATTACCGTATGTAGGAAAAAAATCTAAATAGATGTTTTAAATACCTTTTTTTTATTGACTCATATAAATTTACTAATACTTTAATAATTATTTAGTTTAAGGTATTATAAAAAAAATGTTTCTATTTTTTTTTATTTTTTTGCCAATTTCCGTTTGTTGAAAATACTGTTGATCTCCGAAAGTCGAAAATTTTGACTGGTTATATTTAGATTTCAAATTTTTGAACAGCTCCTGGTGTAATATCTTACAGTTGTTGTGGGGAAAATATATAAATTATAATAATGAGACTATGATAAATCCAAAGAAGGTAAAGTTACAGCTTGAAAATGCGTCTTTCAAAATACCTTGCGCATAGTTACATATCTACTTGTTGGTCTAGCGAGCTGTCAGCCTCTGATATCAATAAATATACAGTTGTAATCTCGCCTTTCACTCCGCGTCCCATCCACCTACCCCACCCCTTATGTAGCACATTTACCGAAAGAGCAATACACTTATCTCACTTTACATCTATTGTACAAAGCTGAGAAAATTTTGTGCAGATATCATAAAGCACGAATATTAGACAGGCCTGGGACATGACTGGATATCTCTTATGAAATTGCAAATTTACCTGTTCCTGACAAACACGCCAACGTTGCAGTCATATGGAATAACATTTCTTATCCCGGAAAAATATCACTTAAAACCACAAGGCCTAACAGACATTAACTTTGTTAAGTGAATGCATTTTCCTCGTTCTGTCGTTTCAACTGTCATGGCCTCCGGTGTCGACTGAAATCTCGTGCAGGTGCTTGCGAGATTGCTCGAGAATCGAGATGGCTGCCTCCATGCAAATGAAAAGGCCTAAATTCTAACCTGGTCAAAGGTCCTGTTAATTTAGAACACGAGGGAACGACCAGAGTACCTGGCTAGCGAAGAACTTTGTGGCAACAATGAGTCTCAGCAAAGAGGACAACGAAAACATTCTGGAGAAATTGTTCCAGAAATATATGAAAAATCTTCAAGAAAGACCTGTGTTGACCAAAGCATGTACAAGGTAAATAAAGTGAAACTAAATTCTAAAATACCCAGCCGAAGTAGCACTCGCCATCTTTCATATTCCCTATCTGCTTACTTTTAACATACATCATGCTGATCTGAATACATTGCTTTAATTTTCTTGCCATGTTTCATCTTTTTGCTTTAATGACCTAATTACCTCGTTTGTAGCATTCTGCTCTTGTATTTATCACATCATACTTTTGGTGGATGATTTTTATGCATGTTTGGCTTATTTAATGTTTGTATGTTGTATTACCTGTTTATTTTTGCCTGCCTGTATTTGTGCTTCATACTAGGAATAAAAATAAAAGTGTTTCTGCATGAGTATTATGTTTTTACAGTATTTGTGTTAGTGTGTCAGTGTTAGATACAAGAGACAAGACATTTTATTTAACTTCTGTCTTCTGGGTAACATGCATAGAACACTCTCTTTGGATGAGCTATTTTTTTTACCAGCATATTAGATCTGTAGATATGTTATCATATGCATTACAAGTTGAAACATTTTGTAGTCATATGTATGTATAACACATTTGCAACATATGTCAAATGTATACCCATGTAGATACAAGTTCTTTTGAGCCATGCCATGTGACTACAGTGTATATAATATCTGATGTTGAAAAATTTTTTCCTTTTACATTCTTGATTCATTTATATATCAACCCTCTCTACACCTTGGCATATCAAGCAGATATTTCTGAGGTACAGGTCTTTGGATGATGTGGCAACCCATCTCATCCAATCAAAATTAAGTTGTTCAAATTTGAACAATGTTCCTATATGATTGAAACAAGGGGAGCATACAACTTGAATGGACTGATAAATAAGCAATTTTACACAGCCAGTCAGTGTTTGCACCAATACCTTTCACTCAAATTCACCTGTAATGGCTTCCCTCTGGTACGCAATCATATTTTCAGTGTTAAATTTACAAAGTATCCTATTTAGGTCAATTGCCTCCATAATTTGTGGTCTGTGTACAGTGCACTACGATAATGGTTAGTTGGCATTACATACTAAGGGAGGCAACTTATGAAATCGAATAGATATCGCTAGGACAAAGCACCATTATATCTGTTTGATCCACTAAGGTGTAGATAGGGACCTTGGCTAGCAAAGATAAAGTTGTGGTTGACATCATGTGAATATATAAAATAAAAATTCAGTTACCTTTTCATTATTTTGTCATGGGGCCCCGAGTGGCCGAGTGGTCTAAAGCGTTCTTCGTTACGGATCACTGCCATCTCACCGCTGTCTGCGTGGGTTCGAGTCTCGGATTCGGCTAATGTGGGTATGTGAGAAAGCTTGCCAGTAGCTTCTCGTGGGTCGGTGGTTCTTTCCCAGGTTTTCCCGGGTTCTTCCTCCACCATTAATACTGGCCGCCATGTATAGCCAATCGCGTGCTGAAAAATGGCGTTAAACCCAACAACAACAACAACAACAACATTATTTCTCATAAAAAAGATGCTCGGTAAAGAATGTACTTGCAGCCACAAAAAAACTAAATTGTTATATCAGCATGCATGTAACTGTGGATGCAAGTATACATTGTACAGTGTGTTGCATGTGCATCATGTGTTATGATGTCAGGTTAAATAGATTATCTTAACTGATGGAGTAGTTCATATGGTGTTCTACTAGCTTAGCCATATCCATTTGTCCCAGGATAGTCCATTTTTCAAGGGTTAGTATAAAGTTCATGTATAGTCTATGTCATCATTATCAAGAGCATGCACTCTGTGCATTATACAATCAGTAACCTAATGGACATGCTCATGCAAGTCGACTTTACCATAAGTTATTGATCTATATTACTTATTCCAGTGGCTTTGGTTTTATTGGTGCTGGGTAATGTTGTATTATAGTTATTGTATCACATGGTAAATAAACATTCCAGAGATGCCATCCTTCTGGAAATTTTGCATGCAGAGCCATCACATGCTTGTGCTGGATGAAATGGCACGCCACTCTTGATACGGCCAAAGTTTACATGCAGTCATTACTTTTATCATTTTAGAAATCCATTGTAGAATATTTTACATTACTAGCATGAACTGACATAAAGATTTTAATTTTCTTTCTGTCTTTTTATTTTATATTAAGATTCATTAAAATTACTGTAGAAAAGCTTATATTATGCAATTTAAGAGAATCAGATTAAGAACAACACAATAGCATGTATATATATATACAAACTGGAGGAGAAAAACTATTTACCAAAACAGTAGATGTAGATTGAGTATTATATAGAAATATTTCCACATCTCTAAAGAATTAATAAATGTTATCTTGTAATATACTGCACTAACATTCTTTGTTGATTGGACAATATTCTTGGTAAAGTGGAATTTATAAAGTGTTTGTACAGTTGTTATTTTGGGAAATACAGGTAGATGTCAAGGAGATTGCTTTTATTTGTGCTAAGTAACCTTGTTTATTTCAACAAGCAAGATTTTTTTGGTGAGTTTATATTAAGTTACTATATGAATAGTTTTAGACTGCAGCATGATAGTATTGTGATATGTTGATACATTGATATCAAATTACCTTTAGATTTGACCTACTTTTCTTTCAGTGACTATCTTGCAGGCATATATTTTGACCAATTTTTCTTTCAGTGACTGTATCTTGTATACATATATTTTGACCTACTTTTAATACTATCTTAAGTTTCATCTGCTTTTTGAGCTACTTTTCATACTCCTTTGTGTGTGTGTGTGTGTGTGTGACTATATCTAAAATATATGCCTTGTTTAATCACCTACTTTTTGTACTTTAGGTCACTATATCTATAGCCTGTGCATTTGCATCTGCTTTTCTCATTCCATTGACTGGATCTTGAATCAGTACATTTTTCATACCATGCATATTTTGAAGTTATACATTCTGATTTGTTTATCATTTTTTATTGAGAATGCATGTACTTGTAGTTTGAATAAAATTCCATTATAATGCCTGTTTCTTTATCTTTTTGTTTTATTTTGACTCTTGATGTCACATTCTGATGATAATGTGTTAAATTGTCACATCTTGAATCAGTACGTTTTTCATACCACGCATATTTTGAAGTTATACATTCTGATTTGTTTGTCATTTTCCATTGAGAATGCATGTACTATAGTGTGAATAAAATTCTGTTTTAATGCCTGTTTCTTTATATTTTTGTTTTATTTTGACTCTTGATGTCACATTCTGATGATAATGTGTTAAATTGTCACATCTTGAATCAGTACGTTTTTCATACCACGCATATTTTGAAGTTATACATTCTGATTTGTTTGTCATTTTCCATTGAGAATGCATGTACTATAGTGTGAATAAAATTCTGTTTTAATGCCTGTTTCTTTATCTTTTTGTTTTATTTTGACTCTTGATGTCTCATTCTGATGATATTGTGTTAAATTGTATGCTTAAATCCATCTATTCAGCACTCATTGGGACTAACAAGCACTAACCGGCTAAATTACAAATTCCTCATCTCTTGACTGCACAGTACTCCTGCTAGAATGAAATAGAGAAATGCTCCCCCCCCCCGCCTCAACATTGCCCTTATTGGTTTTATTTCCCTTCCTCTCTGCCTCTCTCCAGATTACTAAAACACAATTTTTTAAAACTTAATTTTTAATTTATTAGTTTTTTCTGTTTATTTAAAGTATATGACTGATACATTTATTACTTCTAAGAAAAGATGACATTCTGAATTTCAATTGTAAGACATCATTGAATCAGATCTTTTTATTTCAAAAGTTCCCCTGATGCTCTGAATGCTCATTTTGCCCTATGCTCTATAAGCAATTCCAGGATTGAAACATACGTGTGGCGAATTCAAAATGCGAATGCCGTTGATTTGGGTTTTCAGTGCAGGAGATGTTTTTATGGACAAATTGAAATACCAGTGCAACTTTCTTCACCCAAATTTAAGATCAGTTTCAACATTTTTGCTGAGTATTCAGAAAAATTGAAAACAAAAGATCAAAGAGAGGAAAATATTGTTTTTAGAAAAGGTGTTTCCACCTTTCAAGGGAAAACAATGAATGATTACTTCATATACTTACTTGTAAGTTAGGTCCAACTGTAAATACTATTATTCAGATAAATGTTGAAAAAGAAAAGATCAAAGAGAGAAAAATAAAAATATTTGAAGAGGTATTTCCACATGTTTTGTTTTGTATGGAAAATGATGATTGATTACAGTATATACTCTCAACTACAAACAACATAGACCGTGATCTGTAGTAATCAGAAAATCGATTGTGAAACTCCATAATTGATTGTGTGTAAAGGGAGACTACTTCCTTTCAGTTTTAGGCAAAACACAAAGGTTAGTAAAACTCCAAGCCACTAAAGCTGATCTGAATTATTAATTCCCTTCACAACTACAAATATAAAACCACACCATATTCCATAGGTGCAAACTTTCATAATTTGGAACATATAGTTATGATTATATGATTAAGTTGTTAAATTCTTGAGTTAATAAATTTAAATACATTTTGATGATTTGTTTCAGTTGAAATGTAAAAACCTTTGTAATATTTTTAAATAATGACAAACAAGAAAACTGTGTCCTTCTATACTTTAAATTATAGACACGTCACATATGAATGAAAGAATGTTGGGAGATTGCAACAGTATTTTAGTTACATATGGTTGATTAGCCATAAAAGTTTGCTTTGATTTAACAGAGTTGTAGAAAAAAAAATAACACAACACAGTAGAAAAAATATTACATTATTATCAGGTTAAAGTATACATTTCATTAAAAGATATTACTCCTGTACTTTTATTAACATTTTGAACTCTTGATCATTCATATAACTGTATAAAAAACAAAAATTTAAATTTGCTCTTAGTAATGATTATAATCAATTATCACTTGGTTAAGTGGAACTGATTATCAATTATGAAGTTCTAACTGATTCCCATCACTAGTGAGTGAGTGTGAAACCAATAAGAAAACTTTAATTTCTTTAGCCTGGTTAGATATTAAATATAAACAAATATAAAATGTAATTGTATCCTACTAGTCCTAGTGCCTTGCCATTAAGAGGTGATATTTTATCATATTAGAAAAAAGAAAAGAAACCCATATGGACGGTATCTACGATGCCACTTTGCATGCACAGATTTATTATATTTTTGTTAAAACCAGTGAGAAGTTCAAGTGTTTATGAAGTTTTGATTCAGTTGTCTTTGGAAAAGATGTAAACATTTAGTTATGTACTAATTTCTGATTTTCCTGACCACATCATGTGGGACATTTAAAATGCAAGAGAAAGTTGTTGTTGTTGTTGTTGTTGTTGTGGGGTTTAACGCCATTTTTCAGCATGCGATAGGCTATGCATGGTGGCCAGTATTAATGGTGGAGGAAGAACACGGGAAGAACCTCCGACCCACGAGAATTTACTGGCAAGCTTTCTCACATAACCACATTGGCCGACAGAGGTGAGATGGCAGTGATCCGTAATGGAGAGCACTTTAGACCACTTGGCCACTCGGGGCCCCGCAAGAGAAAGAACTCCTGAGAAGAAAATGTTGAGGTGCCTAGAATAATAACATGTGCTATCAAAAGTGCATCTCCAGCATACCTGTAATGAGGATTCAATTTGAAAGCCTGAATTCTGACTGTTGGTATATGCAATATTTTTTTGTAGATGTCATCATGGAAAATACATAAAAATCAAACCAAGAGAAGAGTTAATGAAATCTGAAAATAAAAATGTTCATACAATATTGTAACAGTATAAAACAGTAATTAATCAGCATTACAGGACCCACATGTTCCTAGTTAAAAACAGGCCAAACCAGCCAAAAGACTTGAACTTTAGGTTGGGTGGTGTACATGTTGTGGGCAAATAAATACTAGAGATATATCAGGTTAGTGTGGAAACAAAAAGAAAGTGACTAAATGAATATCTTGTTTGCAGTTAAAAAATTGTGGTCCACCTTAAAAAGTTGGCTTGAAATGATTGGCCGGAGTTATCCATTGAAATTCCTGGCTTTGTGTGTGTGTGTTGGATTTTAATATAACTTTAAATAGTTTTCAGTCATATTGCTACAATGTCTGCAGTGTGACAGTTTATAGTAATGTCTTGCATTGGGGCATCATGCCACAGAGATAAAAAATCATATGCTGTCCCACCCAATCCTGACACCTGTCCTAACAGTAACCTCATAATGCTGAGTGCTAAGCGAGGCAACTGCTTGTACCATTTTTATAAGTCTTTGTTATGACTCAGCTGGGGTTGGAACCCACAACCTCCTGCATCAAAGGTGGATGCTCTAACCACAAGTCCGTCAGAGCAGTCAATTCATGGTTTTAATATGGTGCCAAGTTACTGTTGTTCAGTTTCTGAAAGTAAACCTATCAAAAATCAAATCTAATTTGATTAAATCTTTATGTATAGAAATGAAAACTAAACGTGATCAACAAATGACATTGGCTTCTATTGTGTAGAACAATATTATTCAGTAATTTTTTTAAATAATTCTGAAATGGAATGCATTACCTGTAGAATTAACAAAGATAAATACTTGATACTGTTATATTAGTGATCAACTCTCACAGTTCATAAATGCTTCAACAAAGTATACAGTACATTTTTTTTTAAAAAATATTCTGCACATTTTTGCCTCCACCCCTTACTCATTGAAAGTCATCATGTTTCATCACTATGTCTTAAAAGAGTATCCTTGAAAAAGTGCATGAAAAGGGTAAAAATATATGTGACCTTGACCATGGAGATTCAAACTTGGCTGATACATGAGATGCCATTGGAATGAGAAACATAAATGGGGCAGTGTTTATTTTTGTATCTCAAACACCTATCATGATATAAAGCAGGAACACACAAACAAAAATCAGAAAATATGTGACCTAGAACTTAGCCTTTAGGATAAGACTGTAAACATGCAATGCAGTATCTTCTAGGAACTAAATATAAGTATACAAAGCTTCAACCATTATCTTAAAAAGCTGGTAGGTTTGAAAGCAAAAGGGCAAATGTGACTTTAACATTAGCTGTTGATCTATGATCTGGACCTTGAAGATTGGACCCGCCAATGGGGTATGCAATACACCTTTTTGTGATGATATATTGTTCTAATAAATTTAATTCTTTCACCTCAAATATCACTAAACTTAAAGAAAGGGAAAGAAAGTGAAGCATAAAAACTAGGATGTTGAAGATAACATCCACAATGGTAACACACCTGCTAATGACAACATACTTATCTACTAAGTTGCATGACTGAATGACTTTAAGTTACAGAGATAAGTGTAACAGAAAACAAAACATGTTGAACCTTGACCTTAAAGATAGCACCCCAGATGTGGTGCATGATGACTCACCTTTTGATGTACAAGTATACCAAGTTTCATCCCTTAATCTCAAACGGCATTAAAGTAATAGAGCAGAAGAGGATAATGCATCTTCACTAGCCATGGTTCTGATAACCCTTTCTACACCTTGGCATATAAAGCAGATATTTCTGAGCTTCAGGTCTGTGAATTTCATTGGATGCTGTGGCAATGCAGTGGCAAGCCACTGCATCCAATCAAACTTAAATTGATCAAATTTGAACACAGTTCCTACTTGATGGAGACAAGGGGAGCATATAACTTGAATGGACTGATAAACAAGTAATTTTCCAAAGTTGGTCTGTGTTTTCACAAGTACCTTTCACTTAAATACACCTGTAATGACTTCCCTCTGGTACATAGTCATACTTTTGATGATAAACTTCCAAAGTATTCTTTTTAGGTCAATTGCAACCACTGTTTTTGGTGGATGTACAGTGCACAACACTATTGGTTAGTTGGCATTACATACTAAGGGAGTTAACACATGAAATTCAATAGATGTTGCTAGGACAAAGCACAGGTATAGCTATTCAATCTGCCAAGGTGTAGATAGAATTATCGGAACCTTAGCTAGCGAAGATGGGGATAATGTGATGGAACACAAATTGTTCAGCCATAACCTTTGACCCCAACATGGTACACATCATATCTTCTAGTGATAATGTTTAAGTACTGGAAGGGAAATTGTGATGGAAATTAAAAACTATTGGTCATGATCTTGATTTATAGAATAGAATCCCCTAAGTGGTATGTGTCATACCTTATAGAAATGATGCTACAGTATACCAAGTTTCATTGCTGAGTGTCAAACAGCTTTAACATTATAAAACAGAAAGGAAAGTAGGATTGATGGATGGACAGAAGCTCAAGATAGTTTGGGATAATGATTTATATAATAGTATCTACTGATCTGGAGTGAAACAGAGATGGCAGAACACTTTTTTTTGGATGGTAGAAAAGAGAGTGTTTAGTTTAAAGAATGTTTTCTTGAATAAATATTGTATGAACCAAGTACAATCTTTAGACTGTTGAAATTATTCCATTTTGAAAGCTCACATTGTACATGTGACACCTGATTTACACCATAAATGTGTTTTAAATTGGCATAAATAGAAAGTAATTCTCCTATAAGATACTAGTAGATGAAGAAAATTGTTGGGTAGATTTTCAATTTATGTTTATTTATGCATTTTCAATTAACGCATACAATACATATGTGAGCTGTACATGAGTTGCAGCACAAATTTGTTCATTAGAAGTGGTATTAAAATGAAAGCGCTTAAACGAAATTGGCATATAGCGAGTGTCACCTGTATATACATTTCCTTTTGCTCCCACAATTGAAATTTTATTACTTGAGAACATAATGTATGCTAACAAGAATATATTCATGTCTGTGCAAGATCTGGAACATTATCATAGCTTTTTCTGCTAAGAAATACTATTATCAAAATTATACCATAACTGCCAATACTTGTGTCTGTGTGTGTTTATATATATGTGTGTATGTATATATATATATATATATATATATATATATATATATATATATATATATCATCATCATCATCATCATTGGCGACTCGGTCTCGAAAGACCATGCGAATAGCGCCCTTGGGGTGTTGCCTGTCTCTGTTGGCAACGTCTGCTGTGGCTGTGCAGGCCTATACGTGAGTGACAGTCCCTACTGCAGTTGGTGCAGACATACTGGGAAGTCTGCATTACTGTGGTTGCTGTTGCGTTCTTCTTTCTCTTACGTTTCTCTGCCACCAACTGGCCTCTCCTCGCATCAGCGACTGATATGCCATTGTTTACCATCAGTCTCCAGGTGCCTCGGTCCTCAGCCAGCTCTTCCCAGCCATCGGGTGAAATGCTGCATGCCTTCATGTCCCTCTTGCACACATCTTTGAAACGGAGTGAGGGGCGTCCGACTCTTCTCATGCCAGTGGCCAGCTGTCCATATAAGATGTCCTTTGGCAGCCTTCCATCCTCCATGCGTCGGACGTGACCCAGCCATCGAAGGCGGCGTTTAATTAGCAGGGAGTACATGCTGTGGGTACTTGCACGCTGCAGGATCTCGCTGTGTGGAACACGGTCTTGCCAGCTGATTTTCAGGATGCTTTTTAGGCACCGTATATGGAAGGAGTTGAGCCGGCGTTCTTGCCTCATGTAGGTACTCCACGTCTCACTTCCATATAGAAGGGTGCTAAGAACGCAGGCCTGGTAGACTCGGACCTTGGTGTGCTCTGTCAGCGCGTTGTTTTCCCAAACCCTCTTTGTTAATCGAGCCATGATGGTGTTTGCCTTTCCAAGCCTTCTGTCCAGCTCCATATCAATCGAGAGAGTGTTGCTGATGGTTGACCCTAGGTAGGTAAAGTTGTTGACTGCTTCCAGGGTGACACCGTTGATTTTGATTGAAGGGGCAATGGTGGTATCTTGCACGCTGACATTTGTTTTTTCCAAGCTGATTGTGAGACCAAAGTGCGTGCAGGCAACAGCAAAACGGTCTCCCAGTCTCTGGAGGGCTTCCTCGGTGTGGGCCACAAGAGCTGCGTCATCTGCAAAAAGCATCTCCCTGATGAGCACAGCTCTCACTTTGGTCTTTGAGCGCAGTCGTGCCAGGTTGAACAGGCTCCCATCAGACCTGGTGTGTAGATATATGCCATCCGTGGACGTGTCGAAGGCGTAGGACAGGAGCAGGGAGAAGAAGATCCCAAAAAGTGTTGGTGCCAGCACGCAGCCCTGCTTCACACCACTGTTAATTGGGAAGGAAGTTGAGGATGATCCATCATACAGGACTGTTCCCTTCATATCTGCATGGAAAGAGATTATCATGTTGAGGAGTTTTGGGGGGCAACCGATCTTACTCAGAAGTTCAAAAAGGCCCTTCCTGCTGACCAAGTCAAAGGCCTTGGTGAGGTCGATGAACATCATGTAGAGTGGTTGACCTTGCTCTCTGCTCTTCTCTTGGAGTTGTCGTAGGGAGAAGATCGTGTCTGTCGTCGACCTGCCTGCTCTGAAGCCGCACTGTGATTCCGGGTACACACGGTCTGCCAGCAACTGCAGCCTGTTGAGTATGATGCGGGCGTACACTTTACCAACAATACTCAAGAGCGAGATCCCTCTGTAATTATTACAGTCACTGCGGTCGCCCTTGTTTTTGTAAAGGGTCACAATTGTGACATCACGCATGTCTTGGGGGACTACTCCTTCCTCCCAGCAGCGGCAAAGTAGCTTGTGCAGTGGTTTAATCAATGCTGGTTTTCCACGTTTGATAGCTTCGGGCGGGATGCTGTCACTACCTGGTGCTTTGTCGTTTGGAAGGCAGTCGATTGCTTTGCTGAGCTCCTCTAAGGTTGGCACTTTGTCGAGCTCTTCCATGGTGGGCAGATTCTTTATGCTGCTGAGGGCTGCATCAGTGACTGACGTTTCTCTGGAGTATAGTTCTGAGTAGTGCTCCACCCATCTGGCCATCTGTTGCCCACGGTCTGTGATCTTCTCTCCCGTCAGGGATTTCAGGGGAGCGACCCCTTTCACTGTAGGGCCTAGAGCCTTCTTGATGCCACTGTACATGCCTTGGATGTGTCCGGACTCGGCATTGCGCTGGATCCCTTCACACAGTTGTTGCCAGTACTCGTTTTCACACTGTCTAGCAATGCGTTGGGTGTTACTTCGGGCACTTCTGAGAGCAGCAAGCGTCCGTTCATTAGGGCATTTTTTGTAAGCTATGAAGGCTTTTCGTTTCTCCTCGATTTGTGGTTCCATCCTTGATAGGTGTGCATTGAACCAGTCCTGGCTGGGTCGTTCCTTCTTGCCAAACGTTGACATAGCTGTACTGTAGATGGCACCCTTCATGGCGTTCCACTTGGCTGTAGCGTCATACTCAGGCAGGTCCTGGAGAGCCTTGTTCAGGGCAGACACATACTCCTCCACCTTGGCAGGGACTGACATCTGTGCAGTGTTTATGCGAGGACATCCTTTTGGTTTTGTGCGGTGTAGCACGTGTGGCTGTAGTCGCACTCTGCTGCTCACAAGGGCATGGTCGGAGTCACAGTCTGCACTGTGGTAGGTTCTGGTGGAGAGGACGCTGTTAAGGGCAGAGCGCCTGGTGATGACCAAGTCGAGTTGGTGCCAGTGATGAGATCTGGGGTGTTTCCATGACACTTTGTGTTGTGGCTTACACTTGAAGAAGGTGTTTGTGATGCACAGGCCATGGTAGGTGCATAGCTCCAGCAGTCTCTGGCCGTTTTCGTTGGTCTTTCCAGTGCCACGATATCCGAGGCAGGTAGGCCAGGACTCATGGTCCGCACCTACTCTGGCATTAAAGTCGCCGAGGAGGAATAGTGGTTCATTTTTGGGGCATCCTTTGATCTGTTCGTCCAGCTGCCCATAGAACTGATCCTTCACGTCTTCTGATGACGTGAGGGTTGGGGCGTAGACACTGATGATGTTGACAGGACCTGAAGTAGTGGTGAGGCGGATGGACAAGAGACGCTCAGTGCCCCTGTTGGAGGTTCAACCGAGGCCAGGAGATTGTTTTTGATGGCAAAGCCCACTCCGTGCTGACGGGGCTCCTCAGGTTATCAACCCTTCCAGAAGAAGGTGTAGTTTTCCTCTCTGAGGGAGCCACTAGAGGCGAGCCTGGTTTCCTGGAGGGCAACTATGCTGATATTTAGTCTGGTGAGTTCTCTATCGATGATGGCCATCTTTCTGGTGTCGTCCACTTCTCTGAGGTCGTCGGAGATGCCTGTACACATGGTGCGCACATTCCAGCTTGCAAATCGAAGAGCTGGAGTCTTCTTTATTGGTTTCTTGTTTCTTTTGTCTGGTGTGGAATTACCGTCTGCTTGTCATGCTGAACAACACACTGAGCTCCAGACACCCACTGGAGCAGGCAGACGATGGCGGGTCAACACCTTATTGACCGGGGGCTGCCCGGCTTGAGGCGGGCGATAGTTGGCCAGTGGGACACGATGATCCCTCCCACCATCAAAGCTGACCCGTGGCGCCCCTTCCCTATGCCAATCGGGTGGGACTTATAACCCGTAAACTGTCAGCTTCCGTGTTGTTTCCTCACTCAGTAGCGAGACTGGATTGTCCTCTCCAGGGCGCAAGCCTGGGCGTGGAATATGGAGATCCTGGGCTGCCCAGACATCAGGATCCCCCTCTCGTCCTTGCTGGTGGGGTCCAAAGGAATGCTGAGCATGACATTTGGCACCAGTTTGGATGCAGGAGCTGCCGGAAGGAGGTCGTAGTCGACCCCCAGCCGCCTTAGGGGCTCCACTCCTGATTTTCTGTCTGGGTTTACTCCCGTAGCCTTTCCTTCTCCCGAAGATATCCACAAGGCAGTGGAGCCATAATCCAATGGATGGGACTTGGTTGGTTTTGAATCAGAGTTTTCTTCTCCTAGATGAACTGCCTGACAAGGTTAACGAGCTTCATCTGCCCGGGTTTGGGGTCAGAGTTTCCTTTCTCTTAGACTGGTTGCCTGCCAAGGCTAATGAGCCCAGTCTGCCCACCCAGTTATACCGCCGGGTACTCGGTCGCGCCACACAGCAGGCTCTGTTAAAACAGGGGGCACCGCGTGAAGGTGCTGCTGTGGACACAATAGTGTAGGAGAGGCCATATGCAAGTAACCTCCTGCCCCGCAGAGCGAGACAGTGGTCCTGCGGCGATCACTACACCTGGGAAGGAGAGGCTATGAGAGACGCTTCACTTTCCTTTGGCAAGCGGGACGTCAGGCCCAGGCCACGCACCCCCCTATATATATATATATATATATATATATATATATATATATATATATATATATATATATATATATATATATATATATATATATATTATTGATTGTTGTACTTCTGCCTTGTTTCCAATGGAACCATTATCCAGATTTGTGATATTTTTAGACTGTTGTTTGGGAGACTGTGAAGAATCTCAAAAATTGAACTGTTGTACTTGTATGAGACAAATGTTATTGAAAATAAACTAAACTGTGTATTTCTTTTGAATCTTTATTTCCAAATGATCTGCCTAAAATACCTTTCACAGCTTGATATATGAAACACATTTTAATTGTAGAAAGTACCTGTTATGTGGGTGTTCAGTGGTGGTGTGAGAGATGAGTTAGAGCGGGCAATTGCCCCTAGACTACAGGTGACTTTGAAGGCTTATTTTTCTTATTTGCAGCTGAATTTTTCATAGTGTTTCACATTCATCTTAGAGTAACTTTGATAGTTCTTGGCAGAACTTATATGGGGGGGGGGGGGAAGGAGGCAGGTCAGCAACTGACATACAGACTGTTCTCTGTAGAAAATAGGGGTGCCACAAGAGAACTTTGCCCCCAGGTACCTCAAACCTTCACACTGCCACTGTTTGACTAGTTCAGTGCAATTAAAAGATATAATATTTATACATAGCTGTTGGTTTTATGACATTAAGAACTTGTTTGTTGTCTGTGTTACTGGTATAAGCACAGTAATTTTGTAAAACATTAATGCCACTCTGATTAATTAATTGCCATGAATATGTTGAACTTCAAAAATGTTAATAATACGTTTAGAGAATTAATTAAGTGTATAATTTAGTCAGAACTGCAAAATAAAGTCTTAAACCTGATGACTATGTGATAATGACCAATATTTCACCTAAATGAGAGAACACTTTAAATAACCCAGATGTAAAAAAAAAAATATTTTTTTTTACTGGGCTTGGGGTTCTCTGAAGCAGCTGTAGGTGTCACTGACAAGCCTGCAGACTTGTCCCAAAGCTGTTTTTTACGTCATTGACAAGCTAGTATATTTGCCCAAAGCTTTTTGGGTGTCATCGACAGGCTTGTATATTTGCCCCAAAGCCATTTTGGTGTCACTGACAAGCCTGCATATTTGCCCCAGAGTTGTTTTGGTGTCATTGACAAGACTGTATATTTGCTCCAAAGCTGTTTGGGAAATATTTAAAAGCTGACGAGTTCTCCTCAGGCTTTTTAATTGTAGTCAGTTGAATGCAAGTTTTGAAGTGGTATTTGTTTTGACAAAATTAAATGCCCTTCATACATTGTTTCATTAAAAGGATTGAAATTGATAGATGATTTATTTTACGGTATACAACAGTAGATAGTCTAGTTTGTTTAAAGGGTATATAATGATAGTCTGTTATGTTTCTTTTCTATTAATAGGAATATGATTCGTGAAACAAACTTTTTTCTAAAGCTCAGATGTATTCTGCATTAGTATATAGATTTTTTTTTTTCAACAACACAACTTTCTTTGAGGGAAAAGTTTTTGTCATCTATATAAGCCCTTTTTATGGCAAATAAATTAAATATGAAATTATTCAAGTTATAGTGTTAAGAAAAACTGGAGATTTATGATCACCCAGGTGGGAGAATGGGAGTTTTATGGCTTTTCAAAGAGACTTCCTGAAAATCCAGATGTGTCATATGAATGTGGTCCAGAACCCTCATACAGGTGTGTGTGTGTGTGTGTGTGTGTGTGAAAACATGGATTTATATTTCTTTGTTTTCTGATTGCTTAATTTGAGATTAGATATGTTGTTCTCTATAGTCGGCCCATTACATTTATTATGAAATATTAATGATTATGGAGATTAAAACATTAATCAATATTCCATTTTTCAGTGGTACTATCTCCTTCCTGAGTAATATCATTTCACAGAAGATCGCCCCAAATCCAGATGGGAAAATAGCATGGAGGAGTGTCGCAGCATACACCTCTTTTGGGTAAATATTAGTTTTTAAAAAAGCAGTGTCTCTATATATTATTGTACATTATTAGCTTATCTATATAAAGTAGAATAGCTGTTGTACTATCCAATGCATCAGACAGTACTGTTTGTCAGTGTTTACATCATCATTAACACATAAAAACCTATACAGCCTAATAGATCTAAACCATTCTGTCTAGGTCCTGGGCAACAATCAATAATCATGAAACTGAATGGATAATCATGAAACTGAATGGATAACAATGGATAATCGTGAAACAGAATGGATAATCATGAAATTGAATGGATGATCATGAAAGTGAATGAATAATCATGGAACCGTATGGTAGATCATGAAACTGAATGGATAATCATGAAACTAAATGGGTGATCATGAAACTCAGTGAGTAATCATGAACCTGAATGAATTTTCATGAACCTATGTGGATAATCATGAAACTGAATGGGTAGTCATGAAATTGAATGGGTAGTTATGAAACTGAGTGAATAATCATGAAACTGAGTGGATAATAATGAAACTGAATAGATAATCATGAAACTGAATGGGTGATCATGAACCTAAATGGGTGATCATGAACCTGAATGGTTGATCATGAAACTGAATGGATGATCATGAAACTGAATGGAAAATCGTGAAACTGGATATTCTTGAAACTGAATGGTAATCATGAAACTGAATGGATATTCAGGTGTTCTTCGCTATAACACGCCTCATTAATACCAATACCACTCTTATTACTAGCTTATTACAATTGTCATGGATCCCCTTATATGGACATGGATCCCATTAAATTGTCATGGATCCCCTTATAAGGACATGGATCCCATTAAATTGTCATAGATCACAAAAATGGTCATAGGTCCTATTAAATGGTCATGTATCCCTTTAATATGGTCATTGATTCCATTAAATTGTCATGGATTCCCTTATATGGACATGAATCCCATTAAACTGTCATGGATCACAAAAATGGTCATAGGTCCTAATAAATGGTCATATATCCCTTTAATATGGTCATTGATTCTGTTAAATTGTCATGGATTCCCTTATATGGTCATGGATTCCTTTAAATGATCATGAGTCACATTAATATGGGCATGAATCCCATTAAATTGTCATGGATCCAATTAATATGGTCATTGATTCCATTGAATTGTCATGGATTCCATTATATGGTCATGGATTGTGTTAATATGGTCATGGATTCCTTTAAATGATTATGGGTCCCATTAATATGGTCATGGATCCTATTAAATTGTCATGGATCCAGTTAATATGGTCATTGATTCCATTGAATTGTCATGGATTCCATTATATGGTCATGGATTGTGTTAATATGGTCATGGATTCCTTTAAATGATTATGGGTCCCATTAATATGGTCATGGATCCTATTAAATTGTCATGGATCCAGTTAATATGGTCATTGATTCCATTGAATTGTCATGGATTCCATTATATGGTCATGGATTCCCTTAATATGGTCATGGGTCCCTTTAAATGATTATGGGTCCCATTAATATGGTCATGGATCCTATTAAATTGTCATGGATCCAGTTAATATGGTCATTGATTCAACTGAATTGTCATGGATTCCATTATATGGTCATGGATTCCCTTAATATGGTCATGGGTCCCTTTAAATGATTATGGGTCCCATTAATATGGTCATGGATCCTATTAAATTGTCATGGATCAAATTAATATGGTCATTGATTCCATTGAATTGTCATGGATTCCATTATACGGTCATGGAACCCTTTAAATGATTATGGGTCCCATTAATGTGGTCATTGATCCCATTAATGTGGTCAAATTTTGTTATATCATTGCTGCATAACTTAGTTCAATTTATTTTTATTTATTGGGTAATGACAACCAATTACAGTGCATTTAAAATCATTGAATACCCTTTCTTTATGTTTAGAAACACTTTGGGACATAGCCTTGTTCAACATTCCTGAGTATAAACAGTTTGTGCTGGACAAAACAGTACAATAGGCAGTGGAACACCCACCTCCCACCCTACCCCCAAAACAAAATACAGCAAGCTCCAGAAATGGCATTCCCTGGGTGGTTGTCCATGTCATCTGTCTCTTAGGATGGCCCTGAGTATAAGGCTCTCTCACCCATAATGTGGGTCACTTTTATTGCTTCTTTGAATATTGTTATAAAGAAGGAGCAGTATTTATCTTGGAGTGTACTAATAACCATGGGAAAAATAGCTCACATTAACCTGCTTTTAGTGTTCCATTGATTACATTAAGATGCTGCAGTTACCTCTGTTTCTCTGACACTGTTTTATATACAGTTTTGAAACTTCATGAGTATATTTATAACTGAGGTTATTACTCATTACCTGTCACATGTAGGATACAGTGACCTACTTTTCACATATTATTAATTGGTAATCTAGCTCAGTTTCTCTGGTACTGTTTTATGTATATGGACAGTAATGAAACTATGGGTATATTCATCATAGATGATGCTACTCACCATGGACAAAGCATGTCACAGTGACCTACTTTTCTTGTTCTTATGATTTTGTTAAGTGTTTTATTTATGCCTGTTGGAGCATAGAAGACAAAGCATTCCTTGGAATTCTTCTGATGTAGTTTTGATTGATATCAGAGCAACTATTCAGATCTGATCCCAACACCAGTTTGTTTAATACACCAGAACTTCTAATTTCTACTTCAAAAGTCAATGGAGACATGTATTTTTGTCAGATTGGACTAACATCCTATCTTACAGGTATACATCAGACTGTTTTCTACATTTCAGATTTTTTATAACGGGGCCACTTTTTCATAACTTCTACCTTCTCCTTGACAAGCTGTTCCCCAAAAAGGACAAGATGGCTCCACTGAAGAACTCGGATATTGCCAAGATGATCATTTTTGACCGGTTGATTCTTGCACCACCATATCTTCTGGTATTCCTCTATGCTATTGCAATCCTGGAGGTATGTGTAGATAGGTTAGCAAAGTATTTGAAGTACAATGAAACCTTTTTTTAAATAGACTCAATAGCTTACACATAGCTATTGTTTAGCTTTCTTTTTCTTGCCAAAAAATCACACCATCCATTTGATATGCATACATACTCCCTTAGAGCGAAGAATTGTCAGTATGACACAATTCCTTATGCAACTCACCTTGTTCTTGGTATGTTATGAGTGAAAGAAGCAGAGATTGTTCATCTTTTTCAAGGATGTTGATGTGATCAGACATGTGTCAAAATCACCAGAGAAAATTTGCTTTTAGCAGTGTTTTTTTAAACTGCAATTGCAGCCTGGCCTTTACAATAATTCATCTCTAATGGTGTTACATTATCTGTTCATTTTTTCCCCAAATCTTTACTTGTTAACCTTTACCCTCTAGTTTCAGTTCCTTCAGGGACTTGGGATTACTTCGTGTACACCCACAGGGGTTAGATATACTTAGTATCTAAATCATTTTATATCTAGGTACCGGTAAGTCACTGTATGCAAGGAATAATGACAGCTTGCTAACTAACACTGTGTGTTCTTCAGTCTAGATTGACACTTCTAGAACCACATTGCATACTGTATCTATACTAGATATTTGATTCAATGCATTGAATTTTTTCACATTTGCTATTCTATGTATGCATGCATACATCCTTTATTCAATAAAAGCTGTATAAAACACTAAGAACTCTCTTTCTTACATGGAAACAAAGATTGGTAAATTTATACTACTGTTTACTACATCTATAGAGAACACAGAGATGTACTCCATAGGTGGTACATACAAACAAGATGAATTATATGTGACCTGGGCTGTAGAGAGCGATCATGGGCCCTTGGGTAAGAAACACCCGGGCCTCTCCTAGTTCTTGTTCCAAAAGAAAATTCTTTTATAAAATTAAAAAGTGTTGTTCGACCGAGGCCCACTTATGGACCCAAGCCCTGGGGATATATCCCTGGTACCCCCCCCCCATTGTTAGCCCTGTATGTAACATTATAAATTGTTTAATTTATTTACTATATTAAGGAATAATGTCAACACAGCCTGTGGGAAAGTGTGGCCACAAGAATCTTCTTGTGACTGTCATTCAGACTGTATTAAATGTTCCAGATGTACAAGTTGACTATCCTGTATCCTGTGATCTTCACACTAAGGCCTCATAGTACAGGGATGGGATTCTGACTGAATTGTCCCCAATCCATTCTCAAGCACTTCATTTTTAACATTGGGAGTCTAACTAGCAGGCTCAGAATAGGCTAGGGGATCGGATCTGTATCTCCCCTTTCCTGTTATCCAAATGAATCCATATGGGATATGGGGCCATTCACCTCAGGGGCCTTGGTCATGTTTGCATCCTGGGGCTTTTGGATCTTGCCCTCATAACAGAGGCAATATTATGGTTCATGTCCTGCCATTTCCTCATCACTGGGTGGAAACCATTAAGAAGACTAGAGGCTTTGCTTCTTCCAGGACTGACAGATGTTTTCATCTTTCTCCAGCTCATGCCACTCCTTTAGCCCCTACTCACCAAGTTGCAGCATGGGAGTTAGCACAGAGTGTTCCTATACCCTCTTCACCTCCTAGGGACTTGGTGATGCCCACACTCTCTCCAGTTGTGTTCTGAATGATGCTACCTCCATTCTGGTAGATTCAGATGAGTTTAACATGGAGGAAGTACAAGTGATGGCTGTTGTTATGCCCACTCCTTTGTGTTTGTTAGATGTGGATGTTATGGTCTTTTGACAAGGCAATAAATAAAACCTATTGCCTCTTATGCCATGACATGTGCACCAATTCTGCCACACAGTCCATAAAGATCCTTTCCAGTCTAGTAAAGATCTCAAGGGCTCAACCTCAACCAGACCTCCTCCTTCTTCATTCTTTTACAATTGAGAAAATTGCTGAGAGGTTTTTGATGGGCCTAAATATTTCTTGACAACATCAAGGGTGGGCCTTTCCCTCCTGAACGTTGCGACCCTTTGTCTCTTTTGCCAAAGTGGTCCATGAAACCTCTCCAACTTAAAAGATATTGAAGCTATGAAACAGAAAGTCCAATTTCGTCATCATAGCTTCACATGCCCACCTCATCTCAACTGCCTCTTTTCGTCTGCTGAGAGAAGCCTCCTTGAACCCAGCCACTCTTCAACACATGTTGGAAGTGGTGGCCAAGACATCTCAGCATGCATTTTCTGTTTCTATGGCTTTGTTAGCAGAACCTCACATCTGCTGTGACATTGCTTTGGACTCCTCAAAGGTACTAATTGATCATAGTAAAAACCTCTCCTTAGGGCTTCTCTGCTTGAAGCTGAGAGTCTGTTCGGAGGCCTCATTCATAGTGTGGCATCTCAAGATTTGTTGGATCATCAACATAGATCCTTCACATCCACTACTGGTCCATCACATTGGCTAGCAAGTGTCAATGTGAATGACCCATAAGGGCTTTCTGTCAAGATCTTCAAACAGACGCAGCCCCAGCCAGTATTGCAACCTCAAAATGGAGCTCCTCATTCTTGTCCCTCTGGCTCCCAGAAACAGAAACACAAAGAACCTGGAAAGGAAGGGGACATCTCTAGGGACCTGAACCTCTCTTGTCACAAATCCCTCACCCAGACATTCCTGTCAGAGTTCACCTTGATCCCTTATAGTGAATAAGGGGTACTGACTCCAGTTTTGGGAACTGCCTCATCTATCAGGACCACCATCTTTCTCCACCAATCCAGCCTAATGATTGAACAAAAATGGCAATTGAGAGGGTCCTGAATGATCTGTTGTTGTTGTTGTTATATGGTTTAATGCCATTTGTTGGCACAAGATAGGCTTTTCATGGCGGCCGGTATAAATGATGGAGGAAAAACCAGGGAATATCCCAGAAAGAACCACTGACCCACAATAAGCTACTGGCAGGCTTTCTCACATACCCACATTGTCTGAGCCCTAGACTCAAACCCATGCAGACAGGTATAAGAAGACAGTGATCCATAATGCTGAGCACTTTAGATCACTCAGCCACTCTGGGCCCTCCTGAATGACCTGGCATCTGCCTTCTATTTATGTATCTTCTGGTCACCAAGAAAAGTGGAAAGTTTCACATTATAATTGACCTCTCCCTCTCCCCTTTAAACTTATTTCTTCTAGAAAAACCTTTCAAGATGGAGACCACCTCCTCAATGAAGAATGCACTTTGACCATCCAATTGGGCAATCTCCATCAACCTTCAGGAAGCCTATGTACACATCCCCATATTTCTCATCACTTAGACCAGCCAGGAAGTTTTTCAATTCTGGGACCTGCCATTTACAATTTCTTCCACACCTGTAGTTTTCCCCCAGGTTATCCAAATAGTAGCATTATACCTCCATTTACAGGGAATACAAATTATCCAGTATTTCAATGATTGGCTAATCCACAATGTTTAAATCCAGTCCTTTCATTAGGATTTGTATGACAGACACAACATCTGTGGTAACTCGATTTGGCCTTTTGCCCAACCTTGAGAAGTCAGAACTCACTCCATCACAAGACTTCATTTACATGAGGATGAATTTTCTCACAAACCAGAAATTATAGTTCCACTGGATTGGAAAGTTTGAACACCGGCTATGCTAGGGATGCTATGAGTAAAATCTTCTTTGTCTGGGAACCTTGAACACTGCTGCCAATGTGGTTCTATTAGGACATCTTCATATGAACTTTTACAGTTTCTCCTTCTCACAAGATGGAAACCTCACAAAGTTTCTCTATCAACACTGATAATTCAGGGACCAGCATTTCATCACTATTTTCAGTGGTGGATGAATCCTCAGAGATTCATGATTGGAGTCCCCATGCACATACCTGAACCCCCCACTCCTGTCTGTTCACAGACATGTCAGATTCTGGTTAGGCCACTCATTTAGAAACAGAAGGCATAATTCTACAGGGTCTTTGGGACCATCCGAATGATCACACCACTTAAACAACCTAGAAAGGTCTCCTCTGGCAACACATCCATTGTAGCTTATCTCCAACATCAAGGAGAAACACATGCCCCATTATCTTTGTGTGGAAGTCTGGAACCTTCTGCACTGCACTCAAAGTTGAGCATATTCCGGCCAAGAAGAATGTTTTGGCAGACAGTCTTTCCAGAACTGGCAGAGCCATCCTCACAAAATGGACTGTTCACCACTCTGTTTCAGAGTTCATTTTTTTGCTGTGGGAAAAGTCCCTAGTGGATCTATTTGCAACCAGGCTCAACAACAGACTTACATTTGACATTTCTGCTATCCCAGATCAAGGAGTATGGGCTCTGGATGCTTTCATTCTCCATTGGGATCGGCTGTTCACTTGCACCTTCCCACCCTTCCAACTGACTCCTCAAGTTTTCTAAAAGTCAGAACTTCACTGTGGTCTCAGCACTTGTGGTTCAACAATCTTCTTGACTTGTTGATTGCTTGACCCATTAGTTATAGTTCTTGACCCTCACAGAAGTGATATTCTGTCACAACACCAAGGATCCTTCTTCCACAACAGACCACAAATTCTCCACCTTCGTGCTTGACTTATCTCAAGCGTTCTTTCTGCAGAACAGATGTTTGGGCTGAGTTGTCAACTGCATCATTCAGGCAGGAGACATTCAACATTCCAAGGTCTATGATGCCAGGTGGAGAATCTTCTGTGATTGTTGCAGCAGGAAATGTGCTGATCCTAGCTGTCCCTATATAACTTCTGTTAATGATTTCCTTTGTTTCTCTTTGAAAATAAAAAATACTCTGTATCCACTATAAGGACTGTAGAGCTGCCATTTCAAAGACAATTCAGTTCTCTCAAAGCACAGTAATTTGTTTGGATTCACACCTTGCCAATCTTATTAAGTATTTTGAGCTGCAGTGATCTGTCTCATGCTCTCTTATGCCTGGATTGAATATTTCTTGTATTTTATGGTCATTAACTAAAAATCTCTATGAACCATTGAGTGAGGAGGCTTTTCAGGACCTCACTCTCAAGACTGTGTTTCTACCTCAGCCCAACGAGGAAGTGAGGTTCATGCCATATCTTTTGACACTGGCTGTCTCCAGTTTAATTGGAATTATGATTTGGTTTCCCTCCTTTGTCAGCTGTGATTTTTAGCCAAATATCAATGCATTTCAATAGCTGTTTGACCAATGGAAATCCTTAGTCTCAGTCATATTTGTGCTGTGGATGATACAGATTTTTTGTTCCATGAGAGCACTCCATTTCTATCTTAAGGACCCGAAAGATGGTGAACTATGCTTGAGTAGGACGAAGCCAGAGGAAACTCTGGTGGAGGTCCATTGCGATTCTGACATGCAAATCGATCGTCAGACTTGAGTGTAGGGGCGAAAGACTAATCAGACTAAGATAGAGTAGGAAGCATCTCATGGGCTCCATAGACATTTCAGCTGCCACTATTTCACAACTGATTGTCATGATGATCAAAAGAGTGAACCAGTCTCTTACTGATCGAGACCTTAAAGCCCATGAGGTTTGAGCCATTACTTCCTCCTGAGCCTACCTTAATCAATCCTCCTTTTAGGACATCATGATGGCAGGATTTTGGCATTCCCATACTACCTTTCTTCCTGTTACTTCCGCTTGTTATAACAACAAAGCACAGGCATTTTTTTCTCTTGGTCCCATCATTAAAGCACAACATGTGGCCCCAAAATTACCAACATTCCATATCATGGACCTCTGGTGAGTACTTACCATTTTCCCCGATTTTTTTTCTTTAGTTTAATGGAGCATCAGCCAACCCTCCTCACAGACAAATTTAGCTAAACAATAGCTATCGGTAAACTATTGCTGCTATTAAAATGTAATTAATTATAATTATCCATAGGTAATGTCAAATACCCTCCTCCCACCCCACTCTGATGTCCTGATGTATAAGTCATCTGTAAAAATGATGAACTACCTGTGCTTGTTTCGTACATAACATACCAAGGACAAGGTGAGTTGCACACGGAATTGCATCATACTGACAATTCTTCACTCTAAGAGAGGATGAATGCACATCAAATGGACGATGTGGGGTTTTTAGGCATGAAAAAGAAAGATAAATGATAGCTATGGGTAAGTATTGCATAATTAAAATTAGTTTTACTCCCCCCCCAAAAAAAAGCCCCTACATATTTATCCAGACATTGTTTATGAGGGCATCAAGGGTCGTTGATGCAGTTTATTCCATGTCAAGCTTTGGTATATGTAGCTAGTCAAAAAATTATATATTGCTCTCTATGATTGGACACAGCTGAATAGAAACCTGATCCATTAAGATTGTTTATTCAATTTACATTGGAAGATAGTTGGGAATAATGTTTAACATGACCTTCATGGACAATTACATGTTGAATATTAGGAATACGATCTCCATTAAACCTTTCACACACAAGTTTTTTTATATTTGAATTGTGTAATGCATCATAATGATTGCCTAACATGTATAACAGACACTTTCATTGGTCAGTTGATTTAGCTTGCTTAATAACAAACTCTTTCTTTTGGTTTATCTTGCTTGGCAGTAACCCATTTATTGATCAGTTGATTTAGCTTTCTTGGCAGTAACCTATTTATTGATCAGTTGATATAGCTTGCTTGGCAGTAACCCATTTATTGGTCATTTGATTTAGTTTTCTTGGCAGTAACCTATTTGTTGATCAGTTGATATAGCTTGCTTGACAGTAACCTATTATTGGTCAGTTGATTTAGCTTTCTTGGCAGTAACCTATTTATTAATCAGTTGATGTAGCTTGCTTGGCAGTAACCCATTTATTGGTCAGTTGATTTAGCTTGCTTGACAGTAACCTATTATTGATCATTTGGTTTAGTTTGCTTGGCAGTAACCTATTTATTGGTCATTTGATATAGCTTGCTTCTCAGCAACCCATTTATTAGTCAATTGATTTAGCTTTCTAGCCAGTAACCTATTCATTGATCGGATGATTTAGCTTGCTTGGCAGTAACCCATTTATTGGTCAGTTGATTAGCTTGCTTGGCTGCAACCTTTTCATTTATAAGAAGGTACTTGTTCAAAACAGTTTCAACAATGTAGTTACATGTGCCAAGAATTATTGTGAATTGAAGTGGATCACTGACCCTTATTCAGCTATATTATTCTCAGTAAGCTAGATATGTGGTATCTGTAGATGTACCTTTAAATTTTACCCTTTTGTCTGATGCCTGGTTATGGGGAAAATTCTTGAAAATTGTCAGAAATGGAGTAATTTGATAATTTAGTTCATTATCACTTCTCTTTCCAGACTTAGATACTACTACTACTAATAATAATAAAGGTTTTTTTTTTCAGAGGGTGACTCAGTTTGTTACAAATGAGAAACTAATCTACCTTGAGGCCGTCTATTATGTTTGCTTAAGATGCACACTAATAATAATAACACACACACAAACACACACACACACACATCTTTATAAACAATTATTCGTATAAATGCTACATTGCAGCAGAAATGAAAATGTACACCATTTTCTTATGATTTCATCAATCAGATACACCTATTGTGGAAGGAAGAGATTCCTGTAGCCGATTTAATATCATGTGGAATGTTATTCCAAACAAGTGCACCTGAAAATTGAAAGCTAATTTGTAATAGCTCCTAATTTTGCCCTTTTAATAATCACAGATTTTGGGTACCAGTAGATTCACTTTCCTGGAAAATGGTGTGTAAACACCTTGAACATTATTTTGGCCTTTCTCAAAAATATTCTTTCATGTATTGGTAATACTTTGAATGCAAGCATTGCAGTTTGACATTTTCTGTTTGATGATTAAGAATTATTTTACATTCCCTTTCCTGGAGTCTGGAAATTTTTCTCATATTTGTAGCAGTTATGTTGTCCTCAAATTATATTACGGTAGTCAAAGTGTGGTTGAATGTAACTTTTTTGTAAAAGGTGTTTATTTTCTTTCAAGTGTAATTTATATGGTGAGACCACTGCAAGTTATTATCTATAAATATCCCAAGAATTCTATCTAAACACGTCATTTTCAGACCAGCGTTGTCATAGAAAACATGCAGCATATTGCTTTGCAATCTGTCTTTTTTCTGCCATGTAGTTATCAACAAAACTTTTGTTTTGTCCTTTTGGGACCACTAAGATGGCCTAGTGATTAGAGCATCCACCTCGGACGCAGGAGGTCGCAGGTTCAAACAACAGCTGAGTCATACCAAAGACTTATTAAGAAAATCATGCAGGCAGCTGTCTCGCTAGGTACTCAGCATTAAAAGGTTAGTGTTAGGACTGGTCAGCCTGGTGTCAGGATAATGTGACTGGGTCGGACATCATACTACATGTCTGCAACATGATGCCCAAGTGCTAGACATTACTGTAAACTGCGACACTGCAGACATCATAGCAATATGACTGAAATTTTTTAAAGCTATGTTAAATATCCAAATCACACACATTTGTCCGTATTGAGGATCATACCATTTTCCTTGCACCGTATTTGAAGTCTGTTAAGAGCAGTTTGGTTTTCTTTTCAGCTTCAGTAGGTTTGAGCATTAAAAAGATAGTGCCATCAGCATACATGTCAGTTGATGAGACTGCATCTCCTATTTTTAGGGGTAGGTCATTTATGGACAGAACAAATAACAAGAGCCCCAAGATAGAACCTCGTGGTACTCCACAATTTGTCATTTTAGTTTCAGATAAATGTCCATTTAATGTTAAACGGTTGAGACCTTATTGCTCAAATAGGATGTGAACCTCTTAAGATTATCTTCACTACATTAATAGATTTTAACTTTTCAGAAAGAATTTTGTGATCTACTAGGTTGAAAGCCTTTTGAAAATCAATCATTACAGTACCAACTAACTTTCACCCACTTGTCAATCATACAGATAAGTGCAGTTTCACAGGAATGATCATTTTGAAAGCAAATTAATTTATTGAAGTAGATTGTGATCATTGAGATAGTTCATAAAAAACAGTGTACATGCTTTTCTAGTAATTGGGAAAGGGATGGAAGAATTGATATTAATCTGTAGTTATTCATGTCCACTTTTGATCACACTTTATGTAGTGTTGTTACTTTGGCAGTTTTCCAAAATTGGTGAAATTGACTTGTTTTCACACTGTGACTACACAGAATGGTAAAACTGTACTATCAGCAATTGCAGATGCAGCTGCCTAACAAGTCTTGGACCTATCATATCAAGTTTTGTAGATTTAGAAACATCTATGTTTTTGAGGTAATTGCAAACAAACTCTGAACTTATTTCTTCGATTTCAAATTTTGTATCGTTAGGAAGTTTTGTGGAAAAAAAATTACTTTGTTCAGAATGATCAGTCTAACTTGTGTTTTGCAGTCTCAGAGGCAATGTTTACAAAGAATTCATTGAAAACATTTGCAGTGTCATATGGGTCATAGACATGGTTCCATCATTAATTAGGGATGATATATGTTGTTGTTTTTTCTTGTCATCAAGAATTTTTTGGTAGTGGTTTCTCTTTGTTTGTTTAATCATTTTGTTTACTTTATTTCTCCAGATTTTGTATACCTCTTCATTACCCAGATTTCAAGTCATCTCATCTCTCATAGTATTTAAATTTCTGTAGTGACCTGTCCAGGTCGATGGTCATATTTAAATCCATGTGGCTTCAAGTTTATTAACAACTTCCAAAAATTTATCAGGCCATGTGCTTAAAATATCTTCTGTATCATCAAACATTTTGATAGTGTCCCAGGGTATTTTTGTCTAAATACTTGAAGAAATGTTCATTATTCAAAGATTTAAAAGACCTCTGTGCAATAGATTTATGAACATTCTTTTCTCCTACATTGTTCTTGTATTTTATTTTGAGAAAAGTTGCAAAATGATCACTTAAAACAATTTTGGAAAAGAAACTCTTTAAACATTTTCTTTACTATTTGTGTACATATAGTCTATAAGTGTTTTTGAAATGATGTTACCCTAGTGGTTTCTTTGACTAGTGAAATCCCTAAAGGTTCAACAAAATCCAACCAATGTTTCTTTATTTGTTCATTTAGAAGGTCCCTAATTATGTCACCTAATAATGTAAAATTCTTTTCATTTATAATTTTCTCTATTTGAAATTCAAAATCTTCATTCCAGTCAACATTTGAGGATGGATTCTTATACATGAAACCCAAAGCAGGATCCATGCTCCATCTATCATAAAGTATTATTCTTACTATTGCACTGAAATGTTTGACTGACACTTTTCTCTTTTAGGGTCAAGGGACTGAGGTTGCCTTGAAAAAAGTGAAGGCAACTTTCTGGACAATCCTAAAAATGAACTGGAGAGTATTTACTATCATTCAGTACATCAATTTCAGATATGTACCAATGAAGGTAAGAAATGCATTTTGCAAGATTTCTATGTATTTAGTTCATAATCTAAATGCAATTTTTAAAAAAAATTCTAACTGCATGTCCAGAACCCATGATTTTGACCTCTGGACCACACTAATTTGACCCATCACACTGTGTCTCAGTTGAATGATAATATTGCACTTTTTAGATGAAAATATCTGCAGAAATGTGAAACAAAACAGAGGGATTGAACAGGAAGATATATTTACAATTATAACTAGAAAGAAATATGTACTAGATTACATGCTTGATGAGACTTAAGTGACCCATAACACATAGGACCATTATATGTCTTATCAGTTTGTAAAGATGTTTTTGGATCGAGTCAATTTTGGCTGCACTTTTTATTTAACATTTGTGTTTTAACAGATCCAAAACAAGTGTCCTTAAGACCTAAGGAATATTGCAAAGTCCAGCAGCTTTTCCTGTTTTGATGAAATAAAAATGTGTTTATATCAGCTTAAACATTGAAAATGTGGCAAACATAATAAACCAACTTTAACAGTAAGCTAATTTCAGCATAGATACAGAGTAAAAAGTAAATATGCCACACATTGCATGAAAAGAGAGATGTGTAAATCATTGGGATTCGGGAATGTGATATTGTTTACCATGCATCATCTGTCTTGCATCCCAGCATCATCAGTCATGCACCCTGATATCAGCTATCATACATCCATCCTGGCATCATCTGTCATGCATCCCAGCATAATCTGTCATGCACCCCAGTATCATCTGTTGTTCACCCTGGTATCATCTGTTGTTCACCCTGGTATCATCTATCATACATCCTGGCATCATATGTTATGCATCCATTCTGGCATCATCTGTCAAGTATCCCTGCATTGTTTGTCATGCATCCCAGTATCATCTGTCATGCATCCTGGCATCATCCTTCGTGCATTCCAATATCATCTGTCATGCATCCCTGCATCATATCTTGCATCCCTGTATCATCTGTCATGCATCCATGCATCATCTGACATGCATCCTTGCATCATCTGACATGCATTACTGTGTCATCTGACATGCATCCTGGCATCATCTTTCATGCATCTATACCTCATCTGTCTTGAATCCCTGCATCATCTTCAAAGGCTGCTATTTTCATATTCTATTTTAAAGAAACTACTTGACCAGTTGCAATCAAAGTTAGCAGAAAGGATTACTGTATTAAGAGAGTTTTCAGGTATAAACAAATGCCAATCTGCC
Organism: Sinohyriopsis cumingii; assembly: GCA_028554795.2. Classification (NCBI taxonomy): domain Eukaryota; kingdom Metazoa; phylum Mollusca; class Bivalvia; order Unionida; family Unionidae; genus Sinohyriopsis; species Sinohyriopsis cumingii. The sequence continues at coordinate 48,566,981 of CM068842.1, read as the reverse complement.
ATTAGATATTGCCATGGATTCTTTAAGTGGCTTTTCAAGTAGCTCTAAATAGATAGGTGAGCTAATTTAATAACGGCTTTTTAAATTTACAAATGATGCTATATTGTTATAAAACAGACACCATTACTGGAAATAATGATTGAAGTTCTTTTTTGCCACCATTGCTAGAAAAAATGTATTTTTTTATATAAAAAAAATTCTTTTTTTTCAGTATCGAGTTTTGTTTGGAAATGTGATAGCCCTGTTCTTCTCCATATATGTTGCTGTCAAAAGGCGTCAAACACCAATCGGAAAATAAATGGCATAGTTGATGGGACAGATTTTTATATTACTTCATTTACCTGGAAAATGCCATAACATTACACAACAAAAATTATTTTTTTACCCAACTCCTTGTCAAGAAGTGTGTTGCAAGTGTTACATGTATTTGGGGACCTAGTCAGATTTTTTTGTTCTGGGAAATTCTGAGTTTTAATGTTTGAACAAATTCTAGATGTTTATGTATGTAATGGTTTTATTTATGGGCAACTCATTTTGTAGTCTTTGCAATAATTTAGACTTTAAAAAAGTTTTTCTTAGATTAATTTGTAAAATATTCCTCCATTGTCTCCCAGTGTAGGAACTTAAGTGAAAAAAATAATTTATAGTCACAGAAGGGACTTTAAGTCCCTTTTTTGTAGAGACCATGGCATAAATTTCCATAGGTGAGATGTAACTGTCATCAAGAGATTGTTTACAGTATGTTGTTTACATTTTGTTTAATTATTTTAAAAGCTAAACATTGTACAATTATTTTCATGGATATCAGTTTTAGTCATTTATGAAAACTTACATGTTTGCTTATGCATTATATTTTGTACTAGCATGTAAGTCAAGTCCAGCTGCAACCGTAATCAGCCAGTGCATTACGTGATTACAGATTTGGGTCTGTGCAGTTCAACTCCTCTCATCAGCGATTAGTAAGTTGGTGAATATGAACATTGATTATTTAATATTTTGGCTATGGATGGATCATTGATTTTGGATGTTTAACTTTATGGTTTGAAACAACCACAACATAAAAATATCGGCAGCTTCCAATGATATTAAATTTAGTTTGAGATGTTAAAGACCTAGGCAGATATTGTTGAGCCCATTTGAGTAAAACCACAAGCTCAGGCTCAAAATGCCAAAATCAGAGATATCAGTGAAACTTCGGGAACACCTGTGCTATTAGAACTTGGGTCTTATAGAATGATGCATGTTAAGAAAGTTTTGTGGTTCTAGTTTTGTTCTATAAAACATTATACATTCTCAGAGTGTTTGGAGTTTGAGTAAGAGTTTCAGAAATAAAGGGCCAGAAATGAGCTATGTCATACTGTATAAGGTCAAGGTGGGGGTGGGGATATTTGATGATGGTATTATAAATAAAACATTAATATATTCATCATACTTCATCATATAGATCATCACCATCATAAAACATTAGTGGAAAAGATCTGTAAGTTGCATTTCTTTTGCCAACCATTTAACATGCAGGTCAAAATACACATTGTGATGATACATTGCAAAGCAGTTTGTTGTCCAAGTGTGTGCTTTTAAAACTCTGCTTGCTTTACGGTTACCATGGTAATAATTGCATTAAACTTATTCTTATACAGGTATGTATTTGTTGTTCATTTATCACATTCAGAACTGGTTATCATCTTAATTCAGTGAGTAATGTTGCATAATGTGTTCTTGCTATGCATTTAATAAATTCTACTCCGACTCATTGGATCAAACTAATCACAGTATTTTTCTTGAATATAAAAAGACCAGGCCTTTTATTCACAACATATATATAAAACTATCTCAACCTAAAAGTCATGAAACTTTGAGTCTAACTTTAATAGGACCATTTTAGAATATTCTTTAATTTTTCTCAGCTGCTAATTTTACAGACATAAATGTGCTTTAAGTGTATAATCTGTGTGACTTTTTTGAGTTGGGTTTCATTCACAAAATTGTTTCAAGAATACAGAGCCTAATCTTATCAGGATAATTATAGATTATCATAACCTGTGAAGTTTGCTATATATTTTTTGGTATTCATTCATATTTACATGAAGTCACATACACACATGTAACAAATTGTTGACCAATACATGAACATTACCCACCTCACATTCATTTATGTAAGAAATGCAGAGAAATGCTGATGTGCAAGTGTTGTACATGATTTCTTGTGATTTTTAGTGATGACTCCGATTCTGTGTCAGTCACACAGGTTGTAAACAACAGATTTTTACATTTAATATAAATTATCATTCTGTGATTACAAAGTTTTAATGTATAGTACATATTAAATCTTCTTTTAACATCATTGACCATTAATCAAATATTCCAGTACAATACATGATTGATATGAAATAAAAGCCTTAAATAAATCAAAATCTTTTGACATAATAATTATGTATAGCAGGTAATTTTCACATAAAATTGGGCAGTTTAATTTTCCCACTTTTATTTGAATAATATGAATATCGACATGAGATCTTATTTAAAAGTGGCCAATTTTTGTTGGATCTGTTTTTATGGTCTTAAATTTTGAGCACTTAATTGTTAATGTCTTGATCACATTAAAATCCTGCTATATATATATTTCTACTTTTTTGCTCTTTAAAAGGCACTTGAGTAAACTCATGAAATCAAAATTGTCATTTAAAAATTTGTGAATTTAAAAATGTTTAACACTTTTAATGGAACTTAAATCTTTTTTTAATTTAAGTTCCTTGAAATAGTCCCAGCTGTATTTGAATATTGTTAAGGACGCATGCAAACTCAAATATTGTTGCAATAACATGCATAGATATAGACCTATTAAATGTCATTGTATAAAGACATGATGTAATACACTGTGTTTTATTACAGATTTAGTAGGAATTCAAACATTGTATTATTCATGAAATCATTATCAGTGCCACAAAGTTTCATTTTTAGACCTATGCTTGTTTGATTAGTGTAAGCTTGCAGGTTTAAAACACTTTATAATCAGCAATGAAAACACATTTCATAACCATAGAAGCATAGTTCTCTTTTCAGTTAACTCATTTGACATTTATTTCACGTGGTGAAAAAGTTGCTACTTCTCTTCGCATTTACTTTTAAGAGTATGATTTCTTATAATGTAATGCTTTTTTATGTGCCTATATGCCATGACTTCCATGTTTGTTCTTCCACCTGTCTGTATGTTACTAATTTCCTTTCTGCACATCAACTTGAGTTTTACACTATTTACAAATACCAGGCTTTGTGGATGGCTTACACTGAGGCTAAGGAAGATCCTTATAGATTTTGGAGTCAAAAGGTCAAAGGTCAAGATCACTGTCAAAATACAGATGATTTCCATGCAATAACTTGAGTTTTCTGGCATCTACATTTAGCCATCTTTGTGGATGGCATGTGCTTGGGGTATGGAGGAACCTAATAGATTTTGAGGACAAATGGTCACAGGTCAAGGTCACTGTTACTTGAAGAAGATAAATGGTTCTGCGCAGTAGCTAGAGTTTTCCATGATCTACATTTACCACACTTTGTGATTTTGAGGTCAAGACCACTATCGAGGAAGAAAATAGTTTCTGCACAGTAACATCAGTTCTACTCCAAAGACCTGTTCTTCTGATGGAGGAAACTGTTGATTTTTGGGTCAGATGATTGAAGGTCAAGTTCACCTTGAATGAAAAAATAAAACTGTCTTCTGCACCAAACTTTCAGTTATCTGCATAGAGGAAAATTTAGCACTGGGCAAGTATATAATGTGCTATTCAAAAATATTCCTATATACAGTATAAAACACCACTATACTAATTTCAACTAAACTAAGAGAAAATCATGTTGTTGTAAAGGCCTTTCAAGTTCATACATAAAATGCCAATCCACTATCAAATTTTGCTGCCATTACTAAAGGTTGATAACCATTTTTATGACCTTTTGTGTAAAAAATTTGGCTGATTTCAACAAATTTGAAGAGTGCTTGCTTGCTTGAAGGTTTTCAAAGTTAATACAAATGATGTTAATTTGTCATCAGATATGACCACTGTTAATAAAAATATTTTTTAAACAAAATTCAACAACTGCTTCTCAAAAGTGCTTTGCAAAATTTAACTAATATTAATGGGGGCCCCGAGTGGCCGAGTGGTCTAAAGCGTTCACCGTTCCAGAACACTGCCATCTCACCTCTGTCTGCGTGGGTTCGAGTCCAAGGCTCGGCTAGCATGGGTACGTGGGAAAGCCTGCCAGTAGCTTCTCGTGGGTCGGTGGTTCTTCCCTGGGTTTTCCAGGGTTCTTCCTCCACCAGTTATACTGGCCACCATGTATAGTCTATCTTGTGCTGAGAAATGGTGTTAAACCCTACAACAACAACTAATATTAATGCAGAGCATCCTTGTATGAAGGTCTTTCAAGGTTATATAAAGGATACCAATCTGCCATGAATATGGCCACTGTTACTAAAAATAGAGCATCCTTGTATGAAGGTCTTTCAAGGTTATATAAAGGATGTCAATCTGACATAAATATGGCCACAGTTACTAAAAATAGAGAAACCGTTTTATGACTTCTCAAACATTACTGAACTGAATTTGACCTTCTTACTAAACCAATTTTTTTTACCCATACAAAGAAAAAGGAATTGCTCACAATTTAAAAAAAATAATAATTTCTGAATTCCTAAATTTCATCAGATTTCTTTGATAAAAAGTTTGTTCACCACAGCACTTTACATTGTACTATTTAGTTTGAATAAATACATTTGTATTCTCAAGCATGTAAAATGCGAGTGATATAAGAGTCATCTGCTGAGTATCTAAAATGGGGGGGGGATATAGCTATCATTATGTCCATCTCTTTGCCCATCTTTAAACCATTTGAGTTACTTCAAACACATTTGGTACACATTTCATACAAGATGTCTGTAGGTGAAGTTTGATACTTAGAATTTCCACGAAGTATTAGGCAACCATGGGGAAAATATAGCATATGTATTAAATAAACTGGGGGTGCTAAACAAAAGAAGTATACCAATTGAGAGTGTTGGATATTTACCAGGATACAAACTGGGAGTCCTGGACCTTAAGTAGTATGCAAATTGAAAGTGCTGGACCTTAAGTAGTATGCAAATTGAAAGTGCTGGACCTTAAGTAGTATGCAAATTGAAAGTGCTGGACCTTAAGTAGTATGCAAATTGAAAGTGCTGGACTTAAGGAGTATGCAAAAATTGAGAGCCAGACCTTAAGGAGTATACAAATTAGAGTGCTGGACTTTAAGGAGTATACAGATAGAGAGAATACTAGAGGAGAGTGCTTGACCTTAGGTTGTATATAAAAATTGAGAGCTGGACCATTAAGGAGAGTACAAATAGAGAGTATGAGACCTTAAGTAGTATAATTATTTAGAATGCTGGAGAGTAAGTAGTATAGAAAAATTGTGAGTGCTAGACCTTAATTAGTAAAGCAAAATTTAGAGTGCCAGATCTTAAGGAGTTTATAAACTGAGAGTGATGGACCATAGGAGTAGTATACAAATAGAGAGGGTACTAGAACTTGTAGTATACGAATTGAGAGTGCTGGACCTTAAGTAGTATACAAATTGAGAGCATGGGACCATACAGTATTCTCAACATGCGTCTTTATTTGAGTTATAAATTGGGGGATGTATCATCTCAAAATGATATGTGTGTTTATCATACTAATCAAGTGCTTATATCTGTATATTTTGTGATTTGAATATGAATTATGTTTTTCAATCAGATATATGATCCTCTTTAATTGCAACCACTTGCATATAACAACCACATCTGTCAAAAGGTCAAGTCTTGTATGTCCTATTAATACCAAATTAGGTATTCATTTACATGTATTTAAAGATTAGATGATCCTCAGTGTTGTTGTACACAAGATTGAGTGTACATTACTGTTATATTTTAATTAGGTGATCCTCAGTGTTGTTGTACACAAGATGAGTGTACATTACTGTTATAATTTAGTCTTATTGAAATTATTTTGTTATCAATTTGTTATTACTGTAGTATTAATTTTTTCATTACTTTGATCACAATATTAGATATGGAGAAATTAAGTCTTTTGCATGCTGGTAAATGATTATGTGATTTGTAATTGTTTAATTCAAATGTTTGCTGATTCAATATTCTATGTAATAATTAATGAAAAATATGTTTATAAATCTATACACAAAAATTTTTATTAACTTTTTGCTTATGGTGATTTGTCTTTCAATAAGTCTCTCTCTCTCTCTCTCTCTCTCTCTCTCTCTCTCTCTCTCGTTCGTATGTGCCCTACAGGCACATATGAAAGAATTCCTACTCTTTCAACCTTTCCGGAGGATCTGGCTAAAATCCTTTTAATGAACATTTTTACTTTACTAGCCATACTGTATGCCATTCTTGTTACTCACAGTAGTTGTTTATATTTCGTTTTCTGTGTGTGATCAATAGCAAATATGAGCCCTAAATCAAACAAATTTTAAATAGATACTACCTCAGTTTTATCACATCAAAATACAAGCATGTAATTGTCACACATGTATCATTTGTGAGGTTCTGTAGTACTTTAGTGCACTTCATGCTATTCGAAAGACACTGTAAATTCTTTCAAGACTGATCCATTTTTACCAACTTATTTATATTCACCTCTGTCTGCGTGAGTTCAAGTCTCAGATTCAGCTAATGTGGTTATGTGAGAAAGCTTGCCAGTAGCTTCTCATGGGTCAGTGGTTCTTTCCTGTATTTTCCCGGGTTCTTCCTCCACCATTTATACTGGCTGCCATGTATAGCCCATCTTGTGCTGAAAAATGGCTATAAGAATACTTGAACATGAGGCTGTTAAAAACTAAGTTTCATGCTCCAGTAACTTTATCTACATATTTTCTTGTCTCCCCACCATAATGCAAACAGTCATGTCGCATGTGCTTATTACAATCTGTAATTGTACAGGGGCCGAGATCAAAACGTTGACAGGTATGAAGATTTCTCAGAAAGACTTCGTGAATTTGTAACCAACTTATTACTTTTCATTGGAATACCTTGACCTGGTTAAGCAGTCCATGGTTGACTTGCACTTTCCTGCACATGTAACCGAGCACCCATTCCCAATTACAATATATTGTTGTGATTCTATCTAATAATATGCTGTTGTTGAAGGATATATATATATATATATATATATATATATATATATATATATATATATATATATATATCTGGATGAGAATCATCGATGTGCTAATGGAAAACTTATCAAGTTTTCTCAAACTCAGAGTTATTGCAGTTGAATAGCACGATTAAGAATAATAATAATCATAATAAAAATAATAATAATGACAAGTTTGATTAAAATCAGAACTCCACTGTCTTAAGTGAAGATCTGACACTGACCTCTTAGGGCTCATGTTCTGGTGACCTTTGAAATAGCCAGGGGTTTCAGAAATCTGAGAGCAAATCAAATGGTTTGGTACATATTGTAGAATCGTCCCCTGTCATCCCCAGGCTAAACACATTGATACTCTTAAGACATGCTGCTCGGTCTCCCAAACACAACGATATAAGACCTCATTTGATTGGCTGATAAGATTTGCGATTATTATTATTAGGGCTGTCAACGGTTACCCGGGTACCCGACCGTAGTGAAAAAGCCGGGAATTGAAAATTAATGACGAGTACCCGTTCACAAAAATAATTGTTGACAATAATATCAAAATATCATATATCATCAGCAGTACGCTGGTCTGAGTTGCAGCTCCAGTCTATATTTAGGAGTAGGACTACCCATTATGCATCAGCGGCCCACTACTAAACGGCTGCTGCACGATGGGCTGTGCGAACGGCTTCACAGTTCAAAACAATACTAATATGTGGACTAAGCGTGTTAACATATCACTTACTCATCAGTCAGCTAACGACCGACAAGCTGTGGCTGACTGCGACTGGGGGGAGGGTGGCAGGGCTAAATAATCTAATGCTGCTATATGCACAGGTTATACTATAGACTCCCACTGCCAAAAAGTCTAGCTTGCCCTATTAAATTGTTACATTGTATAACAAGTAGGCGAAGTGGTCCGCTTGCGAAAATGAATTATTTCTTAGTTCATTCATTTTTTAGTTTTTATTTCATAAAAACATTCACAAAAAACTTTATTTTATTCTAGTTTGAAATTTTAATATTGTAATGTTTTGCTTACTTAAGTGTAATCCTTCTTTAGTATTCAAGTTCTCAACCGGAAGTTGACTTTCACCGCCATTCGCCGTGAGTAATAAATAACAAAACACGCAGTGGAAGTTGTTGGAAGTTTATTAATAAGTGAAACGACATTGTAATATTAATTCATTATTATTGACAAAACAAAATATTATAGCACAATTTATAATAGATAATTTGAAGTACAACAGGAAAACAAATTATCTCCGTCGACAGGCTATCAGCCGTCTCCCATTGGATGTGGGAAAAGTGCGAATGTGAAAATGCAAAAGTGCGAATTGGTAAAATGCGAAAAAGAGAATGCGAAATAGTGGATAAAGTGTGGTAAACAATGTGAAAAATGATGTAAATAGTCCGTTCGTTTCGTTACCCTACAACAATCCAGGTTTGTGAAAATTTGACAGTGGGGTAACTAGGGTTGTACATGTCTTTCATGTTCTAACGGGTACCCGGTTACCCATTAAACGGTGCAATGGGTACCCGGGTGAAGTTTTCCATGTTCTTGACAGCCCTAATTATTATAATAGCATATGCCACCAGAACATGACTCCTAAGTGGTCGCTGCCAGATCTATACGTAGGACAGTAGAGATCTGATTTTAATCAGATTGTAATAATGACATATCACGACGTTAAAGCTTGTCGCAGTGAAAACAACATGCAGAAATTAAAACAATAATACACTACTGCGGGCTCACATTAAGACTCTCCCCAACAAAATTAGCTGGTAACTTGTGGTTGACCTAAACGCAACTTAATTAGTTCATATCGTCCAAGCTTAGTACCTCAGTAGTTATATACATGTCCATGTTGGAAGTACAATATTTCCATTCATCGTGGCAATTCCTATGTTAGTGTCTGCATTTCCTGCATTTCAAACGTGGCTGAGTTAGGGGCCATCGGAACCGCACCTGGGATTGCTCTGAAAGAGGTGGTTAGCATCTTGTAGACGAATAAAAAAGTAAAGGTCTTTGAGTATACAGTCGGAACCAAAGATTCGCCAGCAGTTGTGGCACGCTGTTAACAGCCACGGAAGTGCGCCCATTGACCAAGTTTTGTTTACTCGGAATGACAACGTCAATCAAGTATTCCAATGTGTTTTTATGCTAGATTAACTTGGGCTGATGATACATCACAAATGGGAAACCGATATCTTTAACCTGGATTCAAGAACAGGACCTGGAATGCATCTGGTTGTGTATGTGGTAACACCTCATGATCTGTTGTATTTTGATTCGTATGGGCTTGCACCGCCATATGAAAGTAGTTGATTATTTACATCAGGTTTGTGTAACCTACCGTCCACGGCCTGGTTGTATCCGCTTATTTATATCATAAGGTGTGGCTTTAAATATCGCTTATCCGGCCCACATCCTGCAGAAAGTTGCACATGCCTGATTTAAACCTTGCTTTATTCAACGCTACCATAGCAAACTCAGATGGTCGACTCACAATATGGACATCCTGCTGTTAAAAAACCTGGATGCACTAGCGAGAAATCCAGCCCCGCAAACACTTATTGATTTTGCATTGTTGCTTAGAAGTTGCACTTGAAACATATACAAAACACTTGAAACATGTAAGCAGTGTTTATTGACATTTACCGACACGATAGCGCAGCGATCAGACGCGATCCTTCGCGGTGCTGAGGATTGAACCATGTTTGTCACCAAAGCGGATTTGACCGAGTTTGGCAGCTGGGTTGTTGTTGATGTTGACCCGGACGAGCTTTTTATTTTCCAAGAGCAAACTGAAAAACAGTAAACGTCCAACGTGGACATTCAGAATTTATCTTTAAGTCATCAGGCGCAATCGGGAGAAACCTGACTAAAATCACTGAGTACCAGTGAATCAGTAACGCCAGCGTGTCGGTTGCCTTTATTTTAAAAAAATTATATCGGTGTTTCCAAGGCTGCGACAAAGCAATACATTGATGCAAAGGTCACCAAGGTGCCCTCGCTAATACTCACGGTAACTTTATTTAGCATAGTTAAAGAATGATAACAGAATAAACAATGACGACTTAGCAAATGGCCAACTTTTTTTCAGTACTTGAGGAGACTTTGTTACATCTAAAAAGTGCGCGGGCCTGAATTGTACTTATTCATATTAGTCGGATATAGAAGTGGGTTGGGTACAATGGTAATAGCGCTAAGTAAAGACCAAAGTTAAGGAGCAATATGAAAGCATCCCATCAAACACTATGTTCCAGAACTCATCACATTTACGATAGCCTTATCAGTAGTCGCCGAAGATGAAATTCAGTTTGAAGGATTCAACGTCTATTCAGTGTGTGTGTGTGATTATCGCCTCGATGTCTGCAGCGTGGCAGTTTATAGTGATGTCTAGCACTAGGGCATCATGCCGCGGACATGTAGCATGATGTCCCACCTAGTTACATTATCCTGACACCAGGCCGACCAGTCCTAACACTAACGTCTTAATGCTGAGCGCTTAGCAAGGTAGCTGTGAGTACCATTTTTGTAAGTCTTTGGTATGACTCGGCTGGAGATCGAACCACGACCTCCCGCTTCTGAGACGGACGCTCTAACCACTTGGCCACCGGAGTGGTCGTTTATTCAGAAGGGTACTTAACCGTCTTTGGTGTTTGTGCTTGTGATTTACCAATGCATATACGTGACGGGTTCTAAGCAGCCACGCGATGACGATGTTGAGTTGACAGATGAGGTTGTAGATCGGGTGATGGGGATGCTAATATGGATGGTAATTGTGTTCCACTTGTTAATGCATGTTTACTTCAAACTTATGGCATGAACAGACCCTCATATACACACTAATATAATCGTATCAGGTGCCAAGTACAAATTGAAAGTTGGAACCCCCACCCACCCCCGTATGTTAATACCCAATCAAGGCCAGCTTAGAATCATGGCATTGGCATGCGAAAACGAAAGAGTGGAATCCACTGACAAAACCACGTTTCCTGTCAATTTTATTGCACCAGCATTGACTCAGCCGAGAAGAGAGCAATCTCGACTATTTTTCAACAATGACGTACATGTCAGTATACTATTTCTTGGGGGCAAACGAGACGAATAAGTTCTGACACCAAGCACGTGCCTAATCACTAATCAGTATCAATCTATATTAGCGTGGTGCCAGGCTCCAATAATGCACAATCGCCGGCGACTTAAAGATTCCCCAAGTGGATATTTTCTATAATTGCAAGACAGTTATACCTGTAAGAAAGGGTAATTGCACTTGGACGTAATAAATCTGGACAGGGTCTGCCTAGATAGCATTTGTATTTCGCTGTGACAGTGACTATGACTAGTATACCCTGAAAGTTACCGACGCGAAAAAATAATGGAAGCGGAACAACAGCAGTGAGGTGAAATAACCAAGACAACCGCTTAACTCACAAATTACAAACCCCTGTTTGTAGTTGTAGATGCTATTTGCAGAATCATCGCCGGGACCACTGATGTTACGATGGAGCTGATAAAATAATATCGTTACGGCTGCGTTCGCGAAGACGCATCTATGCAAAAAAATTCGCGGTGGCACAAAATAGTCTCAGCAAATTTACCAAGCTGTACTCGATGGCCATAGAAGATAAAACGATGAGCATGAATGAGCTCGAAATGGTGCTGGTTGAAATGGAAAACCACCAACAATTTCGTGCGTCGATACGGAGCCAGGACAGGAGCGAACCAACAATTGATTTACGGGCAATGCAAACTGAGTAATTGGTTGCCTGTTCTATCGATCTGTCTGCGAGCTCACCGCACTGCAGCTCCCAACCCATAAAAAGGATATCTTCCACACGGGCGGATTCACGTGAATAAGAATCACAGATGCACACGTATGCAAAAATCCACAGTGTGGAAGAGTTATGGGAATAATGAAGAGATTTCGGAGCTGGGAACCGGAACTAATAATCCATTCTTAAGCCCCCATTGTTATACTAAGTGCTGCATACAAAATGAAATCATACTTTTGAAATTAGTCAGATAATTTCAAATGTTGTGTCTGCTGTAATTACACTCGAGAAGTAGTAATTTACATGTTTAGATCATGTTGCCTCATTTGGGAATACGGGTTATTTTTTTTTTTTTACAGGACATTCATTATAAATTTTAATGCGGAACGGAATCATCGGAAACTAAACATTTTTTCTAATTATTACAACTATCTTACTTTAAACTTCAAAAATGCAGTTGTAACGTTCAGTGCTGTTGCATATATAATTTGTGTTGCAAAATGGAAAATCGGCATGCGAAAGGAAGCATTGACAATCAATAGCTCATAAGTAACTCAGTCAGTAAAATCATTAACATTATAAATATTTTCGTTATTTAACATGTACGTATTTTTTAAAGCTTGTCCTATTTGTAAAAAATGTAAATTCGTAACGTAAAACGGAATTTCGGCATGCGAAATTTAATAATTTCTGTGAAAGTGAGTATCAATAAGAAACAAACAATGCGTTCAATTAATACTTTAAATTAAGTATTGTATGTTACTAAGAAATTTATATAATGTAAGCAGAATAATAAAATAATTCAATAATAATAAAACTAATTGCAGACATAATTCCCTTTCGTATGCCTAAGATCCATTTCGAATCACGAAGACTGCACTCTTTACGTTTCCATTTGAAAAAAATTATAAGTGGACATAGGTTCCTACCAAGCGGTTAGGGTTGGTAGCTCAAATGTTTACTGTCTAAGGACCGTGTTAAGATACCCCGGTCAATTTCACTGAGTCGGAATGCTGTTCCTTTGAAGTTTACACTGACATGGGGGGGGGGGGGGGGAAGGAGATGGACGCAGAAAGGTCGAAGTGACCCTTCACAAAGATTTTTCTGGCTTAAATGCGATACAATTTTAATACTCAATGCATTCAACCTTAAAATTTTCTGTAATTCAAAATTCAACACTTGACACAACGAAATGATCGAGAAACACTCTTATATGTTATGATTTTACTGACTGACTAACTTAAGAAAATAAGAAGTTATCGACCATCAATGATTCATTTCTCAGTTTTCCAGGTTGCTGCACAAAATAGTATGCGACTGGATTGAACGTGATAATTGACTGAAGTAAAGTTTGCATTAGTTTTTTGGGTAAAATAGCAAGAAATAGTGTGAATACTTCATAAAAACGTTTATTTTACGATTCCATTTCGCATAACGATCCCCAATTTAGCGCCAAAAAGTTACGTGAGAAAAGTTATTTTTTCGATATTTAGTTGTATTTTTAATTAGGTAATACATTCTTTTATGTAAACGTTTTTTTTTCTTTTCTAGAATTTAATGGAGAGGAATTGTAACAATTCGCGTATGAGCCAAATACATTTTGCACAAAAAGTCTTAAAAATCAAAATATAATGTGATAAAAGGTCACAATATTTTAAATATTTTTTAAAAAATGGCAATTATAATAAATAAATAAATAAATAAATAAATAAATAAAAAAATTATGCTCAATAATTTTAAATTAAATGGCTATTTCAAAGGTGTATTTATGACAGGAAAATAGTATTATTCCATTCGCACAAAAACTGTTCGATTTCATTGCATTTCGTAGAACTCCAATGCGCGTTTCAGACCTATCCGTCCATAACCGCTGTTCTGGTTAGAAAACATCAACATCTCTGTTTATGTACATGACGTTGTGTTCATATTTTTTGTCTCCACTTAGGGCACGTGGCTCTTCCTCTGATTGATTGATTGATTACTTGGATTTACGTCGCGTGCGCCCAAAAGGGCATGTGCGACGGGTTTATTCCCATACAGAGGGATACTAAATATTCCTGGGGAAAGGAATTAGTGCCACGTCCCCCAGGCGTTTATGTGCTCAAGGAGCACTGCTAATTTAGCCGTCAGGTCGTAGGACTATATGTCCCTAACGACCTAAATAAAGGGCTTTCATGAGTGGTAATGGGCCCAACACACACTCACGTTAACAAAGAGTTGATTTCAGTCCGTTATTGACTGAACTAGGTGTAGACCCAAGCAGTATGTAACGCCCGTTGCGATTGGTCGCAACGATTACGTCACATCGGGACACCTTGCTTTAAGGGGGTGGAAAGTGTTCCACATCTCCGACGTTATACGATGTCCAAGAGAGGCAAGAGGGCAATAACTCGGCAAGCCAGCCATGGATGTTGTGCACTCCCAACTAGGCCAGCCCGTACTCAGTCAAATTTAGTCTAGTCGTACTAATGGACAATAATAAATGCCAATAATGTGTTAGCCACCAGTGCAATTGGGTCCAATCAAAACAAGTAAAATTTTCCTACGTCTTAACAATCGTAAAAATTCTAGTACATAGTGTACGTTGTAGATACGCTACAAATGTTTAATAACTAATATGTCTGAGCGACATATAAAAAGATGGGTCACTGTTAGGTCATAAAAGGTTTGAATTTTGAAGCAGTGGATTGACGGATCAAGTTAGCGTACATAATAGTTTTATCGAAACGGGATACCAAGCCAAAATGGTTTTATGGATAAGAGGCAATATTGGTAGCCCTTAGAAGGGCTTTTTAAGCAGAAGTTCCCCTTTTTTCTTCTTCTTCTTTACATTTCTCCGTAATCCTTTTTCCTCTCAGGTAATTTCGGGGAAATGGTAGCTGTGTAGCGTAGACATGTAGTTAGCTGCTTCCGCTGCTGGACAGGGTGGTTCTTGTAAGCCTCTTGATAGAATTGTGTAAGGATTCTGACGCCATAGTGCCTCTCGCTATTCGTTTATTTTTGCTTGTATTTATGTTAGGTGTTTCATGCGCACGTTGCATGCTTATTTGTGTCCGACTGAGGCAAGGGAGCGAGTGACCAGGAAGCCAGGCGACTATATGCAGGCAGGAGTCCGCTTATTCCAGGGTACTGGTCTAAATGGATGTGCTTGCACGAATTTTAAGTTTTGGTTCTTGTGTCCGAAATTGTTCTAAAGATGAGCTAGGTTGGATTGGATGGAAAACTGTGCTGCTTTAGTGTTAGTATGGTCTGTATCACAGAAGTAGGCCGCAGTATTACCTTGGACGTCTTTCATGTTATAGTTAGTTAGAGAGCAGAGAAGAAGTTTTGTTTTTTTAATATTATTTTTATTGATTTTTTTAAGGATATATTTGGGATTTAAGAAGACGGGAACCTTTGCTGAGTATTCAAGTCCCTAGGGACATATCAAAAGCGCCTGTCTGTCTACGTATATTAATCTGGTTTTAGAGAGTATTTGAGTGGGTTGGGTATGCTTTACAGTTTGTTATTTTTAAGCCAGAGGGACACCCTTGCTGCGTACTCAGGTCCCACAGGACATGTCAAGGGTACCCATCTGCTAGTGGAAATATATTTTTAAGTAAGGTCGGGTTGTTTATTTTATGTTTTCAGGGTGTTTTATATTTTTTCTTTTAGCTTGGATGTGTCTAGGAATTTAAGTATGTTTTGGTAGGTCAGATTTATGTTGGGGTTGTTATTTTTAAGGAAATCTGGCTAACTGGTAGTAAATCCAATTTTATTGGGGGGGGGGATTTTTGAAATTCCATTCTAGCTACCTGATATTTTGAGCAGCTATTGAATATACGTGGCAGGTCTTCAATGGTTTTGCAGTGATAGCAATTGTTATTAACAGGCTTGGGTCATAGACGTTTGCCAAAACTTCCTGCTAATTTTATTTTTCCGGTTACGATGCGCTTGATAATTTTTTGGTCCAGGCTGTTCACTTTGGGTGGTTTGATGGACCTATTGGTTTCTTTTATAATGGAGTAGAGTATCCTGCCTTTGCTAGTGGAGTTCCAGTGCTTCTGCCATTTCTGGTTAATATGTTTTTTTTATGCTTTGGGCTTCTGTTATGTTATATCTGAGTGGAGCAGGGTTAGGGTTCCCTAACATGTTTTTTTGCGACTTTGTCGGCTAGCTCATTACCAGGGATTCCTCTGTGCGAGGGTATCCACATGAATTCAACTATCTGATCCGCTGTGGATAATTCCTTATGCATATAGAAAGCTCTAACCAAGAATGAATTGCTCTCTTGAGTTGGTGATGTGAGATTTGATGGATTCTATTACACTAAGTGAGTCACTGATGATAACTGCTTTTGGAACTTGTTGGTCTTTAATCCATTTTAATGATTCTGTTATTGACCATAACTCAGTGGTGAAAGTAGAGCAGTGGTCTGGTAATCTGTATCTCATTTGTATGTTGAATTCGGGAATAACCACTGCAGCTACTCTTCTGGGGGGTTGGGGGTCGGTTGTTTTGGATCCGTCAGTGAACATTTTTACGAAGCTAGAGTAGGTGTCTTGTATTTCCATTGCTACGATGGTTCTGAGTTTAGATTCTTGTTCCAGTTTGTTTCCATAATTGGTGACTCTAGTGTTGATCCTATGGATAAAGTTGTCCATTGGGCGGGGTCAGGGGAGTGAGTGTACTCTTCTTGTAGAGCAAGAGTTGGCAGCTTTTCCCTGAGTTCTAGGATTTGTTTGCCACCTGATGGGTTAGGAACTTGTTGCGGCTAAACGGTTTGTTTCATTTGCTAATGTTTACTTTTGTATGATGCGAGACTGGGTGAATTGTTAATCGATTCGAATATCGGAGGAGCATTTCCTGTCTTCTTATTTTTAATGGCAGTTGACCGGTAAGGACTTTAAGTTCGTCAATGATGTCGATGGTAGAGTGCCAGTGCAAACAAATAATGCTTTCCTTTTTTATGGTATCCAGTTTGTTCAGTAATGTTTGTTACGCTGAGTTGTAATCTTGGCATCTATAATCTAGCTTCGACCTTATAAGTGATCTATAAATGGTTAATAGGGTTTCTTTATTGGATCCCCAGGTGGTCCCTTTAAGATTTCTTAAGAGATTAATATCTTTATTGCAATTTTGAATTAGTTGTTCAATCTGGTGTTTCCAAGTTAGATGATTATCGAAGAACATACCTAGGAATTTTACTACCTTAGCATATTTGATTAACTGGTTTTGAATATAGAAGTTGGGGTAAATTGTCTGGTTATTGCGTTTAGGGGAGATTATTGCTACCGTTTTTTCATGTGAGATCTTAAGACCCCATTTATCTGTCCATCTCCCTATGTTATCTAGGCTTTTCTGGATTTCTTTGACTACATGAATGCTAGCTGGTTTTTCTGCCCTCCAGATGCCGCTGTCATCAGCGAATTGGGAAATGTTAACCCGTTTTGTCGCTAGGTTGAGGTCAAGTTCGTTAATCATGATGTTAAATAGCGTAGGACTGAGTACACTCCCTTGTGGGGTAACGTTTTCAAGGGGGTATTCTTTTGAGGTTGTGTTTCCTACTCTAGTGATTATTCTGCGACCTGTAAGGAAGTTTTCGATCCAGTTAAACATGCGTCCAGTAATTCCGAAGTGGTTGAGTTTTCCTATCAATCCTTTGGTCCAGACAAGATCAAACGCTTTTTCAAGGTCAAGAACGACTGCTATAAGTTGTCTGTCTTATTTTCTTTTGGAGCTGAAAGCTAGTTTTGATATCCGCTTCTAGTCTTAAAAGTTGATATGTGGTGGAGCGCCTGTTACAGAAGCCACGTTGGTTTTCCGAGAGGAGTTTGTTACTTTCTAGGCGGTGTTTTAATCTGTTGGCTAGGATTGTTTCCATCATTTTACATATGTTATTAGTAAGGGAGATAGGACGATACGAGTTAATATTATTAGGGTCTTTACCTGGTTTAGGGATTGGGATGACATTTGCTTGTTTCCAGCTGAGTGGTAGTTTTCCACTTTGCCAAATTTGTTTGAGCAGTTTTATAATGGTTTTTGTAATGTTGTTTGGAAGATTTTTGTATATGATATATCCAATTTGATCTTTCCCAGGTGAGGTTTCTTTTTTAGACCCTAGTGCTATGTGATTTCGGAATTTAAATCTGAGTTCTTGAACCCAGGGACTTTAAAGAGGTTAGGAAATGTGGTTTCAGCTTTCCGTCTGTGTTCTTGGAAGTTCCTAATGTGATTGGTATTACTGCTCATGGCCGAGAAATGGTTAGCAAGTAGGTCAGCTTTGTCATGGTTGGTTGTAGCATTTTTCAGCTTAGGTGCTAAGTTAATAGCTTTCCCCCAGATAGATTTTATTTTGTCCCATACTTGTTTAGAGTTAGATTTGAGGTTCAATTTAGAGTAGAAGTGTTGCCTTTTTTTTTCTTTGGCTAGTTTTATGATCCCTTTAAGGTGTTTTTCTTTGTCTTTATATTGCATGAAATCTATTGAGTCTCTTGTTCGCTTATATTTAAGTGCTTTTTTATATCTATATGTGCTTTTTGACATATCGAGCTCTTTGGTATTAACAGCGGCTAGGGTGTTTCTAAAGTTATCCCAGTCAGCTTTATCATATCTCCATTTGGGTGGAGCTTCATGTATGTTGTGCTAAACTGATATTTGGAGGAAGATTATGATGGGGGAAATGGTCGCTACCTAATGTGTTATCTTGATCAACCCACCAGTTTGCAAGTTGGGCTAGTTTGGGTGCGCATATAGTAAGATCGATTGTTGAGAGGGAGCCATTATCAGGATTAAGTCAAGTTTTAGACCAATCATTGAATCTGGTTAGGTTGGATTCAGCAATCCATTCTTCAATTAATTTGCCTCCTTTATACTTTCTACTTTCTCCCCATAGTTCATTGTGAGCATTGAAGTCACCACAAATGATTAGGTTTCCAGACTGGTTAGTGGAGCTTTGTCGATAAGATTCTAAGTCGATTGGGTTGTCATTGCCCCCTGGGTCATATATATATATATATATATATATATATATATATATATATATATATATATATATATATATATATATTAGTTATTATTATATTATTCGATCCAATGTTGACTAATACAGTTTGAATTTACATTTTTTATTTATGTCTATTGGCATTGAGATCGTTAATGTTCCAGAGTAGAGCAGGGAGTCAGTTAGAAATATTGCAAGTCCTCCTCCTTTTGTCCCCATTGCTACGACTTTTGAATATGGCTAGTGAGTATCCGGATATTTTGGGTATATGTTTCGTATTCTCTGGTAAGTGTGTTTCCTGGAGGCAGATTATGTCAGGTTTATTGATTGCATTATGGATTTTGTGTATTACATCAGGTAGGTTTTTGGATAGGCCCCTGCAATCCCATTGCCAGATAGTAAGTTTTTTAAAAAATATTTTTATAGTTGTATTATCCATTGAGATTGGTGGTGGTTGTTATTATGATGGTGGACTGAGGAGTAATTAGCATGATAATGTTTGGTAACACTTGAGTTTAGGTATTCTACTATGTTTTCTAATGTGGTGTGTGGTCTGGTGCTGTTAGATTTAATTATCTCTTTGAACAGTTCAATCCACATCTGCAATGTGATGATGTTTTGATAACCATGGTGGGGGTATATGACTGTTTTTATTTTTTTTGTATTGTTATGGCTTTGATTTTTTCCTGATTGCATTCCTGCTGATTTGGTTTCAGATTTTGGTACAGTTTAGGGCGGATTAGTTTTTTGTGGAGGTGGATTTTTTTGTGTGTGTTTAGAGTTGAGAGGTTAGGTGACTTCCTTTGTTTCAATTTGATGGAAGTTGTGTTGCTGTTATCAATTGTTCATCTGAATGAATTACAGTAACCAAATGCTCCAAACAAGAGCACAATTTAAGTATGCTCTTAGATTATGTAAGAAGGAGGAAGCAAAACATAGAGCAGACTCGCTAGCACAAACATTTGAAAATGTCGACCAACGTGAATTCTGGAAGTAAGCTAAACAAATTACTACGACAACTTCCAATAAACTACCGATCTGCATTGATGGGAACCATGGTCAGAATAATATATGCAACATGTGGAAAAATCATTTTGAGGACTTACTCAATAGTGTTAAAAATGATTCGAATAAGAAGCACGTGCTTTCAGCATTGAATACCCCTTCTGCTCGTATTGAGGTAATCACACTATCTGAGATCCAAAGTGCAATAGCAAGACAAAAAGGCGGTAAATGTCCAGGATCAGATTTTTATATGTGGAACATTTTAAATTTTCAGATACTAGACTTCATGTACTATTGATGATTTTATTTACTTGTATGTTTGTGCATCACTTTGTACCAGATGATTTCACAAAAGTTACAATTAAACCGCTACTAAAGAGCAAAACTGGTAACCTGGCGGACAAAAATAACTATAGACCTATCGCTCTTACGACTATTATTTCAAAAATATTTGAATGCATCATACTGCAAAGATTTGACGTCACAATCTCCGATAATCAGTTTGGTTTTAAAAAGCAGCATTCAACAGATTTATGCATATATGCCTTTAAGGAAACTGTTAGCTATTATGTAGAACATGGCAGCCCAGTGTTTGCATGCTTTTTAGACGCTAGCAAGGCATTTGATAGGGTCAATCACTGGACACTCTTTAAAAAGTTGATTGATATTAAAATACCTGTCTACATAGTTCATACTTTAGTTAACTGGTATGGCAATCAGCTGTATTGTGTGCGATGGGGAAGCGTACTATCCAGCGCTTTCCATGTAACCAATGGGGTGAGGCAGGGGGGTATTCTTTCCCCTTTGTTATTTTTGTTATCATATATATATATATATATATATATATATATATATATATATATATATATATATATATATATATATATATACGAATTAAATCGTAAGCTCTGTCAGTGTTACGTGGGGTTACATGTGGCACCAAATGCGTTGTTTCTTAACAATTTTAGTTTTGCTGATGATATGTCATTGATAAGTCCTTCTATCACAGGTTTAAGGAAATTATTAAAGATATGTGAACAATACGCATTTCCTGATATCAAGAATCATGAGACTAGGAGTGCGGGAAAGATCGTGAGGGCGAAAGAGAGACGTGGTACCTTCTAGCAGAAAAAACAGCCCTTTTTAGGGCTCCAAAAGATTGCCTTTTATTAAATAGGGAACCATATTTGGCATGGTATCCCTCCTTGACTAAACTATTCTCGAAACAAACTTGGCCCATTGGAACACCACAACAAACTTAACTTGTTAAACTTAACAGTGACAAAACTTGTATATGTCGCTTAGACATATTAATTTAAATAAGACCAGTATGGTTATTTTTATGTATACTAAGTACTGATATTAGATAGATACGTTAGGAAATAGGAAATTTAACAGACTCGTTATATTTGAACTAATTGCACAGGTGAAAAACATATTATGGGTACTTTTTGTTGTCCATTAGCAAAAAAACGGGACTTGATTTGAAATAAGTACGGGCTGGCGTTTTGGGGAGTACTTAACATCCATCGCTGGCTTGCTGAGCACCTTTACACCTCCTTTACCACGCTCGGACATCGTACACGTGGCAGAATGTGGAACGATTTCCACCTGCCACACGCCCATGTGTCCTAATGTGACGTCATCGCTACCGACCAATCGTAGCGGGCTTTACATACTGCTTGGGTTGACACCTGAGGCATTTCAAACCAACTAAGAAAAATGAGTGTGTGGTGAGACTATTCCCACTCATGTTTAAAGCCTTTCCGTCAGGTTGTTAAGGACTAGTTAGTCCTACACCTGAGTGACTAAATTTAAAAGTAGTCTGCGAGTACATAAAAGCCTAGGGGATGAGGCTCTCTTTCCTTCCCCAGGAGTAATTAAAAATCACGCGGTGCGTGATTAAACCAGTGATACATGCTCCATTGGAGCGAAAATCACTTTAATTCAAGTAAGTAAGTTCGGGTACCGTCTCTAGCACTCTTGATGACACCAACTGTCTGAGTTATGTTCTTTCTTGCAAGCCCCTATGTTCCACTTCTGTTTGTGATAATAACTTGTGATACTTCACATTTTCTAAAGTGGAAATCTTTACAAGCCGTACAAAATACAAAATTTATATGACTTTGGCTTTTGACACTTGCACAGATTCTTCACTTTATAAGTGTCACGAGAAAATTGTATATCCAATTTTTACCCTTTTCCAAAACACGCACACACTTGCAGCTTGACCAGAAATATGTACATCTTGTTTTGTGGATAAGTCACAGACAAGTCCAAGCATATATAGGTGATTATGAACATTAGGAATATCCCCTCATTTTTTCAGAAATATCAAAGCTTTTATGTGCATTTTCCCTTTTCCACTCTATATTAGTGCTTAGATTTGTTCCAAAAAAGAAAAAAGAAACGAAACAATTTTGAAAAAAAACAAACTGAATTTTGAATTCAGATTTCTCTCTGTTTATAGTTTTTTTTTCAAGTTGATATTGCATGACAGATTACATTCGCCTACCTTTCCAAAGTGAGAGACATTTCTTCACATGTCATTGCCTTTGTTAAATTCGGTTTCATTGGTTAGTTATCGTTAATCTTTAATTTTTTGATGCATTTCTTTTTGATAGAAGATTTAAGGCTTTCTGGTGTTGTAACGGTATTTATGTTGTTTAGTCTGTTGATGAAATTATTTATAGCAAAGTGCTTAAGATTTTTCAGGTTTTTTTTATTATTTCAAGCCCTACAAAAGGAGACCAAGCTTGTCTTGAAAGAGGATTGAAACTCTAAATTACACGGGCGTGAAGGAAAACATCGCTGTGTTCGTTCTAATCATGCTTGCCGTATCTCTTTGTGTTTTAGAGGTCATATTTCTTCTTAAGTAAATACACGCATCAATAGACAGACAGATTGGGTCATTATCCTTGAGGTTCACTGTACTTTCGGTTCTTTACTTCATACAAACCCCAAATTTATTAGTTTGAAGAAAAAAAAGATAACATGCCCCTCAATACTGTAACACGTCTGTTCTGACTCTACCGATGTGAATGTGAGTGTTTATGTTAAAATGTTTAAGTAAGATATAAAAAAAATGGTCAGCTTGAAAACGCGAACCAATACTGTGACGCTCAGTATTTTGATGTGGTAAGAAGAAATGGTACAATACACAAAGAGGGCTTGTAAGTTTACATTCCAGTCTGTCTGCACTGTAATGGTAACAACGCAAGAGCGTAGGGATTATTATGCCACACAGTCCTAGAACAAAACAATGCATCACCCGTTGTAAGCCATTTCATTGGCTATACTTATTTTCTTACCGCGTTCACTTCGAATTGACTTGAGTAGCTATTCACACAGTGACGAGAATGGCCATGCTTTACTGGGTCTATCCTATAGGCGATTTATATAAAAAAAAATATTTAAGAAAATTAAACTAATGCACGAACAATGGTACCATGGGCGATCCCATGGAAATTGTGTCCGTCTTATTGCAAAATACATCAACATTTAATTTAACCGTGCAGATCGCTAGAACAAACCTCTAATAATACACATTTTGAAAAGTGTTGTGTGACACTGATCGCCATTGTCGCTTAGTGTCTGCTTTCTTCTTCGAAAAGAGATCGTTTCGTCTTGACTATAAAAATTTAATTTGACTAAGTTTTACGCACTACTTGAACTCATACATTTCACGTTTTAGGTGTAAGCCGTCGTTCTCAGTTTTCTGGAAGTTCGTTTTTGCGTTTCTCAGGTGTGATACTATTTTTATGGACCGAACGAAATTTCTTTTGGCGTGAATCAGGACTCGTGGTTTTGTGGCATAATTGGAGAGCATTGATTAAAGCTCAGTTATGTCGTCTTCGAAATCGCTGACACGGATCTGAGCTAACACTTCAGGTCTTGTGTGAGGCGACACGGCACGTCATTGCCTTTTACTTTCTCAATTAAATCGTTTCATCTTATTGCAAAATTACATTTGACTAGGTTTCATACGCAGCAGATCCCTGTATATAAGGAGAGTGTCTTAACGTCAGAGTATTCATTCCACTCTCAAACTGTCAAGAAGATGGAAGAGTCAGCACAGATCGACCTGTTAATCAAATATATGCTAAAAGTCATACGAAAGCATAATTCACAGGCGAAAGTGGCAAACAAACTTACTCTTTTGGTCGTTGATTTGATGAGAGTCATACGAAAGTGTGTAAGTGCTGATGAAGTATGCTATATCTGCAAAGGTAAATGGGTATTTGTCTCCATAATACCTGCTTCGTCTAAGAAAGAGAGACAAAAGTCAAGATACCTAATATCGTTGTCAGGAGAAAGGACACTGGGATTCAGAGTGCCCTAAGAGAAAAGAGAAGAAACAGAAACAAGACGAAAAAGAGAAGAGGGATTCAGACGAAGAAGAAGTTGAAGATGAGGAAGAACTTGTGCCAGTGAAGACATGGAAATGGAAAAATTGACAATGTGAGCCGATGCGTTGGCCCTGATGTGAAATTTCATACTACCTTCTAAAAGAGAATAGACCAGAAAGAAAACGTAAGTATCTCTTGGTCTTGATATTCTATAATAAGGATGACGTGTTTTGTTTTTAACTCACACTTTATGAAATTGCGCTCTTTCACCTATCTCTATCCCTCTGGAACATGTTTTAGTTAGAATTGAAATGAAAGGATGTTTTCCTTCACGCACGCTCTTTAGGCATGCAAGTCGGTAAACAATAGTCAGTCTATTCATCCATCATTTTGTGTCTTGATGTTTTCTAAATCACACACTGATGCCATAAAATAACGGGTTATATGGGTTTTATAGTGTTGGGGGTGGGGGTGGGGTGTAGGTGTTTGGCAGAGTTGGTCATTGCAGTTGAGGGCTTAGGTGCTTTCAAAAAACTTTTTCTTCTTCACTCTGTTTTGATGGAATATAATGGGTTATTTTCTTCACTCTCTGTTGATAGTATATATAAAGGGTTATTTCTTCACTCCGTGTGGATAGTGTATAATGGTTTTCTTCTTCCCTCTGTGTGGTTAGTATATTATGGCTTTTTCCTCTTCCCTCGTTGAGGATAGTGTATATTGGGTTATTTATTTCTTCTTCCCTTTGCGTGGATTGTAGATATGGGGTTTATTTTTTTAAATCTCACCTCTGTGTGGATAGTAGATATGGGATTTGTATTCTTCCTCTTTCATGTAGATAGTATATTTGGGGTTTGTATTATCTCCCTTCTGTGTTGATAGTTTATTTGGGGTTTGTATTATCTCCCTTCTGTGTTGATAGTATATTTGGGGTTTGTTTTTTCCTCTTCCGTGTGTGTGTGTGTGTGTGTGTGTGTGTTCGTGTACGTTGTGTAGATAGTATATTATATTTGGTTGTTTTTTTTCTTCTTCTTCCTCCCGAGTGTGGATAGTATATTTGGGGTTTGTATGCGTTAGCGACGGTGTGTGGATAGTGTATTTGGGGTTTTTATGCGTTAGCGACGTTGTGTGGATAGTATATTTGGGGTTTGTACGCGTTCGCGTACGTTTGTATAGATAGTATATTTGGGGTTTATATGCGTTCGCGTCCGTTTGTGTGGATAGTATATTTGGGGTTTGTATGCGTTTGCGTACGTTTGTGTGGATAGTATATTTGGGGTTTGTATGCGTTTGCGTACGTTTGTGTGGATAGTATATTTGGGGTTTGTACGCGTTAGCGACATTGTGTGGATAGTATATTTGGGGTTTGTATGCGTTCGCGTACGTTTGTATGGATAGTATATTTTGGGGTTTGTATTATCTCCCTTCTGTGTTGATAGTATATTTGGGGTTTGTTTTTACCTCTTCCTGTGTGTGTGTGTGTGTGTGTGTGCGTATGTCTGCACGTGTACGTTGTGTGTGTGTGTGTGTGTGTGTGTGTATGTATTGGTCTCTGTTTGTCCCTATAAAACTCACTTTATCCCTATCAGATACACTCTACCTACCTACCTGCAGTAGCGTGTATTCAGGTCAGCCACTTGCAACACTATTGACATTTATCGCCTAGTGTTCAGTACAGTGACGTCACTGACGCTGGAAATTTCGAGACTATAAATATGGACTTGGGGGTTTCCACAGGTTGTAGCTATACATATTTACTTGAGTTCATAAACAGGAACGTCACTCAAGCTGAGGCTATAAAAAGATAGTAGGGTTTTCCAAAGGAATAACCCACAAGTTATAGCATAAATAGATAGTGGGATTTCATAGGAATTTTAGCTGATTATAGTTATAAATAGATATATGGGTGTTTATCCACGATCGTCACACAAGTTGATATTGTAAGTAGTTACTAATTTTATCCATTTTAGTCTAAACCATTGTAACTTAATTTTCGGGGATATGTTTATTTTCCTTTAAATTCTGGGACAATTTCGTCATTTTAGCGTTACTTTTAGTCACATCCATTTTGTCGTTGAGCATTTCCTTGATTATAGCTATTTATAGCATCATTACAATTATGCAAATTTTTGAACACCCCAGCAAGATTTCAGGTCTTGGTAATGCTTTATATATAAATCTCACGCTTGTATTAGTGTATGTATGTCTCTGTCTCTGTTGTGTTTGACCATCTACCATCATTGTCCCTAGACAGTCCCACCATGTTCAATTCCCCTTGACGCTAGAGTGGCCCATGAGTTTTCCCCATGTTCAATTTCCCTTGACGCTAGAGTGGCCCATGAGTTTTCCCCATGTTCAATTTCCCTTGACGCTAGAGTGGCCCATGAGTTTTCCCCATGTTAAATTTCCCTTGACGGTAGAGTGGCCCAAGGGGTTCTGTAATGCTAATTCCCCTTGACGCTAGGTTGGCCCACTTCACTACTGTCGGATAATGAAGATATGATGAGACATTACCGATTTTGTGTACTCGAACAAACATGCTTCTACGTAAATTTAAGAATTATTCATTGAATATCAAAATTAGAATATTCAAATCTTATTGCTGCACTATGTATTGTGCTCCTCTGTGGACAAACTTTAGTGGATGTATGAAAAGAAAACTAGTTATTGGTTATAATAATAGTCTTCGTTTTCTATTTGGTCTTCCTAGGTGGAACTAATTGGAACTATGACATTCATTTAAATTATCATATTATTAGTAGATGGAACAAATTACTCTTTAAATGTGCCATTTAATTTCTTTCTTAACAAAGTATGACACACTTAATTGTTGTAGATGTATCCGTATACTTGTATTTATGATATTTATGTTCTTTTATGTTTACAATGTTTTTACTTTATAATTATAGTTCAGTTTAGAGGTATGGACTTCGTAGTCTGAAATAAAGAATTTTTATCTTATCTTATCTCATCTTATGTTATCTTATGTTATCTTATCTTATCTTATTACTTATATATTGTTTATAGGTAAATGTTCTGAAACAATATGACCCATTTGTACATATACTCGTGTTAGGATTTTTTAAAAAAGACATCAATTTTTTTTTTAAAAGTGGTACTCGAAAACTGAATCTGTTGGACTTATTTCAGATTTCAAGCCTAAAAATATTATTTTTATTTCTTTTCCACTCACGTCTAAGCGTGGTTCCCCATCTCCCCACCCTCAACCAAAATACCCGCGGAAATTAACTCGTTGATAATCACGAGTAATATTCTCGATGTTAGAGTAATTTCCCCTTAATTACGTTTTCTTTTCTTCAATATAGAAAGTAGTGACATATTAGTATTCATGTGTTTTTGCAGACGTATTCCAAAGTAATATGAATGGTATATCCCAAATTTACACGATACATTTTGAGTATAACGTTAAACACTAATTTTTTTGAATGGAATTTTTACTTACTATTAAGGAAAATGACTATGTATTAGACTTTGGTTTGAATATCGAAAATAGGTGACGCTGTCCACTTGATGGATTAACTAAATCAGTAGGTTTTAGTTAAATAAAAGCTTCAGTTCAGCGATTCCTGGACCATGTGATTATAATTTGATAGTTCATCTTGATCTTGGTCTTGATTAGTTGTTGATTTCTAACGGTGTCAATCTGGTTTTACAAACTAATTTTTGGATGAGAAAAGAAGTCGGTATTTTTTTAAATAAAGTTTTTAATTTCATAAGACCATCAATTTACCGCACAGATCATCCTGTTGCACTTACTTCTACTTACTACTTTTGGAAGTATCAGTTCTTCATCCAAAGTATGTTCTTCACCACATCTGTCTATCCACACCATATATTCAAACCTATTGCAAAGTTGAACAAACTATGGAAGCAAATCATTATTATGGTCATGTACAAGATAAAAATGATAAAACTCAATGACAGTAGGTATACTCAAATACAAATGTCACAAACAATCACAAACACCACAGCTTTTATAATATGATGGACTATCTTTTCTACTTGACTAACAGAATACTTTTCATGTCTTTGGTTATGTGAAACCATTCCAAAATCAGATGTTAGTGATTCTTTCACAGTTGAAGGTTTTAGTGTTAAGCAGAAAAACAGAACAAATCAAATGGCGTTGGTTTACACATGTATAGTAATATATGCTCAAATTCCTTGGCATTTATTAGGTTAGTAATTCTGTGCATATTTTCTTCAATTATAGTAGCATACTGATTCCTTAAAGCACTATAAATAATTTTATATAAAAGAATAATAGCCATTTATTGCAGTTCTTGATATGTTAAGGTAATACATGAATTGAAAGGAACATGATGGAGGCAGAACCATTTATCTCACATTCATTTCATATTCTTAATTCTGGGAAGACATTGTAGCTTGGGTGGTCAAGAATCAGACTCATAATCCAATGTTTGTGAGTTCAATACCTGCCTGGTTAAGCTGTCTTATGGAAAGGCAGGTCAAGGATAATTATCATTTGTGGACTTTTAGATTGTTTGCGAAAGTTACTGTAGACATGTAGACTAATTAAAGTGAGTGTTATTTATAAATAATTTATCAATTTCTTCCTGTCTATACTCGTGTACTAATTACTAATCCACATACATTTAGCAAATTTGTGGGAAAAACTTTTAACTGCAGATCCAAGAAGTAGCAAAATTAAATTTATGTTTTTCATAGTTTTCTGTAATTATGGCATGTACTATATAGATTGCTCTTTTTATGCTCAGATTACACTCTTTTACCATTTATATTAGTAATAATTACGCTTATACCTCTCTTTGGGGTTGGCACATGTGAACCTAAAACAAAGCACTTCAGGTTCACATATAATACAGTTTCCCTAGGTTCAGGTACCCGAGTAATCGATCGTTAGGACTACGGGTACCCAATAGAAATTTCCCAAAGTTTTGACATCTGTAAATGCACTAGTCAGTTCCATTTTGGCAACTGGTACGGTCTCTTTAAGATACAGTAATAAGGGAAACATGTATATATGTGGAGCAGTTCCAATCCATCATGAATTAAAATAACTGCAACATCATTAGCCAATTAGAACACAGATAATGTTCTTTTCCAGTGTATTCTTTTCAGTAAAGCTTTACACTCTTGTGGAATGTGATATACATGGTCTCGTATTAGAATGTTTTTTTGATACCAAGTTATTACTTTTCAAATTGTCAGTTTGTGGAACAAAATATCAGAAAGAAATTCTTTTCCCTTCATCAACAACTTTTTAGATTTTAGACTTTGACAGGTATCTGAAAATTTAATTTCAGATCTTTTTAATTGACTTCCTGAAACCTTGAATGCCATCAAGACTAGTGTAGGGACTTAATATTGATTGAGATTTACAGCAAACTGCTTACCTCGAAAAATACTGGTATTATAGACTACTGTCTAGAAAGTTTGTAGGAGTGAAGGAGAGACAAAAAAGTAATAAAAACATTGGTACATGCTGCCTTTGTATCTGAACTTGCATTAATTGTGCAAACTTTTTTTGGCAATAATTGGCAAGGATTTATGCTGACAGTGGAGGCAGCATGACAGAGTCCAAAGTAGTCCACAATGTACCAACGTGCATACAGAGTTACAGCTGGGACTGTGGGCTGGCATGCTCATCAATGGTGCTCAGGTAAGTACACCTTAGTAATTCCATTTTATTGCATGTTTATCCTCCTTTCTTTTTTATCTTTTTTCTTCTCTTCACAAATGTTTTTTTCTTCCTCAAATATGTTAACCAATCCTAATACCTTAGGAGAACTACTACCAGCAGGCAAATCCAGTACTCCTGAGCTTAAATTTGTTAGCTAAAAGCGATGAGTTTTCTGCCCACCAGTTAGATAGTGATTATTTTGCTTGTATACTGAGTAGCAAGCACGCTACAGACAGGTGCTTCACAAAATAAATTAAAGTGTTTTAGTGTAAAAATGTTAGAGGAGTTTCTGCTTTGTAGAGCAGTATGCTTCATCTTTACAATTCCAACTTTCTGTTCTTTCTTTCATCAACAACAAAGTTTCTGAATTTTCAGCATTATCACTTTCCTGTCTCCGCAAACATAGTGGTGCATAACTGCATGGGCCATGATGGCACACCCCTCACATTGCTATAGATGTAATTAATAGGTTCTTGTCTTATGTCCACTCCATAGTTATTACACGATGCTTTACTTTAACTTTATAGAACATCATTAGGCCTTTCCTACAGGTAACATTGTCTTTCAATGGATATTGTAGCAACCACTTCATAAGCATCAACAATGACTCTTCAGTGCTTTTTCCGTGCACCATCCTTGACATTTTTCTGAAGCTATTTTGAAGGTAGCACAAGAGATGTCAGCTTTAATACCTTTATGACAAAATCTTGCTCTCACATTCCCTCATATTTATTGGATTTTACTACTCACATCAGATATTTCTCTTCATCCTTCCTCTACAATGCCAGCCTGGTCTACAGTTCCAACATCATATGATCATTGACTAAAGGAAGAACCTACTTTCATTTGCTTCCACAGCTGGCAGAGTTACTGATGTCTTGGGCAACTTACATTTTCAGTTACAAGGCCCAAGCATCATCCAACACTCTTTGTAGCAGACACCTTCCCTCGAATGGTTGTTGGCAGTTCTCCAACAAGTCTTCCGGATCTGGTTGTTGTTGTTCTAGGGTTTAACGCCATTTTTCAGCACAAGATAGGCTATACATGGTGGCTAGTATAGCTGGTGGAGGAAGAACCCTGGAAAACCCAGGGAAGAACCACCGACCCACGAGAAGCTGCTGGCAGGCTTTCCCATGTACCCATGTTAACCAAGCCTTGAACTCGAACCAACGCAGACAGAGGTGAGATGACAGTGATCCGGAATGGTGAGCACTTTAGATCACTTGGCCACTTGGGGCCCCTCTTCCAGGTCTGGAACTCAATACTCGCGTAAACAGAGCATGTGTTCCTCAGGTACGAGAATTAGTACAATGGTGGCTTTCTTGCTTATATGGAACAATCCACCTGTTAGAGAATTAATTCACCTGCTCAGTTTGGTCAGTGTGGCTGTAGATATTTTAGTCCTAGGCCACCTTGGTCTTCCATTACAATGATTCTTAGGTCCAAGTGAAGGCCAAACCTTTGACTATTGGACCAACTTTAACAAGATCTAGTTTGCAGGGCTGGATTTGCAAGGTAGTAGTAGTTCTTCTAAGGTACTATGAGTGTGTAAGGATTATGGAAGAAAGATATTTTACTAGAAAAAAATTGTTATCTTAATTTCTTTAACTTTTATATCAAATGGACAATCAAGAGTACTTATCAGCAAGCTGTTTAGTATTAAAACTGATAGTCCTTGCATACAGATAAATATGAATGCTAATTGTATAGCATAATAAAGGCTTTATGATGCTAATAGATTTGTATATTTGAAGCTTTGGTTTGAATAAATTTGAAAATGATTTAATGTAACTATGTAATTGGTAAGCAGGATTGTGTGTGTGTGTGTGTATGTTAGTAATAAAAGGCTTAATTAGGTATGCCACTTACTGCCAGCTGATGACATATTGGCATAGCTAAACATTGATACAGACCTATTATATAATGTAGTAAAATCAAAAGTAACACTGTTTTTTAGTTTGTAGGAGGAACCTTCTAATAGAAAATGGGAAATTGCCTGCCTTCATCTCTGTATTTAGTGGGAACCTCTTTACCATGCACATCCCCGTGTTTTATTAAAATTGTATTCGATGTATTTTTGTGACTGATTTATTTTTTATTTAAATACTACACTTGTCATTTAATTATTCATTAGAGATTCCTCAGTTTTAGAACAGTTGTAAAGAACTTATTGTCATATATATATATATATATATAGAGAGAGAGAGAGAGAGAGAGAGAGATAGAGATAGATAGATTGATAGACAGACAGACAGACAGACAGACAGACACACACACACACATACACACAAGGTTCTCAGTAGATATGTATATTCAGATTTTGATGCTTGGAATATAAATTTTACCCATTTCTAGTAATCAAAATTCCAGTCAGTCTGTTTTTATGACACATGTTGATTTGGGCTGTAGCACGAGTCTTAATTATCCTTGGTTTACCTCTGGTATAAATTCTACTGATTGAACACTATCCATAATAAATTTACTGTATGAGCCAGGGATTGATATTTGCTAGACTGCTGTCAACACCTTGTCAGCCAATAGTATCACATATATGAAAAAAATCAATATGAATTGGGCAGAGCAAACACAGTGCTCAAAGAAAAATTTCTTAAACATAGGCCCAGGGCTGGTGACTTTCAATAAATTACTAGCCCTGACTCAAATTCCATAAACCAGACTCCTATTTCCATATGCCCAAAATTGCCCTATTTTTTATTTACTGTTACATGTCACACAATGTTGCAATTGCTATAGTTTAAATATGAAAAGTTAAAAAACAACCATATTAAATTGACATGTTTGTTTATTCAGATCGCAAAATATTTCATGTCATGCAATGTTTTCCTCCAGCTCCTGAGGTCAGCCATCGTCTAATTGCTTTGTTAATGCCCTCCTTGGATCAACATTATTTATGTTCATTATGTTCTGAAGTGTGTCGTGCTTTATACATTTCTCAATATGCTTTTGATGTTGCTCATAGGTGCCTCATAATATGGGTAACTAGTGTAAGAGTGAGCATGAGACAGCTTCAGTTATTATTTTTTAAACTTTACCTCGAAACCTCTTGAACTTGAACAACACAATAGCTATTAAACAAGACCATTAAAAAATCAAAATGCTTTATTTTGTGCCATCTTTGAAGACTTGAAAGCCATCATGGATTACCTTTGATCCCTTTATTAAGTATGACACCTCAGAAAACATTTGGCCTTAGCTTTCCAGGTTACAACAGTAATTTAATTAACAGCTTATGTACACATGTTAGCCTTAAATTAAATACTCAGCCACATATAATTGTACATGTTGCAAGGACTGTTGGAACAGTTTCAGTCCCCTCGATTCTGGCTGGTTTCTGTAACGCATGGATAGAATGAATAAAAATAAAATTATTTCTTTCAGTTTTCAAAAGCAATAGATTTCAGCTATAAAACAGTGTGTATGTTGTATGCAGCTTTAAAAAGGCATTTTTGTCTTAACTGCCACTGTCATAGTTTATACCAAGGCAATGGCATTTGATGCCACCCACATGAGGTCCCTGGGGATCCCCATCTTCCATTATTTTCAGTGACTGGTTGTTGCACAGTTGCCTCAGAGAGTCTCTCCTACAAGATCTGTCCTGCAGTTAGTCCAGTGACTCAGCTAGGACTTATTCTGAGCCTATAGTTAATGGAGCCAGACCCTTTGCAGGATTTTGTTTATATAGGAATAATTTCCACACCAATCTTGGCTGAGTTCCACTGGACATTATAGACAGAATCCTGACACTTTTGGCAGTACCTCAAGCCAAGATCTCATCAACTTGTCAATGCTTATCTCTACTGGGGACCTTGAGCTCTGGTTGAAATATTACTTATCTCTCCTGGAGTCTTTGAACTCTGATTGAAATATTACTTCTCTCTCATGGGGACCTTGAACTCCGGTTGAAAGATGGTCTCTTGTCTTCATAATCTTGGACGAGTTCAGTAATGAGCAAGCTGCATATGCATAATGAGAAAATTGTGTATCAGATTGGCTGAGCTTGTTACCACTCTGGACACCATAATTTTGATCTGATTTGGATCACTAAAAATTTCAGCATGATCTCACATAGATAATGCATGGGATTTATCATATTATTGAGATGGTCTTGCATGTGACTGGCTGAGCTGTTGCCACTCCAGAGACTATTTCTGATCCAGTTTTGATTAAACTTGGCGAATAGGGACAAGTCCATACATACTAATGAGGAAATGTTGAATCTATATTGACTGAGTTTGTAAATACATTAGTGACTATCAAACTTTAGAAATAGGCTTATATTTTTTTTATGATATATGATGTGTTGCACTGTGAGCAAAAGCTACACATTAATCAGATGATCTTGCTCATGACTGGCTGTGATTCTTATGACTTGAGAGACTTTGTAATTAGGTTAACATCATCAAGATGTTTGATGATTTTTATTATGTGAAAGACTAATGCATATTTCATTTTTGCCACTGACTGACTGGGTTTGTTTTACCACTCTACAGACTATTTTTGATGGAGTTGAGATCAAACTTGGTAAATAGGCGTAAGTCATCAATATCTTTATTTAATGAAGTAGTCAGTAAATTCATGCATATTAATAACATGACCAATGCATCTGGTTGTCTGTAGCAACTATATTTTCATAATTTGATCAAACTAGTTAAATAATCTTACATCATCAAAATGTTATAAGCAAGATCTATGTGTATTTAATGAGGTAATCTTATATTAGATTAGCTAAGCTTGTTGTCACTCTGGAAACTGAATTCCAGTTGGAGTTTACTTCATCTTGGTAAATAAACATAATTTGTCATTGTAATAGAAAGTGAGATCTGTGTATATTATCTCCAGATCTAAATACTTGATTTCTCATCCGCTTGGTAAATGGTTGTTATATCAGGAGGATCATGGATCACTTTAGCTATGTGCAAGAAACAATGCATAATAAAGATGTTCTTTTCTTTTGCATGACCTTTTATCAGGATATATTAAAGTAGGTAAAATTAATACGATAAAAAATTTGGAAGGTAGTTTACATAAATTGTGTTCTTTTAGTACAGGATAAGCATGCTCAGTAAAATGGTCTATTGTTAAAGTATTTTAAGTCAGATGAGAGATAGCAGCCTGATGTGGGCCTCCTGTTCTCCTAAATATGACATTTAAAAACTGGAAACTTGAGCATTGGGTTTATGTTATGAGTGCTATAATTTAATTTACATGTATTTATACAATAATTTACATGTATTTATACAATAATTCACTGCTTATGTTTCTGATTGCAGATATCTAGGTTTTGATCCTCACAATGTCTACACCTCAGACCTTGACTCCCTTCAGTGTGGTGAAAGGTATGAGTAAAAAAAAAGGCCCCAAATGTGGTTATCTTTTCATCTGCCCATCCATTTTCTATTTGTCTCAGTTAATTATTTTAACTCACAAATCACCTGTTTGACATATTTTGTCAAGACTGAAATGTAAATTATCTCACATATTATGATGTGCTTTCTAAGACTTTGATGTCATTGTCTTCTATATTCTGCATAATAGTGGTTCCTATATATTTAATTAAGGTTATTAGTTTGCCTAGTTTATCTCTGTTTAGTTTATATATCTTAACAGCTGTACATATTTCTTCATCATAAAGTTGAAACCATTTTGGACCCCCCATTTTTTTAAAGACTAAAACTCTTACCCTCAAATTTTCACCAAAATATTTTTAATTTTTAAAAAGAGGAATGGACTTAAATATGATCAGTGCCAAAATTATGAGCAAAATTGAATGTTCAATAATAATTTTATTTTGATTTACAATTATTGTTATGACATGTTAACTTAACTTTATTCTGGTATCAGATTTCCTACATTTAGTCAGGGGGCCCCGAGTGGCCGAGTGGTCTAAAGCGCTCTCCGTTACGGATCACTGCCATCTCACCTCTGTCTGCGGCGGTTCGAGTCTAGGATTCAGCCAATGTGGGTATGTGAGAAAGCTTGCCAGTAGCTTCTCGTGGGTCGGTGGTTCTTTCCGGGGTTTTCCCGGGTTCTTCCTCCACCATTAATACTGGCCGCCATGTATAGCCTATCGTGTGCTGAAAAATGGCGTTAAGCCCCAAAACAACAACAACAACAACAACATTTAGTCAGGAGGGCATAAATTTGATTGGCTGAACAATTATAACAAATGATATTCATGATTATGCTGTATTACCTATCTCACCCATAGGCAGTACACCCAGCTGTAAAGATTATTCACCTATATTTGCTATTCTATAAAACACACCCAGCTAAAAACATTATTTGTCCCAATCTGCCACTGCATCATACACACCAAGCTGGAAACATTGCCCCATCTGCAATTGCATCATAGACACCTAGCAATCAACATTGTTCACCCCTACCAGCCAA
The DNA here is from genome assembly GCA_028554795.2 of Sinohyriopsis cumingii. Classification (NCBI taxonomy): domain Eukaryota; kingdom Metazoa; phylum Mollusca; class Bivalvia; order Unionida; family Unionidae; genus Sinohyriopsis; species Sinohyriopsis cumingii. The sequence goes on along the minus strand of CM068842.1, from coordinate 48,530,597 downwards.
TGCATTGTACACACCCAGCAGTAAAGATTATTCACCTATATTTGCTATTCTATAATACACATCCAGCTGGAAACATTGTTTGTCCCAGTCTGCTTATGCATCATACACTCCAAGCTGAAAACATTGTTTGCCCCATCTGCCACTGCATCATTGACACCCGGGGCAGGCGCCAGACCTGGCCAGACTATCTGGCACCCTAGGCAAGGTTAGATTCTGGTGCCCCCCCCCCCCGAAAATATCAACTTCAAAATTTATAAACAATATATTTTTTTTTAAAAATGCGCCTCCTGAAATCAGCGCCTTAGGCGGCTGCCTAGTTTGCCTATATGGTAGCGCCTGCCCTGTAGACACCCAGCTGAAACATTGTTTGGCCCATCTGCCATTGCATCATAGACACCAAGCAATAAACATTGTTCACCCCTACCTGCCACTGCATCATACACACCCAGCAGTTAACATTATTTGTCCCTGTCTGTCATTGCATCATACACACCCATTTGGAAACAGTGTTTGTCCCAGTCTGCCACTGCATTGTACACACCCAAATGGAAACATTGTTTTTCCCTATCTTTCACTGCATTGTACACACCCAGCTATAAACATTATTTGTCCCAGTCTGTCATTGCATCATACACAATCAGACAGCCCTGTGTGCTGTCATCCCTTTGAGTATTTGTGCAATTGAAAATTTATACTTGAAACAATAATCCCTTGCTAGAAGACGCCTTACAATTAATACTTAAGGGCTACAAGAGCTGATTTCTTACCACAAAAGGTGCAGATTTTGTACCAGATATTTTGTATAAAAAGTTCAACAACTTGTTATGGTAAACACCCAGCTGAAACAAAGTTTTTATGGAACCCAGATTGCCTATTACAAGAAAGGGATTACCATATTTTACATGATTTCCTGAAAATTTAATAAGAGACAGGATTCAAGTCAAGCTTCTTCACCTTTGAGTTGTACATGTTACTGGTAAACTTTGCTGTCTTGTTTTCCAGTATATGGACCATTGATCTTGCTGTCTTGTTTTCCAGTATATGGACCATTGATCTTGCTGTCTTGCTGCAGAAGTATGACATTCGACACAAGCTATGCACAGTCACACTAGGAGTGGACAAAACATACTCCAAAGAGGTAATAATGTTGGTAATCTCAATTTTCATACATCATCAAGCCTTAACAAGTATTAACTATTCTTTATCCTTTGATTTTATATCAAGAGAATATCATTAACATTTTGCTGATTTTACGTACCAAAGAAAATTATAATTAATTACTATATTACTTATAAGTACTTGAACACATAAAAATCTAATAAAAATAGTGTATAAAACATTGTGCTCTACATTGTTCCTTGTACTTACCATACAGAATTGAAATACTCACTTTGGTGTGGGATACATAAAAATTAATTGAGGTATCAAGATTGTGTAGTGTTAACACATATAGAGCCATTTTCACCCGCAGAAATTAAGACTTCTTCATCATATTGGCTAATCAGCTCTGAGATTTATTCATTTCTACCAAAACTTGCTTTCTTCAATTGCAATTTTGCAAATTTAATGTTTGGATGGACTTGTGAAATAGGCAGTTTCTGAGAGTGACAGGATAACCCTTGAACTTAAGACTCCTTTCTGTGCTTTTTTCTGTAGATTCTTGAGAGTACAGCTCATAGTCTGAACTATTTGATTTGTAAATTGTTATTTTCTGCTTAGTAAGTGTTTAAATGATTAGGAATGATATTTTCAGTACAGCATATCTCACATTTCTTGTCTTAAGAGCTATTGCTGGACATTACAGATATCAAATTCAATCACTTGTTTTACTGAAAGTATCTTTAGGGAAGAACTCATAGGCTTTGTCATCTATATCATCTGTACTTTCAAATGGCTCAAACGGCTTATTTAGTTCATCCATAGACAGATCTAATAATTGGAAATACCCGACATATGTTTGTTTTTTTTTTAATATGTCCAAGTGGCCTACATTCAAGCTTTATTGAAAAATAGAGATCCAGCATCATCAACAGCAAGCATTGGTTCACAATAACCTTTGTGACCCAAGTGAAACAAACAAGTGCAGGTTGAGTTTTAGTAACCTCTTTCACATCTGTCTTGTTTCTGTTTGGTTGTTGTTGTATGGTTTAACACCATTTTTCAGCACAAGATAGGCTATACATGGCGGCCAGTATAAATGGTTGAGGAAGAACTGGGGAAAACCCCGGAAAGAACCACCATCTGCTACATGAGAATCCATTGTTTGTTTACAATAAAAAGTAGGTCTAACACTCAATGCTCTGTTTTTAGATGCATGTGTCATCCAGTATGAAGGAATGCAGTATCGAGAATTATTGCACAATTCTGAAAGTATAAAGTTAATGGGGAGAAAAAATGAGTATGTTTAATAAAAGAACTGATGTTGTTTTAATTTGGACATTATTTTCCTCTTCACTTAAGAGGCAAAAGGATTTGCCATTGCCAATATATTTTGAACTTTGTCTTTCGTTTTGTAAATACAGTCAATACCACATTCACATTATAAGTTACATTAAAATGAAAACTAAGATAGTAGTAGAAAACAACGTGGTTTTAATGTAGTTTTGATCATAGAGAAAGGAGTAGAAGAGAAAGCTTTAAGGGCAGAAGGAAAATTTCTAATTACAATGAGTGCATCATAATTGGCAATCATCATTTTTACCAAAAATTACACAATTCTTTAGCCTAAAAAGAACTTTTATAAAACAAAATAAAATTTGTAAAAAAAACACATAACTGAAATAGTAAACGACCAGAAATAACAGAAAATTGAAGCCTGCTTACCCCAGCAAGAAGAAACCATGGGACAATATGACAGCTTTTTTAACATTGTGATTGTCTTGATCATTCGAGGATCAGTTGAATGCATAGTGTTTGCATTTGCAGAGGAAAGAATGGTGTGGAATCATTAAAACCAGTGTCAGAAGAACTTTTTTCATCCATTTTGAGGGCTGTTGCATTAAAAGATTTTTAGATGCAACACTGGATACTATTCATAGTGGCAAAATGTAGGAAATTAGGAGCATATAGAGATTGCCCTCTATTCCTGTAAATCTGAATCATTGAATCATGTATTTCATAGAGGTTTATAATCATCTACAGCATGAAATGATGATGAAAAATCTCCATTATTTTGATCAAAAGGCATTTTTAATATTTTATTTATGACTATGGTATACAGGGGAGGTAAAAGGAGCAATAATAGCAGCAGAGCATCTTCTCAAAAGGGAGAGCACTCTGCCCTGCACATATGCAAACAAGTAACTGAATGGACGCTGTACATATATTGTGAACTTCTGAGAGAGTGGCAGGTGTAAGGTGAGGTTGTATACATTTGCAGCATGCACATTGGAGAGATTGTTGGTTTTACCCTTTTGTTACTTTCATGTATTATGGCTGAAATTTCTTTGGATATTGTACTTGTGGAAATTGTACCTAATCTTAGCACACAGATAACTAAAACGACTGTTCCCTTGTGCTCAAAATGCCAGTCTGAATTTGCCTGCAGTACACTGTCTTTGGCAGTTATTAAAATAGGGAAAAGGAATTTTGACCGACTAGACAATACCAGCTTCTGAAGGTGCAGTGTCTGAATTACCAAATATATAAAATGTAAAAAAAAGTTTTTGGCTCTTTTTTTACAATTTGCCTTAGATGTCCAGGAAGTGAAAATGAGCAAGCAGAGCTAGCATATATTTCAAAGGTGCTCATCTGAAGTAAGGCCAAGCTGTATATTCTGTTACCCATATTACACACATCAGTCATACACTAAAATAAAGGGAATTAGTTCTTTGAACAATACCTAAGATATACAAGGCCTTTTTTAAATAGCCAGTATATCCATTGATGAAAACTGGGGAAATTCTTTTCTTTAAAAATCTAACCCTGTGCAAAATATGAAACTGTTGAACGTAGCCTGAATAACATTAATCATATAGCTAGGTGATGGGTAAGTAAATGTTGTCACATTTTTAGTGTCTTGTCATACAGGATTGGTAGCAATTCAAACATTTTCTTTGGAGGCCTGATATTGTAAAGATTGTTTCATTATGCTTTCTTCATTTGTTTCAAATTGTAAGATGGTGTGTATCTGAATAAAATGTCAATCAAAATATAAAGCAGCAATCTTAATATTTATTAGGTGTATTTTGAAGCTTATGGGCAGTTTCCACAATAATTAGGCTAATATTTTAAAACACCGTGAGTATTAAGAACTGCAGTGTTAAATATAATATTTCATCTCCATGTGTCTTGCTATAAATGGTAATTTTCTTGTTAATTAGGAATACCTAATCATCATGGACTTTATTAATAGATTATATTTTACTACGGTTTTAGAGATTTTACAAGAGGCGATTCACAAGTGATGAGGAGCGAGTCAACAAATTGTTCCAAGATGCATTCACTCTGGGAATAATTATTGAGAAAAGGCATGTTACACCTTTTTGCACAAGTTTTGATAACTTCAGATGTTTTTCTTCTTTAATTTCAGATCTACAGCAAGAAAGAGCTTTGAAAAGAATTTTGAAAAGGTTTATAGTAGAACTTTGGAAATAATGATGTTGGCTCTAAATTTGTGTTTTGATTTGTATATGCCCTCCATAAAGCCAAATGTATTATGTTATGATGTTCACCATCATGATCTGTCTGTCATCAGTTTAGTTTCTGTACAATGCCAAATATTCTGGATAGCTTGCCCTTCAGCTAAGGAAGAACCCTATTAGTTTTAGGATCAAAGGTCAAGGTCACTGAGACTGAAGGAAGATAAATTGTTTTTTTACACAATAATGTGAGTTCTCCACCATATTCAGTTACCAAATTTCTGTGGTTGGGTTGCATTTGGGGTTTAAAAAAAGAACCATGTTGATTTTGAGGCCAAAGGTCGTGGTCACTGTGACTTAATGACTGAAAATAATTTCTGTACAAGGACTTGAGTTCTCCACCATCTACAGTTACCAACACATGTGATTTTCTTGCACTTTGGGTATGGAAGAACTCTTACAATTTTGGGATCAAAAGGTCAAATGTCATGGTCACTGTGACTGAAAGATCTATTAGGATTGATATTTTTGTGATGTTCACAATAACAAATTATTGCACTCATTTCGGATCCCAACAAATGGTTTAACATCTTTAAATTAATTACACAGGGTTTAATTTTGCATGTAATTTTTCTGTTTTTATCACTACTAAAAGTTTAGCGGTGTTTTATTTTAGCTTCCCTCTTTGAGCCACATTGTCTTGATAGTTGAATTGTTATATATAAAGCTGGTTACAGAACTATTGTTCTTATGACCTGATGAATTTAACAATATTTATCCAGTGAGAACTCTTTTCTGAAAATATATTTTGTATGAATTTATTAGGCTCGCCACCAGTCTATCTCTTTGTTGGGAAATACTGCACATTGTACAGTCTAGTCTACTATCTGTTCCATTTAAACATACATGGTACCCAGGGAAGGCAGCTTTTTAAAAATATATGTCAGGGTACTTTGATTTCACAGAGTTTATATTAAAAGGATAAGAAAATTCTAAATTGCATCTATTGTGAGTACCCCACATTAAAAGTGCCTTCCTTGGGTTCCATGTATGTTTTAATGGAACAGCCCTTTTCTGATTTCATTTTATACAGTTACAGTTATTTATATAATACTATGATGGGAACTACTAAATTCATGTAAAATGCACGTAATACTGCAATTGGCATAGACCCAGATGGTCCAGAAAGTAAAACTTGTTTGAACCGATGTCCCTGGTATAAAAGTTAAAATTTGGTTTTAATTTCACTTACTTTTTTAGGGTTTAAGGCCTGAGAGGTTTCACTGTATATTTCCATGCTATTCAGAGTTTAGTTTTATGAGACAAAATTTTAATACCCTTAACTTAAAGTTTTGTAAAAACATAGGTACAAAAAATTTATCATTTTAAGGCTTAGCTTAAATTACCTCCCTTGACTTGTCTAAGTACCATTCCAGGTCAGTTACCATGGAGGAAATCATAGAACATATACAGATGGGCAATATTGCAGTATTTCTGGTAGATTGGAACTACCTTGAATGCATCTGGTGTGACAGACATAGATGTAGGGTGAGTCAAAGATCTCATCATGCCTTCATCAATTTCAGAATAAGTTGACATCATAAAAGAACTTCCTCATTACCTTTGAACCATCAGCATACCTTCACTTTATTGTTTTTGTACCTTGCATACATTTGCATATATAGTCTCATTTTTTTTCTCAAATGTTTTAATGCCTATTAACGGTTTTGCCTTTTCAGGTCAAGTAATATTGGAGTTATTGCCTTTGTACATCAGTTCTCTATCCCCCTCCCCCCATCACCATATCTTTGTACTCTCTATTCTGATGCAATTTGGTGTACATGTCTTTTCAAGCCAAATGTGCCTTTATGGATTTTGTCTTATTGGACAGTTATGCCCTTACAATGAACATTACATCTTTACATGGGTGCTTGTAATTGGTAAAGTTCAAAAACCAATAAACATATTATGATGCAGTTTGGTATGAACATTGTCACATAAACCTACATTTGCCTTTTATGGATTTTGTTTTGTCCATGCTATTTTGGATAAAGTTCCTTGACAATTAGCATCACATCTTCACTTGGGATGTTGCTTGTAACTGGCACAGCTCAAGAACCATTCAGCTTATTCTGGTGCAATTTGATATGAACATTGTCTTCTATACTTACATATACTTTCAATGGGTTTCATCTGAGGTAGTCCAATTTGGAAAGAGTTATATCCCCGTATAAAGCAGATTCTTGTCATTTGATAGAATCTTGGAATGTTGCTTACAATCAGCATACATCAGGAATCAGTTGACAATTTGGTAAGAGCAATGTCTCTTAGACCTAGATGTGTGTTTTACCAGTTTCATATCATCAGCACCGTTTTGGACCGAGTTATGGCTCTTGTCAATCAACTTTATGGATTGCTTGTAATAAGCACAGCTTAAGAGCCATTCAACATATTGGGATGCAGTTTGATGTGAGCATTGTTTCATAGACCTATGTGTCTTGTCTAATCTATTTTGGACAGAGTTATGGCCCTTGTTAATCAACTTTTATCTTTATCTTTACATGGATGCTGTATTGATGAGACCTAGATGAAGTTGCATTTCATTTAGAGGAGCCATGGTCCAATAATCCTCATATACTCCTAAATGGATTTCCAACTTCTGTATCAGGCTCTGAGGAACAGATTGTAGTTTGCAGGATCCATTGCTGTTTTCATTGTGGGCTAATGACAAATCAGATATTAAATAAAAGCAGCCATGATAACACTCAACCCTTTCTAATTACCTTTTATTACATGACTACTGTATTAGTTAGGGTAATATGCCCATGTCATAATTTTTCTATATATGTAATTTGGGTCCTGCTTGTTGAAGTCTCATCCCCTCCATCTATCAGTCTATCTGGATGTTCATCCATCCATCAACAACTTGATTTATACAGGAAAACTTTAGTGAGAATTAATGGATTTTAACCAAATTTGGTATGCAGCATTGTAGTGACAAACTCTTGAAATAGTTTAATTGATTGCCTTCGATGTCATTGTTTAGAAGAGTTCTAGTCTCTTTTGGCCCATTGTCCTAAGTTTCATTTCCTATAACTTTACATTTCCAAGATTTTTGTTTCTCAGTCCAATTTTTTATGTGGTTTTATATTAATGGGACCTTGAATAAGTTGAATGTCCAGCATTCTAAGACATAATTATCACAAATTATGGCCCCAATTGCTCATCATTCTGACACTGCAGACATCAAAGCGATATGACTGAAAGTTTTTTAAACCTACATTAAAAATCCAAAGCACGCAGACACACACACACACATAATAATACCTTGGTTTGTTACTGCTCTGGTGGTATCAGTGATTAGATTGTCTGCCTCGGATGTGGGACATCACATGTTTGAACCCCAGCCAGAACACACCAAAGACTTATAAAAATGGTATTAACAGTTGCCTTTCTAGGCACTTTGCATTAAGAGGTTAGTGTTAAGACTGGTTGGCATGGTGTCAGGATATTTTGACTGGGTGGGACTTGATGCTACTTGTCTGCAGCATGATGCCCGGTGCTAGACATCACCTTAGACTCATATGCTGCAGACATCATAGAAATATACTGAAAAATTGTTAAAGCTACATTAAAAATCCAAATCACATGCACACACACACCTTGGTTTGTTAGATTTCAACTTGATTTGGCATGTAGGATTATATTCATGGAAACCTGAATTGAATTTATTTTCATATTCCCTATACTCATTTAGAAGAGTTATTTCCCCAGATTACTTATCCCCCAAGCTTAGTTTCATAACAATATTCCCTATTATCATGTAGAAGAGTCATTGCTCAGACTGCCAGTCCTCCAGACCTTGGTTTCATCGGCATTACTACTTTACCAACCAGATTTAGCATGCAGCTTTGTACTGATGAGTTGAGACCTTGTTGGATTTCAAAGCTGTTCTTTGTTTCTTAACACATGTTGATCAGTGTAAGGACATGCTGAGCAAATTGTATGCTTATACATCTCTCAGGGGTTGGCATGTATGGGTTATATCTGTAATAATACTTCATGGCTCATAAATGACATTATGTTACCATGCAAGGCAAAGACATAAAGACTGAGGAATCTAGATCTACTTCAAGGTAATTTCACTAGCCTGCTGTTTCATGAATGAAAATGAGTATTTTTCAGGTGTGATAAATACTCTTACATTTGTGCTAATTGCAAATGAAATTTATGTAACTCTTCAAATAACTTAAACCTTTTAGCATTAATTTAACTTGTTTTATTAATTTTATTTCAGATCATCACTTCCTTAGCCTACTTGCAGTTTTGTAATTTATCAGATCAAAAAAGAACTCTTGTTATTTAAGTTTTGCCTTATAAGACAAAATAAACTCTATTAATCTAAAAATTTCAGACATGCATGTGCTTTCCATGCCTGAGTGCCTGTTGTGATGGATATCAAGGTAAATTTATTAAACCAACTCAAACCTTTAGATATTATTCTTGCATTTTACAGCCCAGTATCTTGCAGTTTAAACTTATAGCAAAATCATAAATAATAAGGTCTAATAGCTGTTATGATGGGTTTTTGGAGACTTAGATGTTGGGATATACACAAACATTAAATATACATTTTGTTTTTGGTAGGCAGAAAAAATGTATGTGGTATTGCATAGCGATATGTCATGGTCATAAGGCTGACATGTTTGTGTAGTCACTGTTGATACACTCCAGTAATTGGTTTAAGCAGGAAAAAAACATTATTGGGTTAGGAAATACCTGACCTCAGTTTGCTGATTGCAGAAAACAGGTGACCATTATATACATTAATTTTAATATAAAATATACTTGGGGGGAAATAAAAACGACCATTATAACCAGATGACTGCAATATAAAGGTGGCTGTCAGGACAGGTTTGACTGTAATTCCAGTCTTAGTGTGTGTTACAGGATTGTGGATTCAGAATCTTGTAGAAGGGCTCAGTCACCTGAAGAAATGTACAGCCTAATTTATTTGGAAGACATTTCTGGTCCCATTTTGAACAAAGTGGAAATATTGGTTCACATCATTAAAATCTTGGATGGGTGAGGTTCTCAAATGTTAATTTCATAATCTCACATTTGATTGACTGTGTTTGTTACCACTCTGGATGCCATATTTGTGATCCATTTTTCATCAAACTTAGATTATATACTTCTGCCATCAGGATATTGGATGGTTTCAGTAATGAGTGAAATCGGTACATATTAGTTAGGTGATGTACTTAAATGCCTTGGTCATTCACTAACCTGCAATTTTCTGGATTGTCCTGCAATTTCCTTGATGCCCTGTAATTTCCTGATGTCCTGCAATTTCCTGATGTCCAGAATATTCTACAAGCTTCAGGACATTTGTCCTAGGCCTCATGGAACCATCTGAAACACTATTATATATTTGCATTTAATAGTATGTCAGCACAACAATGGCTGTATGGTGCCAGTTAATAGTTAAAATGTAAAAGTAAAATCAATTTGTATCAAGTGACCATTGTAGTTAAGAAGTAAGTTTATCTCCTTCCCGATGGTACATGCTTAATGCAGATTTCAGTTGTATATTAGAAGGTTATGTGACCATGAATAAATTTAGCATCATCTGTTGCAGGACATTATGTGGTTGTTTGTGGTTTTGACCTCAAGAAGAGGAGACTTTTTTACAAAAATCCTGCATTCGATACAGGTAATTCAGCTATTGCAAATCAAAAGCAGATAATTGTGCATCTTGTTTATTCATCTCATGCTTATAAGACCTATACAAGATTGTCACTTTTGCTAATGTTCTAGGGATCACAAAATTTTAATTGTAGCCTTGAGTACCACAAAGGTATAAAACTATTAAAACCTGAAGGATTAAATTTAGAAATCTGTAATATAATGTTGACATGGAAAAGTAGAAATTTAACAAGTAACACTCTAGATGGATAAAACAAGTAATGTATTAGATTAACTTGGAAAATATCAGAGTGTATGCAGTCTTGGGAATTTGCTGTGTTATATCTGCATGCTGTATTATGCTGTTTAGGCAAGATGATTTTGGGGGCCCCGAGTGGCCGAGTAGTCAAAGCACTCTCTGTTACGGATCACTGCCATCTCAACTCATTTTTCCTCTGGTTCGAGTCTCGGATTCAGCCAATGTGGGTATGTGAGAACGCTTGCCAGTAGCTTCTCGGGGGTCAGTGGTTCTTTCTGGAGTTTTCCCAGGTTTTTCCTCCACCATTAATACTGGCTGCCATGTATAGCCTATCGTGTGCTGAAAAATGGCGTTAAACCCCACAACAACAACAACAACAATAACAACAAAATTATGATGATTTATAGTGGATTTAAACCAGCTAATCAGGAAACGTTTGTGATACACACCACTAAACTCAGGTCCAACAAAAAGTAACTTAAACCTTTCAAAATGTAAACTTTCCCAAAAAAATATTTGCACATTTTTGCCTGAAAGACTTCCAGATTGAATTAACATCAAAATTCCTAATATCTCATTATTAAAAAAGCAAAGAAATAAATGTAAGATTTCCTTGATGTTTTGACCAGATTGCCATGAAATGTTACAACAGCCATCTTCAAAATCTTGTTAGCACTAATGTGCCTGATTGGATGGTCATGTCAGCATGAGGTTTTCACTAAAAGACTTCTTGTAATGCCTAGTTGGTCATAGATGAAAAAGGTGCTTATGTGATGTCCAAGATGGCCACCACTACAGCCATGTTGTAAATCTTTTTATCATTATTCCTTCTGAAAAGAGAGTCATATCAGCATGGGGTTTCCACCAGAAGACTTCTTGTGATAGCTGGTTTGTCCTAAAAGAAAATGGTGCTGCCTGCACATCCAGTATAGCCACAATAATGGCCATCTTGAAAATCATGTTATTAATATTACATCAAAATGGATGGCCATATCAACATGGAGTTTTCAACTTAAAGATATCGTATGATATCTAGTTAGTGCTAATGAAATGGTGCTAAATCTGATATCCAATAAGGTGACTGCAGCAGCCATTTTGAAAACAAGAAATCACATCAGCATGGGATTTTCATTAGAAGAATTGTTAAGGTGTCTAATTGGTCTTAAATAAAAAATTTGCAAATATAATATTCAATATAGCGACCACGTCCACCATCTTGAAAATCTTATCGCTATTCCACCTAGCTGGAAGTAATATAAGGTGTTCGTGAGAAGACTTGTAAAGATGTCTTGTTGGTACCAAATGAAAATGGTGCCAATCTGACAACCATTAGAGCCTCCATGGTGGCCATCTTGAAATTCTTATTATTGCTACTCCTTCTAAGTGAAAAGTCATATCTACCTGGGATTTTTACTAAAGGAGTAGTTCTGATATGGTGCCTATCTAAAATCAATTATGCCTGCGACAATGAACATACTGAAAATCCTGTCACTAATTGTTTAGAATGGAAGGTCATATTGACATGGAATTTGTACCAGTAGTCATCTGATGGTGTCTAGTTTGTCCTAAAATGGTTCCAGTTTTATATTCAATGTGGCTGCAACGTTGGCTAACTTTAAAATCTTGCTGCTTAAGAATATCAGAGTTGGTTTCAACATGCTGCAGTTATAAAGAAGAAATGGTCTTATCTTTAATTCCTAGAAATTCTTTTTGGACAGTAAAGACTAAAGTGAGGGCATACTTAGTTTACAAACACAAATTTAGACTTTTTCAAGATTTGCTTATTAAGCTTCTTTTTCAGAATTGTGTTGCAGTAGAATGGACAAGTTTGATATTGCCAGAAAAAGTTATGGCACAGATGAAGATGTTGTGTTTGTCTATAAGGATGAAAAGTCATGAAACAAGAAACTGCATAAATGTTAATAACAAATCAAACATTTTGGGGATAATTTTTTATAATTGTTCTAATTTATTTAAGAAACACTTTCAAATGATGCGGCAGAGGTGTGTGCATGCAATCACTTTAAATCTTTAATTTATTGGAAGGATTCCTTTTTATATGCATGCTGTAAGATAGAACATATCATGCTATGACTACCATCACCTTCCTAAATTTTTTCCTCACATTAACTCAAGTTATCCACCATTGACAGTATCAAACTTTGCAATCAGCTTGGACTTTGGACAAGTAAGGAGCTTTCTAGTTTTAAGATGAAAAGGCCAAAAGTCATGGCTAATGTGACTGAAGGAAAAATAGTTTCTGCATAATAATTTTAGTTTTCTACATCACAAACCTGGTCTAAATTTTGTAGATTGCTTGCTTTTGGAGTAAGGTACAAACGTGCTTAATTTGGGATAAAATGGTCAAAGGTATTTGTCACTGTGACTGAAAAATGAAAAATGGTTTCTACACAAAAATTTCAGTTCTGAGCCACACATTAAGAAAGAGTCCAATTGATTTTGGGGTCAAAAGGTCAGTGGTCATGGTCATTTTGACTGCATATTTTAACCAAGGTTTGTATGGAGCTTGCACTCAAGGTAAGAAAGGTGTCTATTGATTTGGGGGTGAGAAGGTCAAAGGATGAGGCTAGTGTGACTCAAAGATAAATGGATTTTGCACAATAATTTTTGTTTTAGAGTAAATTCCTTGACCAAACTTTGTGGATGACTTGTACTAACAGTAAGAAAAGAAACCTATAGATTTGGGAGTCCTATGGTCAAAGATTCAAGGTCATAGTGAGTCTGATAAGAACATAATGTTTCTTCAGAGCATGTTTAGTTCAACATTGCATACCTTTACCACAGGCCAGGTCAGTAAGACCCATTGGTGAGTCATCTCCAGAGGCAGCCATACCTACTAGTGTCTACAAGTTTATAATGTACCATTTATGGTACTCTTGTTCAAATTTGAAAAGTGGAATCATCTTTTAGATTTAATACTGATATGGGACTTCACCTTAATTTGTGTAGTAGTGAGTTTCATGGATGTTATTGTTACTGCAAATGATAAGTTTTAATAGCCAATGTAAAATGACTGCCATAAATACTGATAGCTGCGTCAGAGGCATATCTGTAAATATAAGTACAAATTTAAATACCCAATGTAAAATGACTGCCATAAATACTGATATATGTGTCAGGTATATATGTACATTTAAGTACAAATTTCAGTACCCATTGTAGAATGACTGCCATAAATACTGATATCTGTGGCAGTCATATCTGTAAATTTAAGCACAAATTTAAATGCTCAGTGTAAAATGACTGCCATAAATAGTGACATCTCTGTCAGAGGCATATCTGTAACTTTCAGAACAGACAAAAATAGTAATATTTTGTTACACCATGGGAAATGATGTCTGAAAAACTAATTCATTTAGAGTATCATGAGTAGACTTAACAATATAATGAGCAATTTCATCAATTTTTCATAGTAATTACTCCATTAAATGCTGCAGTACAGTGAACATAGAAGATGTAATGAGCATTTTCATCATTTTTACATAGTAATTACTCCATTAAGTGCTGCAGTACAGTGAACATAGAAAATATAATGAACATTTGCCTCATTTTTACATAGTAAGTACTCCATTAAGTGCTGCAGTACACTGAACATAGAAAATGTAATGAGCATTTTCATAACTTTTCATAGTAATTGCTCCATTAAGTGCTGCAGTACACTGAACATAGAAAATATAATGAGCATTTTCATAATTTTTCATAGTAATTGCTCTATTAAGTGCCGCAGTACAGTGAAGTTAGAAAATGTAATGAGCATTTTCATCATTTTTACATAGTAATTGCACCATTAAGTGCTGCTGCACAGTGAAATTATAAAATATAATGAGCATTTTTACATAGTAATTGCTCCAGTAATTCCAGAGTGCTGCTGTACAGTGAACATGTAATGAGCATTTTCATTATTTTTACATAGTATATGCTCCATTAATTCCAGAGTGCTGCCTTATAGTGAACTTAGAAATTGTAATAAACATTTTCATCATTTTTACATAGTAAATTACTGCAGTAATTTCAGAATGCTGCCTTAAATCATGTTATAACTGTACCTATTTACCTTATGTAACTTGACTTATTGACAGCTGTCAGCCATTGACTGCATATTAGTAGTCTTGATTGATGGCTAACTGAAGGTATCAAGTGCTGAATCACTTTGTCTTTCAGTGCATTTTCCCCCATGTTCACATTACAAAATACTCCTATATAAAGGGGAAATGAGATTATGAATTTTTTTAATAAGGCTCTTCAAACATATAACACACACAAAAAACTGTTAACAGGGAGATTCACCCAAACAAGAGGGTGCTCACCAGTTATTATGTACTTTTGAGAGAGTGACGTATATAAGATGAAGTTGTTTGCATTTAAAACATGCACAGTGGAGAGAATGGTGGCATACCTGTATGCTATATTAATGTAATGTGGATGATATTTCTTTGGATATTGTACTTTTGGAAATTGTACATGATTTAAAAACACTGCTAAATAAAATGAATGCTCCCTTGTGCTAAAAAAATGAGCCTGAATTAGTCTAAAGTACACTATCCATAGCAGCTATTAATATAGGGAAAATGAATTTTGCCAAACTAGACAATACCAGCTTCTGAAAGTGCTATGAATGAATTACCAAATATATAAAATGTAAATAAAGTTATCAGCTCTTTTTTATACCATTTACCTCTGAAGTTCAGGAAATGAAAATGACCAAGTAGAGCTAGCACTTTTTTGAAAGGTGCACATCTGAAGTAAGGCCAAGCTGTATACTCTATAACCCGTATTACACCCATCAATCATATACCAAAATAAAGGGAATTAAAGGTTCTTTGAATTATACCTAAGATATACAAGGTCTTTTTTAAATAGCCGGTATAACTAGTGAGGAAAGCCAGGAAAATTCTTTTTCTTTAAAATCCTAACCCTATGCAAAATGCAAAACTGTAGAGTGCCACCTTAAAGCAAATATAAAAATGTATGCAATTATTTTTTTAATTTTCGTATAATTATGTATGATGTTCTGAATAAAATGGTACATTCATATTGATGTTAAGCATGAAAATTAGCAAATTATGCTCATTTTGCTCTTGCTTACATACTTTGCCATGAGGCATGTTTGTGTGAGTAATGACCTTAAGTATGGGGAAATTAGAAGTCTTAGAATATAGGAATAGAGTCAACTTAAATTAAAAACTGTTGCATTAAGTAAAAGAAATATATAGCGAAAACGTTTTTCATTTATTTGCAATGAAATAAAAAAATAAATGATGAGAAAGTGAATTCGCTTCTTCCATATTAAACAATAGGCAAATATTTTTACCCTTTGATCTTTATGAACCTGATGTGTTCCATCCCTTTTCAAACTGTAAAATTCATTGTTGATATCTCAGAAATAATTCTGGCTAGTTTCATGTTCCTGTCATTCAGCATAACATTGGTTGCTATGTTTACAAAATGTAATGTGCATTCTTAAAATAGCTCACTTTTTATCATTGGGGGGGGGGCTGGACTTGTTAGAGACTCTGAAACTCATAAATACTGTTCTGTGGGGGAAATGCAGGAGAATTATTCAAAAGGACTGTTTTAATGCTTGCGACTTAAATGTTTCAGCCATAAAATCATAATTAAATCATACAGTAATAATACCTATATTCTCTTTATGGGGGTGCTCACCAGTTATTATGTACTTTTGACAGAGTGATGTATATAAGGTAAAGTTGTTTGCATTTAAAACATGCACAATGGAGAGAAAGGTGGCATACCTCTATGCTATATTAATGTAATGTGGATGATATTTCTTTGGATATTGTACTTTTGGAAATTGTACAAGATTTAAACACACTGCTAACTAAAATGAATGCTCCCTTGTGCTAAAAAATGAGCCTGAATTAGTCTAAAGTACACTATCCATAGCAGCTATTAATATAGGGAAAATGAATTTTGCCAGACTAGACAATACCAGTGTCTGAAAGTGCAATGAATGAATTACCAAACATATAAAATGTAAAAAAAGTTATCTGCTCTTTTTTATACAATTTACCTCTAAGATCAGGAAGTGAAAATGACCAAGTAGAGCTAGCACTTTTTTGAAAGGTGCACATCTGGAATAAGGCCAAGCTGTATACTCTATAACCCATATTACACCCATCAATCTTATACCAAAATAAAGGGAATTAAAGGTTCTTTGAATTATACCTAAGATATACAAGGTCTTTTTTAAATAGCCAGTATAGCCAGTGAGGAAAGCCGGGGACATTCTTTTTCTTTAAAATCCTAACCCTATGCAAAATACGAAACTGTAGAGCGCCACCCAAGCTGTTACCGGGGAGGATTCACTCAAACATGCTGTTGCCAGATAGGATTGACTCCATCAAGCTGTTACCAGGAGGGATTGACCCAAAAAAGCTGTTACCGGGGGGTGGGGATTCACACAAACAAGCTGTTACGGGGGGTGAGGGGATTCACCCAAACAAGCTGTTACCAGGGAGGATTCACTCAAACAAGCTGTTACCAGGGAGGATTAACCCCAAAAAAGCTGTTACTGGGGGTTGGGGGGATTCACACATTTATCATCAATTGATTGTTATTTCAGGAAGAACATGAAAGTAATGTTTATTATGTTGATGTTTTTAATCTTTGGTTTTCACAAGTTCTTTGTGAGTGGTCATGCCAGATGTGTAGGATAGTAGTAGTCTTCTCTTTTGTTTTAGTTCACCTGGCTGAACGATTTGTTGTTATACCCTTTGTGGATCTGTTCACGATTGCAGTTTGCAACTTTTTCTCAAATACTACTCAAGATACAGAATTTGACCAAATTTAAAAGAAAGCATCCTGGCATGAAGCTCTTAGAAACTTTGTTCCACTTAATGCCAATCTGCCATCAAATGTGGTCACTGTTACTAAAAATAGAAAAAAACCTTTAAATAACTCCTCAAGAACCACTCAACAAAATTTGCCCAGATTTGACAAGCAGTTATGGGTCTTGTTATTAAATATAGAAGCATGTTTAAATGACTTCTCAAAAACTGCTCAAGATACAAACTTTGAAAGAAAGTATCTGCATGAAGCTTTTAGAAAATTGGTTCCACTGATGCCAATCTGTGATCAAGTATGGCCACTGTTACTATAAATAGAAATAAATGTTAAATAACTCCTCAAGAACCACTCAACAAAATTTGGCCAGATTTGACAAGCAGTTATGGGTCTTGTTATTAAATATAGAAACATGTTTAAATGACTTCTCAAAAACTGCTCAACACAATTTTAACAAATTTGAGGGAAAACACCCTGGCATGAAGGTCTTTCAGATATTTTAAAAAATTATTCTAATGTACCATCAGACATGGCCACCATTACTAAAAATAATAAAACCTTTAAATCACTTCCTCAAAAAACCTGATCAACAGAATTTGACCACATTTTTTCAGAAAGCATCCTGGCATAAAGATCTTTCAAATTTGTTTGAATAATACTGACCACCACCAGATATCACCATTGTTACAATACAAGAAACATTTAGACAACTTCTCATAATCAACTCGAAAAAATTTGACACCTGGTATGAAGAGCTTTTATACTTTTTCAGATAATGCTCATCAGTCATCAGATATGGACATCATTATTAAATATTTTAAAATGACTTCTAAAGTGCTCAACAGAATTTGACCAACTTTGACTGAAGCATCCTGGTCCTTTGATTCAGTTGCCAATTCACCATAAAATGCGGATGTCATAACTAAAAGTAGACAAACCATTTTATTGACCAAAGAATCTATTGTCAACAGTAAATTGCATCTTCAAACTAAACCATTGAGCAAAATCCACACAGTTGCCCTGAGCATCCCCAGCTCACATTGGACAGCCGTATCTTTGCTGGGCTTCGTCCGTTTCCACTGAAGAAACTTGACTCAAGGGTGACCTTTGTATGGTCATTTTGTGCCTATTCAGTTTCTGCTGAATCCACTAACTGACAGAATTGATCAAAATTCATCAATAGCATCTAACACAGCATAGTATGACATAATTCCTGTGAGATGTTTTTATATTGGATAGCATCATATTTTACTGATTTTGCAACGATTCATTATATTGCACTGTGATGAAATCATTGACTTTTTTCCGATGTCGTGACCTATTGTTTTGTGATGGCAAACAGCAGAACATTTTCCCTTTTCTGAATCAAGTTGCATTTTAATGTTTAGCACTAAGCCATATAATAAGTCAGTTATTGATTTTCTTGAAGTGACTTAAAGTGAGGTTGAAGTTTTGAGTCAGCAAACCCATCTTGATGCCTCTTTGCACCAGTCAGTTCGAAGCTTGCTGATTCATGACACTGAATAGTCACATTAACAAACATCTATAACTGTGTATTGTGATATGTTGGCAGGATGATTCATTTTGGTGGGTGGGAGAAACGATTTTAAAACTTGTTAGCGCTTTCATTTTAAAATGATACAAATTGATCAATGATGTTGAAGAGACATCTGTAGCCTATGTGTAAGGCCATGCAGATTGAATTAATTGATCTTTAAATCAGTCTTGGAAAAAGTGAGAAAAATCTTTTCTTTAACAATTACAGTATGGTTATTTCTGTTAGATAATTTTGCTGGCGCAGATCATAGACTTTTATCCATCAAAATGTAAAGAATACTTACTGTAGGGAGTGACCCAGCTTATCACACTAATTATTAATGGGAGAGCGGTAGCCAGTCCACACTTAGATGTGCCCCTGTTCTGTTATTGCGTCTTTATTCCTGTATTAGATGGAACTAATACTGTGTTCAAAGTAATATTGCAACATTCCAAAACAGTTATATTTATATATTTAGTGTGGATGGATATATATCATCTATTTTCATATAAATATTTCACGTTTTACAATCTAAATGAATATATGGCATGATGGAACTTCCCCGTAATAAAATATCGCTTGTACCTTGTATATATTAACTTAACATTTATACCCACCCCCCACAATAACTTGTGCACAATAGAGTAAAAAAATATAAATTGCACTTCAACAAGCAAGGGCATGAGTTGCTGAGGGACCTCAACAAAATTAAGAAAGGGATGCTATCCCAGCAAGACATCAAGAAAACCCAGTAGGGGGACTAACAGGGCTGTTTAATGGCTGAGTAGTCATTCTATAATCGCATTAGGAATAATTGTCAGTCAAGAACTGTTACTAATAAGTTGTTCTGTTTTTGTTTTTTGGGGTATTAGTTATATTTATTTTCAAGATAACCAACCAGTGAATGATCATTAGTAACATTACTTCCAGAGGTTTCAAGAAGCATTATGTGTACATGAAACAATTTTGTAGTACATCACTGCTTTTTGTTGTTGATTCAAAACAAAACAAGATTCCATTTTTTTTTTCATAACTTCGGACATTTATTTTGTGAAACAAGCATCAGTGTTGAAACTTGATTTATTTTTGTATTGTTCTGTTAGTAAAATATTAATTCTGTGATGTTATTGCAAGTAAAAGTGAAACTTAAGATCTTTAAAGAAATTTTGAATGCCAATTAATTGATATGAGTTGACACAGGTAGGATTTGCATGCCTTTTAACTTTATTTATCTTTAGTCCACATTCATTATTTAATTTGATACAAAAGACATAATTAGCATGATAATACTTCTAATTCCTATGAACTTTACACATGGTACACTATGCATGAAATGTATGCATAGTTCTAATTCCTATGAACTTTACACATGGTACACTATGCATGAAATGTATGCATAGCTCTAATTCCTATGAACTTTACACATGGTACAGTATGCATGAGATGTATGCATAGCTCTAATTCCTATGAACTTTACACATGGTACATTATGCATGAGATGTATGCATAGCTCTAATTCCTATGAACTTTACACATGGTACACAATGCATGAAATGTATGCATAGCTATAATTCCTATGAACTTTACACATGGTACACTATGCATGAGATGTATGATAGCTCTAATTCCTATGAACTTTACACATGGTACACTATGCATGAGATGTATGATAGCTCTAATTCCTATGAACTTTACACATGGTACACTATGCATGAGATATATGTTTTAACTGTAGCTATGCATTCATATCAACTTTACATATGACATACTTTGCATTAGATACCTGCAAAGTTATCATGCCTGTGATAGACCCAGGATTTCAAGTTAGTAGGTTTGATAGAATTTTTTTATGACCAGTAGATTGTTTTGGCATAAAACATTTTAAGATACTGAAAAGAAAACAAATGCATTTTTTGCCATTGTATGTATTCTGTTCATACTATAATAACACATGTAAGTTTTAACATGATTCAGATTCTGATGGAAAATGTTGTGCAGCATCTTACTCTGTCAATTGATGGATCTAGAGGCCAGATTTTCAAATATATCTCACACATTTAGCGGTCCATGTTGACACCGTTGCACAAATCATTGTCCAGTTTCTTTAGTTGGACTAGACTTACTTGTATGTCTTTTTTCTAAAGGAATAGAAGCCTGACACAAGCAAGTGGACATGTTTTCAAGTTCTCTTGAGATACATTTCAGTTGTTTGAAATGCAGCTGTAGCCAAAGAATACCAAAGTCAGTTGAAGTAGGAGTGAGTTTCTTTAACGCAGTGAAGAAAAAGATACTATTGTTGATGAAAATGATTGGATAGCTTAGTTTCATAAAAAAATCTTGCTGCTTCTTCATCTGACTTTAGCATTCCTCAGCTTCCATCACTTCATCCTTACTATTTACTATTGATAAATATAAAAAAATTCACATTTGTTTAAAACATAGTACATTATGTAATTATGTATTTATCTTTGTATGTAATCTCTATGTTTGTATGTATGTAAGCATGTAAACTATGAATATGTGAAAGCATGAAAAGAAGAAATCAGTGTTTTGTTCAGCTTTAATTACATGACATGCATATTTTAGTATTTTGCTCAAGTATTATCATAAATGTTTTAATTGTTTTGAATAAATCACTATTTCTCTGATACAAAATGGTTTTTGATCTTTTTTCATTATTGATTGGAGAGATATTTTTTGTTCATCAATATAGACACTTGCTGCATGCATACTGTTTCTTTGTCAGGCAGTTATGCATCTCGGTTTTCAGACCTTATGATCTGGCCTTAAGAATTTATGATCTGGCCTTGTATCCATCATGTGTCAAGTTCATTACATGTCTTGGTTTTCAGACCACCTGCCCACAAGTCCTTATGCTCTGACCTTGTATCCATCATGTGTCCAGTTCATTACATGTCTCGGTTTTCAGACCACCTGGCCATAGGTCCTTATGATCTGGCCTTGTATCCATCATGTGTCCTGTTTTGTCTGAGTGTAAAAGATTGACAATCTGGAGTCCATTTTTCTGAATAGATTTTGATTGGACCTGGAATATAGGTTTATATTTTTAAAAAATTGTCTTTGACATATTGTCATCCACACATATTAAAGGGTTGATCCTGAATATGATTGTTTGAGCTTGTTAACACTTTAGAGACCTGATTTATCCATGTTTGTGTGATTGTTAGTTATTGGGTTTTTAACATAGCTTTAACAATTTTTCAGTCATAATGCTACAATGTCTGCAGTGTGACAGTTTATATGATGTCTAGCACTGGGGCATCATGCCACAGACATGTAGCATCATGTCCCACTCAGTCACATTATTCTGATACCAGGCCGACCAGTTCTAACACTAACCTCTTAATGCTGAGTACCAAGCAAGGCAGCTGCTAGTACCATTTTAAAAAGTCTTTGGTATGACTTGGCCATGGTTCGAGCCAGCAAGCTCCCGCATCTGAGGCATTTACTCTGACCATGTTGGCCACACAGAACAGTCCCCAGTTTATAGTGATGTCCTGCATTGGGGCATCATGATGTCTGTCTATACATCCTTTTGTCTGTCTGCACATCCTTTTGTCTGTCCATACATCTTGTTTTTTTCTGTACATCCTTTTGTCTGTCAATACATCCTTTTGTCTGTCCATACATCCTTTTGTCAGACTGCACATCCTTTTGTCTGTCAAAACATTTATTTGTCTGCACATCCTTTTGTCTGTCCATACATTTTTTTGTCTGTATATCCTTTTTTCTGTCTGTACATCCTTTTGTCTGTCAATACATCCTTTTGTCTGTCAATACATCTGTTTGTCTGTCTATACATCCTTTTGTCTGTCCATGCATCCTTTTGTCTGTCCATGTATCCTTTTGTCTGTCAATACATCCTTTTGTCTGTCCATGCATCCTTTTGTCTGTTTGCACATCCTTTTGTCTGCCCATACATCCTTTTTTTTATCCATACATCCTTTTGTCTGTCCAGACATCTTTATTTCTGTACATCCATCCATTTGTCTGTTCACACATCCTTTTGTCTGTCCATACATCCTTTTGTTTGCACATCCTTTTGTATGTCTGCACATCCTTTTGTCTGTCTACACATCTTTATTTCTGTACATCCATCCTTGTCTGTTCACACATCCTTTTGTCGGTCCATGCATCTTTATTTCTGTTCATCAATCCTTTTGTCTGTTCACACATCCTTTTGTCTGTCCACACATCTTTTTTTCTGACATTCATCCTTTTGTCTGTCCACAAATCCTTTTGTCTATCCATACATCCTATTTACCACGTTTCCAGCAGGTGAGGAAATAGATGATATCGCATGTGGTACAGTGCCTTCTTGGTTTTAAGGTTTCTCAGAGGATGGTGCTCCAAGCACTGTTGAAATTGGGATAATTAGTGAATCTTGGGCATAAATTAATTTCTAATCCTTGAGCAGTTTTCCCTTCAAGGCCACACTCTTAGAGATAGTCAGACACCTTTGTTAATTTCACATATTTGGTAAGTTTTCTTACTTCTTTATAAAGCAGAATTGATTGGGATGGTAGTAGCAAACGCTTCACTTCTGGGCATCCTGTAACTGATTCTTCCAGTCTTCTCATCTTGTTCAAAGTCTCATTTCTTCTGACAATTGTATGTGCGGAAGAGCTGGACAAGAGTACTGATGCACTCTTACTGGCGCACTCTTGATTAGACTGATTGGGCTCTCATTGGTTTTGGGATCTTGTAGACTGGATTCCCACAGAGGGTCGCCTTCACTTCTGGTAGAATATAAACTAAGGTAAGATAATGGCTGTTTGAATGTGGAAGCAAACCCTCCTGTCTGCTGGTGTGTCCTAGTCCCCCCCACCCAGTCCCTAACTGGTTTTGTTACTATTGTAACTCATCAGAGGGAAAAAATACAGGTTGATCCATTTATCCAAATGATCCAAGGATCTTCCCTTTCATTGTTTATTGTTTGACAAAATCTGGGACAAAAGTCAGTTTGCATATTGCAAGAGGAAAACTTACTATCTTCTTTGTCTCCATCTGAATTACTTAGATTTTAAATTGTTCATAAGAAACCATGAATTGCTTGTATCTCCTTAGATATAAGAGAAGGAGAATGTATCTTTCAGGAAGAAACTACTTTTACCACCCATAAGAAGTTAATGTATACATATCAGCAGACAGACTGCACTCCCATGAATAAAAAAGGGAGGAGCAATAGTGTCATTCTTGACAAAGACAGTCTTCTAAAAAGAAGGCAGCATTTGTCATTAAGGGATATACAGTTGCTGGGATTGGGTGTGCTCCCCCAACTGTAGGAAGGAGGGGAAGTATAAACACCATTTACCCCTAATGTTGTTAGAACTGAACCCTATGATTGATGGTATGAGGGATTCAGTTGGACTAACATTTTCTAGGGTTCGACTTTTCAGTACCACCAGAAGTGGTGGTACATTCAAGACAACTTTCTAATAGGAGTTCTTCTGCATGCCCCCGGATGCCTCTCGTATTTGTATATCGACATGTCAGATTTGGGGTGTGTGTGCTTATTTAGAGTTAGAAAGGATATTTCTCCAAGGCCATTGATTACAGAAAGAGTGTTTCCTACACATAAACAATTTAGAAGTGAAAACCATGTTATTTGCCCTAAAGAATGTATAGATAATGTGAATTAGCATTGTTCCAAGGCCTCCTCAGACAGCACAACATCAGTAGCATACCCTCAGATGACAAAGAGGTACTAATGCTCCTTTTCTCTCCTGAGTTCTGGAATCTTCTATGACATGCATAGTCAGAAAGGGGTAAACTCCGAGTTCATCATCCATCCAGAACAGACAAAGAGGTCTTAACAATGGTTTCAGTATCACACTTTTGCATAGCCTCTGTTCAGTTTATGGAATAAACCTCTAGTGGACATGTTTGCAATGACACTCGACAACAAGCTTCCAAGTTATCTTTCCCCAGTCCCAAACTAAAGAGCTTGGCAGTGGATGCAGCCTGCAGTGGGATTGACTGTTCAAATATACATATTCCATCATCCCACTCACTTGTACATTGTTTTGCTTTCTAAAACTGTTCACAATGTGCACATGGATTTGCATTCGAACACTTTGGTAATAATTCTGACCTAGATACAGGATATGGTACGTATTTAATACTTGCATGTAACTGAATTACTTCACCATAAGTATTTCCAGTCTTTTTTTTAAATCAATAAAAAACAATCTCTAAGGTCAAAAGTTGTGACTCACTGTTTCCTTAAGAACTGATCCTGTACAAAATATGATTTAATAGTAGCTTCTACTATTGCATTGCTTTCCTTTTCATGGACTCAAATCCAAGTGGAATATCCTCATTTAGTTTGTATAGAAAGGATAATATTGAATAAGAACATGATCCCAGTCTGATCCATTAGTCACAGCCAACATACAAAATCACCATCCTCTTATTTGCTTGAACAACACATGCATTTCAAGCGTAATAATTTTGTAGCTCATTGAAATTTCCCTCATTTTCTTTTTCTTTTAATGTCTTATTGGCATTGCACCTACCTTTTTGTATCAGTTGAGCATTTGACTCCTCAATTCTTGCATTAGTTGAGCATTATCTGTTCTTGCTGTTAACATTTTGTTTCCTTTTGGGGGGATGCCTTGCTTAGCAATTGTTGCTTCATTAAATTGTATCCCCTTGTTTGTTTTGATGTTAGGTTAGTAATTTTTACTCCTGTTGTTTGGTTGATGTTTTATGTCTTAATGTTAGTAATACACAAATGTGGGTACATGAAAGCCCTGTGGAACACTCATCCCACCTGTTTATGATGCACATGGTGCACATGTATGAATGGTTGCCCTCTTTGTTTAATTTGATTGGACTTTGTGGAAAGTCACCATACTTACAGGGGGATGAAGAAGGGCATCCACCTTGACTTAAGTGGATGACCTCTCTATTCATAGGAAAGGGTCTGGATCCCTTCCTGTGCTATGGAAAAGTAGTGTGGCAAGAACGTTTTAGGAGATCCTAGTTTCGGGGATCACCTGATGGCAAAGAATTCCTGAATTGCTCAAGAAATATATGTACAGATAAGGAGTATTTAACCTGGGGGTTCGTGTCATAGGAGTTTAATTACCACTGTGGGGTATTGTTGGGGATGGTAGAGTCCATAAGGCTTTTGTCCTATAACACCAAAAAGATAAATGAGGCTGTGCAAATTATGTGTGAGCATGGTTTCCTCCATTGTAAACAGATGTGACAGAATCCGCTTTAACATAAATGATTCTCAGCAACAGAACAGCTCTGTTTCCCACATTGTCACACTCAATGACATTAGAGTATACAAACATCAAATTTTGTTCTTTGCTTATTTGGATGGGGTTGCATAAGTACTCACAGAAATCAATAATTTTTTGTGAAATTTTTTTGGACTGAGGTGCTATGTTCATGTTTCCACCAAGGCTAGCACAGAAACTAAAAGAAATTCTTATAGACAGCATTCTGGCAGCCGAAAAAAAATCATCCATTTTAAGATGACAAGAAATGGCACAGTAACCGATCTGTAAACCTCGACCTGTTTTCTCAAGAGCTTTGACAAACCAATAGCTGAAAATCATATCAAAGAGATGTTGAGCATTAAAACAATACCCTGGGAGAGTTATCATGACATTGGTGTTCAGCAGAAGAGTAGTTGTGGTGGTGTATTAGATTTGTAAACGAAAGTATGATTTGTGTCCAAGTGTTTTTGTACTTGTTTATTTAATATTTCTCCGATTAAAGTGGTTTGATCTCCAACCACATTCTGGACTTGAGTGGGATAAATTATTCCTACCAAAGCTACTTCAAAGTGAGCTTCATGATTTGATTGTATGGACAGAGGTAATTTGGCTATGAAACAACAATTTGTTATTGTATGGACAGATGTAATTTGGCTATGAAACAACAATTTGTTATTGTATGGACAGAGGTAATTTGGCTATGAAACAACAATTTGTTATTGTATGGACAGAGGTAATTTGGCTATGAAACAACAATTTGTTATTGTATGGACAGAGGTAATTTGGCTATGAAACAACAATTTGTTATTGGGAAACATCCCTGGAACTGTCACTGGATAATGTTAAATTCATTGTTCATTGTTAGGTCGTTCTAATCTCTGAAGAGTCTTATGATGATTTTCCAAAGAGGACTCCAAAATAGGATTGCTGCTGTGTTGGCAAAGCTACCATTACTGTTGCTGTTTCTGTCTTTATATTTTTACGATGAACTAGGACGAAGATAACCCAATACAACTGCTGAGTTAAATAGTCCTCAATTGTTTAGCTCCATGTTGCAAAGTCACTGCACTGATGATACAATACACCTAGAGTTTTTTAAAATTTATATTTAGTGACACTTTCTCCACACCACACCCACACTGGTTGTTGTGGCATTTCTTGGAGAGATGAGTCTCAAAAAGAGATATAGTAGTGTTTAACAGCAGACTGGTAACTTATACTTCTTTTATAGTCGATAACACTGGACAACAAATTTTTACAAAAGTCATGTTACTGAAATAAAATTAGTCAATTCTTATCAATTTTTATGTGCTGAACACGAATATGACAGTCAAATTGCAAAATTGGCTCTAGTTTTTTTGTAATCTGCAAGAAATTAATGTTTACATAACGAAATGCATTCCAATAGTAAAAGGTCAACTGTAATAGCCTACCTATAAAAAATCAAGTCATTGACTACATCTTAGATTTCTTCACCTGTCTCTTGTACAGCTGTTCGGGAGCATCTCTGAGGAGTGTCCAGCAGTAGTCAGCCAGCATTGTAGTGGACCATTTTCCCTGGTATCTTTGTTCCATTGTTGCGATATCTTGATGAAAACGTTCGCCGTGTTCATCACTAACAATACCACAGTTGCTAGGAAAGAAATCCAAATGGGAATGAAGGAAGTGAATCTTTAGAGACATATTGCAGCCAAGTTTCTTATACTTCATCAACATGTCTTCTACTAGTTCCTTATAGTTTTCTGCCCTAACATTTCCGAGGAAGTTTGTAGAAACTAGGCGAAAAGCATTCCATGCTTGTTTCGCGTCACCTTCCAGCAAGTTGTTGAACCGGTCATCTTTGAAAAGCTCTCGAATCTGAGGACCCACAAAAACTCCCTCTTTAATCTTTGCTTCGCTGAGTCGAGGGAATTTTTCATGCAGGTATCGGAATGCTGGCAAAGTCCGGTCAATGGCTTTCACGAAGTTCTTCATCAAACCTAGTTTGATGTGAAGGGGTGGTAGCAAGATTTTCTGAGCCTCAACCAGAGCTGGGTGTTGGATATTGTTCTCTCCAATGGCTACATTCTGCCTGTGAGTCCATTCCTTCCTCATGTAGTGCATTTCCCTTGCTCGGCTATTCCACTCGCATAAGAAACACATGTATTTTGTATATCCTTGCTGCAGTCCCATTAAAAGGGCAACTACCTTCAAATCACCACAGAGGTGCCAGCTGTACTTGTTATACTCAATGGAATTCAGTAGCTGCCTTAAGTTATCGTATGTCTCTTTCATGTGGACAGCATACGCTACTGGAATAGATGGAAGAA
Organism: Sinohyriopsis cumingii; assembly: GCA_028554795.2. NCBI lineage: Eukaryota > Metazoa > Mollusca > Bivalvia > Unionida > Unionidae > Sinohyriopsis > Sinohyriopsis cumingii. The sequence continues at coordinate 48,502,143 of CM068842.1, read as the reverse complement.
TGTTTCCATTGTGCAAAAGCACAGCCTTGAGACTCAGTTTCGAAGAGTCCACAAATAGTCTCCATTCTTGTGGGTCATGAGTGATTTTTAAAGCATTCATGAGGCCCTCAATATCGGAACAGAATATCAGATTACTTTCCTTTCTGAAGAAAGGCTCCAATTGCTGGTGGCGCTTTCGATATGCAGTAATTGTGACATCTTCTTCTAGAAGATTCCATTGTTGGAGTCTTGATCCTAGCAATTCTGCCTTGTTCTTTGATAAGTCCAAATCACGAATCAGGTCATTTAGTTCTTCCTGTGTTATTCTGTGTGGGGTTGATGATGCACCACAGTGAAAATCTGGATCACTGCATGCTGATGGACCAGGAGAAGAACAGGTCGACTCACCTTTGTCTTCGTCAGATGAATCAAGAGAATATTCTGCTGGAGGTTCTGGAATAGGAAGTCCCTCACCATGTGGAACTGGTCTCAATGCAGACGGAATGTTTGGGTAGACTATTCTCGACTTCTTTCGCTTCGTTATTCCGCCGGAAAGAGGAGGAACCAAGCAGAAGTAACAGTCATTTAGGTGGTTGCTTGGCTCTCTCCACACCATTGGGACTGCAAACGGCATTGATGACCTTTTGCAATTCAACCACTGTGAAAGCTGTGTTGTACATGTAGCACAGCATATATGCGGAGCCCAAGGCTTGTCTTGGTCACCAACCTTGCATCCGAAGTAAAGATGATATGCCTTCTTCACTTGAGAATTGATACTTTTCTTCTGGTTGGCAAATGTCACTTCCCCACAAATATAGCAAAAATTGTCCGCGGTATTAACACACTTTCGAGGCATTACTGTTCTTTATTGTACGTAAATGGATAAAATAATAAGTTTTATGTAACAGTAGCTTGAACTGTCTCGCACAACGTCTAAAATATTTTAAATGCTGAACCTATCTGATTGGGCTTTATATAGTACACTGCTTACGTCAGCTTCAGCAGCCGCCTGGCATTAGTATAATAGGCCTACACATGTATAGTACACTGCTGACGTCAACTTACTTCAGCAGCCGCATGGCATTAGTATTGCATTGCATCAGAAAATGATGCAATCAACTGTGGATGATGTGAGCATGATGGTATTATGCAATGTTACATCATTATTCCGGATGTTGCTGCAGTCCTACTGGAGAAATTTACACAGTGAAACATAGAAAATGAGGTATATGAATATCTTCAAAACGAGAGCCAATACAAATTTTTCACGGTTATATTCGTGTTCGGCACACCAAAATACTACAGATTAGGGCCTTTTCAAGTCAGTAATGATTTCACTGTTGACCAGTGTAACTTGTGAACAAAAGAATTGAAACTGGATGATTAACATGTTATGTATATTTAATTTGTATGGTGTGTTGGCTTTTGTCCATGATCATATATATATATATATATATATATATATATATATATATATATATATATATATATATATATATATATAGTGTAATAGACCTTTGTCATTAATTGAGGGTAGGAGTTGAGCCTACCTGAGTAATGTCTTTTTTATAAATAATAAATTATCTAGCTAGTAATTGTCTATGATTTTAGATATTTTGAGATCATTATTACTTGGAGGTAAACATGTTTACTGATGAGTTTAGGGTCTATTTTTTATTAGAAATTAAGACTGTCCTAGAAGCAAATTGGCCATGAAATTTGATGGGAAAATAACCCTTATCCTTGTTCTGTTATTGTGTCTTAGTTTTTTTATATAAATATTGTTTGCTTCAGATTTATTCATAACATTTCTTAACATCAGTCCTAGTGGAATCAATTTTAGCTGTGTTCAGTTGAGAGGATTTATTTAATTTATACATTGAATTACACAGTGCTCACTGATTTAGGTCTAAACCACTATTTGAAATTATTGTGAATTCATTCAAGGACATTTTGGATTATTTCATTCTGATTCATCACGCCTGTTTGCCACATCAACACTATTACAGGCTATGGATACATTAGCATTTTCACTCAGAACACCACTGAAATTCATTTGGAATAATCAACACATTTGGACTTGTGATATAACTTTTAGAACTTTTTGTGATTTAATTCGCAATACTGTTTTTTTTTTTTTTCTTTTGTTACATTGTCACTTTGTCTTATAGGGAAATGATTCATTTCTTGAAGTTTACAAAACTTGGCTTCCGCTCTTTTCTTTTACGTAGTTTAAGATCATAGAGTCGCAACAATCCTTTCTAACGGACGTTCATTTCTTGAAGCTGATGTTTTCCGACTTTACGTCTACTTCGATCGAGAATGTTTTCTTTCTTTATCACTCTTTGTAACTGAGGAAGGTAAAAGATCTTTTTAACACTTCTCGTTTCATATCTTTCAATTTATAGTTTTTTTATTCCAAAGCGAACCAAATCTCGTGTTCATTTTTATTCTTCTTGGATCATGCATCAAATATTTAAAACAATCTCATTACTTCCAGACAACATACTTATTTACTATCACACATGAGGGTAGTTATAATGGAGGGATTTAGTTTGCGTTTCATTTAACACTCGTTTTACTAGTATTTCTTTTCTAATATAAGTGGTTCTATAAAGAGTTGTGTATATATATGCCTTCCCTCAAAAATAAAACTTAGATCGGGAGAAAATTCATTTCTTGACAAATACAAACACTCCATGACCAAACATAACTTCCTTTCTTACCACACTGTTAAATGTCTCGCGTACTATGTTCTTAAATTTCAATGTTTTTAGTCTCGATCTGAAGTTTGTACACCCCCTCTCTTTAAATCTTTGTTTTGGTACAAAGAATTCTACCGAAAGCAACATCGCCACTCTAAAATTGAAAATGTAAATTAAGCAACGAAAGTTGAAAGACAAATATTTGAAAATGAAATTTGAAAAAAGAAAAATAAACATGGAAAAATGAAAATAAAATTAATATGAAAATGTATAAATCAAATTTAAGATGAAAATTTGATAATGAAAATAAATGAAAATTCAACTGAAAACAAAATGGAAAATAAAAATTAAACAGAAAATTTTAATATTAAATTCAACAAAATTAAAATAATAAAAATAAAAATTAAATTTGTTCGGTTGATGAAATAGAGTGAGTGTTGAAAAGTAGATAACTAGGTGCCGGATAGCAAATGATTGGGAGTTGGTCACAACAAAGTTCGTGTTCCTGATATATTGTGGAGTTTGGATTGGAGATAACTGCGTGATGCATATTACTAAACTGGGTGGTGGTCACTCCAGACAGAGTGTTGATGGTATAGTGTGGATACTGGCTCGTAGATAGCTAGATTTTTAATGTTAGATAACTGAGTGTTGGTCACTCGAATGGGCCTTTTGGTTAGTAAATGTCATTTTAACGTTAACTTTTCTGTTAGAGGACATAGAGAACCATTCTATTAAACTTATCGAAATTTTTAAATACGTTTCACTTTAAAGGTCATAGAGACCCAAAAGCCAAATGTATGGCCTCAATGATATATGACGATATTTTAAATAAACTAATGCTCCAGAGTTTTCGTGTACTACCAACCTACTGGAATTTGGAATTTCACAAATCAATTTTTTGTGGTCTCGGTTTTTCGCATATCCGTTCTTTTTATATTATTCTAGACCTACATCCCCTTTAAGCTTTGATCACTAGCAGAATTGTCAATATATCTAGTTTATAGTTTAGAATAAATATATTTCTTTTACCAGTAATAAACATTTTATTTCACGTAAGTATGTTATGACTACCAAGTATGTACATGGTAAATAATATCTACGTAGGTTTGTAAGTACAGCCATCACTCTCATAAATTTGAAGATCATCATACAGTTTCGGTAATAAACGGGACATTTATTAGCACTGTTTAAAGTATATAATATTGACGCTTTATTATACACTAAAAACTCTATCTCTAAAGACTGTAATGGAAAAAGAAATATAACTTTATGCACACAATGAGTGCACAATATACTAAATTATCCGTCAATACATTTCTTTAGTTTTGTTTCTAAAGTCGATAAACTTGTCATAACAGTTGGGAAATGTATTGACCAAAACATTTGTTCATACATATTTGAAATTGATCTGCGTACAGCCAAGATGAGTGTTCATGTTTTAACAATCGAACAATTAATACTTAATTAATTATTCATTATCGTAGCTTGTCGGGTTGTATTTGTGGGTTATAGATCGTTCTTTTTAATCCTTTGGAAATTCCCAAAGATCCTAATTACATAATGTCATGTATTTACCTTATTTAAACTTCTTGCAACTTGCTGCAAGCAGACATACAGAAATCAATTGATAGGTAATCAGACTTGACACATCTCGGACACTGTTGTCGCCCATATAGTACAGATACTTTACTGTAATAACCCCCACCCCCCACCCCTAAAGCCACAAGGCAAAATACCCTAATGAGGGTTTGCTTGGGCAGCCGTCGCCGCCCAAATTACATTAATCAAATGATGTATTATGAAATCAAATGATTTGAATCATCAAATGAAATCATAAATCCAGATTCCAAATGATGTGGTTTCACATGAAATGATTTAAGGAACAAAACCGAATGATACGGGCAGCCGTCACCGCGAACACTGCATTAATCAAATGATGTAATAGGAAATCAAATGATTTAACCAAACAAATTAAATGATAAATCCAGATTCTAAATGATGTTGTGTCACATGAAATGATTTAACGAACAAAAGCGAATGATGAATTAAGATTCCAAATGATGTTGTGTCACATGAAATGATTTAACGAACAAAAGCGAATGATGAATTAAGATTCCAAATGATGTTGTGTCACATGAAATGATTTAACGAACAAAAGCGAATGATGAATTAAGATTCCAAATGATGTTGTGTCACATGAAATGATTTAACAAACAAAACCGAATGATGAATTAAGATTCCAAATGACGGGGTATTAAATGAAATGATGTAGTATAAATTAAATGATTTAACACAAAAAATGGAATGATGATTTTAGATTCCAAATGATGTTGTATGATGTGAAATGGTGTAGCATGAAATGAAATGATTGAACACCAACAATGAAATAATGAAGTCTGATTCCAAATGACGTGGTAATAAATGAATTTACTTAGTATGAAATTAATGATTTAAAGAACAACAACAACAAAATGATGATATCTGCTTCCAAATGACGTGGTATTAAGTAAAATGATGTAGTCTAAAATGAAATGATTTAACTCAACAAATGAAATCATGAATTTAAATTCCAAATGATCTGGTATTAAATAAAATGATTTTAACAACAAAACGGAATGCTGAATTCGGATTCCTAGTGACGTTTTATTAATTGAATTTACATAGCATAAAATCAAATGATTTAAACTAATAAATGAAATGATGAATTTAGATTCAAAATGACGTGATGTTAAATAAAATGATTTAAAGAAGAAAATGGAATGAAAAATTCTGTTTCTATAATATGACGTGGTTTTAGATAAAAATACGTAGTCTAAAATGAAATGATGAATTTAATTCCAAATGATTTGGTATTGAATAAGATGGTCTGAAGAAACGAATGGAATAATGCATTTAGATTCTAAAGGATGTGGTATTAAATGAAATGTGTTGAAAGTAAACGGTCTCACTGGGAACAGCACTACATTTTAAGGTCAAACTGCAAATCATCAGCATTCGGTTGAGATTGTTGCAGATGAAACTTTGACAGCCAAGGTGTTTCCGTTTCTATAATATAAACAAGAACTATATTTTCCAATCTCTCTTTCTCTCTCTGTCTCTCTCTGTCTCTGTCTCTCTCTCTACATTAACGAATGTGCGTGTGTCGTTTAACATTTCTCCGCCTTGTACTACGAGAGCTTCCAATTAAGTCTTCAACAAACCTAGATCTATGAATAAGGGAGATTAAAATTTTGATCTTATTTGATCAATAATAATTGCCTCGTTTGATAACCTGACATAGCATACACACTAAACTAACAAGTTTTTTTGTGTACTTGCATTACTGGATTACCTACATGTGCATTAGTCGTCGGCGTCCTAGATGTAATAATTCTTCCTTTATCGCCAATGAATAATTTTCAGCGACATATTACTGCGGAGATTCCTGTTTTTTTCTCTTTCAAAGAAACGAATACGTGAGTAATAAACTGTTGCCTCCTTTGGAGTGTTTTATGTCTAAAACGAGCACAGATATGATTGAATAAACCCAAATTTACCAATGAGTATGAAAATACCAAGGAAATGTGGCATTGATACATTTCGTAAAGGGTTTGTAAAAAGTACCCATAAAACCAGCATAGCGAGTGCTAAGTGATAATACGTTAACTCTTGGGGCAAAGACAGTTTCCGATTTTCTCTCTCTCTCTCTCTCTCTCTCTCTCTGCATAGAACGATGTATTATTATTATTATTTATATGGTAGCTTCTAACATTTCAGTACTGACCCGGTTTAAAATCACCTAATAATAGGACTGTCTTAAAAAATCAAACCCTGTCAGTTTCATACGCCTCCACAAATCATGAAAACAGTATATATATATTGTTTTTTTTCTTTCACATGTGTTGGTCATTAGTAGTAAATGGGGAACTTTAGCGTCAATGGGACTTGAACGTTAAAATATGGGGTTTGCACTTTGGCGTCAATGGGAATTTAACATAGGAATGTCACCTGGAGGTCAATGGGAATTGAACAATGGCTGGCGTTATGGGGTTTATATGGTCAAATCTGTTTATAGGGTGAAATGTATTTGTAGGGACAAAGGGTTGATAGGGACAAACATATACATCCAAACACACAGAAAAGAGGACAGAAATGTTCTCAAGAAAGACTCACAGATAGAATAGAGACTCAGAAAAGAAGAGTCTATTGTATGGGTTCAAATCATTTGTTCAAGTATATACATGGGCTCTCTGGCCTGTGCTTTGGTCTAAGCATTATCCATTTAATACATAAACATTTGGACATGAAACAAACCTATTTACGAGTTATTTAGTTCTTGGTTCTAGTTAACTACAGTTTAAAATTAAAGTCCACTCTTTTTAAAATCACTTCATATGCAACGTATTTACATTTAATGTTCATTTATAAGAAAATGCTAAAACAAAACAAGTAACAAACAATCAAATAGGACAAAGTTCATGTTTCTCTCTATATCCGTCACAAACGTTATTAAAAATCTGGTCAGTTACCATTTGTGTCCTAGCGTAGATGTTTCCCATCACATACTCCCTTTCATTCGTAAATCTGCTAGGTACACTTATCGGTAAGCAAATCAAGGGCAGCCATCGTCTTCTCATGGAGGTACAACATATGCCATATGAATAGTCACTTTTCCATCGGTGATGTCAAATTTTTCTCTCATCGTTTGCATGTCTTCTATAGCCCTCAAAAGTTTGGAAGAAGTTATTTCTGCAGGTGGGCTAAACCCGAGACATACAGGCGAGTTCAAACTGTCGTGATACATAGACAGGCTCAAACGAGTTCGATCTTTGACATGGCCATGACATTTGAGTTCCTCTAGCAGTGAGTCAAGTAGGTCCGTAATGAAACATGCTACTTCCTCGGCTGGAACGTCAGATGCGAAGTCTTTAAATTTCACCGTGTAGGTGTAAGTTGTCGTCCTAAATTTTCTCGAGGTCGCTGTCTAAGTCATTTGGATGTTAAAATACTTCTTTAGGTATACTGAATCCTTTCCCTTCTTGAACGCACTTTGCTGTGATGGTATGGTGGTGAAAGAGGTCAATTATGTTTGTTCCTTCTCTTGTTTCTTCTGCTTAGAGTGATTTGTCTTTCTCGTCGCTTGTCCTTGTAATGAAGCATCGTTCTTGGAAGTCGTCCCTTTGTATACTGGGTGATATCAACATATCCATAAGGTAGGCTACAGTTTTGTGGTCTGGAAGTTGCACTGTGTAAAGGGTCTCTCGTAGACTACCTTAGGTTGAGGTGGGGTGCTCCCAGTATTATCTTTAATTATTACAGAAGACCCACCCTTGCTCGTTTTGTTAGAAATTGAAGTAGTGATAGAGATGCAAAGCTCCGAGCCCCCAGTCAGCGATGCCGACAGATAAAAAACTGAATACACAAAAGGTGAAAATTCAAATAAACAACTATTTTAATGCCATTCAATTTCAGATAATCCTTCCTCAAAAAATTCAATATTCAAAAACCCTATCACTCGTCTTTCTCTCGACCAAGTGACGGCCTATTTCATCATCTGACTTAGTGTGCTAGATTTTCCTCCTGTCCTGTGTTTCTACTCATCTGTAGTATTTCTTCACTGGTACCCAGTACATCTTCAATCCAACAACTACGTCCTTCACCCTTTACTTCCTCCACTTTCGTTCCCTCCTTTTCTTGTCTCCCAGAGACTCGGGACCAACTGTACCAGGGTATTTCCCTTCTCTGTCTCCTACAGTTCCTCCGGTCCCTAAAAGCTTCAAGGACATTAGTATATTCCTTTAGCTATCTAGCCTCACACAAAACAATAATCTATCATCAGATACGCCATCACCTTCTTTGGTCACGCATTCGTGCACATCGAAATACCCATACTTTCTGGTATGGTATACACGGTATCAACTGCTTATCATGCATATATCAATAGCTTTCATCACATCGGTATATATAGATTCTCATTCTTATTATACAGAACAATATCACGTAATCAGACGCATTTCTGAACATTACACTTCTACAAAGTGTACACATATATGCACATATCCATGCGCTGACATATCCGTACACATTATACTGCTACAAAGTATACACAAACAGTCAAATACTCATATTAACTAATGTTGCACACTGCAACCATTAAACAAAGTTATAATTCAATTCAACATTTGCAAATCTAGAATATCAAATGAATAAATGCATGAGGTTACTACGAATTAACCAAATAGCGAATTACAATATTAATTCTTTACATGAATATTGCTCATATCTCAAAATATGTATGTAGATCAAAAACTACAAATGAATCAAACCCTACAAATGATAATTCTACGTACTAACGATTCTAGTAATGAAGTATACATACTGCACATAATTAAAATACAATTACCTTGCCGTAAAAGATTGCGACAATCGAGCAAATAAGCTACGGACCTTTCAGAAGCTTCTTTGTAATTCCCAGAATAACAATGTTTCCCGCCAATTTCGAATGGCGTCGGAGTAGCTTAGAACTTACTTATATAATTCCCGCAAGATGGTTTAGCGACTACTGATGTTTAGTTTCAAAACACTAGATTTAAACTTGCGATTCCAATGGTGGCCACACCTTGCCCAATTCCGAGTGGATGTCGATTCACCCGTGGTCTACATAATTAGCAGACATTGCCCCTTCCCCGGCAGTCTGTCAAGGGTGGATTTACGACCCTCACTTGATGTTCTTTTGAGCCCAAACCGGCAATTTATGCCACTTACCTGTGAATCGCACGCCGCCGAATAAGGCGCCATTAACAAGTTCCTATGGCCATGTTATATACAACTGGTTTCTCTCCGTCTTTTTAATGTCGGCGTACACTCGCAACATTCATGAAGCGACTAATTAGCCTCAGGGTCTAATGTATACATGTTGCAATCTGGCTGTTGTTCCTTACTTATAACGTGACACACTGGTTGCACATATTTTGTCATGGCGTTAGTATATAAACAACTAAGATGTGGTACTGCATTGGTGATGTAATCGTGATGCATAGAATCACACTTGAGTTCCTCGTTGGATTTGAGTCTAATGCTCGATACTTGCTGTTTGAAAGGATTCATTTTTCTCGATTGACGTCGGTAGTGACAACGAACTATTGGTCTTGGACGTTGTCCCTTATTATATGCAACCCAATATCGACGTGACCGTACGGCAAAGTGAACTGCCTGGGAAGCCTCACTCCCTTCTGGTACACGATTCAATACAGTTTTCCAAGGGTCGACTGACGATTTGGTGAGTGGGTACAGGACGCGATCTCCTAACAGTTTTAAAGTTTCTTACAATTTTGAGCGAGCATGGTCTGTCATGTAGGCTGCAATGATGACATTTCCAAATTCGTCGGCTTGTACAAGTCCAACTCATCTTCGTAATTGACCAGGATAAAATCCTCAGGAACGACGTCCACATGTTTTATGTATTTGGTTTTGTCGTGAATCATCTGGAAGTAACGGGAAGGTTCTGTCAAATACTCTGTCTTGGGGAAACACGGTCGTTGTGCCATTTTGCCCCACAAATAATTTAACATCACTTTGGCAAACGATTGCCATCCTTCGTTTTTCTCGATGTGGTCTAAAGTGATGGCTTTCTGCTCCAAGTATTTCTCTTTGAATTTCTTTTGGTCTTCGAGAGTGTGCCACCAGGAAGGATAGCCGCTGGCTTCTTGTTACATTTTCAAAAAGGCGTCCACGTAGTCTGCGAAAATGCCTTTCTGAGTCTCACCGCCCTTGCGGTACTGTTCTGTGTTGGGAAAGTGGTAAATTCCGTCCACTTTTAACAGTTGGTATCCCATGTCCAGAGCTTTGAACAATTCAACACTGACCCACGTTCCCAACAAGGCACGTTCTTCCTGGGTGTGCTGACAAGTTCGGTCTTGATTACACATTTTGACACAAGTACGTCACAAGGGAAACCTCAGTTTTTCTTGGCAAAGGTGAGGTAAAACGGGATGGTACAAGTCGGTGGGAGGCAAGACTTTGCACTTGATCAACCCTTCGTATTGTCGAATGTTGTCCAGATCGTAGTGTTCCGTCAGAACTTGGGTGACCTGCGGAAAGTGAGAATATTTGCACACGTAAGGATACAGCGAACACACGTCCAAGTATTTGATTTCTTCTCCTTTCTCCTCGCCGACTTGGTACAGCAAAGAGGTGGTATATGTCCTTCCTCCGTACAAACTGTCCCTCGGGTTAAGTGGGTCCATCAACTTGTAACTTTCCACGATGCATTTAAACTCGAGATCGATTTGCAAACGTTGATCGTATTCGTGTTCCCACATTTCCACCACTTTGTATCCTTGTTGTTCTAACTTCAATTGCCGCTGACAAGTGTCCTCGCACAAGCCTTCCATGGTACGTTCCAAAAACTGATTTGTAGTGTCACGTTGAGGGTAGCAGAGGGGAAACCCGTGAAATAAGCATTTGTTAAACTCGTACACGATCTTGGAGTTTCTTAAGTCCTAATCATCCACCGAATACGTTCCGATCGACCTTTCGCCTCCTCCGTTGTGGGCATGTTGAATCATTTTGTCTTCCTTGTCGCACAAGTAATGTAGCCACCGTAGGGCTTTGACCGAGTACTGAGGCTTGACAAAGTTTGTCATTTGAGGGCTAATGACAGCCAGGGTGTTTTCGGGTATAAATCGTTGGCGGTACACTAAGGAACACGCTTTGGAAATGGTGCAGACTTCTTTCAAAGGATCGATACTTCCGTTTTCCATGAACAGTTCTCGAAATATTCCACAGTAACGCCGTAATATTTCCACGTCGGAACGACAATACTTTAACATTTCTTCCTGAAAGTCAAAGGGGTCCGAGGCGTGAGCCTGGTACCAAAAGTGGAAAGCTTCTCGTTGTTTGGTACGCATGTTGTCGGGGTCGTAGTCGTGAGCCTCGGGCTAATGGGGTAGAAAGGTGTGTTGATTTGATTCGGTATTGACAAAGTGCGGAACGAAGTCTTTAGCCATTTCTGTCATTCCAAACGTTTTAAGCATTCGAATCAAAGCACGACCAAGTAGCTCATCGAATCTTTAAGCTGTACTTGTCCCACTTGCATGGAAATGATTTTGGCTCCGTTCAAAGTCACTTTAGGAAGTTCGGTGCCTTGCTCCGTATAGTATCTCAAAAGAAACTGTCCATCGTATCCCGAGAAATTGTGAGCCATTACCGTGGCATGGCGATGACAATCTCCGTAACGTTCGATGTCCTCTTGGCTCAACGTCTCGTCAATGGGGTCTAAGATCCATTGGGCGAAATGGGCTAGCTTGTTTGGTCCCCGAAATATTTTTTTCACGATCTCCAGGAATCTTGCTTCAGTGAGGGCAATGACTAAAGATAAGTTCTTTAATGCACTTCTCGCACGCTCGATGAGCCACGCAGAAATTAGGAATGTGGATGTCAGTCTCTTGCATGCATTCGAAATCGAAAAAGATGAAATTGCCTTTCTGCTGGTCATCTTCCTCTTGTTGTGGTTATTATTTTTTAATGTAGCATTCGTGTTCTAAGTTCACGATTTTGGTGAAAAATGTGACATCGTTTCTTTCCTCGACATACGTGTAACTTGGCACTATTGGTACGTATGCCTTGTCCACAAGTAGGTCACAATCTCAGCAGTTGACAAGCACTTTTCTGCTGTGAAGATGTTGTTGGTAAAATGTTGGACTGACAAAAGTGCGCTGACAAGCTGGGCAATGCGCCAGTTCTTGTCCTTCGTCCAGACAGGGTTGAGAGGCCAAACACCTGAGCATTTCGATCCACAATACTTGTGTTGCTCTCGATTATTATAGCCATAGTCAAATTTCACAGTAATAACTGTATCCCAAGAATGCGGTGATACTGGTGATGGCATCGAAATGTTCATCGTGATTATAGACGTGAGTATCTTTTCCGTCTTTGAAATCTTTGACTCGAAACAATAGAGGTCCGCGCACTTCTTGAGGGTGCACTTTCAAGGTGTAGCGTGGACTAGGACAGCTTGCAATTTTTGCATTTCAGGAATGCCACAGGTTGTGTCTTTAGACAGGTCAGCTTGCTGAAACAGGAATTCTGCTTCTCTTTGTTGTTTGGTTCGGTCCGATTGTTGAATAGTTTTCCATGCTCTTTTCCATTATACCGTGTCACGGGATAAACATATCTGGTCTTGAGGGTTGTTAATTTGGACGAGGCTCTGTTTTGTGCTGCGAATGTCGTCCATCAATAACATCTTTTTCCGCCCTGTCCCCTGGGGTAGAGACACGTGGGTCATAAACAGTGTTATTTTTCCATCGGTGATGGATTCGGATCATCCAACTTGTCATTGGATTGTTACACCTGTTGAATCTTGTAGATGACTTTGAAAGGTGTAAATTCTGCTGGACTGCTAAACTGGATCCAAACGGAAAGTCTCAATCGATCGTCTTCTTTGGCTCCACATTGTCGTTTCAGTGTGGTTAACAAAGAATTCCATACATCGGTGATGAACTCTTCTGCTTTCTGCAGCGGTACGTAGGACTTGAAATCTTTGAACTTCACAGTGTAAGCCGTAGTTCTAACTTTTCTAGAGAAGCGCTTTTCCGTCTCTCAAATGTGGTAATAATTGTCGGGTGATATTGGTGGACTTTGGTTTGGAGTAGTCTCTCTCTGTCTGGTCGCAGACGTGGAAGGTGTTGGTTCAAATTCGCTCATGTCTTCGATTTGAGCGAACACTTATTTTCGTGTGTGAGGCGATACGTCACGTCGCTGCCTCTTACGTTCTTCTTCTCTCTCACTGAAATCGTGCGATCGTTTTATCTCGATTGCTGATTCAGAAATGATTTAACCAAGCTCATTCTCTCCATATATACCCTCTCTACCTCTTGCTGTCACAGTGACTTGGTATATTTCACAAGGGCAAGTGAAAGCCAAGTATATAGGAACCCAACGATAGCGGTGCGTCTTAAACACCTTATGCATCTTGACGACCTTTCGATTCAAACCCTACCACAAAAGAAAAATGTTGCAAGAAAAAGAAGAAAAAACAGACAATTGGTGTTCTCAAGAGAGCTAGAAACGGCACTGTGCCGTTAGGACACGTATGTACTCCAGAAAACTACGCTACTCTACAACGATGTCTCCTTCTATCATTCACATCTACTTTGTCGCTGACCATGATTCTACCAACCCTGTTTTATCAGACGTTTTTCTTCATCTGATATTTTTTTAAAACTATACTAAACCCGTTTTTAAAAGAACTATCCTTTTTCTATAGCAGTGACGGCGTATCGACCTGCTGTTACCACTGTTGCTGCACAACGGTGATCCTTCCTAAGACCAAAGTATGAGACAGAGCAAGTAAGTTGTGAAGTTGAGCGGATGTGTCTAAACAACAACTGTCAAGCCCCTATGTTCCACTTCTGTTTGTGATAATAACTTGTGCTACTTCACATTTTCTAAAGTGGAAATCTGTATAAGCCGTACAAAAGTTATATGACTTTGGCTTTTAACTGTTGCACAGACTCTTCACTTTATAAGTATCTAATAATTTACAATTTTCCAAAACACGCACACACTTGCAACGTGACCATATTATCTGTACTTCTTTATTTGTGGATATGACAAGTCCAATCATATATAGCTGGTTAAGAACGCTAGGAATATTCCCTCATTTTTTCAGAAATATCAAAGCTTTTATGTGTATTTTCCCTCTTTCACTCTTTATTAGTGCTTAGGTATGTACAAATAATTTTGATAAAACTAAATTTTGAATTCAGGTTTCTCTCTGTTTATATATTTGTTCTCAAGTTGATGGTGCATAGTAGATTACATTCGCATACCTTCGCGAAGTGAGAGACATTTCTACACATGTCATTGCCTTTGTTAAATTCGGTTTTGTTGGTTAGTCATCGCTAGTCGTTATTCCTTAATTCTACAATTTTATGTATTTCTTTGTTATAGAAGATGTAAGATTATTTGTTAGTTAATTTTTTTTTAAGTTGTTTTCGCACAGTCGTGCAATTACTATTGTTTTAGGGAAAGGAATTCGAGCCACTTCACCGGGCTTTTATGTACTCACGGAGCACAGTTTGCTTGAAGCCGTCATGCAGTGGGACTAAGATTAGTCCATAACAGTCTGAATGGAGGCCTTGATGGCGAGTGGGAATAGACCCAACACGCACTCGACCTATTCAGTCGCTACTACTTAGCTGCATTTAGTTATATATGATTGGTACTGAATGAATTTTAAGTAGTATTAAGGGTGTGTACTGCACGCTATTTATTTTGATGTCTGGCCGTGGCAAGGGAGGATACAGTAGAAAGGTGGTTCCCAAATCACAGGTTGGTGCTCCTAGCCTTCAGGGTATCGGGTCTAAATTGTCTTCCTACACAACTTTGAAAATCTCTGTGCTGTTTTGAGTTTAGAATTTAGCTTAGGAGAGGTATCTGAGTTTGCCACCTTGTGTGGCTGGTCCTGATGGTCTTGGCCCTTTGAGACCACCTTATATATAGGATTCGTGTTTTCGGGTCTTACGTGTCTAAATTATCGTTGTATTATTTGCAGCCTTGTGCTGCTGGGCCTGATGTTCGCTGTTGTTTTAGACCACCTTATAGATGCTAATTCTGAAGTCTTTCTTTTCTAAAGTTGTTTATAGGTTTGTCACTTTGTGCGGCGGGCCCTGATGGTCTTGGGTATTGGACCACCTCATGTACCCTAATTTTGGGGGCCTAGAATTTCTTGTGGTATAGACTGTACTGTCACCTTCGGCTAGAGTGTTAAATTCTCAGAGGTGTTAGTGGCATTATGTGCATGCTAGGTTGTCAGGTATGGCTTAGAGAAAGGGGGAAAAGGAGTGGTTAGATTGAATATAATTATTTATTAGAATTTTTAAAAAAAATAAAATAAAACGAAGTTATAGAGCGGAAAACAACAAGTTCCCCCTTTTTATTCATTTTTATATATATGTATTTCCCCCATCCTATTTCTGTTCCCATTTGCCTTATTTGTTAGGTGTTATTTTATGTGGTTAGATTTGTTTGGTGTTATTTTATTTTCAGGCTAAGTCTATTTGAATAAGATATAGCTTTGCCAAGTACTCGGGTCGCTAAGATGTGTCAAAGACATCTGATCTTATATTTTCCCCTAAATCTGAGTTTCTTAGCCTGTATGCTAGTTATCTGATGTTTATTTTAGGCTAAATCTATTTGGATAAGACAGATATATTTGCCGAATAATCGGGTCGCTAAGACGTGTCAAAGACATCTGATCTTATTTGTTCCTTATGTTTAAGTTTGTTAGCTGTACTAGTTGTGTGATGTTATTTTCTGGCTAAAACTATTTGGATAAGATAGATTTCTTTGTCGAATGCTAGGGTAGCTAAGACATGTTATTGGTCCTTACATTATTTGGTTATCCAGTCTCCTAGTTTATAATAATTGAACTATGTCATTTTGGTTTTCTATTTTGTTTTGTAACCCATATTCATGTATAAAGTTAATTATATTTATATATGTGAGATTGAGGTTAGGGTTGTTACTCATTAAAAATCCTGAGTATGTTTCCAGGGATCCAATCTTATTTTGCTCCAGTTTTAATTTGGTTCTTTCTTTCTTTAGTTTGTGGCAGGTGTTGAATATATGTGTTAGGCCTTCTGGAACCGGCAGTGATAGCAGTTTGTGTTGTGGGGTTGCTGTCCTATGTATTGCCCAAATCTGCTGGCCAGTTTGGGTTTTCCTATGTAAATTCTGTTTATGATCCTTTGATCGTTATTGTTCACTTTTGGTGGTTTCCTAGATCTGGTGACGTTTGTCATGACGGAGTATAGTTTTCTGCCTGTAGTATTTCGGTTCCAGTTTTTTGGCCATATCCTATTGATATACTGTTTGGTTATGCTTATTAATTCACTGACACTGTAGTGGAGTAGTATAAGTTGGGTCATGTAGTTTTTGCTTCGCTACTTATTCAGCTAATTCATTTCCTTTGATGTCAATGTGGGATGGTATCCACATGAAGTCAACTATTTGATGGTTATTATTAAGCCCTTTTATTGACAGATAAGTTCGTTTAAGGAAATGTTCTCTTGAGTTGGTGTTATTATTGAGGATAGACGAAATGACGCTTAGCGAGCCACTTAATATTACTGCTTGTTTAATATTGTTTTCTGTATTTCATCTTAGGGCTTCAATGATGGCCCAAAATTCAGCTGTGTATATGGAGCAATGATCCGGTAGTCTATTTGCCATTTTAATGTTCAATTCAGGGATTACTGCTACTGATGCTGTTCTGGGGGGTTCTGCTATTTTGGATCCATCTCTGTAAATTTTGACTGAATTAGGGTATTAGCCATTATTTCTATTGTGGAAATTGATTTTATCTTAAGCTCCTGTTCATTTTTGCTGCCAAGTTTCGTTAATTGCATGCTGATTGATGGTTTAATGTTAGTTCATGGCATTGTGTCGTAGTTGTTTTGTGATTTCAGCCTGGAAGTTGGCTATTGGTAACACTGGTCAACAGTGAAATCATTACTGACTTGAAAAGGCCCTAACCTGTAGTATTTTGGTGTGCCGAACACGAATATAACCGTGAAAAATTTGTATTGGCTCTCGTTTTGAAGATATTCATATACCTCATTTTCTATGTTTCACTGTGTAAATTTCTCCAGTAGGACTGCAGCAACATCCGGAATAATGATGTAACATTGCATAATACCATCATGCTCACATCATCCACAGTTGATTGCATCATTTTCTGATGCAATGCAATACTAATGCCATGCGGCTGCTGAAGTAAGTTGACGTCAGCAGTGTACTATACATGTGTAGGCCTATTATACTAATGCCAGGCGGCTGCTGAAGCTGACGTAAGCAGTGTACTATATAAAGCCCAATCAGATAGGTTCAGCATTTAAAATATTTTAGACGTTGTGCGAGACAGTTCAAGCTACTGTTACATAAAACTTATTATTTTATCCATTTACGTACAATAAAGAACAGTAATGCCTCGAAAGTGTGTTAATACCGCGGACAATTTTTGCTATATTTGTGGGGAAGTGACATTTGCCAACCAGAAGAAAAGTATCAATTCTCAAGTGAAGAAGGCATATCATCTTTACTTCGGATGCAAGGTTGGTGACCAAGACAAGCCTTGGGCTCCGCATATATGCTGTGCTACATGTACAACACAGCTTTCACAGTGGTTGAATTGCAAAAGGTCATCAATGCCGTTTGCAGTCCCAATGGTGTGGAGAGAGCCAAGCAACCACCTAAATGACTGTTACTTCTGCTTGGTTCCTCCTCTTTCCGGCGGAATAACGAAGCGAAAGAAGTCGAGAATAGTCTACCCAAACATTCCGTCTGCATTGAGACCAGTTCCACATGGTGAGGGACTTCCTATTCCAGAACCTCCAGCAGAATATTCTCTTGATTCATCTGACGAAGACAAAGGTGAGTCGACCTGTTCTTCTCCTGGTCCATCAGCATGCAGTGATCCAGATTTTCACTGTGGTGCATCATCAACCCCACACAGAATAACACAGGAAGAACTAAATGACCTGATTCGTGATTTGGACTTATCAAAGAACAAGGCAGAATTGCTAGGATCAAGACTCCAACAATGGAATCTTCTAGAAGAAGATGTCACAATTACTGCATATCGAAAGCGCCACCAGCAACTGGAGCCTTTCTTCAGAAAGGAAAGTAATCTGATATTCTGTTCCGATATTGAGGGCCTCATGAATGCTTTAAAAATCACTCATGACCCACAAGAATGGAGACTATTTGTGGACTCTTCGAAACTGAGTCTCAAGGCTGTGCTTTTGCACAATGGAAACATTCTTCCATCTATTCCAGTAGCGTATGCTGTCCACATGAAAGAGACATACGATAACTTAAGGCAGCTACTGAATTCCATTGAGTATAACAAGTACAGCTGGCACCTCTGTGGTGATTTGAAGGTAGTTGCCCTTTTAATGGGACTGCAGCAAGGATATACAAAATACATGTGTTTCTTATGCGAGTGGAATAGCCGAGCAAGGGAAATGCACTACATGAGGAAGGAATGGACTCACAGGCAGAATGTAGCCATTGGAGAGAACAATATCCAACACCCAGCTCTGGTTGAGGCTCAGAAAATCTTGCTACCACCCCTTCACATCAAACTAGGTTTGATGAAGAACTTCGTGAAAGCCATTGACCGGACTTTGCCAGCATTCCGATACCTGCATGAAAAATTCCCTCGACTCAGCGAAGCAAAGATTAAAGAGGGAGTTTTTGTGGGTCCTCAGATTCGAGAGCTTTTCAAAGATGACCGGTTCAACAACTTGCTGGAAGGTGACGCGAAACAAGCATGGAATGCTTTTCGCCTAGTTTCTACAAACTTCCTCGGAAATGTTAGGGCAGAAAACTATAAGGAACTAGTAGAAGACATGTTGATGAAGTATAAGAAACTTGGCTGCAATATGTCTCTAAAGATTCACTTCCTTCATTCCCATTTGGATTTCTTTCCTAGCAACTGTGGTATTGTTAGTGATGAACACGGCGAACGTTTTCATCAAGATATCGCAACAATGGAACAAAGATACCAGGGAAAATGGTCCACTACAATGCTGGCTGACTACTGCTGGACACTCCTCAGAGATGCTCCCGAACAGCTGTACAAGAGACAGGTGAAGAAATCTAAGATGTAGTCAATGACTTGATTTTTTATAGGTAGGCTATTACAGTTGACCTTTTACTATTGGAATGCATTTCGTTATGTAAACATTAATTTCTTGCAGATTACAAAAAAACTAGAGCCAATTTTGCAATTTGACTGTCATATTCGTGTTCAGCACATAAAAATTGATAAGAATTGACTAATTTTATTTCAGTAACATGACTTTTGTAAAAATTTGTTGTCCAGTGTAATCGTCCAATTAGTTGATGTACGTGTTCCAGGCACGTACGTTGGGTACTAATTTATTGCTGAATGGTTTATTACATTTATTGATGGCTACCCGGGTGGGGTGTGAATTGGGGTGGGTTGATAATCTAGCTGCATATTAAGGTTAACTCCTGCCTTCTGAAGTGCAGTAGTAATTCTCCAGTTAAAATTCGGAGCTCAGCAAGGGATACAGAAAGGCCGAGTGCTGTACATATTATTAGTGATTTTCTTTGAATCGAGTCTAATTTCTTAAGCTGTTTATGTGGTGCCGAGTTGTATATTTGTCACCCGTAGTCTAATTTATATCTTATTAATGCCCTGTATAGTGTTAAAAGAGTTTCCTGGTTGGATCCCCATGTGGTCCCTTTAAGGTTTTTAAGCTAAGTTTAGATCCTTATTACAACTGTTAACTAGTTGGTCTATATGATGTCCCCAGTTTAGATGTTCGTCATAGTACATACCCAGAAATCTAGCAACTTTAAAAAATGTAATGGTTTTATTTTTTTATGGTAAGTTTAGGGTATTTTAATTTGATTTGACATTTGGGGGAGAATAGGACTGCAATTGGTTTTTTCGTGAGATAGTTTGAACCCCTATTTATCTATTTCCCTATTTTGTTTTGACTGTTTTGGATTTCACTGATAGATGTTTGACTTTCAGGGTTTCCTGATCGCCAAAGTCCACTGTCGTCCGCAAATTGTGACATTTCAATTCGGTTAGAAGTTAGATTTAGATCGAGGTCATTTATCATGATGTTAAAGAGTGTGGGGCTGAGTACGCTCCCTTGCGGAGTACCGTCTTCTAGTTAGTATAGTTCAGAACAAGTGTCCCCCACCCTAGTTATTATTTTGCAGTTGGTTAGAAAGTTTTGGATAAAGTTGATTATTCGTCCGGTAATTCCAAAATGATCTAGTTTGGCTGTCAGTCCTCGGGTTCAGACCAGTTATAAAGCTTTTTCAAGATCTAGAAATTCTGCTGTTAAATATATTTGTCTGCTTTGCGGTGGGAGGTTAGTGCCACTTTGATTGCCGCTTCTAATCGAATGAGTTGATCCGTAGTGGACCTTCTGTTTCTAAATCCACGTTGATTTTCAGAGAGTAGATGGTTACTTTCCAACTGGTATTTAAGGCGATTTGTTATAATTTTCTCCATAATTTTACAGATGTTGTTAGTTAGGGAAATGGGTCTATAAGAATTAAAATTATTTTGGTCTTTTCCTTGTTTAGGAATTGGGATTACTATGGCATGTTTCTATTTATCAGGTAGTTTACCCACAGTCCAGATTTTATAAAAAAGCTTTAGTATAGGGTTGGTAATATTTTCAGGCAGGTGTTTGTATGTTATATAATATATTTGATCTTCCCCTGGCGATTTTGTCCGTTTTAGATCCTAAGGCTTATTTTCCACTCATATAAGGATATTTCACAATTAAGTTTGGTTTCCTTTGTCCCTAGATCTTTAAGGAGGTGTGAGTGGGTTTTTATCCTTTATCCATATGTTGTTGAAAGGATGGGGTGTGGTCAAGGTTACAACTCATTACAGTAAGGTGGTTGGCGAGTTTATCTGTCTTTTCCTCGTCTCTGGTAGTACCTGCTATTTTGGGGGAGGTGTTTACCGTTTTTCATTTAATTGATTTTATTTTATCCCATATTTGCTTGGAGCTAGTTTTGATATTATTTTTAGAGCAGAAATTTTGCCAAGATCTTTCTTTTTCCTGTTTAATTATTTGTTTTAGGTTTTTCCCTAATTTATATGTTGCGAAATCTAATGAGTTTCCAGATCGTTTGAATTTTTTAAGGGCACTTCATTTTTCCTTATGCGCCTGCTTGCATAGGTTATTCTGCCATGGTGCAGTTTGTTTGGTTTGTGTACCACTGGTTTTAGGGATGTTGGAGGTGGTATGTGCTTGGATTGTGTTAATTAAATTTTCATAGAATATATTTACGTTCTCATTTTCTTGGTTTTTTGTAATAATTTTGGTTAATTGTATCCTAAAGGATTCCAAATCAGTTTGATCATATTTCCATCTAAGGCAGTGCTCTCCAACCCGCGGCGTGCATGCCTCATGCGGCCCGCGAGCTGATTTAAAATGGCCCGCCAGAGCTCGAGCAGCTATATAGTCGTTGCTTTTCAGTTTTCTGCTGCGGCCCTCGGCTTCAAGAAAAACATTTTTCAGTGGCCCATGGTGTCAAAAAGGTTGGACAGCACTGATCTAGGGTGTTTGCTGGTGGTTTTTGTTTGTTTGTTGTTGAACCGCCATCTGCAGAGTGATGATGATTCGTATACTGCATCGTACGAAAATATACGTTGTTGAGGGTTGATGGCCTTAACGATATCAACAATTCCGGGCTTGTAGGCTGTAACAATGGACCTGTCGGGTGGCTGGTTTAGGTGAACACATGGTTAGGTTGTTGTTGTTGTAGGGTTTAACGCCATTTTCAGCACACGATAGGCTATACATGGCGGCCAGTATTAATGGTGGAGGAAGAACCCGAGAAAACCCCGGAAAGAACAACCGACCCACGAGAAGCTACTGGCAAGCTTTCTCACATACCCACATTGGCTAAATCCGAGACTCGAACCCACGCAGACAGACATTAATATTACTTGTTATACCCCTACAGTTCCATTACCATATTATTAATTTATTACTGGTTGTGTTATTCATAGTGGTGCGTGGTCATTTAGTTTGTTATATATTGGGGAGGGGTAGGGTAGCTTGGCTATTATAAGTTTGAGTTTGCCTAGATATTGCTCTATGTTTTTTTGTTTTTTTTTACCTGGAGTTAGGCTATTCATGGTTAATGTAATTATGTCATGAAAAACCTCTTCAATTGGGGAGTTGCTGTATTTCCCTTATTTGTGTTTGGTTTTTCTTTAACTGCTGGTGGGTGGGGTGGGTGTTTATACTTTTCCTCATTGGTTGGTACTGTTATTTTTTCCCTAGGTTTTTGTGGGCTTGGCTTTTGATTTGCTTGTGTAGCCCACTAGCTCCGCTCCCATGAACGCTCTTCCGCCTTCGACCCCTTCGGGCCTCGTAATCTTTCCCTTTGGGCTATCCTAGTCACTCTGGGCGGCA
This sequence comes from Sinohyriopsis cumingii, assembly GCA_028554795.2. Classification (NCBI taxonomy): domain Eukaryota; kingdom Metazoa; phylum Mollusca; class Bivalvia; order Unionida; family Unionidae; genus Sinohyriopsis; species Sinohyriopsis cumingii. The sequence continues at coordinate 48,479,486 of CM068842.1, read as the reverse complement.
TTTGCACCACTGGCCCCGGGCGCCATTTACTCTCAGTAAACCACTGCACTGATTACAGGTTATGAAGTTTCAGTGAGGCAAGATTAAATAAAAGTGAGGCTTTCAAAAGAAAAAAAGCTGATTCTAATGGTGATATAAAGTATTCTTTTAATCAGAATTCTATTTATGGAACGCGACTACACATCCAGCTAGCATTTCCGCTCTTGGTCCAACGTGTCTACTGGAGCGATGGGTAGACCTGATAATTTACACAGGTTGAATAAAAAAGGAAATAAAATAAGAACAAGACAACGAATTATGAAAAAGTGTCTATGTTTGAGAGAGAGAGAGAGAGAGAGAGAGAGAGAGAGAGAGAGAGGGAGAGAGAATAAAATTAGGTTACAATATTCTAAGTGAATCTTTTCTCTTACAGCCAGTCCCCTCTCAATACATGCAGGACGCTGAGTTAAATGAGGTCCTACCTTGCAGTGGGGAGATCAGGTGGGAAATGCATTTTGAGCAGAAATTGATAACTTCTTTTTACTGAAGTATTGACTATGTTCTTCGCATTCCTGAGCAAATCATTTTGTATTTGGGTGGGTGGGAAACGTTTCTCGTACTTGACTAGATCTTTGTTCGTTGTTTAACATGGAAAGCTTCATAGATAACCGAGTCTGTGTTCATCGCATTCAACAGAAAATCAATTCTTGCCAAGATATATGACAATATGTTTATTGTAATATATTAAAAACTTATAAATAAATACATTTTGGTTGTTGTTTTCCAAGGCTGGTAACACAGGTGGAATTTTAGTCGCTCCAGATGACTCTGTTTAGTGCTCAGATATATAAAGAAAAGCGTTTATTTAATTGCTTTTATATATCCATTTTGTAATTGTTATTAATACGCCATATATATATATATATATATATATATATATATATATATATATATATATATATATATATATAGAGAGAGAGAGAGAGAGAGAGAGAGAGAGAGAGCATGAATTATGTATGATTTACTTGATCATCTTTGTTACAGGCTAAAATTTAAATAGAGAGACAAAAGTTCGATTTAGATCATAGCAAAAATTCAAAATCTATATTTTTTATCTTTTTAATTGGTTTGACTCATATGATCAAGCTGATGCAATTTTGCATTTCAAGAATTCCTTTCTAACCTGTAATTCCAGAGAAAAAAATATGCAGATTATGACAAATCCTGTAGTGCCGTTTTGATCACTTGACAAGATTACTACCATATAGAAACAAAGACAAAATAATAATAATAATAATAATAACCTTCCAAAGGCACAAACCATAATGTCTTGATGTAGGACAAGTAGAACAAATTCAAAGAAGAGCACACACTTCAGACACATACGCAAAATGTTTATATAAGTAACTTAAGGAAACATTTATTTTGAAAAGTAGTGTTAAGAAAATTCAATAAAATATCCTTGTGTAAACGTTCTTTACTTTGTAATAAATAACAACAGAAATAATGTAAAAGTCATTTTCTTTTGTAAACTAGTTATCAGTATTAGATTACTTGGTAGCTACAATGGCATACATAAGCGTAGCGTTAATGCAATTGCTTTTTTCACGTCTAAACTCCTGAGTTAGATTGATGGGCCCGGTAAATGCAAGGGTGAGTGGTCCGACACCTAACGTCGATGAACCATGACTTTGAAACATGTAACAATCTTAACTCATTTAGTATTGAAAAATGCTGAAATTTATTAATTTTGATGACAGAGCCAACATGCCCTACTGTCTAGTTATATGTTCATATTTATTATTCATATATTTGTATGTCAAATTTGCCTCATATTTGTATTTATGTACACTTAGATTTTTTAAGTTCATCCATTTACCTTTATTTCATCAAGTGCTTTCTTCATTATGGAATATAATATGTGTACACTTCCATGGCAACGAAGGTAGTAGTTACCTTACCTCTCTGTAATTGCACTTTTCGTTTAACTTCTTCTTGTATCATACTCTTCTTTATGCGATGATAAAACTTTCTAGAAAGTGCTTTCAAATATAACCGCTCCGGTGGCCTAGTGGTTAGAGCGTCCGCCTCGGATGCGGCAGGTCGTGGGTTCGATCCCCGGCCGAGTCATACCAGAGACTTAAAAATTGGTACTAACAGCTGCCTCGCTTGGCGTTCAGCATTAAGAGGTTAGTGTTAGGACTGGTCGGCCTGGTGTTAGGATAATGTGACTGGGTGGGACATCATGCTACATGTCTGCGGCATGATGCCCCAGTGCTAGACATCACTATAAACTGCCACATTGCAGACATCGTAGCGATATGATTGAAAAATTGCTAAAGCTACGTTAAAAATCAAAATCACAAATCACATCACGCTTTCATATATAAAGTTTTTATGTCCAATACCAAACAGTGCCATCACTTCATATACAAAATAAGGTGATCAACAATACCCAAACAATCCATGCAAGATAATATTCAATGTAACAATCAAATTAAATTCCTTCCTTTGCACACATTTCATGAATACCATCAGTTACAATTTTTGCTAAATAGCATGACTCTTGCGTCTTCTATAGGTACTTTTTTATCATACAAATCTTATGACCGAAAATGGCAAGGTTGTTTCTATAGGGGTGTTTTGTTGCCTCTCAAACGGAATACCTTAGTTTGACTGCCTTTCTCGTGAAAACACAAGAAAGGTCGCTTCTAAAAGTAGAATGGTGTGCTAGGAACGCACGATATAATTAGAAGTGTGCGAAACACTTTTAAACTCTGTACATTAAATTCACTGAAGAGAAAGTTCGACATAATAGGACCTTGGTTTACATAACATTCATGATATCAAGAGAACACAAAGATCCAACAAGAAAATACTAATGTAATACATTATATCATGTTCTCTTTCTGCTTTCTTTGCACTAGCAGTTAAAGGGATACGGATGTCGAATTTATTTTGCAAAACAATCTTTGCAACGGCAGTAAATGTCCTTTCGCGTACACCCGTCTTTTCCTAGCCCGAGTAAACTTGTAGGCGTATGACATGGAAGCTATTAATTAGTTTTCCAGGTTTTACGTACATACAAAGATGATTCTTCGGATTTCGCTGTCTAGTAGTCCTTTATCTTTTCAGACAGAAGCAGTTATATATATATATATATATATATATATATATATATATATATATATATATATATATATATATATATATATATATATACAAATTGGATTTTGTGCCGAAAAATAAAAACATGTGCTTAATACGATCAATTCGTACGAATATTACTCAAGAATTTATATGCATCCTTTACCGACGAAAACTAGTGAAGTACCAGTACATTAAAAAAGTCCTTGAAACGTACCACCCGAGAAAATATACCCCGGTAAACCGGTGTACACTGCCGGTATTACCTTGCACTAATATCACTTCGACAATCACTACATATATGTATGTACTAATAAATATACACATTTACACATGTGTGAGAGGATGCACAATTGAGTTGATTGGAACAGACCTGGAAATTACAAAACATTTGAACCATCGTGTTATTATAAGCCAATCAAAACTGATAATCCAAAAATTACATCTTTATCTGTCAATAAAAAGTCAACGTTCCCATCATTGGTTGGTTACAAATTTCCAGGTCTAGCTTACTTTTTTGATATGCAGGACAGATTTATCTTCTCAGGATTATCTATGTTTTATTAACAATAGCATTATCAAAGCCGGTCGATGTTATGACAGAAATCGTCCTACATGGCTAATCGTTGTATGGACTCACACTGAATGAATTAGATACTTTGGACAATCAATGTCTTGTCAAGAACTATAAAGATTACAATGTTTTTATTTTATATCTATATTTTAATTTGGATGTATGGACTATGTAGTCTGACATCAAGAATTCTTATCTTACTTTAAATCTCACTGATGTCACGAATTAACCCGGTTTCAGACATTCATTCTGATATCCTTGAATTAGTCCATTCTCTTCTCCTGCACGATACAAACTATATGCTTGACCGTCTTAACTTCGAGCCCGTCCCTGGTTCGTGCGCCATTTTTTATCGCGACTTCACGCGCTTGTTTTGAGATCCTGATGACATTATCTGGGTCATTACCTTTCACGAAAGCGATAGTAAATACTGATTAGGAAATATTCAACGAAATAAAATTTCAAATATATACTACAATTCAAATAAAAGAAAGCACATTACAAATGTCCAGCTTAACTAATGCCATGTGTGCCTCAAGTTGCTGGCCATGGAGCGAGTGTTAGATGTTCAAGTCAGGTCCGCTGTTCACATGTTCGTTTACTGGACCATGAGCGTGAAACCCAGGACAGGTGTTTTTCGTCACGGCAAAGGCAACACAAAACTTGGTTACCGTAACATTCATTTTTTATACCATGTTAGGAAAAAATAAACGACATGGACAACTATACAGAATGAAATTTTTCACAGAAAGATTTAAATATAAGAGAAAAATCTTTGTTATTAAATAACATTGAAGAAAAATCCCATTGCAATTCACCACGTATGTAAATATGACAATTTTTTCTTTCATATTTTTGGAATCGTTGTTTATATCAGTTCATACGCGTGTAAAATAAATGAAAGACATTGCAGATGCAAATATGTAATAATGCAGGACATCATACACGATCGAATTATACATATTGGCCTAATTGCCACATTCCACTCTTATGTCATGTGGCATTTATTTCGGGGGCACGAACCATTGACGTATTTCCGGAAATCGACAAGTCTCGACACGTTTGTAAAAATGGTAGCTGGCAAAGAATTTGGAGAGTTTATACAGATTTTTCATCGTTGAATAAATTAAGCGGATATAGTTGAATACTGTCTATGAAGAGTTTAATAGTTTCACACAATATTAAAATAGAGACGTTACAAATCACGTTAAGGACACGAACTATGGCAGGTCGACGATCTATAGCAAAATGTAAACAAACAAAAACAAAATAAAAATAATTTAAACCACTTTTTCTCTAAATTTGCTCAACAGCATTTGACTAAATTTCACAAATATCATTGATAAACTTTAAGTTTTGTATAAATGGTGATGTTTCCACAATGGTAACATTGCCCAGCCATTGGCGTTAAGTCCAGAAATAGCCTCGGTACATAAATGGACAAAACCGCTTAACACTTGAAAATATCATGAAGGGATAGTACGTTTAAGTTTCTTTAAATGACACTAAACTGCCGAGAACTGTGTCCCAGCGGTTGCTAAAAATGTGGCAAATTTGTCTGTAAGGTTTTATTTGTCAGAAAAAGCTGTAAAATGCTACAAATGAGTAAAAATAGATGAACAACTTCTATTTACAAAACACTGATCAGTCTTTGAACCTATTTGTATGAATGCATCTTGGCCTAAAGGGCTTTTTAGTTTATACAAATAATGCATATCTAATGGCGATTAAAACAGTAATCTGTATTTAAGTTCCTTACATTGATTACGTTGATTACAAGTGATGCTGATGCGTTAACAAATATGCCCGTCGTTAATATAAGCGGAATGTGACAAGGATTGACAAAAACACATTGATATTAAGGTTTTGACATTTTTACGAACAAAGCAAACTGCAAATGACTTCTCAAAAAGCGCTCAAAAGAATTTGATAAAATTTGACCGAAACCATCCAGGCGCTAAGGGCATTTATGTCCATACAAATGTTTTTGGCTGTTACTAACAATAAAAATCTTTAGATCTGGTAGCTGCTATAGAGGCACCGTTTCATGTATTCTTGAGACTAGATATGTTAAAATAGGACTCATATTTTTTCTTCTCGTATCTAATTAAAACAAATTGTGTAGAAGTAAATTTATGCCATGGATTGGAAATGCATACCATCCTTTGCCTTTTTAATTTAAATATCTTTAATTTCCTTGTCTTCCCCTGTTTCCGCCATGAAATTTGCATTGGCAGCATAGACATAAAAAATTATATTTTACGATTAGCATTATAGTTCATACTCAGAAAAAAGTTTGATTCGCTTTAAAATTGACAAATGTTTGTTATCAGCACCGGATCTTGCAACATATCCACGGGAGGGCTCAAAAGCTCCTTCCCGCTGTAATTTGCATAAATACTTGTTATGCATGTTTTTTTAATGCATATTTAATTTTGGAAAGATTGTTTACCGTTTTTTGTTGTTACAATAACAAGGACCCGCTTGTCATGAGTAGACTGGATTATTGACTGGAATCTTAGTGTATGTATTCTGAATTTGTTCCATATCTGTTATATTCTGGTTGCATCCCGCTTGCTCAAGTCCATTATGTACGTACAAAAGAGACTATTCTTTAAACATTTCCATATTTTAACGATAATTCAAACTAGCTTATAAGATTGATTTAGTAAAGACAACAAATATGGCATTCAATACTGTGCATTCAGAATTAATATTACATATGATTGTGGGGTATCAAAGTAATCAATTATACGTTTTAAATACAATGATCCCAAAGAATCGATTTATATTTATTGACACGTAGTTGATTGTAATGGGTGAGAAAATAAACGATCCGAACTTTATTTCTTGCTGTTTCATAATCAAATTTTGTAATTCCCCACTGGTTTATTTACCATAAGGAAAACTTCATTGGCTACTGGTCACATCCTCCGCCATAAAAGCCGTGCATTTTCTTGCATCATTCACTAACCGAAATAATTTCGTATTACTAATGTGCTGAAACTTCAGTTGAATTTAATTATAATTCATGGCAACAGGGCAGATGGCCAATTTTGTAATTTTGCTGTTATTTTTCGCCTGTGTCAGTTGCACTCTGAATATTAAAAAGGCACACATGTCGTACGTTCCCTCCCGGGATCTTTCTTTGATTTTGGACACTAGAACCGCCCGGAGTTTTATAGACTGTTTCCAGTCCTGTGTCCAGAGATCTGACTGCCTCTCTGTGTATTTCACAACGGCTACCAAACTATGCGATCGCAATTCAGCTGAATTGCCCGCGAATGCAGCAAAAACCACTGTCCCAGACATTATTTATGCCGATTCGGGGCTATCCCAGGTGAGTGCAAAGTGCAATACCAATCGAAGTGCCATAAAATGAGGATGAATTTGAACTGTACCTTTTTGTTGAAAATGAGAAAGTATAATACATTTATGCGTCCTTGTGGGAGCAATTGACATAATAATATCACTGAAGTTAAAGAAAATTCAAGGTCATAAAACACTTATTTGGTCCGTTAGAATCTTCATAAATAAACCGTTTTCACGTACATATTAGCTGTTGGGATCATAAACAACAGTTCCCGTTCAAAACTATGGTTATTAAAACGCTGAGAAATAGTTTGCAGCCATTTTATCTGCTACGAATGATTTTATATACAACCAAGTCTTCTTGTGCGTACGAGTGAGTATGGACTCACAATGTAACCTAATCATGTCTACATCGTAAATGATTTTTTTATTTTTTTATTTTGCTATGACTTAAATGCTGAGTTGAATGTAGACGACAAAGGGTTGCAATCCAAAAGCAATTTTTCTAGTTATTTTTCAAAGAACCAATTTTTGTAACTTTCCTTGAATTTAAATTACACAAACATTACCCAATTTTTTGGCGTCACATAATCATTTTCAGGATGGAATAATGCAGTAAGGGAACCACAGCCCCCATATGATAGAGCATTTCCTCATATGTTCTTCAATTAAACCATTCTATGATAAATTCTTTACATTAGCCCAGATATAAAAATATCAAAAATTTAGCTTGAAGGACAAAAATATAACTAAAAAGCTTAACCTAAATAAAATATATTAGATAATGAGGTTTATTATAACGAGACTTTAGGGAAATTTAGAGTGATACATATACTATCGTGACACTTGACTTTCCTCTTTTTGGCAACTGATATTTATCGCTACTGATACATATGTACAGACCGTCAGCTTTCTTATTGTTGGTCAATTAATAGTTAGAGTTTTACCAAACCTTTGTATCATGCATCGCGATTGGTAACAAGCAAAGAGGGGAAGAAAACCAAGCAAAACAAAACAAATAAGAAAACACACACAAGTAATTAGCTAATAATACAGGGATGGAACTATTCATATATCCAATTGTTCATCGCGTGTACTGCACTTAAATATCCTTATAAAATTCGTTATTACTTGTATAACCGTATACGATTATAAGAATCGAACGTCATATTTTAGAGGAGTCATTCACTCTTTAAGACTTCCGTTCATGCATAACGTGTACTCGATTTTCAAGTTTCATCAATCCTGAAAATATGATCAATTCTGATCTGACAACCAAGGAGGTCACTTGAACGTTGTAGCTCAGGGTTGTTTGTGTAATACGAGTATAAGCAAACTGCTAGCAACCACAGTTTTCCAATATGACGACTGATATAAACTAATTTACATTCGTTCCTCCTGATTCTTACAGCTTGATCTAAATTCAGTACTTTAAGCCCAAAATTGCATACGTTTTTATGGCGAAAAAATCTTTCATATTTATTTAGCTGAATTTGTTCTCTCTCTCTCTCACACACACACACACACACACACACATATATATATATATATATATATATATATATATATATATATATATATATATATATATATATATATATATATATGTGTGTGTGTGTGTGTGTGTGTGTGTGTGTGTGTGTGTGAAATTATCTTTACACAAATACAATATACTTAGCATCGCTACCCATTTTTAGTTATGTGGTTACCTTTTTGTACGCAAATAATAAGTTTTTTCCCCAATTCCTTTCTTATATGGTACTAACTTTGTATGAAGTCTTAAGTTTTACATTTACATTTTCTGCTCACATCAACGGCGTAGGGAGAAATCTCACGTGAAAGTGAATTCTGGTGTCCCTCTAAGTAAAATTCCGCGAGGGTTGCTTTGGGCTATTGGTATGTCACTCTGGCGCATATATGGTAATTTTCTTTCATGTTTCCAAGTTATTATTTTCAGTACAGTTTTAGGAAACTAAATTTTAGACACGTAACAAAAAGCTTTCGCGTTTTAGTTTATTTGAAATATGTTGCCAGCTTATCTTCACATGTACATCTTTTCATCCACATTTAACAGTGTTACATCAAAGAAGGCCCTCAACACTGTATTGAAGTTCTCTCTAGGTCATGTATGTCAGACAGCCCCTTACCAATTCTTTACCGGAAGTAGCATTTCCGCATCCAGCTAGATTGCGAGTTTTACGCTGAAGTGTAAATACGTAAACAAATGTACATTTCCTGGTGATTTTTTTAAAAAAAAGTTATGAATGTTGCTCCTTGTTTGGCATGTCCAGGAATCAAACACACTCCAAATAAATAAAGAGGCTAAGGAATCCCATCTATGAACTTTTACAACGAAACAGAGAAAAATATATTTTAACCGACGAACCAGAGTACCCAGATAAAAACGTGCGTTGGTATTATTTACACTTAAGCTTATAATCGATCATATTTATAGCAAGCCACCTATACACGGTTTTCTATGAACTTTCCTCGCTTCAGATTGTTGTAGTAACAGGAATTTATATTTGTTTTCTCTGTCTATTTAAAGAAAGAAAAAAAGTGTTCCCTCATAAGTAGTAGGTGAATGGGGGTTCTGGCTTACTTGCCCATGAAATTTTTTTTTTTTTTTTTTTTTTTTTTTTTTTTTTTTGTAGATGGGTGGTAGATCTCTGGAGGTTCTGGTACACTGTCTTTTTTACATAGTGTTTTGGCTCCCTTGCGAGGGTTCTGGAGAAATGCCGATTTTGAACACAAAAATTGCGGTTTTTAGGGATGGATCAATTAGAGGCGTGATTGTAGCACAGCGAAGATGTCTCAAGTTGGGGTCGAGCGAGAAGAGCCATAAACCCTAGTGGGAATTTAGTGAGGAGGAGTCCAAGACGTGGTTGAGGCGTGTGAAGAAGTTGATAGCGTCTGCAAATAAGGATCTGAGTTATGTGCCAGAGATGATTTTTTGTGAAGAGGGTGAGGAGGAGAATAGCCAAACCTGTTCTACTCGGAACATGTCTTGGTCTGTCGTTTGAAATTCCTACTCGCAAAACGACCCTTGGATGGGTTCTCCTGAAGAATCTTTGAGAGTATACGTGATGGGAAGGGTTTTCTGAATGGTATCGACGACGAAGACTTCCTCCATCCAGTTAGAAGTGTATCCTTTTACGAACGTGGATTTTCGTCGGATGGTTCTGATGCGATCACCTGTTTTGAATTTGGCAATAACAAGTAAGACTTCTGAGATTTGTTGCTTTTCGTCTGGACGACTCGAAGAGGCTTCTGTGGTGGTGCTTCGAATGTAGGTATGATTGTAGCAGTTGACGAATTCTGGAATAAATTCTAAGTATCGGTTGGTATTATCGCTGTTAACTCTTTGCCACGTGTTATTTTTGAGATTACGGTTCAAGCGTTCGATGACCGAGGAGTTGAGAGGATATGAGTGCTGTACAAGGTAATGTTATTTTGCTCAAATCAGTCTGAGACGGTTTTGTTATAACATTCGCTGCCATGATCTGCCCTGAGCCGATGATGTTTTTGTGTGTCTGTGATTTGATTCAGCGCCTGTACGATAGGAGCTCCGTTTTTGTTTTTGAGAGGAACGACCCAAGCGTATTTACTAATGACTTCGCTGACCGCCGTTATGAGATAATGGACACGATCGTTGTACGCGCTCTAATGTCTCTTGTCGACGAGGTCTGCCGACCATATGTCTTCCACGTCTACGGCGATGACTCTTCATCGTGGAAAATGCTCTGATCTATGTAACAGGTGGCGTGACGCATCGCGATGTGATCGACACCATTGTAGGGGTCCTGACCTGGCATTGGTTGATCGTACTTATCCAGTTATCGATGTCCGCATACTTTGCAGTCTTCAACACAGTTTTCTTTCCATGTGAAGGACTTGGCGGCTCGTAACGAGCTCACAATGTCTACAACGGTTGATGTTTTAGACAAATTAATCAATAATTTTGATAAAATGCTATTTTTTTGATCGACACATGGCACACACAGTACTAGCCACAGGTGCTGTCGCTGACATTTTGAAGCCGTAACGAGTTATAGACGGCTCCTTTACACGCCGAGTTTATATGTTGCGTAACTTCATCGAGAGGAGGTAAACCAAACGAAACGAAATATTCTACGTCGTCCGAGCGAGGATCGTTGACAATGGCGACCCAGTGGGTACCCTGTCCATCATATTTATTTTGAAGATTGACGATGCAGCTGTCGTCGGCGTGGATATGTTCGGGAAGTTGATCATTGGAAATAACACATCGGAAGTTAGGAAAGGCCGAGAGATTTTCGAGATCCAAGTTGTTTAAAACCTTATTTTTCTCTTGTTGGAAATTCCATTGACACATGTGTTGCCTGGCAGCTGGAGTCCTCGACCGATACCGTGCAGTCCATTCAGTAAGGTTCTAGATAGTCCCGCGAGGAGAAGACCGATAAATCTTCCTTGCTTGGACAGCTGAGACGCGAATAAGTTTATGACGATACCTTTCGAGCTGCTTTATGCCGTAGGGTCAACATGAATTTGTCGGGTCTGATAAGTGCTGAGACTTTGAGTCGGATGGAGATAGGTCTTCGATGAGTGTCCGCCACAGCAATACTTGTTTTCTGCTGTGGAGAGAGCGTGACGTCTATTGGAATGTACGACATTATGACGTGATATTAAATGATAATATCATTTTTCCGACGAGTCGTCGTGACATTTCGACGACCACGGTTAGAACTACTATGATTGGCCATGCCAATTGATGAGGTGACGATGGCTCGTATCTCTAATATTTCAGTCATCCTACTCACGTTTTTCATATCCTTTTCCGTGACACTCTTAACCAGTAAACCATATTTTTGGTTTACATTACCAAGTAATTCACTTGCGGCTACAATGACGAAATGTTCTTCATCCATAGGTACTCCTGTCATGGTTACATATTCTTGAATGGCATTCACTTTGTTTGCTCAAAATCAGATAACCATTCTAAGCTCGAATCGGGTTCTGAATACTTAATATTTTTGATAATATTAACAAGAGCCTCAAGAATTTTTGTGTCTTCATACTCTTCACTTGAACTGATTTTTCCCCCTCTTCCTTTAGCTTTCTTTCTGCTTCTTTTATCAAGTCCTGCTTGTTGCAATCTATCTTCTTCTGTTTCCTTTTTAAGTCTGGCTTGTTCCAGTCTAGCTACCTCAGTTTCCTTTTCAAGTCTTGTTCCAGTCTATCTTCTTCTGTTTTCGCTTCAGGTCTGTCTTGTTCCAGTCTAGCTTTCTCTGCTTCAAGTCTGGCCTGTTTCTCTTTCTGCTTGGCTTCTTGCTCTTCTTGCACCTATTTCATTGTGAATTCTCTTGTTACCTCCTTAGTTTCTGCCTTTTTTACCAGTTGATGCAGGTTGTTTTGGAGCTTTTACCTAAGTTGGAATTTTCGATGGAGATGGAGGTTGTTTTGCAGAAGTAGGTTTTTACTTTAGGGGTTGCTGCTTTCGGCGTTAACTCCTCCAACAACTATTGCTGTTGACGCTGTGTTGCCAGGGGCGTTTTCAGCATTTTATCTTGCTTATTATCGTACGTCGTCTTGACTTCATCGATTTTAGCGAGTATTGGTTTAAACAAATATTCAGCTACATCACGTCGAAAGGAGTGCTGACCTATTTTGTCTTCGAGCACGCGTTGGCGTTACGCTAGCCGCTTTTCGATAAACCTTTTGAGGATATCCTCGCGTTGACTACGTGTAGCAACATGTTTTTCCTCGACCACATATACTAATCAGGCAGGCACCATTCGTCAAAACCGTTGCGATACCGTTCCGGAATTATTTCAGCGTCGCGATGAAACGTCATGAAATCATGCTTGGAAGATTCGGCGTAGCAGTCTTTGAATTGTCCGGAGGTGATTCCCTTGCAGTGGTCTCTTGCGATTGCGTCCACGTCTCGGTTATCCAACCCCGAGAACAGTACAAAGCATTCAGTGTTGCGTCGGATGTATTAAGGGACGTCATAGTACGACAGAGTGAGATGAATACTGTTACATCGCTTGTGCCTCGACAACGAAAAGTACTTGCATATATTACTCATGTTTGCGCGGTCGATTTTGATGTCGTTAAACACGATGATCTTGTGCAGGCTAAATCCAGTGCTTCCATCGGCTGAATTTCGTCTGGATCTGCGATCGTGAAGACGTCTGTAGCAATACCGTTTTTAGCAACGCTGTTGACAGAGATACAGTCACCGATAATACCGTTGTCTCCAGCATAGTCTTGCCACGACCAATCGGACCCAGGATTATGTAATGACAGTTCGGCATCAAAAGTTCGCGTATAAGTTAATGATGTTCATAGCGTATATAAAATCAACGTAGTGAATCAATCATGTCATACGTTACCTTTGGAACGCGATGGGTTCTGGTGGCAATTCCTCGTCTGGCGGCTATGCAGATATGCTGGGTAAATACTGGTCAAAAATTGGGGGCACAGTCAGTGGAAACGTCGCAGTGACGGAAAAATGTTAGTTATTGGAAATGTCACAAGCGATCTAGACATGTGAGAGTCGTTACTGGACTCAGTAAAATAGGGTCAATGAGTTACCATTTTGGAACAATTGACCGCTCGATTTAGATTGACAGAGAAGCTGGAGGAAATTACACGCCCATCGTGATTCAGATGGTGGAAGTACTTCGTGTGAATAACTCGAATTACAACTGACTGATGGATATCAACGACACACAAATTATCCTATACAGAATGACCTCGATGCCTATCACTGACACCACTCAAACGATCTTAAACTTTAACCACATCGATGAAAACTTGCCAGCGGAGCAGCGCTGAAAACTAGAATCGTACTATCGATATTATCATCGACGAGCCTACTTCTACAAACAGGCATATCGACGTTATAAACGCATCCTGA